>JANAVB010004800.1:18549749-18739749 GCA_029216955.1 Iris pallida
TCTTGTGCTCCAAAAATCAAAGCTACGAAAAAGTACATCTATAATCATAATTAAGAATAATTATAATCTAATAGATAAAAATTATATAAAATAAATACAAAAATTCCCAAAAATTAGGGTTCTCACACTACGACATGTGAAATACATCGTGCACACCCTCCAAAGTAGCTGGTAGGTCAAGTCGGTAGGCGACAGCCCCGATCCTCTCAAGAATGCTGAAAGTCCAATGAATCATGGGCTAAGCTTCCCGCCTCGACCAAAGCAGATAGTGCCACATGTCAGGAAAATCCTCAGGAAAACAATGTCTCCCACCTAAAATTTAAATAAAACTTAGAACATAAACCTTAATCAATAACTAAAAGAAAATAAAAATCTAAACTTATTACCTCAAACTCTAATGGTCTTCGGTGGCTATCAGCCCAGTGTCTCAGCCTGTCCTGAGCCACATGAAGTATCTTCCTGATCTGCTTCACTTTCTCTACAGCATCTGTAACCATCTCGTGCCCCAATAAGGCTCGCTCTCCTACGTTATCCCAAGACAATGGAATGCGACACCTTCGTGCATATAAGGCTTCGAAAGGAGTCATCTCAATACTGGCTTGGTAGCTGTTGTTGTACCGACTACTCCGTGTGACGAGCGTGTCAATAAGCAGCAAGACATATGTATAAACATGAAATATATAGACTACTATAAATCGAAAAGCAATCAGAAAGTGTACTTGCCTGTGGTCCTTTGCTGGTGAAACCGATATTCTCGTTGGGTCCAAGGTAGTCGTGGAGGTTATAACTACGCAAGTCGACCTCTAATGATGGAACGGATTATTCCATCGAGTCCGGAATGGTTCGATTAGCCTAGGGCCAACATGTAGTGGTCAGAATCACAAGAAATTAGAACTTACGACTAGTCACGATCAAGATAGAAATTAAAGAAAATTTTGTATTAATAAATAAATATATATAACTTTGGAAAATATTTTATAATACTAGAAACTATATTTTGCTAGTTAAATAATTTTAGTTAAAATATTTTGAAAGCCAAGAAAATCATTTGTATGGCTAAACCCAATTTGAAAATAAATGTAGGGCCAAGCCCAATACTATTATTTTGTTACAAAATAAGTTAGTAATATTTAATTAAAACCAGTAACACTTAATGATGAAAATAACATTAACAATATCAATAATAATAATAATTAAAATAATACTAACAAGAACTTAACAATGACTACAAATACTAACTCAAATATTACTAATAAGAATAGAATATTAATTTACTCAAATTTTAGTCTTCTCAGTCCTTTGTTCCCATGGCATTTATAATAAAATAAAGAGTAAACTTATCATTACTCTCTTCAAACCAAGTCATAATGGGAAGAGAGAGAGAAGCCCAATTAGAAATCGGGATAAGGAAGAAGGAAGGATGGAAAACCTCACCGGAGATGGCTCGTACACGGTTCACGGAGGCGGTCAGCGTCGAGGGTCGGGGAAAGCGCGGTGATGGGTGAGCTCGGTTGCGGAGGAGCGGATCCAGACAGAGGAGCGCTCACCGGACGATGAACTCGGAGAGGGGCGGTCGTGGCGTTCGGCGGATCGATGGGGTCGGCCGGAAAGGAGGCAGGGGAGCTCCAGATCCGTACGGGGGAGGGTCGACGCACCACCGGAGGCCCGGCACTCGAAGAGGCGGACACTCGTCATGAGACCTCGGCGGTGGAAGGGCTTCACCGTCGTTGGAGGCGCACATTCGCCAGCGGAGGCGAGGGAGCCGACCGGTGCTCGCCGGAGAGGCGTCGCGAAAAGGGGCACAAGATTGTCGAAGATCGGAGGCCGGGACAGCTCGTCAAAGTGGCTCTGGATCTCGGCAGATCCGGTCGTTGGACGCATGCCGCAGCGGGGAGGCAGTGGCAGCGGTAATGGACAAGAGGCAAGCTGGCAAGGGATCGGTCGTCGGCATCGGCATCGGCATCGGCGAGGGCAGTTCCGATGAAGGAGAGACTTCGTCGACGGCTGGGAACTGGAGGCTCGTGCTGGTGATGATGTTAGTGAAGATGGCTTGGTTGTGGGCGTGTCGGTGATGGTGGTGGTTGAGAGAACGACCGAGGTCGGCGGCGAGAAGGTTCTGTGATAATGATAGTAATGGTGATGACAGAGCTCGCATCGACATGAAGAAGTTTGGGGATGGCGAGGCCGGAGGTTAGGCCATTGTTGATTATGGTTTTCTTCTGTCTCTCGATAGTGTGTCGTGATGATGATGAGGTGAGAGGTCAGACACAAAAAAGGCAGAGATATTGATGATGATGGTATTGGTGACGCAGATGCTGGGTCGAGGGGTGGTGGAAGCGCCAGGACAGGGGTCGGTGGCGGCCAGGGAGGTGTCGGTTTAGGGTTAGAAATTGGTGTCGGTTTAGGGTGTCATGTGCGACACGGAACCAAATCGATGACGTGTCCGGTGTATCGGACGCGAGAGCGGAAAATGTATCTGTAATAACAATGGAAATAGTGGGCGTGGGTGATGAACACGGACACGTTGCACGTGGTTGTGGTTATGGAATGTGGGAAGACATTGAGAAAAAGGCAGAGATGAACTCTCCTTATATAGGAGTTGGGACTCCTGATTCGATAAGGCGTAGAATTCCTAATAGATAACTCCTTCCCTTTGATTTAAAACTAAATAAATGTTTAAAACAATTTAATTTAATCGTAATTCTTTAATAGATAGAATTACTAATTTAAATCGATTTTCAACATAATCAAATAATTTTAAATCATATAAATTAAACTTGAAATTAAATAATTGTTTATCATAAACTATTGAAATATAAATTTGATATTATCAATAATTTAAATCATATACATTAGATTTGAAATCAAATAATTAACTACTACAATAATTTAAATAGCATTTAATATTTATCAAAAGTCAAAATCTTATAATTTAAAATATAATTCAAATAGCGTAAATGCTTGAAATAACCTTTAAAGTAGTTTAAACCATGTTACTCCTAATCATAATCCATTAAAATCTATATTAATGTAAATAGATATTTTATAGGTCAAGTAATTCTAGATCAAGTGAATATAGATCTATTTCATAATAACTTAAAAACAACTTACATATAAATCTCATATTTAATATTATCAATAATTTAAAACATACAAATTTAAATATCAATTATTAAGATAAATCGTCACATAAATCAATTAATATTTCCAACTATTTTTAGGCAGTTCTCAATGCCACCATTAGACACCAAAAGTATTTAAAAACATATTTTATCTTATTAAAATAATTTGAAGCATATCGATACTTTATCAAGATAATTTAAATAAATTATAATATAATCAAATAACTGATTATTACAATATTAATGACTTTAAAACCATTTTGAAACTAATCCTTTGATCAATATCATTTGTTATTTCAAATGATAAGATTCAAGAATAAATATTAGTAAATAGTATTTCCAAAGTATGATTTTAAACTGGTTTTCAAAATAATGTCTATACATTTCAAAGAGGAGTTATTTCCGAAACACGAAAATAAAAGGATAAAAATTTAAAAATTCGGGAAGAGGAGTTACAAATCTACCCACCTTAGAAATAAATACGTCCTTGAATTTAAGGATTGTCTAGGATAGATAGGCTCGATAGGTCCGAAGGGAACTGTAGTAACAAAATTTTAATAAAATTGGTATTGATTAATAAGATAAGATCAAGGATAATGAAAACTTTCTTACTAAGAAATATTGATCAAAGGAAGGATGGAAGTGGAAAAATAATAATAACAATAATAATAAGTAAATAGATAGGGTTTGTGGTCTTGATTCACACTACAAGAATAAGGGCTTTTCTTGACGGTGATTCTCTGTCAAGAAATGGGTATCTTGACGGTTGCAGATCCGTCAACTAGGCCGGAGTCAAGAAAAGACCCCCCCCCCCCCTTTTCTTGACGGTCGCTGACAGAGCTTTTCTTGACGATAGTTGGCCGTCATATTAAGTAGTTTTCTTGACTATTTTTAGCCATCAAGATAGCAGTTTTTAGAAACCGTCAACGTAGGCAAAAAACTTTTCTTGAATTCGGCCTAGATGACGGCATTTAGCCGTCAAGAAAAGCATTTGTTTTGTCGGACAAAATCCATCATAAAAAGCAGTAATTCATGGATATTATACAGCATGATATGAATTAAAAGTTGACGTTTGACAACCGTCAAGAGAAGCTATCCAAAGTACCGTCAAGAGAAGCATGCCAAAATTTTGTCAAAAATTATATAATATTAATCAACTACACATAATATCAATCCAGAAGCTACACACATCAAATTACTATAAAATCTAAATTTTATATTAACAAACTGTATTGTTCATACAACAAAACTTCCAACACACATCCCAGCACATGTATTCTTCACTTTTTCAACCACAACATAATCCAACCATAAAGTACACATCCCATATCTGTTGTTTCCATACCACTTAAATATCCAAACCACAAACATCCATCACTTGTCACCACAAAACAAAACCCACCAATACTACAAAAATAAAACAAAAAAAGTAGCAAACCATATCGGAGCACATCCCTAGCCATATCCACAGCATTCTCCTATTCACAGCATGCATGTACCTTCATTTTTCAGCAAGTTCCTGAGAGAACAAGAACACAAAGTATCAACTCAGTATTACAGAATATGAAGGCTAGCTATATTAAAAAAGTGTAAAAGTTAGAAAGAAATAGCTCACAAAAACTTCTAAGATGCACTAAGATATCCTTATTTGACTGGTGGTTTCCATTCAGCAAGCACTTTGATTGCCCAAACAAGAAATTTTTTGAAACATTAGAATATTTAGTTTGATTTAATGAAAAAAATAATTTCTTTCTTACAGACTAGCAACAATACTTGCATAATCCTATAGTTGTTGAGTTTGTGTGGTATCTGGGACCCTTATATCACCTACTTAACCCCAAAGGGCATGAAGTCATTTATTTGGAAAAAAAATCCCTTTGAGCATTCATATTGGAGGCCAGTGACTAAAACTCAGATAAGTTATTTAACAAGTACGAGTGCTCACCTTACTTGCCTCCATGAGGAGTGATACTCAACCCAAAAGACCCCCAAATCCCTGATACCATTATACCTATCACATACTCAACCAAAAAGACCAAAACTGATACATAAACCCAAGACCTAAAGCCTCTGAACTAGTTTAGGATATCAGATATCTACTCTAACATTCAAATCAGAAATCATCCTAAATAACATATCAATATATATACCTTCATATGAAATTAACTATACAACTAATCTATTGATACCTCAAGCTAACACTCTAACATCTAAAGCTAACCCCAAACTCTGGTACAAACTAACATCTAATAAATCTGATACTAACCTCACATCTATGATACACAACTGTTTCTTTAATACGTACAATAGAACCCCAAAGCCAAACTCTGAAACTCAAACCCCTCTCTAGATATACTAAGCCCAAAACCAATGGCCAACTGCCCTGCATTGCTCCTACTGCTACTGTTACTGCTACTGCAAGCTACTGCTGCTGCATTTGCTATTACAAATGCTCAAAGAGCCTGCTGCTGCTGCTGCATGCTACTGCTCTGCTAATGCAAAAACAGGCAATGGCCAAGGCAAGCCAATGCTTGCTGCAACACCAAGGCAAACAATTGCCTTGGCAAGTTGCTGCTGCTTGGGCTATTGCCGCTGCTTGTATTGTTGCTTGCATTGCAATACAATACAAGCCCAAACAGGCCTGCAAGCTGCCACTCAAAGCCAAGGCAATGGCCGATATAATCCATCGTCAAAAACTAACCACTATTATACATTATATAATTTTTTGTGAGCAATTTGAGACTAGAATTTGTTCACTGTGTTGACTTGTAGGCCTTGTTGTCATTTCATTTTGTTATCAGTTATAATCCAACAAGAAAGAAATTATTATAGTCCAAAGAGATCTGTATAAATCATTGAATTCTTTTCCTAATGATTTTGCTGATATAATCTATAATAGAACTTCCAATTAAGGGCAAAAGAGGAAAATTTCATCCAATTCTGTTTTACAATACACTATAGATAATCTATAACAGAATGCTAAGTACTCAATTCCAATTGTGGGATTCTTTTGGTCTATTAGCTTGACAGAGATGGAGTAACACTGTGATCGTATTATGAATATAAGAAAAAAAAGAATAAAACTTAAAGAAAATGGAGAAACATATAAACTGTTTTGAAGCTTGAACTTGAAGAGTTAGCGACTTACAATTGACACTAAAGTTAAAGGCTCAAAGGAATGCTAATCTGGCCATTCGCCACCAAATATAAATTTGACACTAAAGTAATCATAAAGGAAAGTTAACCAAATATAAAGTGATTCAAAATCTTGTCATGTACTTACATTTGACAGAAGAATAATACCTGTGTCAATCCACAATTGAACATTCTCTTTACAAAGGAGGTATATGGCCAGTCTTGTGCATACTAGTGTCAAATAGGGACTGCCAGGTTAGCCAATGTGCGTTCCTGAAAATTAATCGAGCTATTAAGATGCAAGTGGCATTAAGATGCATATTCATATAAACTTGTAACAAAAAATTAGAATAACATAAAGTGCCCAACTATCCTGAAATAGAACCACTAATGAAATAATCTTCGAACAAATTAATACAAAAACTAAACAACTTAAACATAAAATATCCTATCATTAATCGAGCTATTTCTTAGATGAACCAAGCATGTTCATGAGAAGCAAAATGATATTATCTTATTTTGCAGAATCACTGATATCATGAAAATAACTTATGAATTTAAATATTGAACCTATGTATACTCTGTCAATTTTCACATCTTTGCATTCTCTTGCTAATGCTCGATTATCAGAAGAGTGTGGCTAAAATAGTATGAAAAGAATTAGAGGGTTTAGTATAACCAAAAGGAAAACACACATTTTGGATCTTGATTGCAATTTTATTAGTCAAAAAAGAAAAGTTACTGAAAAGAAGATAACTGTACAGCAACCATTGGGTCCAATTTGGATACGTCAAATTTTTAATCTTTAATAAATCTAAAACACAAGATACACATGCTAAGCAATCAAGAAATATATATGAGTTACATAAAAGGTAGCAACAAAGCAGATTGTAGAAGCACTTCCCAAAGAGCTGATACAATAGGCTAATAACTATCATAATGAGTCTTTCATGGAAGTGAAACAACAGGAGTGTAAGATAACTCAGGTGAAAGAGGTCAAAAGAACAAAAGAAAAAAGGGGGGATACAACATTTGTACTTTAGCTATCAATAAGAATTTTAAGCTATCTCATGCCAAAACTAGCCCCACAAAATGCAGAAGGGCCAAATTTCAGAAGACTAATTAGCCTCATATTATTTGTCAATGTACGGTAGTCCCCCATACAAGGAAAAGGAATTTAACTTCACTAAGTACATCAGTGATTCAGCATCCTGTAGGGGGGAATACAACATTTGTACTTTAGCTATCAATAAGAATTTTAAGCTATCTCATGCCAAAACTAGTCCCATAAAATGCAGAAGGGCCAAATTTCAGAAGACTAATTAGCCTCATATTATTTGTCAATGTATGGTAGTCCCCTATACAAGGAAAAGAAATTTAACTTCACTAAGTACATCAGTGATTCAGCATACTGTAGTTAGTTATCTTATCCATCTATATTAGCACAACAATCAAATGATTTTCTTTTGAAGATGAATCTTGTCGTTACCACCATCTCATCATCTCTTGCTTAGTCCTTAAATTTTAATAATTTAATAATAATTTCAAGCTATATCTCATGCCAAAACTAGCCCCACAAAAAGCACAAGGGTCAAATTTCAGAAGAGTATTCTTAGTTTAGGAACTCTCGAACTTCAAAGAAGTGGGAGGTTTGGGGGAATGAATATTTGTGATTACCTATCTAAGTGAGCAGTATTGCCTTCCAGATTACTTTAGACTATGTGAACATTATTGCCTTTCCGACATCCCTAAATGCCATTTTTCCCTTAAATTAAGTGGCCTTCCTTATTTCCTTCACAACAAGATTGAACCCAGTATTACTTATAATAAGCCTAATTTGTCCTTGACACAATTTCACCTATAACAAGAACAGTATGCAACAGTCTGATTTAAGTTCAAGATCCCCTGTTACCGGCTCCAAGGTCAAAAACATAATCACATTCCATGGTCCTAGCCGACCAAAATTTGGAATAAACCCCCTGTAGAAGGCCAAAGGTCCCTGAAAATAGCAAATGTTATAATTCTCATAAATGGCTGCATAAGCAAAATATTCCATGATTACCAGATAGCATACCTCACATACACACAGTATGATGCATAGTTATAGTTCGTTAACCATATTTTTTTTTCCGAATATATGATTAACTCAAGTAAATGAACACAAGAAGAACCATATTTATTATCACTCCCGTTTCCTGTTATACGTGTTTTCGTATGCGTATACGAGATTTCTGGCATTTATCAGGTGGACCGTAGTTAGACTTGTTTTACTTAGCCTAGTCTTGGTTTAATTTTGACTTGGTTTATTAGATTGGTTTGGTTCAATTTGACTTGGTTTGTCTTGGCTTAGTTTGGTTTGAGATGGAGAGGGTTGATATATAACCCAACTCCTTCTCTCTCTTTCTCTCTCTCTTCATTCATTTCTACATTTACTTCTTTATCTTCTTCATTTACTCCTCCCACCTACCAAGTCCTAGGCAAGTGTAACTTGCTTTATGATGGATCTTCTATTTTATTGTTCTATCTTCTTCTCTACATGATTCAAGCATCTTTAGGACTTGGAGTTTTCGGTTTGGACGGATGGATTTTTGTAGATCTAAGTTTGTAGATTTTTTAGTTTTCTTGGGTTTTGATCTACCAAACTTCATTATTTCCAAGTTTTGATTGTTCTATGTTGTAGAGAATTTGATTTTACTCAAAATGGACCTTTGAAAAGTTAGATTTTGACTTGTTTTGAGGAAGTTATGGCCAAAATAAGATTTGGATATTTTTTAGTTCATCTGTCCTGAATCTGGCAGGGATGATGAATAGTGCCGTATAGTGCAGACTGTCACATAATGCAGCCTGTCGCATAGTGCAGCCTACCGTATAGTGTCGTATGGTGATGCATCCTGCCGTATAGTACCGCAGAAGGCCGTATAGTACCGCAGGAGGCTGTATAGTGCCGCAGAAGGCTGCATAGTATCGCAGAATGCTGTATAGTACCTATTTTGGCTGTTTTTGGCTGTTTTATGTCCTATTTGGTTGAATTGTGGCCAGAATTTCTTCCAACTCCTAACATGAAAATTGTAGATCTGTTCTTTGGCTTCAAGAATATGTTACTAGCTATTTTTATGCAAGTTTCTCTCATTCATGATAATGTAAGGATAGAATACGATAGTGGCCTGTTAAGGTGCACTCTTAACCAGTAACAAGTAACATGACATGATAGTGGCCCGTTGTGGCGCACTCTAAACAAGTAACCTTGGCATAATAATACATGATAGTGGCCCGTCGTGACGCACTCTTGACAAGTAAACATGACATGATAGTCTTGATATGCTGTTGTGATAGCTACCTTGACTTGCTAAGTAACTCTTATCTTGACACCGTGGGTGTTTATGCTTGTATAAGCTGCATGTCTCGTCTTGTATCACGTCTAGGACATGAATTTTTGGTTACCACGGTCAGAGATTCATACTGAATCTGACTAGAATAATGACTAGATTGATCAAGTAGTTCATGAAGAGATTTCCCAGCTGCAGGCAGTCCCGTTATCTGGGCGCTCTAATTGGACTTGTAGCCTACCGTCGAGTAGGGGACATTTCCAGCACACTGTCACGTGTTGCACCCCCAAGTCACCTAATCCAACTCTCTCAACTTGTGACCGGATAACCTGGATTAAGACTGCAGGGCTTGTGGCTGTTGGAACATCTCGATGCATCTTGTTAGTAATTAGGCTTGTGATAACCCTAGTTAGTTAAAGTATCAAGCCGTACTCATTGCTTGGCCGTGATTGATGGATGGAGTCCAGTCTAGTCTTATCTAGGCAAGACCAGTACATGGTTATTTCAGCACATTACTGTTATGCTTTACTCTTGTCGATAATTGGTTGGAGACTAAGCTCTGTTCAGGTGATCGGTTATAACCACGGTCCTTGTTTGGTTTACGGGTTGTAACTTGGCTACTGGAATAGTTCTTTAGTTGTCTTATCATTTATCACCTTGTTTTCTCTAACTTATGTCTTTTATTATCCTTTATGTCTCATGTGCTAATATACTGGTTTTAGTTCTTAAGTGAAGCCTCCCTTGTGGCACTTGCTCTTCTGGGTTCTGACCCAGCTGGTTTTGTATGGCCAAATTTTGGAGTAGCACCCGAGGATCTTCCAGCCTTCCAGCCAGATGGTGGACACTAGACGCAACCCTAGCAACGAGTGGGTTTTATTTTGCTCTTCCACTCTATTGTAAATTATTCTTTTGAGGCGTTTAGCCGCCGACCAAGTGTTAGCTCGTGTTAAATTTATATTTCTGTCTGCCTAAGGGCTGTAACATGATTGATAAATCCTAGGGTTGATCATGTATGACTTAAACTCTTGCTAGTCATCGCATTTTGTATGACTAGCTTCATGATCATCTGAATATGTAATATTTGGGATGCCTTACTTTGTATGTCTAATGATCTACCATCTTGTTACATTTACTTGCTTGCTTTAGATTGAGACACTAGGCTTGTTCTTGACCCTAAGAGACTAATGGCTTGTAGTAAACCCTCATGCATCTAGACAGCCGTGACCATATTGCGAGGTGGAATTCACTTCAATATACATAGCTGGCTGTGTCTGTCCCCCGCTCTCCAGTATTCTGGTTCTGGGGCATGATACGGTTTAAGTAGTGGCCCATGCAGGTCTTATAAATCAAGATGTGTGAGGGTTTCACTGAATAGATGTCTCAATCAGCACTCGCCCTTCATCTCTACACGTGTTTTCTCATCTTTCCAAAATCTTGACCTGATCACATATTTATATCCTCGATCTATCATGGTCCTTCCTTATTGTTCCCCATGTCGTTTCTTCAGCGACATTATTCCTGGTCCTACCGATCAGCAAGACGGAGCACCTCCAGTGAACCAGCAGCAACTTGGAGACCAAGCCCAACACTCTATAGCAGCCTCCTGAGTTATGTATTCTGGGGATCTAGAGCTCCCAGTTCAGCCAGTCCAGCCTGTAGAGCCTGATAATGGAACCCTGGTGGGTCTCATCAGGGAATTGCTTGCATCTCAAGATCGTCGGGTCGATGCCCTGTACCAGACAGTACAAGATTCCATGGGCAGAGTTGGTTACCAAGTGAACAACGTGGACAATAGCTTCAAGCGTCTGAACCCTCCTTTCTTTGACGGCATTGAAGATGCTATTGCTGCTGATGCATGGCTTCAGGACATAGAACTTATCCTGGAGGCAGCTAGGATTCCTGAGGAAGAGAAGGTGGCCGTTGTACGCCTGCAGTTATTGGACTTAGCCCGCAGCTGGTGGGCGATGCTAGCTGTTGGATTACTGACGCATGTCTCATGGGCGGTGTTCAGCAACAAGTTCTAGACCAAGTACTTCGACGCAGTAGCTCGGTATGATCTGCAGATGAGATTCACCAATCTTAAGCAGATGGACAGGACGGTCGATGGATATGCGGTTGAGTTTTCTAGACTCAGTCGATTTGCTCCTACCTTGGTGGCAACCGAATTGGATCGAGCCCAGCGATTCCAGCAGGGGCTCCACCTAGAGATCATTATATCAGTGGAGCAGTTTGAGCACCAGACGTTTGATGTCGTCTTGCGAGTAGCGAAAAGGCATGAGTATTCTTCGCAGAGGATTGTAGATAGAAGTAGAGGACTGAAGAGGTCTTATGGGCAAATGTCCCAGTCTTCAGCACCAGCCCCGGTGGCTAGGGCTTTGACTACTGGAGCTCCAAAGAGGGCGACCACAGTTTTGTCGATTCAGCATTCGACGCCGGCGTATCCTCAGAAACAGAAGCAGAAGCAGTCTTCCGTAATGGGCTGCACTCATTGTGGGAAGCCAGGACATGTAGTATCCGAGTGTCGCAGAGCACAGGGATTGTGCTTGGCTTGTGGGGCACCGGATCACAAGATAGGGTCCTGTCTGAATAGAGCCAGTTCATCGTCATCAAACCTAACCAGTCCATCGATTAGGGGTCCAGCACCAGTGCAGCAGCAGCAGTACCAGCCTCCGAGGCCATTGCCGCCTCAGGCTCAACAGTTTGCCCAAGCTCAGAATCAGAATCGGCAGAGGGGTTTCCAACAGAGGGGAACAGCACCCAGAGGACAAGGTCAGGCTATGGCTCTGACCGTAGCGGAAGAGTTGGCATCAGGTGAGGTGGTGGCAGGTACCATTCTCGTCAACTCTTTTCCAGCATCAGTATTATTTGATTCAGGTGTATCGCATTCATTTATGTTTGTACGATTCGCAACACGGATAGGACTGGAGCCCGAGTCATTATCAGTAAGGCTCAATATACTTATTGGTAACGCTCTTGTGGGAGTAGATAGAGTGTTTTTCTCGTGTCGAATCGTAGTTAGCGGTAGAGAGTTTTCCGCTAGGTTGATAGAATTTCTAATGGCCGATTGTGATGTGGTCCTAGGAATGGATTGGTTGAAGGAGCAATACGCAAGAATAGACTGCCATATTGGTAGGATTATTTTTGGTATTCCCGACGAACCGAAGTTTTTATTTTCCAGGGGCGAAGTAGAACCTTCTCCCCAGTATTACGGATGGCAGTAGCAGTGGCAGTTCAGTTTCCCAGAGTCGTTGAAGAGTTCCCATACGTGTTCCCCGAAGAGCTTCCATGCATGCCCCCAGAGAGAGATAGAGTTCACTATTGATTTACTTCC
The DNA here is from genome assembly GCA_029216955.1 of Iris pallida. Taxonomy (NCBI): domain Eukaryota; kingdom Viridiplantae; phylum Streptophyta; class Magnoliopsida; order Asparagales; family Iridaceae; genus Iris; species Iris pallida. The sequence continues at coordinate 18,562,664 of JANAVB010004800.1, forward strand.
AGGGACGGCACCAGTGTCAGGGGGAGTCTACAGGATGGCACCTTCAGAATTAGAGATCTTATACAAGATGATTGAAGAACTCATAACCAAGGGATTCATTCATGCTAGTGGATCACCTTGGGGAGCCTCGATACTTCTTGTGAAAAAGAAGGATGGTACGTCAAGATTATGTATTGATTATCGTACCTTGAATTCTGTAACAGTCAAGAACAGATATCCTCTACCAAAGATAGATGATTTATTTGATCAACTCAGAGGAGCGACAGCATTCTCGAAGATTAACTTACGGTCAGGATACCATCAGATCAGATCAGAGTCAGAGAGCAAGACGTCCCGAAGGCAGCATTCAGATCCAGATATGGGCATTGGGAGTTCCTTGTTATGCCATTTGGAGCGACCAATGTGCTAGCCGTATTCATGGACCTCATGAATCGTATCTTCATGCCTTATTTGGATCAGTTTGTGATAGTGTTTATAGACGACATCTTAGTCTATAGCAAGAGTGAGGCAGAGCATGAGCAGCATATTCGTGTAGTTCTTCAGATTCTTAGAGAGCACCAGTTGTACGCGAAGTTCAGTAAGTACGAGTTTTGGCTTGATTGTATCTCGTACTTAGGTCACATCATCACTAGAGGTGGAGTGGAAGTGGACCTCCAGAAGATAGTGGCTATAGAGTCATGTCCAGTACCCAGTACCATCGCAAAAGTTCGGAGTTTCCTAGGATTGGCTGGCTATTACCGACGATTTGTATCAGACTTCACTCGGATTTTAGCACCATTGACGCAGTTGACCCGCAAGGATGTGCAGTTTTCTTGGACAGCAGAGTGTCAGAGTTTATTTAAGAAGTTGAAGCAAGGATTGATGACGGCACCCATTCTCACGCTTCCAGATGGGACTGGAGGATTTTCGGTCTATTGTGACGCTTTCGGCAAGGGATTGGGATGCGTCTTGATGCAGCATGGTAAGGTAGTAGCTTATGCGTCACATCAGCTTCGTGATCATGAGAGGAATTACCCAACTAATGACTTGGTGTTAGCAGCGGTGGTTTTCGCACTTAAGCTTTGGAGGCATTATTTGTATAGAGATCGGGTGGAGATTTTCACCGACCACAAGAGTCTTAAGTATATGTTTATCCAGAAGGTTCTTAACATGTGTCAGAGAAGATGGCTAGAGCTACTCGTGGACTACGACATCAACCTGCAGTATCATCCTGGGAAGGCCAATATTGTTGCAGATGCATTGAACAGAAGAGCCGGAGTTTATTTCCTAACAGCACAACCAGAGTTATTAGCAGATCTTCAAAAGATGGGTATTGAAATAGTTCTCCCTACAAATGTGGCATTGATGGCCAGCATGCAAGTTCAGTCCAGCATAGTTGAGAGGATCAAGATGGCACAATCAGCAGATTTCAAGCTTCAGCGACTTAGAGCAGAATGTGTAGCAGGACGGAGAGCAGAGTTATGTATTCATGAGGATGGTACACTCCGATATGGGAGGCGCCTTTGTGTACCCAGTGGTGATATCAGACAGGATATCATGGCAGAGGCTCACAGTTCTCATTATTCAATTCATCCCGGTGGTACGAAGATGTACCGAAACATCCGTCAGCATTTCTGGTGGAATGGCATGAAGAGGGAGATAGCCCAGTTTGTCTCTCATTGTTTAGTTTGCCAACAAGTTAAGGCTGAATATCAGAGACCAGCTGGACTTCTTCAACCTTTACCGATCCCAGAATGGAAATGGGAGCACATTACCATAGATTTTGTAACTGGGTTACCTAAATCCCCAGCTGAAAGAGATGCTATCTGGGTTATAGTTGACAGACTCACGAAAGTAGCTCATTTTTTCCCCTTTAGAATTGGTCAGTCGACGGATCAGCTAGCAGAGATGTACCTCAGACAGATTGTCAGATTGCATGGAGTGCCAGTTAGTATCATATCAGACAGAGATTCAAGATTCATATCGCACTTTTGGCAGAGTCTTCAAGAGAGCTTGGGGACTCGTCTCAAGTTCAGTTCAGCTTATCATCCTCAGACAGATGGTCAGTCAGAATGCACGATCCAGACTCTTGAAGATATGTTACGGTCATGTACACTCGACTTCGGTGGTTCGTGGGAAGATCACCTGCATCTCGTAGAGTTCTCCTATAACAATAGTTTCCACGCCGGTATCCAGATGGCACCCTTTAAAGCACTGTTTGGCAGGAAGTGCAGATCAGCTTTAGCTTGGGATGATGTCGACGAGAGACATATGCTTGGTCCAGAGATGATTACGCAGACAATCAAGGTGGTCAAACAAGTCAGAGATTATCTTCGAGTTGCCCAAGATCGCCAGCGCCATTGGGCCGATTCTCATCGGCATCCCCTTGAGTTTTCAGTCGGCGACCACGTGTTCCTTAGGATCTTGCCTACCCGTAGCGTCATTCGATTCGGCGTGCGGGGAAAGCTTAGTCCTAGGTACATAGGGCCGTTCGATATCCTTGAGCGAGTAGGTGATGTGTCCTATCGTCTCGCTCTTCCATCGTCGTTACGTGAGGTGCATGATGTCTTCCATGTATCCCAATTGCGACGGTATATCCCAGATCCGAGCCATGTCCTTGATCATTCAAAATTGGTTGTTGGTACCAACCTTTCGTATGAGGAAAGGCACGTATCCATATTAGATCGAAGAGAAAAGGTACTCAAGAATAAGACTATTAGTTTAGTCCGTATTGTTTGGGATCACCACTCTTTGGGTGAGTCAACGTGGGAGCGTGAGGATGATATCCGCTCGCGATATCCATACCTGTTTGACTCATAAGGTATAATGTCTTCCTTATGTCTTATATTTTTAATTCCTTGCTTGCATGAATGATTGCTTGATTGACTGCTAGTCGTAGCTTGCTTATGATTAATATAGCTTGTCCCGACATCTCTAGCCTTTTGATTAAATTCCAAGGACGGAATTCTTTTAAGGTGGGTAGATTTGTCACTCTCATTTCCCGTTATACGTGTTTTCGTATGCGTATACGAGATTTTTGGCATTTATCAGGTGGACCATAGTTAGACTTGTTTTACTTAGCCTAGTCTTGGTTTAATCTTGACTTGGTTTATTTGATTGGTTTGGTTCAATTTGACTTGGTTTGGCTTGGTTTGGCTTGGTTCATTTTTGACTTGGTTTGGCTTGGCTTAGTTTGATTGAGATGGAGAGGGTTGATATATAACCCAACTCCTTCTCTCTCTCTCTCTCTCTCCTCATTCATTTCTACATTTACTTCTTCATCTTCTTCATTTACTCCTCCCACCTACCAAGTCCTAGGCAAGTGCAACTAGCTTAATGATGGATTTTCCATTTTATTGTTCTACCATCTTCTCTACATAATTCTAAGCATCTTTAGGACTTGGAGTTTTCGGTTTGGACGGATGGATTTTTGTAGATCTAAGTTTGTAGCTTTTTTTGGTTTTCTTAGGTTTTGATCTACTAAACTTCATTATTTCCAAGTTTTGATTATTCTATGTTGTAGAGAATTCAATTTTACTAAAAATGGACCTTTGAAAAGTTAGATTTCGACTTGTTTTGAGGAAGATATGGCCAAAATAAGATTTGGACATTTCTTAGTTCATCTGTTCTGAATCTAGCAGGGACGATGAATAGTGTCACATAGTGCAGACTGCCGCATAGTGCAACCTGCCGCATAGTGCAGCCTGCTGCATAGTACAGCCTGTCGCATAGTGCCGCATGGTGATACAGCCTGCCGCATAGTGCCGCAGGAGGCTGCATAGTGCCACAGAAGGCTGCATAGTGCCGTAGAAGGCTGCATAGTATCGCAGAAGGCTGCATAGTGCCGCAGAATGCTGTATAGTGCCTATTTTGGCTGTTTTTGGCTATTTTATGTCCTATTTGGCTTAATTGTGGCCAGAATTTCTCCCAACTCTCAACATGAAAGTTGTAGATCTTTTCCTTGGCTTCAAGAATATGTTACTAGCTATTTTTATGTAAGTTTCTCTCATTCATGATAATGTATGGATAGAACACGATAGTGGCCTATTAATGCGCACTCTTAACTAGTAACAAGTAACATAACATAATAGTTGTCCGTTGTGGCGCACTCTTAACAAGTAATCTTGTCATGATAATACATGATAGTGGTCCGTCGTGGCGCACTCTTGACAAGTAAACATGACATGATAGTCTTGATATGCTGTTATGATAGCTACCTTAACTTGCTAAGTAACTCTTGTTTTGACACCGTGGGTGTTTGTACTTGTATAAGCTACATGTCTCGTCTTGCATCATGTCTAGGACATGAATTCCTGATTACCACGGTCAGGGATTCATACTGAATCTGACTAGGATAATGACTAGATTGATCAAGTAGTTCATGAAGAGATTTCCCAGCTACAGGCAGTCCCGTTATCTGGGCGCTCCAATTGGACTTGTAGCCTGCCGTCGAGTAGGGCACATTTCCAGCACACTGTCATGTGTTGTACCCCCAAGTCACCTAATCCAACTCTCTCAACTTGTGACCGAATAACCTGGATTAAGACTGCAGGGCTTGTGGCTGTTGGAACATCTCGATGCATCTTGTTATTAATTAGGCTTGTGATAACCCTAGTTAGTTAAAGTATCAAACCGTACTCATTGCTTGGCCGTGATTGATGGATGGAGTCCAGTCTAGTCTTATCTAGGAAGACCAGTACATGGTTATTTCAGCACATTACTGTTATGCTTTACTCTTGTCAATAATTGGTTGAAGACTAAGCTTTGTTCAGGTGAAGGGTTACAACCCTGGTCCTTGTTTGGTTTACGGGTTGTAACTTGGCTACCGAAATAGTTCCTTAGTTGTCTTATCGTTTATCATCTTGTTTTCTCTAACTCATGTCTTTTATTGTCCTTTATGTCTCATGTGCTAATATACTGGTTTTAGTTCTTAAGTGAAGCCTCCCTTGTGGCACTTGCTCTTCTGGGTTCTGACCCAGCTGGTTTTGTATGGCCAGATTTCGGAGTAGCACCCGAGGATCTTCCAGCCTTCCAGCCAGATGGTGCACACTAGACGCAATCCTGGCAACGAGTGGGTTTTATTTTGCTCTTCCACTCCATTGTAAATTATTCTTTTGAGGCGTTTATCCATCGAGCAAGTGTTAGCTCATGTTAAATTTATATTTCTGTCTGTCTAAGGGCTGTAACATGATTGACAAATCCTAGGGTTGATCATGTATGACTTAAACACTTACTAGTCTTCGCATTTTGTATGACTAGCTTCATGATCATCTGAATATGTAATGCTTGGGATGCCTTAATTTGTATGTCTGATGATCTACCATCTTGTTATATTTACTTGCTTGCTTGAGATTGAGACACTAGGCTTGTTCTTGACCCTAAGAGACTAATGGCTTGTAGTACACCCTCATGCATCTAGACAGCCATAACCATATTACAAGGTGGGATTCACTTCAATGTACGTAGCTGGCTGTGTCTGTCCTCCGCTCTCCAGTATTCTGGTTCTGGGGCGTGACATTTATGTACCCATCTGGTTGATTCAAAATTGCTATACAAGTGGAAGAATTTATATAACAATTATAAAAGTTAATAAATAGTGATAACAATTATACAGGTCAAATGAATACTAAAAAGTGGCATTCAACATGAGCAAGGATATCAAAGATGGCAGTATATTCAATATGTCAATACATCTCGCACCTTCACTCCATATCTATTTGCAATTGTATGTAAAGATTACTAACTGGTTCTGTAGTAAAAGCACAAAATACAATATTCTAAACTGGTTCTGTAAAGATTACTAATTGGTTCTGTAGTAAAAGCACCAAATGCAATATTCTGAATATAAGAAAAGTAGAGCTCAAAGACATTTGGACCATTTAATTTACTCAGCAGAGAAATATATAATTTGTTGATTAATACATTCATAAATGAAAAAGAACATTGGACACAATAAGAAAGGAACACCAATAATGTTTTCTGTGTAAGGTGAGGATTATAAGTACTATTCAATGTTTCCAATTTCCTTAGTGTGTCTGGTGAAATATTGGCCACAATTTGCACAATAGATTTTTCCAATATGCTAGCCCCAATTTACACAATTTGCACAATAGATTTTTCCAATATGCAAAGATCGAAAAACTCAGCTAACTTTTGAAAAGTTCAGAGCTTTAGGTTATGTGCATGCCATCTGAAGCTTAGTGTTGGTCGAAACCGTCCAATATAGGAAAATACCAGTTCTGTAACAATAACAGAGTCTTTATCAAAAACTTTTGAGGGGCATATCCTTTGTGATACAAGCAAATTTTAAATACCATATCCAATATTACCGATTCTTCAGCCAAAATTTAGAAGATTTCGGTTTTACTCGGTGACCGAAGCGAAAATATAGGCAAAAATATTGGACAAGTTAGTAAACTAGGCAGAATTCTGAACAGGTTCTGTAGTAAAAAAATGTAAAGATTACTAACAGGTTCTGTAGCTATTGAGAAAATGCAATTTTCTGAACATGTTAATACCATGCAAGTTGGTGACTTTACCACTACGATTTTTATGTGCCCTCAGATCTAAAGCATGAGGCATGATCGACCTGATGATCCGCCACCATCGCCCTCACCTTGCCCTTCCGGAGCTCATAGATGGCGCCCAGCCCCGTAAGGCTCAGCATCTCCTGGACGATGATCCACCGGAGCATCCGCGAGGGGGGGAGGGGGGCGTTCAGGCTCCACAACACGTTGTTGCCGCCGTAGGTGATGATGCGCGCCAGCCCCAGCAGGTCGTGGTTAGCCAGGGCATGTGAAGGGGGGGAGGCGATGACCACGCCGAACATGCTGCAAGAAATCTATGTTGTAACGATCTCACCGGTGCTCTACCGAGAGACACCCCGGTATCACCCGTCGGAGCTCGATGCCGACGCGCCATCGCTCACGGGAGCTTTGATTTGAAGATCTCCTTCCCTCCGGATCTAGGATTAGGTTTAGGGATGACATAGGATGGATTTGGGGATTAGGGTTTTGAGATGGAGAAGTGGGATGAGAGGAGTGGGGGTGGCTCTGTGGGAGGCTCTTTAGAGGAGAGGAGTAGGGGGGCTCTCTCTTAGGGAGGACAAGGTTAGGGGAAGAGGAAGAAATGAAGAGGATGATCGAAAAAAATTTTGCTGGCTTCATCGATTAAAAAAACCACAACCGTCAACAAATATGAAAGATTTGAAAAAATTACTAAAATGGCAGCTGAAAAAATTCTGCCAAGTTTTTCGTACATACATTTGTTGACGGTTATCACCAAAACGTCAATAAATAAATTGATGTTTCTTGACGGATCATCTAAAAATGTCAATTATTATACTATAAAATTGCTAAACTAACATAAAATGTGGCCTCTCTTGATGTAAGCCTAAAACCGTCAAGATAACCACTATTGTTGACGGTTTTCGACGACTGTCAACTTATAAACCGTCAAGAATCATCATTTTTCTTGTAGTGTCATAAAAGGTTCTAAGTGTTCTAAAAATATTTGATACAAGCTAATAATGACCTCAAGTACAATTCATCAGTAGAAGCCTCTACCCACCTTAGAAATATTATTCTCAAAATTTTGAAGGGCACGATTAGTCCTGATTAAGGATATAAGAAATGATACGATCATTGATCAAAATGGATTAGATCGTGAATATAATTGAACTTTAAGAAAAGATAACACGTGGCACTAGTATAGTCAAAGGGTCTAGTCATAATGGTCAAGGATATAATTGAAAGATGATTTGCTAAACGAGGAAAAAGGTTAGACACGATTGACTACTGTTGGAATTATATAGACATGGTCAACGATCAAAATTTAGACAAAGTCTAAACTTGGTTAGAATCTCTTAGATGCAACTAAGATGCAGTCACAATCAAGATTAAGCATGCAACTCACCCAACCATTATCAAAAAAAAAATTAGCACAAGCATGAACGGGGTCAAAATATTCACGATCATAGCAGAATGAAAATCTGTCATTAACAATAATTGTTTTGAAACATAGGCACGATTATGATTATAGTCAAAATAGTTTAGTCGTGATCAAATTTGTTTAGGAACGATCAATTAGTGAAGCAAAACTGTCTAGGCATGATTATAGAATCAAACCTACGAAAGGATACGAATTGACTCGATCAAAATATAATAAAAGGAGTCTAGTCATGATCGAAATTGTTCAAGGATGACCAAATCCAAAATTGTTTCGATATGCTTAAAATATTTATTCGCAATTATTTAGGCACGAGTTTCGAATCAAAATCTAGATAAGTTTAGGAATCCAGTCGAGATTACATTAAAAGATGACAATCTGAAAAATAGTAGGATAAGAAAGGAAGGGAGAATTACCAGTTTATTGAGAAGGTGGTGACTAGGAATAAGCACAAATCAATCTAAAAACTTAATAGTTATATGCCAATAAGACGTAGTCTCTATTGTATTTAAAACTCGTAAACATAATCGAAGTCATTTTACCAAGAATTTATGCCTTGCGAGTGTACAACTAGCTGCATTAAACCCTTGGTTCCACAACTCAAGCTATGTTGCGGTAACGAATACCCTATCAACTCTATCCAATCTTGACATAACAACTCAAGGATGAAATAAGACGACCAAGACATAATTTTTTAATAATGTTCGATCACCCACGCTTATTTGAAATTATTTCAACTTGGGGGTCATGCCACGCCAGTGCGCTGCTGGCTGCAGTGAACCCGTAGTCTCGACAATTCAAATAAGTGACGACAGTGCGCTGCTGTCTTGTCATCGCAAGTCATCAAATAATTCCAACTATATCTCCAAGAATATCAAAGGAGTTTAAAAATATCATACAAGTTGATAAAGATAAAAAAAAAAGTGTAAGTATCTGCTCTTCTAGTATATATCAGCCTCTTGAAAAAAACAATTGATTAGGAAGGATATTGATCGAAGTCAAAATAAGTAAAAATCTTATAATCCTCATTTCACGGATATTCAATATTCAACGATTGAGAGGAAACTTTCGAATCCAAAAACTTTACTCGAGATTAATAGACAATTGAGTGAGAAGTTATTTTAAAATGATTCCTTAGGTCCAAGGGAAAGAATATAAGTGATACGAACTTATGATATGGCGATGCTTAGAAAAGATATAAGATAAAGTTGTACAAATGATCATGATTAGGGAGAAAATGACTGAAGACAAAAGAAATATAAACTTAAATTTATATTTCTCTAATATTCAAGGTCGAGGGAAAATATGTATAAAGCACTATGTCTACCTATAATGAATATATTTATACACAAGTATATATGCATAATCTAAGTAAATCCTAAAAATCCCAAAATATCATTCTAAGAGAAGGTTATCCTATTTCCAAGAAAAATGTAAATTTAAATAGCAATAATACATATATTATATTCAATATATAATTTATAGAAATTATTCACAAGACCAAAATGGACTACCAATATGTACACACATCCATATATCTACATGGACGTCGTTGGTCGCACTACATGACTACCATAGCTTGGGTTGGGTTCGGGCTAGTTTGGAACAATCGAAATTTCTAAAAGCCAATAATCCTAGTAATAAATAAATAAATATATACACATATTTTGGGTCAAGTCACAACTTGGCCTGGTTTTTCTAGTTTGAACCCACTTATTGTTCGGTTTTCCTAACCACAACTAATACACTAGTCAAAGCACGCCACTGCACTATATGTGCCATTATTTCTAGTCATTTGGCATTCCAAAATTTAACCATGACTAAGATATTCCATAATAATTAATTAATTAAATTAAATATTTCTAAAATTCTAAAAATTATATTTAATTCAAATAAGTAAATAAAAGGATATTTTTAAAATTTTGGAAAGAGGGTTACGAATCTACCCTCCTTAGAAATACCGTCGAATCAAAATACGATAGTGCATCCTCCTATGAAAGTCGTCTAGTGAGACCTATGTAGCAACCTTAACTACCCAACTGTCAGATTAAACTCGGGACTTCTAGTCCTAACAATTCTCCAAATATTGACCTACTCCCAGTTGTGAATGATCATTTCCTAGTCGCAGGCTCGCAGTAGTACGACTAATATGGTACTACCACGAGTTCGCACAATTTGCAAAAATTGACCTGCATAGGCCACCACAAAAACTTGTCACGACCCACACCCGCTTTTTCGGATACGAGCCGTGTCCAAGCCAGCCTACGCCGCAGAGTCGACGGTAGAACGCTGTCAAGCCCGTAATAAATAAATGCTCAAAATAAACTTTATTGCTCATTCACAGTTCTAATAGATTACAACATTTATAACATTTATATTTAAATAAAATACAAGGTTCTTACAATTAATGAAAATGATACAACTGCTATCTATTTCTAGGTTTCTGTCTGCAAGTACACCCGAATCTCCCAATGCAAAACAAGCCACGGCTAACCTAAAAAATGTTAGTTTCCAGTCAGGAATGGAACAAGCACACAAACCGACGGCAATGCGAAAACACAATAGAATTAACAAGACATAAAAATAACATATGAGAGATGAAAACTAGAAAGTACTGATGACATGGCAAGTGGTGGAGGAGACAAGGAAAACAAATAAAATACAACTATCTATGTGATTTAAAATATCCGTTTCGACATGTGAATGGCTAGGGGGTAAATTCGGCACCCTGCACGTGTCGTGTGCAGCTGCTATTCTCCATGAAAGATATGGGGGATAGTTCTGGGTAGTCCACATGTCTACTAAGATATTTTTTTCTCCCGACTACTCCGTGTGACGAGCGCGTCAACAAGCAGCAAGACATATGTATAAACATGAAATGTATAGACTACTATGAATCGAAAAGCAATCAGAAAGTGTACTTGCCTGTGGTACTTTGCTGGTAAAACCGATATTCTCGTTGGGTCCAAGGTAGTCGCGGAGGTCATAACTACGCAAGTCGACCTCTAATGATGGAACGGATTATTCCATCGAGTCCGGAATGGTTCGATTAGCCTAAGGTCAACATGTAGTGGTCAGAATCACAAGAAATTAGAACTTACGACTAGTCACGATCAAGATAGAAATTAAAGAAAATTTTGTATTAATAAATATATATATATAACTTTAGAAAATATTTTATAATACTAGAAACTATATTTTGCTAGTTAAATAATTTTAGTTAAAATACTTTGAAAGCCAAGAAAATCATTTGTATGGCTAAACCCAATTTGAAAATAAATGTAGGGCCAAGCCCAAAACTATTATTTTGTTACAAAATAAGTTAGTAATATTTAATTAAAACCAGTAACACTTAATGATGAAAATAACATTAAAAATATCAAAAATAATAATAATTAAAATAATACTAACAAGAACTTAACAATGACTACAAATACTAACTCAAATATTACTATTAAGAATAGAATATTAATTTACTCAATTTTTAGTCTTCTCAGTCCTTTGTTCCCATGGCATTTATAATAAAACAAAGATTAAACTTATCATTACTATCTTCAAACCAAGTCATAATGGGGAGAGAGAGAGCAGCCCAATTAGAAATCGGGATAAGGAAGAAGGAAGGAGGGAAAACCTCACCGAAGATGGCTCGTGCGCGGCGTACGGAGGCGGTCAGCGTCGAGGGTCGGGGAAAGCACGGTGATGGGTGAGCTCGGCTGCGGAGGAGCGGATCCAGACAGAGGGGCGCTCACCGGACAGACAACTCGGAGAGGGGTGATTGCGGCGTTCGACGGATCGATGGGGTCGACCGGAAAGGAGGCAGGGGAGCTCCAGATCCGTACGGGGGAGGGTCGACGCACCACCGGAGGCCCGGGGCTCGAGGAGGCGGACACTCGTCACGAGACCTCGACAGTGGAAGGGCTTCACCGTCGTTGGCGGCACGTGTTCGCCAGCGGAGGCGAGGGAGCCGACCGGTGCTCGTCGGAGAGACACCGCGAAAAGGGGCGCGAGATCATCGGAGATCGGAGGCCAGGACAGCTCGTCGTGGTGGCTCCGAATCTCGGCAGATCCGGTCGTTGGACACATGCCGCGGTGGGAAGGCGCTGGCAACGGTACTGGAGAAGAGGCAAGATGGTAAGGGATCGGTCGCCAGCATCGGCGAGGGCAGTTCCGAGGAAGGAGAGACTTCGTCGACGACTGGGAACTGGAGGCTCGTGCTGGTGATGATGTTGGTGAAGATGGCTTGGTTGTGGGCGTGTCGGTGATGGTGGTGGTGGAGAGAACGACCAAGGTCGGCGGCGAGAAGGTTCTGTGATAATGATAGTAATGGTGGTGACAGAGCTCGCGTCGACATGGAGGAGTTCGGGGATGGCGAGGCCGGAGGTTAGGCCATTGTCGATTTTGTTTTTCTTCTGTCTCTCGATAGTGTGTCGTGATGGTGATGAGGTGAGAGGTTGGACATAAAAGAGGTAGAGATGTTGATGATGATGGTGTTGGTGACGTAGATGCTGGGTCGAGGGGTGGTGGAAGCGCCATGACAAGGGTCGGTGGTGGCCAGGGAGGTGTCGATTTAGGGTTAGAAATTGGTGTGTCGGTTGAGGGTGTCCTGTGCGACATGGAACCAAATCGAGGACGTGTCCGGTGTATCGGACGCGAGAGAGGAAAATGTATCTGTAATAACAATGGAAATAGTAGGCGTGGGTGATGAACACGGACACGATGCACGTGGTTGTGGTTATAGAATGTGGGAGGACATTGAGAAAAAGGCAGAGATGAACTCTCCTTATATAGGAGTTGGGACTCCTGATTCGATAAGGCGTAGAATTCCTAATAGATAACTCCTTCCCTTTGATTTAAAACTAAATAAATGTTTAAAACAATTTAATTTAATCGTAATGCTTTAATAGATAGAATTACTAATTTAAATAGATTTTCAACATAATCAAATAATTTTAAATCATATAAATTAAACTTGAAATTAAATAATTGTTTATCATAAACTATTGAAATATAAATTTGATATTATCAATAATTTAAATCATATACATTAGATTCGAAATCAAATAATTAACTACTACAATAATTTAAATAGCATTTAATATTTATCAAAAGTCGAAATCTTATAATTTAAAATACAATTCAAATAGCGTAAATGCTTGAAATAACCTTTAAAGTAGTTTAAACCATGTTACTCCTAATCATAATCCATTAAAATCTATATTAATGTAAATAGATATTTTATAGGTCAAGTAATTCTAGATCAAGTAAATATAGATCTATTTCATAATAATTTAAAAATAACTTATATATAAATCTCATATTTAATATTATCAATAATTTAAAACATACAAATTTAAATATCAATTATTAAGATAAATCGTCACATAAATCAATTAATATTTGCAACTATTTTTAGGCAGTTCTCAATGCCACCATTAGACACCATAAGTATTTAAAAACGTATTTTATCTTATTAAAATAATTTGAAGCATATCGATACTTTATCAAGATAATTTAAATAAATTATAATATAATCAAATAACTGATTATTACAATATTATTGACTTTAAAACCATTTTGAAACTAATCCGTTGATCAATATCATTTGTTATTTCAAATGATAATATTCAAGAATAAATATTAGAATTTAAATAATATTTCCAAAGTATGATTTTAAACTGGTTTTCAAAATAATGTCTATACATTTCAAAGAGGAGTTATTTCCGAAACACGAAAATAAAAGGATAAAATTTTAAAAATCCGAAAAGAGGAGTTACATTAATCCTCCGAGCCTCTGCTAAAATCCCAGCATAAGTAGTCTTGCTCGAAGAGATGTGAACCCGAATCTCTTTGGACAAGCCTTGACGAAATCTGCGGGCCATGACCTTCGGGTCCTGGACCACAAAATATGCAAGTCGGCCCAGCCTGCCGAATTTTGCAACATACTCATCCACTGAAAGTCGGCCCTAAACCAAACTCAGAAACTGTGCCCCCAGAGCTCCTTCTGCAATCTCTGGATTGAACTTTCTCTTAAAGAGGCTCTTGAACTTGTCCCAAGCCAAATCTGGAACTATTCGAGGCTCGCTCCGGAACTAAGTACGGGCAATGTCCTGAAGCTGAAGACCAACTGCCTCAATCTGCAGATCCTTAGGGATCCTAATAAGCCTCATAATAGCTTGATGTTTCAAGTCACTCATTAGCGTACAAGATTCCCTCAGTGCCCTTGAAGGTCTGAAGATTCATCTTTTTGAAATCCATAATATCCCCGTCCTTCGGGGTAGAGGACTGTTGTTGTTGAGTCTGCTGAGTCTACTGAGGTGTAGGAGCAGATCTCTCAAGTACAGCAAAGGCTAGCTCAGGCTCCGTCTCAACATTGTCCCGCATGGAGGCATTCTCCTCCCTCTGAGCCTCAGCTTCAATCTACTGGGACTCATCCTGAATGTGCTGAGACTCCATCATCTCATGGAGAAAACCATAAATTTGTGCGCTGTCAACAGGCACACTCTCAGAAGATAAAGATACTCGTGTCCCTCGCTGAGATAGAGGAGGAGGAACACTCTCCGATGCAGTTGATGCTACCTTCTGAACTGCAGCCATATCAGGAGCTTGAGGGAGAGTCTCAGTCCCTCTGTTCTTAGAAGATCGAGAGGACGACCATCCCGACCGTTCAGAAGCTGCAGCAGCAGCTGCTCCTAAGCCATGAGATCGGGTCTTCGGAGGCATTCTAGAAATTTAAGATAGGATAGAGTTAAAAGAAATCCTAAGTTCAACAAAGACAAGATTAATCAAGGAGGACAGCAATTCAAGATAGAAATTAGTGAGAATTGCTTAAAAGTAATCGAATTCAAATCAGAATAGAATTCCTATTTTGTGATTGAGTTTTTCTATGTTTTCCTTTTTCTATCAGTTCTGTTGCAAGCTCATAGTGATACTCTAATCCTAAGTACAACTATGACATCGCATTAATTGTGAAGACAGACCTGTATGGGCTACCCTAAAAACGTGTCACGACCTGCGCTCAGAAGTTTGGGCACGAGTGCGTAGAAGCACGCCCAGCCTACGTCGAAGAGTCAACGGTAGTAAGCTCTCAAATCTAAGTATATCCAAACCAGTCCAAAATATAGCATAATTATGATAACAGAATCTAACTCAATCATAATGCTAGCAGAAAGATATAAAAAGGAAAGGAAGTAATCCACAGAGTACACCTCAGATAGTTAGGTACAGTCATCCTCAATTTATTACAACTCAGCAAATGTTCTAGAATGGAAAATCTAAAAGACAGAATTAAAGTCTAAGCTAAGCTATGCATCCTCTAGAGGCTCATCGGCAATATCATCTCCTGCATTCTCAGCTAAACCATGATCTACCTCAAGAGCGTCATAATAAGTAGTGCACCAATTTTCTAAGTATTCTCCTAAAAATGTTATTATCCCAGTCAGGATTGGAGCAAGTACAATACGAGATCTACTAACCATAACATGATAATTATTATAAAACAAAAATAGAAGAGATAATATTGGAGTAAAATAGTAACATGGTGAGAGTAGATAAAGTAAACAGGAAAATCATGGTATGTGACATAGCAATATGAAATGCAGGAGTCAAAGCTATACTACGTGAAATTGAAGTACTAGTTCTATATGTGATCAGGCTGAGGGATCTACTTGATACGACTCAATCATACATGTCGTGTATGATTAGCTATTTTTCAAGGAACAGGGTAAACAGGATTTTGATCACATATATACTAAAGTACTTCGCGACTAACTAGCATGCATGGATTCTAAACATGGCAGAAAAAACAAAAATGTAATAAACAGGAAACAGGGTAAACATGAATTTAATAATCATGACAGAAATCTATAAATACTAATCTCGTGTGGATATCGTGACAGAATCATAGCATGCACATCTAAATTGTGAAATATAATAACTAAACATGAAATGAGAGTGTTCGTTAGAAGTACTTGCCTCAGGTATCTGAAGTCGACGTGTCACAAAGCAATATGTCCCATAGAGTCCAGATCATATCCAAACTCCAAATATACGATAATAGGTCCAAATTCGATATTCGAGTATCCCGATAAGTCCAATAATCCGATAAGAGATTAAGCACCAGTCACAACATAGGAATATGATTAGTTTGAGATTAAAACTAATAATAGAGGAAAAGACATTATCCTAATTGTCACGACCCGCACCCGGATATACGGATACGAATACGTAGGCCACGCCCAGCCTACGCCGCAGTATCGACGGTAGAACGCTGTCTAGTACCCGATAAATATACACTACATCTAGAAGGTCTACAACTATAAATATACTCTAGTCACATCACAATAGCTAGGGATGATAAGACAAGAAAGATAACTAAAGCACAAGAACAACTAGAATCTAAAAAGGAAGGAAAAGTAAAGAAGGAAAAACAAGATAGCTAAAGATATCTACCAGGCAACTCATAGAGAAGAATAGTGAGAACCACCTCAGCTAGCATCAACATCTGTAATATTTTCATAACGTATCCAGTCAGGAGCAGAACGAGTACATAAACTAACAACAGTTTCATAGTATTGACAAATGCTGTAAGAGACAATCATAATGGAATACAAGATGATATATCAAGACTGTAAGTAAAACAGGATATATAAACTGGAATCATGTCAAGGTGAATCATGCAGGGAAAGTAAGCTGAACTATAATATGTAACTGATATAATAAATGTAAAATGTGTCTCGAATATTATAGCATAATGTGATCGATAAGGGTCAAGAATCAGGCTTCCAGCCGACCGGCTACAAGTACGTAGACTCGGCCCGGCCGGAATGGCAAGCTATGGAGCAAGTAGTAGCACAGGTCAGGCTATACCCATCGTGAGGTGAGGATATAGCTATGATACAAGTAGTAACTCAAGATGGGCATTGATCACACTATCTATAAAATTCCCCATTCCCCGAATAGTATACGGATCCGGACATAGCACGTCATGGCACGAGATTCCCTAAGAAGGTAGCTACTCCTTCTCAGGAATCGGTGTCAATACAAGTAAAAGAACAAGATCGAGCAAGTACCAGTATCCCAAGAAAACCCAAGAATGACATCTCATGACAGGAATCCGGTATATACTAGTCCGTGTACCATCGTGACGAGAATCAAGTAAAATACTATAATTGAATCGGATACAGAAAATATCAAGACAAGGAACTACTATCAGAGAATGTACTCGCCTGCGGTCCTGAGCTGTCAAATGGGGTCGATGCTCAGAGTCATGCCACAGACCTAACGATAAGATATATATAAGCTAATTAGGGTTCAATAGTGTTAGGCTTGATTCTATAGTATAAGCTACGTAATCTAGGTCAGACTCAGTCAACTAAGTCAAACTAGGTCAAACAAAGTCAAACTAGACCAAGGCAAGTCAAGCAAGTCAAACTAGGTCAATCTAAGTCAAGGGTTGACCTACAGTTGACTTTGGTCAACTGGTCAACTCTAGTCAACTCTGGTCAACTCTAGGCTAATGTTGACTAACAGTTGACTTTTGGTCAACTGGTCAACTGGTCAACTCAGGTCAAATCTAGTCAAACCTAGGTCAAATGTTGACTCGACTTCGACGTTTAGTCAAAGTAGTCAACCATGGTCAAACAGGGTCAAGGCTAGTCTCTATAAACATCTACAGGGTCAACACATTCAATTTTAGTGGTTGTGAAATCACTGGAATCGATGGATCTCAATTCCGATACAAGGATCTAAAAATACGAATAAAAAGAGAAGGATTAAAATAATAGGGTGAAAACCTACAGGTGTTGTCGGATGGTGAAACAACCATTACCAACGTGTCCAGAATGGTCAAATTAGCTAAGATAGCCTATCCAAAAGTCCAATTTGGACACAGGAACAAAAAGATAATTTTGGGTCAAAATAGTGTCCGTGTCGGACCTACTTTGCACCGAAAAATGTGCCAAAATAAAAGTGCACTAAACCTAACAAATTATATGTCCACGAATCCAGAATGACGATACGAACTCAACGGTATATCCGAAATTGGATTCCGATGACCCGATCTCAAATTGGTCCGTTGACCCGGATATTGGAAACCGATTTGCACAGAAAAGCGTGTCAGAGCCAATGTCCTCAAAACTCAATAAATTATATGTCAATGAGTTCAAAATGACGATAAAAACTCAATGGTATATCCAGAATTGGATTCCGATGAGCCGATCTCAAAATGACCCGTTGACCCGGATATTGGTATCCGACTTGCACCGAAATACGTGCCGGAACCAATGTCCACTAAAACCTAGCAAATTATATGTCAACGAGTCCAGAATGACGATACGAACTCAACGGTATATCCAGAATTGAATTCTGGTGAGCCGACGTCAAAAAGTCTCGTTGACCCGGACTGTGGAGCCCACTTTGTACCGAAATACGTGCCAGGGCCCACCTCCTCCAAATCTAACAAACTTTATATGAAAACGTGCCAAAACGACGCTACGAGTCTACTGGTGGTATCAGAAATTGAATTCAAAGTCCCGGGTTCAAAAATGGAATTTTACAAGTGTAAATTAAAGAATTCGGACGACCAACTTTGGCGTCGAATTCAACCAACCAAACGTGCTCACAATGAAACGAAACTTAAGGGATAGGAAGAGGGTTATACCAGTTTCGCATAAGAACCATTGGCACGCCAGACGGAGCTGCGACGGCGGAGTTACGAGTCGACGAAGTCGGCTCCACGAAACTGTCCAAAAACAGTTCAATTTAAAGTGTCAACTTGGTGGCCAGTTTTGAGGTATCAAACGACGTAATTAAAGGACAAAAATTGAGGGGAGTGAAGTGCTATATACCGAGATTGAGACGGAGCAAAGAGTTCGCCGATCCAACGGTCGGATTGACCAGAAAATCTGCACAAAGTCGCTGTCCCGAGCGAGAATTTTGTGTTCCGTTCCCGCGCGCGTCACGGCGGGATCTCGTGCAAAACGCGCGGATCGCCTAGACGGCGCGTCGGGTAGGCAGGAGGCGGCCAAGGGGGTGCTCGCCGAGGTCGCCCGGCCATGGGTGGCCGGCCTTGCGGCGGCGGCCGGCGGCAGCACTTGTACGCACGGCGCGGCGGCGCGCGACGGCGGCCCGCGCACGCACGCGTGTGCACTCTGCTGCTGCTGCTGGTGGCTGCTGCTGCGGCCACTGCACGCCCGCGGCCAGGGCGGCGGCGGCGCGGTGGCGGTCGCCGGGGCACGGCAACGACGGTAAGGGTGTAGTTGTGGTGGTGGTGATAGTGTTAGATGGTTGTCGTGGTGATAGTGTTAGATGGTGGTGGTGGTGATAATATTGAATAAAGATGGAGAAGAAGAAATATGAAGAAGAGAATGATGGGGGGGTTCTTGTCGGCTGAAGGAGAGGGAGTGAGGGGTGGTGTGTGTGGCTAAGGATAGAAAGAGAGGGATTAATATATATAATTGAGTGTCGGTGTATATAATATATATGTAAAGAGAGTGGGATATTTAGAGAGATAGAGAGCTAGATATCTAGAGAGAGAGATATTCAGAGAGAGGGGTGATATTGGTCGGCCACAATGGGGGAGGGGTGTGCTGTTGGATGGGGAGGGGTGTGTGTGTGTATGAGTATTTTTAAGGAGAGAGAGAAAGAGATATTATATATATGTATATATATATATAATGAGATATTTGTATATGCATAGAGATATTTTTGAGTAGAGTAAAAAAATAAGAAAATATCAGTGGGGTGTATGGGCATTCATGATAGGGCATACACCAAATTGGGTTGGGTGTTGGGCCAAGTTTGGACAAGCTTGGGGCCAAGATTTAATTAAAATAATAATTTTAAACTATTTAAAATCATGGACGAAATTGGAGCACAAGAAAAATCAATTCGATGGCGCGCAAGTGGCACGTGCATAGTAGACTCAAAACAGGCCAGGGCCATATATTGGATCGACTGGATTGGATCGATGTCGGTGCCGGAATTTAATGGAAAGTTAAATCACAAATTACAACAGACGATAAATTGGTCTAAATTGACCTGAAAGTTGCGCGAAGCAAATGGAGCACAAGGGAACAAGTTCGAGTGGGACATGAAATATCAACATGAAGATAATCTCGTCTACTACAAACTTCAAGAAGGAAGTTTCCAGAGACTGGCATCCCTGATGCTCTAGAATTCCAAGTCACGGTAAAGAGCATTTAAAGATCAAAATTAATTAAATAAAATGAATTATCGAAAATAAATTATTTAAAAAATTCGAAAATAAATCCCGAAAATTCAGGGGGCTTACACTAATCTATAATCTATATATATTTATAAACAAAGTTTTATTAGCAAAACTCTTTTTATATTAAAATATTTGTTTGGTAAATATTACTTTTAGGTAGGTATATACTAAACAATATCCAATATTATTCACCAAATATATCAATATAAGTATGAATTACTATATATATATATATTACTCTATATACTAGTAGTTATTCGTACACACATTTTCTACAAATACTTTCCTAATATACAGTATAAATACAACATACATATATATATAAAACAATATACTTTAAAATATAACAGTACTTAATATACCATAATCAGTATACAAAATGTATACAGTATACCACTACTGTACACCTAATCCTCTGTAAAATAGAGATTAACTTGCTGACCGGCCGTAAGTGGCCCTTCATTTTACGAAGGGTCAAGTAGCCCTTGGTCTCAGTAGGCCACGTAAGGTGGTTCCTTGGAAACCTAAGGGTCACAACCACTCTTTGGCTCCTCAATTTTAGAGGAAGACACTCACTGGTATCAAAGTCAGTAAGAGAGAGAAAGCTCATTCTCCTCAACTCCTCCGAAAGATTCAAAGAGGAGGTCAAGTGACTAAAGACAGAAGGAGAGAGAAAAATATCATTTAAAATATAATCACTCTCTCTCTCTATCTCTCTCTTCCTCTCTTCAGTACTCAAGGAAGAAGAGAAGAATGGACTTAAGCTTCAGAGGAAAAGAGAAGGCAAGTAAAAGAAAAGGAAGGGCGAGCGGGAAAGAATGGGAGGCTCACCGCGGTTGCTGAGAACGATTGATCGGGAGTGGCACGAAACAGACGGCAACCCACACACGGAGGAAAATTTTGGGCGAAGGCGCTGCTCGATGGCGTGGTCCAGAGTAGAAGCGGCATTGGGAAACGAAGACTCGAAATCAGGTAGTTACATGTGCTTAGTCGTCGAACAACTCTTTAGTCTATGTATTTTGGGTGCCTGTTTCCTAGCTTTTTTGGCAACATGATTGTATATATATTAGCCTACTGCTGATAATGTGATCATGATTATTTAGTACTAAGCTAGATTCTATTTTGTATAGCTAGCTTCATGATTATTTTAATAGAGCATTAGGGATGTCTTACTACTTTATATATATGTTATATATTACTACTTTTTGTTTGACTAATTGAGACATAATATTTTTTGTGGGGCTGTGACATGTAATTTATTAGATTACCCCCTTGTCTAGGCTTCATGATCGTTTTACAGAATACTAATGTATATAATATTGTATAGCTGGCGGAGTCAAATCTCCGTTATTCGTGCTGGTAGTATGACGTTACAAAACAATATAACAGTATACCATCGGTATAATACAGTATACCGTCGGTATGTTATTCCTGGACCAAATTCTTAGTTCCACAAAATTAGATTTTCGGAACAGAAATCACATCCAAAAATCCACCAATAACAAGTCTAGCAGAAAATCAATATTGGGGTTAGTCTCATATAGCAAATGGACTAGGTTTTATGGTGGTAACTCCCTCGTCACTTCCAATACCGAGTTTTCTAACAAAGTAAAATAACAAGACTTTGCAGAAAATCAAAATCTAGCGCAAACCAAATTCAGAAACATGCAACTAGACGAGATTCACGAGAAAAACTTATTAAAAAAGCATGACTTGACAATATTGTTCATTCAATACCAAAGAAAATGAAAACAACAAAACAACAATATTGCCTAATAGTTCGGCAAGATGTCCTTGCCTATAAATCATCTCACAACCTAAACCTTCTACTCAACCACCAAAAGGGGTTTAGAAACCACACTCTTAGGCCTCACGACCAAGCTCCAAGCTCACGAGAAAAAATGAAAAAAAAATGGAAAGAGAGAGAAGAGAAAGAAAGTAAAAAAATCAAATAAACCGAAGAATTATATAGACGGTTTGAATTAATTGTGATCATCGAATTTGCTTCGTCAGCGATCCACGACTTGATCCGATCAATCACATCCATCCATAAAGAAAACCAAGAAGCCAATGGTTAAAAGAGTGCTTTAGGACCAAGAAACCAATAGACGATAGCAAGTATTGAACACTATTCATGAAAATATCTAAAATAAAAATATCTCCGAATAGTATATCGGCCGTATAGACCAATATACTGTTGGTATGTTGGTTAGGCAGTCCATTCCCACTTTTGGAGGAAATTCAAGATTTTATTATGTGTCCGGGTCCTAGCACGGGTCTATGGCAATACCAAATGATGAAATACCATTCACTAGTAGTCTGTAATAAACATGGTCATTAGAAACTCAATAAATCAGGAGTATCTCTTAGTACAACAATCATGAAAATCGATAAAATAATGAACATTAAATGGTCGTGTATCCGTATACAAATATCGATACTGTGAGACGAGTCTCACAGTCATGATAGTATTTATTATATAGCGGACTTTTGTTCATGCTTACTTTGCTCACTCTTGACTGAAAATCAATAAACATTGCAGATTTAGAGGAGGACTAGTATCCTACATACTACAGGTCTTCTGAGGGTGAGATATGTAAGGATGTGGAGGTGTTGGATCCCGTTCCAAATGGGGATATAATTATTTGATTAGTTTAGTTGCATATATTTATTTAGCAGGTTTGTTCTCAATACTTTCAATTTAGACTTCGTACAGTATCAGATTTTCTATTACTATTGTTGTTTTATGGTTCCTTTTGAACCATATGCACATTAATTAAATAATTATGGCCTTTTAATGTACATTTTATTTCCATCTTTTCTACGTGTCTAGATTAATTGCGAATGAGTTAGATAGTTAGTGATTGTGAATTATGTGACATATACTTAGTGGAGATTTGTTATATTATGGAGAATGTATTCATAAATTAATGTGGAAGTATAGATAACATATTAATGACGTCTCTGTGATATAGGCTGGACTTGTTAACGTACTCGTACCAAATTATTTGGGAGCGGGTCGTAACAGGGTATGATTTGACAAAAATTCTACGTCGGATTGCGCTGGGTGTATAATATATTTTTTTCTATATCTAAGTATCCATCGAAAATAAATTACATATTCACGTAGCCCTAGACTTGTTGTTTACATCTACACTTGACTGAGCACGACACTGTGTCGTTTTCGTATCAAAAATCGACACGGACACGCTGTACACAGCACACACACTGTCCTGCTCATACGTATCTCGTATACACTGCACACATCACTTGGACACGTAAAAATTGGTGTGGACACGGGGGCAGTGTCTGCGCACACTTCCCCAAAATTTCACGACACCTCGTGTCGTATTGAGGACACGAGGACACGTGCACTGGTCATGCACTGACAGTGCACACACGCACAGAGCCGACTTCGTGCGCGTCGTGTCGCACGGACACGACACTTGGACACCTCGTGTTTGCACGAGTGTGTAGCCTAACATGTGGGCTACATATGGACACGACCACGTGGCCCCACGTGGTGTGTGTCGTGTCTACGAGGCGTCGAACCCACCGCACCACACTGCGCTGCACAGTGTGTATCAGTCGAGTTTTTCGACTGATACGCGTCTCGTGTCGTGTCCTGGTGACACGTGGACACGAGACAGGCTGTCCTAACCCTAGACCAATCCTAGGCGAACCTAAGGACACGAGCACGAGACTCCTAGACACGCGTGTCGTGTCCTAGAGCTAGGTACACGCATGCACGACGCGGTGCACTGATTTTCTGTGTCAGTTTACCCAATTCGGGTTTCTGGCTGTTTGACACATCGTGTCGTGTCGTGGTGGACACGCAGGGACCCTAGACACTCAAGAACACTTGGGGCAACAATTACCAACCGTTGGTTTCGAGCCTTAGCTCGGTTTTGGGTTTGAATTGGGTTTACCCCTATGTTCAGTTATGAACAGTAATTTCCTGGGTAAATTTGGTATTTTTTTTTCTGAGATTTAAAACGATTTTCAAACTGATTTATTAGGTAATTTGTTGATGTATATACATGTAATTTTGTGTATATACCTAGTGTATGTACTTGTGTATGTGTGTGTATATTTACACATGTATATAGGTGTGTGTGTAGTGTATATATATATATATATATATATATATATATATATATATATATATATATATATATATATATATATATATATGTTATATTTGTGTGTTTGTGTGAGTTGATTTTTGGTTTCCAGAAATCTGAACAACCCCCCCCCCCCTGTTCTGTGTACACAGTGACACACACACACACATCTATCTCTCTCTCTCTCTTGTTCATTCTCCATCTCCCTCTCTCTCTCTCTCTCTCTCTATATATATATATATATATATATATATATATATATATATATATATATATATATATATATATATATATATGTGTGTGTTTTATGTGTATATATATGTATATATATATGTATATATATGTATATATATATATGTTATATATAGTGAGTGTATATGTAGTATTTTATATATTGGTTATATATGGTATATATATAGTGGGATATATATTGTATATATATTGTAGATATGTATATATATATAATATGGCCTATGAATATATATATGGTATAGATAGTGTATGTATCTATTGTATATATATATAGATACCTATATGTATCTACTAGTGCCCTAGATGTACTAGCCTATGGCCTATGGCCAATGAGTTAGGATAGACCATTAGGCCTACTAGACCTAGGTAGTTGACCTTGTTTGACTAAAGTTGACCAAAGTCAACCTTAGGTCAAACTTGACCTAGTTAACCTATATTTGACTTGAAATAACCTAGAATGACTAGTTTGACTAAACCCTAACTAATTTGACCATGGTCGATCTAACCTTGACCAATTTGACCTAGAAATAGCTTGGATGGACTTTAAAGGGCTTGATAACTAAGGTTTGACTAAACCCTAGACTATTAAACTAGTTGATTTATGTTTGACCATATGGTTATGAGGATAGTCCTATGTAAATTAAGATATGTATGGGGTTAAGTGGAATAATTAGGAGTTGTGTCATGATTTGGGTTAGCCCTATGGAGTTGACTTAGATTGTTAATGGTTGACCCTTAACCTAATGACCTTGTGACTAGCCTATGTTGACCAAAACCTTAGTTAGTCTAAGTTTGACCTAGATTTGACTAACCTTGACTTGCTTGACCTTGTTTGACTTAAGTTGACCTAGTTTGACATTGGTTGACCTAACTTTGACTAGTTTGACCTAGTTTAACTTTTAAGGTTGACCAGAGTTGACTAAGAGTTGACTTTTGACCAGATTGACCTAGAATCATGTAGTATGCATTGTATACTCTATTTTTACCATTGTGGATATATTGTGACCTGTTTTACTCTAAATAGGACTCTGTGACACCTGTTCGAACATCTATTCATATCAGTCATACAGGGTGACAGGCGAGTATATTCTCTGATCATTTCATACTTGTTAGGATTTATATTCTTGCTCTAGATTACTTTACATGATGCTGTCACGTTATTATCACGGATTGGTACTATATGGATCTTGTCATGCGATGTTATCCCCCTCGGGGTGCATCAAATACAGTTGTCATGTGCTTTTCACGAACATCTTGTATTTTATGTACACCGCTTTCATGTATACTCTTGTGCAATCTTGTACTCTCATGATCACGTGAGCAAACATGATAAAAACCTCTTGTGCAAGGTAACGTAACTTGACTGGATCCTTGTGTATTGATTGGGGAGGGTGAGTATGAAATAGTTATGTGATCAAATTCCATCTTGTACAATCTTGTGAAATCTTGTGAAATCTTGTATATGTCCTAACCCGTTTATATAACCATCTCATGCTCTAAATCACAGGTTACCTACAGTTCTTACTTATCATATATAGATATTTTCAGTTATCAAATCTCTCTCGTTTTTATATATATTCTTTACAGTCCATGTATCTTACTCTATGCATGTTTTACATTTCCCAACATGATATGAACTGCGTGAGATGTATTGTGCTCGTTCCTGTCCTGACTGGACCTGTTGAAAATATTACAGATGATGATGGTGACTGTCCTACCTTCTATGGGACACATGAGGGTGACCTTCAGGAGCCTGAGGAGCATCTGGCTCAGTAGAGGGTGCCTAGTCTAGTCTAGTGTTTATAGTTTTTATTTTGTATCGGATTGTTCCGATTGTTAGTTGTGACTTAGTTATATTTCAGGTCTTGTACTTATTTGTGTTGGACATCTACTTTTTGTGGTGTGATAACTCTATTATATTCAGTTTCTTCCTTTCATCTGATTCCATATCATGCTCTATCTTTCCTAGACTTGTGTTCGAGATATAGAGTTGAGATGTTATGTTATACCTCCGTGCGGAGATGACAGGTTTATATATCTTGTTGTTAGATGTTAGATGTTATAGATGACCTATACAGCGTTCTACCGTCGACACTGCGGCGTAGGCTGGACGTACCCACGTTCTCGTGCCCCTAATCAGGGTGCGGGTCGTGACACCCCCCCCCCCAGCCACCCCGCACTCACCTCCGAACCACCCGCATCCCCCCTGCCCCTCCTCCCGAGCCACGTGCACCCCCCCAACCACCAACAACCGAAACAGCCGGAGAGAGAGAGAGAGAGAGGGAGGGAGGAGAAGAGTACCACATACCGGAGAGGAAGGAGAGTCGCCGGAGAGAGTGAGAGTCGCTGGAGAGAGTGAGAGCGCCGGAAGGGGGGAGGAGAAAGAGTGAGAGAGTAAAATGGGAGGAAATAAACCCTAACCCGAACCCTAACCCTAGCTCCCCTCCCCCAGCCGCCCTCGTCCCCCCTGCCCCACCCCCCCCAGCCACCCTCCACTCACCCCCAACCACCCGCATCCACCCTGCACCTCCCCCCGAGCCACCCGCACCCCCCTAACCACCAACAACCAAAACATCCGGAGAGAGAGAGAGAGAGGGGGGAGAGTCACGTACCGGAGAGGGCGGAGAGTCGCCGGAGAGAGTGAGAGCGCTGGAGGGGGGGTGGAGAGAGAGTGAGAGAGTAAAATGGGGGGAAATAAATCGGTGGGGGGATATAATTAGAATTTAGCGACACTATCACTACCGTCGCTAAGTTAGTCGCTATTAGCGACGTCAGAGCGACGTTTCGCGGCGACTAGATCATGTGATTAATATACGTCTTTATTACGTCGCTTAGGTCGTCGCTAGTAGCGACTATTAGCGACGTTTAGACAAAACGTCGCTAATGTACACAATTTAGCGACGTTAATCGAACGTCGCTAAATATATGTCGCCAATTGAGCAGATTTTAGTAGTGAATTCTCAAACTGTACTATTTTTTCTTCGACCAAGTTTTTATCTCATTGGATTTTTTCTTGGCAAGGTTTTAACGAGGCAGTTTATCACACTTACTCATTTTGTGTGATATGTACTCTTTTTCCTTCGTCCAAGTTTTTATCCCATTGGGTTTTTCTTGGAAAGGTTTTAACGAGACATATCCCATATTACATTGGACATCCAAGGGGGAGTGTTGTAAATATGGATGTCCCACGACTCTTAGTCATCCATAACTTATGTAACTCATGCCCTTTGATTTCATAACTCATGGCCTTTGGCAATCCATTTTAAGTCTACATAAAGGCCACATTGGATGAATGAAAATACACACAACTTTCTTCTCCATTTTCTCTTGTTGCTCCCTCTCTAGTTTATAACATTCATAAATTAATGTGGAAGTATAGACAACGTATTAATGACGTCTCTGCGATGTAGGCTGGGCTTGTTAACGTACTCGTACCAAATTATTTGGGAGCGGATCGTAACAGGGTATGATTTGACGAAAATTCTATATCGGATTGCGTTGGGTGTATAATATTTTTTTTTCTATATCTAAGTATCCACCGAACACTTGGTGCTACTAAAGGTTCGACTCCATTGAGATTCTACGACGGAACAGATGGACGATGGATGGGTATCAATCAACAACGCATATTGCTAACTAAAGTATTAGAACTGAAAACTCTGTATCAAAACTAAGTCAATGCTAAACCATCGCCGCTGCCAAATTGTCGTCGGTAGTCGCTTTGTCTGTTGAATGAACGGCGCTCCTTTGTCAATCTTTTTAAAAAGGAAAACATTATCGAAGCGTCACCATGTTGCCCTTCTTAGGGCCTTGCACGTGACATGCCACCATGACAGCTTGGTCCCGAAACATTGCAACGTTGTTTTGTTTGTCAATGTCCTGTTTCCGTCATCGTTTTGCCGGCACTGTATTAGCTTAGCGACGGATTAACGACAAAAAATCCGGCATAATCCTTCGGCCTTGGTTGTGATAATTAGCCTGAATTATGGTTTATAGTCTGGAACATATCATATATTATTTTCATATGGAAAAAAATATTATAATATATTACATCAAACATAATAATTGAAAATTCCGACAAATGTTTATGTAGGAGGAGGTATTGACTATTGATGCATAACAATATCCCAACGACAATAATGTACGTTTATTCTGGACCAAGAACGTTTCAGTTTGGCTAGAGCTAGTCCAAAGCAATTTTTGGTATGCATCATGGGAATAACAGTATATTAGGCCCACCCAAATGAAACGAATTGCTAGTCCATTACACCTCAATTCAGGGCCTTCAATTATTCATAACATGGTCAAGTAACCACATTCTACATACAACTAATGGGCATTATTAATCCTCATCTAACTATCCGTAGCATGAACTTATTTCTGCAGTAAAAATAGGAAAGGAATTAGGACAATGACCAAGTGCCCTCCACATATCAAAAACGCCACAAGACTTGTTCTTCTTGGGGGAATTAGAGGTTGGAAGATAAAAGGAAGGATTAACGCTACTTCTTCGGATCATGTTATATAATATAGAGACCGGCAAACCGCATGCCACATGTCGGCCTCTTATTGGTCGGATTTGTGTGAGACGTTAATGTTTGGTGGATGCGAACCGACTAGTGGAGGTCGACACGTGGCGTCGATTTTCTCGGTTGGTTCGTTTAGAGTATGTAAGGTGTCGTGGCTTCATAATAAGAACAAGTACATATGAAAACCTATAGGATTTATATATAGAGAGGTGGTGTCCAAAATGAATAAAGTATTATCGGATGAGACGGCAGATATTAACAATCATACTCCAATACACAAACCATGAAGATATATCATGTCATGCGTTCCAATTTGTCATTCACTTGAAAGACACGTGTGACCTAGCTAATCAAATTGGTCCTACGAAATTGAAACGTAACCGAAACTAACCCCTAAGCATCGAGGAAGAGGAAGGATTTAGTCTGGCGATCTGGTCTAATAATGACAAAAAGAAGGAGGAAAGGTCAGCCGTCCGAGTCATTTGGATAGCACACGTCTGACAAACCGAACCCTAACCCTAAATCAAGTTGCACTCAAACTCTCCAATTTCATCCCACTTGGAATGAGATTTGTTACGTGTAACGAGTAAGAAAAACTCCACACGTCTACGTGGATCCACGTGTTGTACTGCATTCCTATCTAAATGTGCTACCTATAGTAGCGGGCCCACTTCCTGAGCGATTCTTCCTGTCCCAACATTTGTACTATAAAGACCTCTCCATCCCCTCTCTTCCACAACTCGTGTCCTTCCTCCTCTGACAAAGAAACCAACCCCTCTCCTTCCTCCCTTCATTCCCTGCCTCTTATTTTTCTTTCTAGAGTACGTACGTAGAAGAGCTCTCACTTTTTTTTTCTCTCTCTCTCTCTCTCTCTCTTGATTGATTGATTGATTCATTCATATTGATTCTAGTCTAGCTAGGAATTGATATTGTTGAAGATGTTGGGTGGTGCTTTGCCTCTAGCTTCCTTGAACCACATATCACTCGTTTGTAGATCATTGGAGAGGTCTCTTGATTTTTACCACAGTGTTCTTGGCTTCTCGCCCGTCCGCAGACCGGGCTCGTTCGATTTCGAAGGTGCATGGTACGTACGTACGTCGACGTTCTCGACAACATACATACATATACTTACATGAATAATTGATGTTCCCGATCGAAACTGGTTTGTTATTCCTATATATATTCATCAACTCCTCTGACTTTGTCGAACGTACGTACGTCAGGCTGTTCAATTATGGAATCGGCATCCATTTGCTGCAATCCGAGTACCCCGAGGACATGCCGGAGAAGAGCGAAATCAACCCCAAGGACAACCATATTTCATTCCAGGTAAAGAAAGTTGTATTGGAATTTCCCCGGAGCTATTTATTTTGACGCAACATCACAGATTTAGAACTCAATAAATTAAAGTACTTGTAATTATACGGATGTGGCATCTGATAATATTGAAAATATATATTTATTTTTCTCTTTAGCTCCTCCTTGAAGGATGATATGCATATAATCTAACGACCTTTTATGATCAAACTTTAAAAATTAAGAACTCACGAATTCATTTGTTTTTTTCTTCGTGTCTCTCATCAAAATTTTGATGAATAAAAAAAAAAAGCTGAGATGACCACAACAGCGGCGTGTTTTGTCACGTCTTAGTAATTAAAATCTTCAGAACACCATCTATATAATTGCATGGCACCATAATTGCTGCTGATGTATTTTAATGGAAGTATTTTGCTTGTCAAACGTTTGTTAACCTTAGCATCACTGTCATATGATAGCAACATACGAGAAATTTAGCATAATTATCTTACAAATATGATTAGCCCGGCTCACACGACTAGTTTATTATGTTATAGGAATCAGAAAATAAATATACTAAAAAAAATAGATTAATAAAATGAATAAAAAAATTATGTGTTCTTGGTAAAGCCAACTCAAAAGCAAGCAACTTTGATTAATTCCATTCACTATTCTGAGTCATATGACGTGTCGAACAAGAGGTGAAAGAAGTTTCCTGTCGCTGTTGGGAGTACAATTTTATTTTACTTATGGTACAAAGTACCATCAACTTTTTTTTTTGAGATACAAAAGTATCAACAATTTGTGAGTCATGAATGGACAATAAATAACTATGGGGCTCCACTCATGGATGATGATGTAAGACCATTAACTTTCACATATGTTACGTCTTTTTCTTTCAATCACAATATGTCGAGCATGTGCATGCATGGTGACACCCGACTTTTGATATCACACTCCACTATAATCCTGTCTAAAGCTATCTCGAATGAGATTTCTATCACCCCCAATTTTCTATGGTAGAAACTTATTTAAAAAATATTTCAACAAACCATGACTTTTATATCAGTCTCTACAATATGTGACTGCATGTGACATGATTAGAATATAGAATGTATATATAAGAGCATCATTAGTAAGGTCAATCCCATTTTCTAGATTCTAGATTTAGAATGTAGGAGCTCATTTTGTAGAATAATAAGTCTCATCCCTAGTTCCAATTTCTACAATTTCGGTCCCAACCCATCCATGGGTGCTAAGGGTTGGGCCTCACAATTTCTAGATTCTAGATTGTAGAAACTCGTCTTGTAGAATAGTAAGTTCCAATTTGGAGTCCAACTTTCTAGATTCTAAACTTTATATTATTTTTTTCCTACATTAATTTTTGACCATACAATTTTTGGGACCGGAGCTCATTTTATCATTTCCTACTATTCTCATACAAACCCAACCCATTCTACATTTACTTTTTTTTTTGAAATTTTGGGCTCGAAATTGCATTGGAGAGTCCCAACTACTAATGATGCTCTAAATAACAGTTTCTACATATAAAAACTTTCATAGCAGCTCTTCATCTCTCATAAAAATTAATATTTGACTCTACATTATTAGTTTAAATATTTTATCAAATGTCACTATTTTAAATGTTAAAACTGACATATATTTTGACTTTTTTATTATTAAATTAGCAAATGTCTACATTCGTGTAAAACATTAAATATTTTAGTTAAAATAGTAACGGCATATCTTTATTTTATTTTTTGTTCCATATAAAGAAATGGAAGTATTTGTGAGTTTTTTTTTAATGGAGATATATGTTAGTTAACATCGGGAGCATTTGCTAAAATATCCCTCATTAAATTGATCATTTTATTTTTTGTCACAAAGGATAGAAATGGAAAAATATTGAAGAGTATTTTTGTGTGTACAATTTTTATGTAGAAACTCTACCAACTAGAATATAATTTTTCTTAAAATATAATGACAAGTAGGATAGAAATTAACCTACATTGGAGATCGCCTAAGAGCCTGACTTAACTTCCGAGATCAATAAAGGCCGGTCTAGGCTGGTAAATGTCTAAAGACCTTGAAATGTAGAAAATCATGCATGATGTTGAACTTCTTAGATCTGAACTTGCCCACAAAATCGTTTGGAAGAACTCGAATTCGATTTAATGAATTACTTGTTGCAGTGCGAGAGTATGGTTTCAGTAGAGAAGAAGCTGGAGGAGATGGGGATCAACTACATAAAGAGGAGAGTGGAGGAAGGTGGTATCTACGTGGATCAGCTCTTCTTCCATGACCCAGATGGTTTCATGATAGAGATATGCAACTGCGACAATCTGCCGGTGATCCCTCTAGCTGGTGAGCAGATGAGTGTTTGCAAGACGCTCAACTTCATGAAACAGCAGCAGCAGCAGCAGCAGCAGCAGGTGAAAGTGCAGTGCCATGCAGCATCATCTATTCGTGCAGCGGAGGAACCACACATCTCCTGTGCTTAAAAGCATCTCCTTTCTTTCTTGGGGGGTGTGTGTGCGTGCGTGCGCGCTGTTGCAATCATATGTATGAATAAATAGTAGAAGGGAGTACTGTATGTTGTGAGCTTCTACTTTTCCATTGAACTCTAGGAGTCTGCTTTTGTGTCCTTGACCCCTTGATGGGGCTGCCCACAACTGGGGGGGGGGCCAAGAGGCCAGAGATACTTTGAGCTGTTTATAAACATGGATGTATTTAGGTTGCTGTTGCTTTTATATATTCGTAAACTTAGTTACTTGTGTGTCAAAGGTCCGTTTGGATTAAATAAAGATTGGAACCCAAATCAAACACGAATCCGATAAGATTTTCGTGTCGGTTTGGGCAAGAAATTAAATTCATTGGAGCGGAATTCGGGTCAGATTTTGGATTTTAATTTACATATGTCTAAAATCTATTTACTTCAATTTATTTGTACAACAATTTAATGACTTTTCAACATAATAATGATGATTTATCCAATTGGTAAAGCATTCAAAATATATAACGCAAGTAAAATAATAATATTATCTAATTATAACCATAACTCATGTGGTTGAAGTGAGATCTTGGTTGTTAATTTGAGTTCAATTATATTATATTTAACAAATTATTTTTTGCATTTTTTACATAATTTAGATTTTTAAAAATTAATAAGTGATATACATACGGTTTAGACGGCTCACTTTATCTTTTAGCAGGCCCGACTTACTGGCTCTTGAAATTGAACCAACAGAAAACCGAGCCAATTTTGGGTTTGTTGGCTTTTGAAAGACGGGTTTTCAGTTTTGAAAATTAAGAGTTTCTAAACGATTCGGTTTGAACCAAACCATTCCTCACCCCTATCGATGACAGAAACATACATGCAAACTAATTGAGACCAACTACTAAGTTTTATGATTCTTGAAGTACCAAACATAATTTGTTTCAAGTATTATTATCACCAAAGTCATGTCATCCAACAAGTCATTCAGGAAATTGGGAGATAATGAGACCAATTATAAGTTACCAACTGTCAATGTTGCACCAGTCATAGAAGAAACTGTTCTAAGAACTGGATCCATAAGAAAACACAAATCATGGGAGAAAAAACATAAATATGAACATAATGAACAGCTTACTCCAGAGATTGCTTATAAGTAAATCAGATTAAAGCTGTGCAGCATATCTTGCTAAGACGAAAAATATAAAATGCAATTTCAATCCAAACAGATAATAGAACATAACAAGTTTCAAGAAGCAATACAACTTCTCAGTAACAAGATAAAAAAAATTGCAAAAAGGATTCCAACTAAGTTAAGTAAGTTCTATCACTTCTGTGATAACAAGCGCCTCAAATTACTGAAAATTTTCAGAAATATGATGAAAGACCTCTTCAATGGTTCATGCTTTTGGCTAAAAGCTACAGCACTGTTTAGAGTGCGAGCTATGTGACAAAATTTGAATGGTTAGTGAGAAACTATAAAATGAAACTGGAGGCTAGAACTCAATAGTGCAGTATTGTGTTCTTTAAAACTCGCAAAAAGATAAAGCAATGAGGACTCCAATTCTCATTATATCCATGTTTGGTTATTTCTTTGGTTGTTTAGCTGTCGGCAAAGGGGAAGGGAAATCTTCGATCCAATCAGCATAAATGTGTGTTATCTTCCGAGGAATGTCCCATTTTAGGATATTTTTCTTCTGCGGGACTTGATGCTTACACGCTGATGATGAATTGCTTGTTGGGTTATTGCTCAGAGATTTAGAAGAACCGACAACAAAGTTTTCCATCTGATTTCCACTCTTCTTTAGCTCTGTTGCAATAAAAACATATGCTCATGTGAATCTTACAAACTTGACAGGAAAAAGAAAGCCAAATTGTGAAGTTCAAAATCATTAAAATTAAAACACAAAGTGCAAGGAAACCTCTTTCTTCATGGTTAGTGGTACCAGCATGCCATCTAAACTAGATACCATAGCCCTACAACTCTTGACTCAAATATTCAAACAGGTGGTTATTTATGTTAACAATGTTGTGCCATTCTGGTTCTCAACTAGTGAGTGTAAAGTAATGATACAATAATCCCATAAATTGACAAATTCTGTTATTCAGTGTCCAGAACATAATATAATCAGATGTTGACTCAAGCTTGGAAATGGTAAAACTAATTAGCACACATAATATAACACTGAATACCGATAACAGGGATAGGAAATCGATCGTTGTAGTCTTATATATACTTAATTGAGGCCACCGTTCCATGTCCAATTCATAGTTGCATTGCAGGGCTGTAGATAAGCTGAGCTGCTGTGAGCTCGACCCAACTTGAAAAAGCTAGACTCCGTTGGAGCCAGCTTTGTTAATGACCCAAGCGTTGACTCTTGATGAGCTCAATTACCTAAATCAGCCATGCTTGAGCATAGGGAAGCTATGAGCTCATGAACAAGCACGACTTTCAAATCTTGATGCGCTTGACGCTTTCTTACATTTTAATAAATCATAATATTTTAAAATTTCCGAATGGGATAAAATAGGCCTTTGATCTAAAAAAGAAATGTCACCAGAGAAGGGTCTCCTACTGAGATAATGCCAGCAAGAAGGGGTCTAAAAAACTAGCCTTTAACCACATAACCAACTGATATTTGTTAATTTAGCATTTCAATATCAAGTTACCTATTTATTTACTTTTAGTCGATTCGTTGATGCATGCTATGATACATATTTGAGCCACGTGCTCTTTTGGTGTAACTATTTTTTTTTCTTATACTATATAAGATATAGTTACAAATCGACAAAATAGAATGTAGTTACATAACACACATATTCTCTCTCAATAAATATAATTTCTTTAGATACTTCTTTATATACTTCTTTAGATACTGAAAGTTTACCAGCTATAACTGAAAATGAGAGATACTAAAAGCTTGTTATTTAATAGTATAACATGCCTTGTCTTGATCAAATACAAGGTTAAACCAAATCCACATGATCTACCATTAGAATTGGTATCCGATAGAAATAGTTTTTCATTTATTCAGATGTTATTAGTATAATTTTTCTTCAGATGTTAATGATATGATTATTTGAGAAAAGTTTATTATAAATGGTTTATGTTGTTCCCTATTAGTTTTCTTATTATGATATTCTCTTTACAACAAAACTCGGAATTTTTTATAAGCCAAATTATCTCAAGCTTGGATAAATATACATATAAACTTGCAACAAGAGAATTTTTTGAGGACATACATGTAGTTAATTTTTGTATGGGTATACAAGAAAAAATGTGTATCTCAAAGTGACATGCAAAAGTCTTATGATAACTGACTCAGAAGTGATGTCTAAAGCAATGATTTAGCATGTGTAATATTCATGTATCCACAGAGCAAATTTGAAGGTGAAAAACAGAGAAAGGTGTTGAAATCTATGATCCCCAATTCAATATAGAATAACTATTCCAATAAGCCATTTGCAGTTTTGACACAGAGGTGGTCTAGGACTCTCTCTAGTGCCTTGGTTTCCGAAGATTTAAGAGAAAAAACAAGACAATCATGGAAATGCAATCTCAGGTTATAGGATAGAAAAACTATTCACAAACAAATTTAAAGGTACCTGCATAACCATGAGCGAAGTGGCATCTGTCACCAAATGAACAATGCCCCGTCTCTTCCCACTTGTTACAAATCTTTGTCTTCCAAATGTCCCCCTTATTAGAACCAACTACCACAATGTTATCTGAGTGATGAATCTCACTCCTGTTGTGATCCCCAAGAACTTTCATTGAGTGAGTCCCCTTGTCTGTGTCCAAGTCCTCTTCAAGCTTTCCTGGTTCTACATGTAAGAATGTACATCTATCCCCATATGGACATACTTCACCTCTATAGAACTTTCTGCAGTACTTGTTTTGCAGGATGCTCTGTTGCTCCAGATTCTTAATAATGCGTTCACCTTCAATGCAACTTTGCCAGTTGGGTGCTGGATTACGAAGGTCGTCAGTACCATGTGCAAAGGTGCATTTGCTACCATTGAAGCAGGTTCCCATCCTGTAATTTAAGCAAAGCCGGGTTTTGTAGAACAAAGAGCTTTTAGAATGATTAGTAGGAGGATTTGGAAGAGTGCGAGGAATGGGGTTCTGCAAATGACATGGGGGGATTTCATCTGAGTTCCTCTGCTTCTTAGAATGGGGTATCCTAATTTTTTGTGGATCATTATTGATATGACGGGAAATGACGATGGCATCTTCACTGCGAGGGGCACCAGAAGGTGCAGTAGGGAAGCGGGAGGATGGCTCAAATGGAGAACTCATCTTGTTTCAAGCAGCCCACTTCTCAATTATCTGATCTTCAGAGTCGTTATATATTTAAAAAGACTAGACATAGTTATGGAATAATGCAATGCTTAATAGGAAGTCAATACAAGAAAAAAAAAAATTATAGCAGGAAAATCACAATGTACGTTTGATAGTTCAATAACAGATTCTACAGTATTAAATAATTGTAATCTAGAATGCAAAGTACACATAATCTAACATGCATATAACAAGGTAACAACAAGAGGCGTCAGAATGTAAGATATGGTTTCTTTATATACTTTATTGTTCTTTAATAGACTTTCTGAAAGTCCTCATAATTGAAGTGCCCCTGACTGATTACATTAAAAAAAGAATTTAGAAATCGAAGACGATAAGTGTGAGGCATGTGTTCTTTGGGCCTTTGCTAAGAACAATCCTTAATGATTTTCCAACGTCTGATTTTCAATGTAGGCCAATGGAATCTGTCTTCTGTGAGGGCCATGGTCTCCTTTACTTCAGCCTTTACCTTAATCTCTAAGCCCCTTTTCCACTCATCGGACATCTTGCTAATCCTTATAATTTGGTTAGTAAGGAGCATCAATCCTTAAAGAATCTAAACTTCACCAAATTCTAATTATATGACAACAATAGTATGAATTATTTCAAACTCTCTGTATTTAAATTAAGCTCTCCAAAGATGCTCAAATTAAATAACTTGTGATTTAAAAACTCATTAATCATCAGAGGTCTCGCTAATTTTTAATAGTTCAAGTTATAAATTTCTCAAGCATTCCTAAATTTGAGCAAGCTCGGGAAACCAGGTATTAATGGAAACATGTAGATAGCCATGTAACACAATGAGAATTCTCTAACAATTAGAAGAACCCTAATTAGTTTCATGAGAAGAAGAAGGCAGTCGATGGAATACAATAAACACAACAATATGAAATTGAAACAAGAAAATTAACTTTCAGAAAAAGAAATTTCTTAACAAAACCCTAATTTTCACAAGATAATCCATGGATGTCAAAGAAATTCAACCAAGAAGACAATGGGGCTTAAACATTGGGTTCATTTTCTATCACTCTTTTCTAAATTCCTCTTATATTCCTAAAATTCCTAAATGGGTATTCACACATCCGCTAACAAAGTTGAGATCTTGGTCCACAAAAACTGTCCCTAATGGAAATACAAACAAAACCCATATGATAATTTCTACAGAAACCCCTTATTGTTAATCTTAAACCGAAACTCTGCACATAAACTCCCCCAAGCACAACATTCAGGAACAACACAAGTAAAATCTCTCCATTAAATTACTCATATTCCATACAATTTCTCGAAATAGAGAGATCAAAGGAGTGACAAACCTTGATTGGAGGAGAAATTTGGATGGCCTAGTTCCGATGAGGAAACCCTAATTTCAGACAGAAAGGAGCAGCATTTTCTCTGGGTTATTGTTTTGTTTTGTTTTTTTTGCTTATAAGAAGAAAGAAATAAACATGGGTTTCCGAAACCAGACTCCAAAACCCTAGTAACAAGAAACGTAATGGTTTCTATTAATGGAAACCTACGTAAAAAATGACGGAAGTGCCCTCCAATAGACTGGCGGCAAAGGAGGTTTGAAGGGTCGAGGGACAGTGAACCGGCTGACTCCGGTTTCTTTGATTTTCTTGTTTTTCTTATTTATTTTGTACAGTTTTAGTGTTTATATTTCGAATGCAAATAAATAAATAATAAAGCAAGTAACATACTATGGAAACCATATTTTTGCAAGCTTAACCCAATAAATAGTGTGTAACCAAATTTATTCCATTTAGGTTGGGTTTGATATTGATTCTATTTTTCAAAAAACCAGAAGCATAATCAATTTCAAAAAGCAGAACCCTAATAAGTTGTATAAAACCCAACCATAGTTAGTTATGGTGCTACTTCGATGGATTTTTTTCATGTCAACAAAAGTATGTGTCCTGTCACAGTCCTCAAATGTAAGGGATTTTCATGTCAACAAAAGTATGTGTCCTGTCACAGTCCTCAAATGTAAGGGACTGAACATGTGGCAATGAACTAATACAACTTCGTAGGATATTCCAATCTAACAGACTCGTCAAAGCGTGCTACATTGTCTAGTACACGCTCATGTCCATAAGTACACATCAGTAAGTCCCGACAATATCTAACACACCCATATATATAATACAACTAGACAGAGTAAGAGTACTGGAATAACACATTTTAGAAACAAGAATATCCGACAAGAAAAAAAAAACAAAGTAGTCTTGTGGAGACAAAATCCATTGCTAATAGACTAGAAATAAATGCAGAAAATAAGATAACTAGACCAAGCATCATCAATCGAAAATATGACATCAGAAACGAAGATGTGGTTGTCACTACCAATTTTCTATAGCAAGGGTATTTTCGTCATTTCACATTTGTGTATTTTTTTTAATTTAATGTGATGGTTGTATATATTAGTAGACTAGCTTATTCA
The DNA here is from genome assembly GCA_029216955.1 of Iris pallida. Lineage (NCBI taxonomy): Eukaryota > Viridiplantae > Streptophyta > Magnoliopsida > Asparagales > Iridaceae > Iris > Iris pallida. The sequence continues at coordinate 18,602,290 of JANAVB010004800.1, forward strand.
ATAGACATGGTGGACCCCATTTATTTTGACTTGACCAATAGGTTTGATTAATTAGACTCTATTCATAGCTAGATTGAGCACAAGCATTAATTAGAGCCGAACCACTTAGTCCCTTAAGGACCTTCCTAATACTAAGTGTAATGAAGAGTTTAGGGCTTGACTAGTGCCTATATAAACCACATAAACTTCCAAATGGCAGCCACCATTCATTAGGGTTTTCACTCATTGCTTCATTCCGAACTCTTCCAAATTGTCTCATCTTTCTTCTCTTTGTTGTGCTAAGGCTTGGGGGAGCTCAAAAAGGCTTGGTGGAGGCTCTAGCAAGGATTGGAGAGGTCTTTCTTCACTCATCTTTTCCAAATTCGTGGAGCTTGGTGTAGGCTTTATTCTACATTGGTATAACCCTCTAAACTTACTTTTCCATGGTTAAAATTCATGCATTCATGTAGGAGACCCTACCCATGACTACCTTACCATGCTGCATTAAGACGCATCACAATCCTCTGCCGGAAGCGTCACAATAAACTAAAAATCCTCCAGTCCCATTTGGAAGCGTGAGAATGGGGGCCGTCATTAATCCTTGCTTCAACTTCTCAAACGAACTCTGACACTCTGTTGTCCAAGAAAACTGCACATCCTTACGGGTCAACTGCATCATGGGCGCTGAAATTCGATCAAAACCTGATATGAACCGCCGATAATAGTCGACCAATCCAAGAAAACTATGAACCTCTGCGATGGTGCTGGAAACTGGCCATGACTCTATAGCCACTATCATCTGGGGGTCTGTCACGACCCGCTACCCAAATTGTTGGGCCGGGCCGAGTCATGTCCAACCTGCGTTTGAGATAAAGCGCAGTAAGCTGTTCTAGAGATAACAAGATAAGACTAAATGTGCTAGCAGTTCTATAAGTAAATAAAAGTCATAAATGCGCCAAACACAAAAGTCGTCTCATAGAATAGTGAGTCCAAGTACAAGTCTGAAATGTAAAACTGGATACAGGTCCAGTTACAAAATACATAGTCTAATACATGACTACTCTCAAAAGTCTAAAGCAAATAGACAACTAGACGAGGTTTCCCGCAGGTACATCATCGTAAGGCAAAGCCTGGTCCTCGGCAGTAACTCCATAATATGAATCACAGAGCAACTCCTCCTCAGTAAGTATACCTACAACGTTATCCTGTCAGGACGGAAGTAAGTAATGAATCTAACAAACATATAATACTGATCATGTGATGAAAAGAAATGACATATCATGTTTATCCGATTTTAGTTATATTTTATTATGGCAATAATTTATTGTTTTTAAAGTTTAAAACTGTAGTAGGTGAGTGATCAGTCAACAGGTAATCAGGATGTACAGCGGTACATATTAATTTTTTGAAGTGTACATACGTACACTTAACGGCATCGGTGTACATCCATACACAAATACGGGACCAGACATACGACACATATACATATAGAATGTAACGGTGCTCGGTAAATACATACGAAGAAGGTGGTCATGATCACGTACACTACTTGCAGTTTTCTCTTAACCCGTTATTTAAACATGTGAGAGATATAAAAACTATCCTAAACATGGCAGAGACTGAAAGTAATACAACATGCAAATTTTTAACTTGCTACCCCAAGGATCAGTATTTTACATGGTTGGTAAATCACAGTTTATTGTTTATAGCAGTATGTAAAGTTCGTAGAAAGTACTTGCCTCTAGCAAAGCAAAGTAGCGATAAGAATGCTATAGATGCCTGGTAACTCATCACTGTAGAAATAAATACATAACTTAGTTTTTACACTAAGTTAAACACTAAGACACTAAGTGGTGCAACATGACTTGTGACTGGACACCTAGCCAAAATGATGACTTTAGCATAGGAGACCAATGTGGGGTGACTCAATACCATAACTAACTTTCTAAGGCCTTTACACTAGTGCGGTGTGGGGTTTAATACGACTAAAACTCAATTTACACAAAACATTAAAAAGTCGTAACTATTCAATAAATAAATCAACTGTACATTGTATTCCAACAATTTTTGAGATAGACAAAAAGCTCAATTTTACATAAAATAAAGTACCAAAGTGATCCTTGTTAATTATAGAAATTTATTATAATTTTTCTGGAATTTATTAACCAGTACATATATTTTATAAAAATCAGTTTTCATAAGTACACAGAAAATGAGTTCTGGTTTCATATGCCAAAATAGTGGCAAAACTGTAAATTAAATACTGTAAAAATTATGCCAAATTAGCTAAATTAACATAGTATCCAAATACTATTTTTCCAGAATTTTAACAGTAATTAAAGTATTTTTAGAAATTCAAAAATAGCATGGTACACAATCTAAAATTAAATAATTAATTATCTGCGTATTTTGTCCATGTACATAATTTGAACCAGAGTTCAAATACAGGACCCAAGGCCATGAATCAAGTCCAATATGACTTGTACAGGTCTTGAATGTGTGAAAACATATTTGAGCCCAAAAAGCTATGCTAGGCTTGGACACCAAATGGTTACAGTAATTAAAATATACAAAAATACAAAAAGGTAAAAGTACATAATAAATATTAATATTTTAACAAGGTAAAATTATACATAGTAGCCATATAAATATGACAAGTATATTTACATATATTAAATTATAATATATGTACAATATTACGTATAGTATAGAGGCTAAATAGTTATGTATACACACACATATATATATATATATAACATATATATATATATATATATATATATATATATATATATATATATTTATATATATATATATATATATATATATATATATATATATATAAAGAAATAAATATATAATATAATATATGTAGGCGGGCTTAGCCCTTGTGGTTAAGTGGAGGGGCTCCCCTAGCGGTGGGCTAGGTTCGAGCCCCCCCTTCGTCCCGAGGTGGCTGGGCGGTCTTTGGCCGCGGCCTCGGGTGCGACCCCGTGCCTACACCTTACCCCCCCTGCCCCCCCCCCCCCCCGGGTTACCCTCCCACCCCCGGACCCCCCCCCCCAAAAAAAAAAAAAAAATAAAAAATAAAAATAAATATATAATATATACATATACGTATATACATAATATATATATATAACAGTAAATATACATATATAATAACAGTAAATATAATATATATAATAGTATATATATACATACACATACACATATACATATATATATATATATATATATATATATATATATATATATATATATATATATATATATATATATATATATATATATATATAAAAAACAAAAGAAAATAAAAAAATAAATAAAAATAAAACATAACAAACCCTAAGGCTCGAACTTGGGTCACTGAGCGGGGGGGGGGGGGGGGGGGGGTTTAAAATCGCGCGCTGACCAGTAGGCCAACTCGGGCTCGTTGTTAGGAAAAGGTTTAGTTTAGATTTATTTAGGTTTTAGTTTTAGCGGGTTTTAAACCCGACAAACAAATCCAAACCCGTTTATTTAATTCGAATTTGATTTTGTATCCTCGTATCCCGACAGTTAGGGACACGAGTCTCGTGTCCGTGCTAAGCACGACACGTACAGGTCGAATCCTTCGTGTCCAGTCTTACCCCTAGGATGCTCGTGTCCTGGCGAGTCACGTACGTGAAAACGAGACACGTACGACACGATTTCGTAACTGTTACTTACGTGTCCGACTTCGGGGGGGGGGGGGTTCAAGCGTGCTAGACGGCGGCTGAGGCGACGTCGCGGTGGCGCTCAGGTGGCGCTGGGCTTGGCTCAGCGCGGCGAATAGATCGGTGGTGGTGGATGGGGGTGGCGACTGTCGTGGAGGTGGCGTTGGGGTTAGCCGGAGTTAGGGTTACGGCGAGTTTAAATGGGAAAGACGGGGGCGGTGGTAGGCAAAGATGGGTTGTGGTGGTGGTTGGGTCGAGGGAAGTGAGGGGTACTTTTATAGGGTGTCTAGGTCGGTCGAGCTGGGCTAGGTCGGCCGGAAATGGCGGAGAAAAGGGGGTCGGTCGTCGGCGTGGCGGTCGTCAGGGGTGGGTAGAAATTAGGTTTAGCAGTTAGGTTCTCGTAGTTTTAGGATTTACAAGTAGGTCCCTAACAATGACTAAATGTAAAAATAAATTGTATCCCGCACTTAAAACAATTGGTTAATTACAAACTAACACTGAAACAATTTAAGTAATTTACAAACTGCTATTAAAATATTTTAATTAATTATAAAACTATATTAAAACATTTTAATAAATTATAAAATGGCATTTTAGTTATTAAAACTCATTTAAAAATCATTTAAAAAAATTGTAGAAAAATTCCTAAAATCATATTAAATTATTTTAAGGCTAAAAATGTCATTAGAAATTAATTAGCACTAATTAAATCAAAATTGAAAATCAGGGGCTAACAAGTCTTCCCTCTTTGAAAAATTTCATCCTCGAAATTCACAAGGATTGAAGACCCTACAATTTTCTAACATAGCAAGCAATGTAACAAAAGACTAAGGCTACGATTGAAACTAACATCTAAGGTATCAAGCGGGAACAGGTCGTTCTCTCGCAGCGGTTGGATCGAACAAGTAAGGGTATCTCTCCCTCATGTCCGACTCTCTCTCCCAAGTAGATTCACCCGGAGAGTGACGGCTCCAAGCTACTCGTACTAAGGGTATAACCTTGTTCCTCAGCCTCTTCTCCCTCCTGTCTAATATCTCCACTGGCTGCTCAGTAATTGCAAGGCTCGGCCCGATCTCCAACTCTGAATGATCTAGCACATGCTGGGGTCTGAAACATATCTCCTCAGCTGAGATACGTGAAAGACATCGTGAACTCCTGCTAGGTTGGGTGGAAGTGCAACCCTGTATGCTACCTCTCCGATCCTGCCAAGTATCTCGAACGGCCCGATGTATCTGGGGCTCAGCTTCCCTCCTCGTCCGAACCGGATCGTCCCTCTAGTAGGTGATATCTTCACTAGCACCATATCACCGTCAGCGAACTCCATCGGCCTGCGACTAGCATCGGCCCAGTGTTTCTGCCTGTCCTGAGCTACTCTGAGCCTGTCTCTGATCATCCCGACCTTCTCTGCTGCATCTGTGATCATCTCTGGCCCAAGCATAACTCTGTCCCCGACAATATCCCAAAAGAGCGGTGTACGGCATCGTCGTCCATATAGTGCCTTGAAAGGAGACATACCGATGCTGGCTTGGTAGCTGTTGTTGTATAAAAACACTACCAAGTGCAGATGGCCCTCCCATGATCCTCCAAAGTCCAGTACGCAGGTCTTCAGCATATCCTCTAGTGTCTGTATCGTCCTCTCGGACTGTCCATCTGTCTGCGGGTGGTACGCCGTACTGAACTTGAGCCGACTGCCCAACTCCTCCTGTAAGCTCCTCCAATAGTGGAACGTGAATCTGCTATCTCTGTCCGACACGATTCTTACGGGTACTCTGTGCAAGCGAACTATCTGCTGCATGTATAGCTCTGCCAACTTCTCGGTGGAAAGCCCCACCTTGAAGGGTATGAAGTGCGCACACTTCGTCAGCCTGTCCACGATGACCCAAATGGCATCCTTCCCTCCTTGGAAACGAGGAAGCCCTGAGACGAAGTCCATCGTAATGTGTTCCTACTTCCACTCGGGAATAGGTAACGGCTGCAACAGACCAGCTGGCCTCTAGCGCTCCGCCTTGACCTGCTGGCAAACTAGGCATCTCGAAATGAAACGTGATACATCCCTCTTCATCCCGTGCCACCAAAGATGTTCTCACAAGTCACGGTACATCTTGTTAGCACCAGGATGAATAGAATATCTCGATCGATGCGCCTCCTGCAAGACTGCCTCTACCAGCTCTCCCTTCGGCACGCACAATCGGCTGCCATGCCTCAAGGATCCATCCTCTGCTACAGTAAAGTCATCCAGCAATCCAGTTAAAGCCTGGGCCCGAAGTCTGCGAAGGCTCTCATCTGTAGGCTGTGCCTCCCTGATCTGCTCCATCAAACCTGACTGTATGTCAAGCGCCATCATCTGTATCACTGATCCTGGCCGAACTATCTCGATACCGAGTTTCTCCAGATCTTCCCGCAAATGCCGATCTATCATCAGATACCATGCCATCGGATGCCTGGTCAGCGCATCCGCCACCACATTTGCCTTCCCGAGGTGATACTGTAAATCGATGTCGAAGTCCTTCATCAACTCCAACTATCGTCTTTGCCTCATGTTCAGCTCTTTCTGCGTGAACACATACTTCAAGCTTTTGTGGTTAGTAAAAATTTCCACATGCTCTCCGTATAAGTAATGTTTTCATAACTTGAGTGCAAAGATCACCGCAGCTAACTTTAGGTCATGGGTAGGATAGTTCCGCTCATGAGTCCGTAATTGCCTAGATGCATAAGCAATCACTTTTCCATGCTGCTGTAGGACACATCCTAGCCCCTTCCCAGAAGCATCGCTGTATATGGTGAAACCTCCAGATCCTGAAGGTAGTGTCAAAACTGGAGCGGTCGTCAGCCTCCTCTTCAGCTCCTCAAACGCAGCCTGGCAGTCCTCTGACCAAATGTACTCTGCATCCTTCCGCGTCAGCTTCGTCATGGGTTCAGCTATCCTAGCAAAGTCCTGGACGAACTTTCTATAATAGCCTGCTAAACCCAGAAAGCTCATAATCTCTAAAACTGACGTCGGAGCCTTCCATGTCTCAACTGCAGCAATCTTCCTGGGATCCACCGAGATTCCCTCTCCAGTAACTACATGGCCGAGAAACTCCACTCGGTCTAAAAAGAACTCGTACAATTCGACAATTTGGAAAACAACCCCTCCTGCCTCAGAATTCTCAAAACTATCCGCAAGTGCTCTGCATGCTCCTCCGACGTCTTCGAGTATATCAGGATGTCGTCGATGAACACTACGACGAACTTATCCAGATACTGGTGAAATATCTTATTCATCAAATTCATAAAGACAGCTGGCGCATTTGTGAGACCAAATGACATCACCAGAAACTCGTATTGCCCGTACTTCGTGTTGAACGCCTGTAAACCCCCAAAAATTTTACTAAGATTTTTTTTAAATAAATTGGTATTTATTTGTAATTCGTATTATAGGTCGCATACAAATACAATTGTCGTCGCGTGCGAGTTGCGATTCGTATTTTTCGTCGAGTACGAATATGTGCGAGGTACATATTTTCAGAAAAATATTTTATTTATAGATTTATTTTTATGGAAAATATAGTTTCCAAAATAATTATATCTATTTGTCGTTGTTGCCAAAACCTTATTTTTTATATAATTTAAAAGGGTAATTTATTTTGTTGTTTAAAAATAAGTAGTAGTTTAGAAAATTTTTGGTTTATATAAAATATATTCTAGATATTTGCAAAATTTGAAATTTGTGTATTAATCTATTTTATTATTTACAAAAGCTACTTTATAAATTAATATTTAAATAATATTCTTGATTTTCGAAATTAATTAATGCTATATTTTAATAATTACGAAAAAGATATTTAAAATTTTGTTTTACTTAACATTTGAATTATTTTGATAATTTAAATTGGAAAAGACTTTACTGGCCTTAATTTAAATAGCTTTTAAACTAAAGATAAGTTTTATTGTATTGAAGTGGATTTTAAATTGATTTAAATTAATATGGAATCTATCTAGGAGAAATTTAAATTCTCCGAATCCCTATCCAACTGGAAATTCCCACCTCCTATAAAAAGGAGAGGTACTCCTCCAGAAATTATTCCACAAACCCCCAGCATCGTGCATCGTGTCCGTGTATCTCTTCCCCATCCACTAGGTATTTTATTGTACAAATACATTTTTCCACCCCGGGTCCGACAGATCCGAACCTCCGTCCCCGTCGTGTCGGACACACCCGACACGACTCATCCAAACTAAACCCCAATTCCTAACCGCTACCCCGACCCGTCGACCCCTACTGCTCGCCTTACCGAACCTCGGCCACAACCAACCCCGTCACCTTCGTCGCCAACACCGCCACCGTCGTCCCCTCGACAACGCACATCCACCAGCGCACACCACAATCACCACCCTCATCATCCTCGCCACCACCACCTCGGCCGACAACTTCCCAACACCACCACCTTCAACAGCCCCAACACCACCACTGATAACACCCGGACCCCATCTCTCCGGCCAAGCCCCAATATCCACCACCATCGTCTTCTGTTTCCCCCATACGTCGACACCACCGGCGTGGCCACCATTAGATGGAAAGGAGACAGAAAGGAAATCTAACCTGGCCGAGCTCCACGAACTCCTCCGCCGCTCCGCTCCAGTCCCGACGCCCGCCGTACGCGTCACCGCCCGCAGGACCACCGAGGCCCAGAGCTCCGCCCGGTGGTGAACTTCTCGCCGCCGCATACCTCTCCTCCGCGTATACCAGAGTCCCTCGGCGTCATCGTCGACGCGATCATCCACCGCCGCATCTCGGCGTTTCTCGACCGCCGCCGCTTGGATCGGCCAGCGGCCGCCCGCACACACTTTCCCGTGCTCTGCTTCGCCTGGTCGTGCTGAAACCCCCGAGCGCGCCAGCCTCCACGAGCCCTAGATCCAGATCCGTCGCCCCGACCGTGTCGTCGAGACCCGGCCGCCTCTTTCTCGCGCGGTTGCTCCGCCTGCCACTGCCTCTCGACGCGTCCGGCGAGCGCGCGCCAGCGAGCGCACGCGACCGCTCCCTTGGATCACCGCTGCGCTCGTCTCAACTCGGTCGCCCGAGCTCAAACTCCTTCCAGCGCCAGCCGCAACCCGGTCGTCGTGCGCCACCCACCGCCGTTGAGCCGGCCGAGCCAACCACTGGTAATTTCCTCTTCTCCTCTCTCTCACTTTTCCCTCCCTAATTCTTTGCTCTCTCTCTCTCTCTCTTCTCTGTAGACTTTGGGGGGAGAGTATATAAGTAATAAATATTATTATTATTATTATTATTATTATTATTATTATTATTAATTACTTATTACTTAAATGATATTAGTAATATTTCTAGTATTATTAATATAGCTATATTATTAGGATTGATTTTGGGAACTATATACTAATATAATATATTTGTGAAAAACACCTTACAGATTTAACCCTATATATATATATTTCAAGACATAGTTTAAGCCTTAAGAAAAATTCCTAGATTAATTAATATTTTAAAAAAATGTTTTGCCTAAATATGGTTTTCAAATTATTATGTATAAATTATTTTCTATTGTTTACGTAAAAATTAATTTAAAATATTTTTCAAATAATATTGATGATTTCTAAAATAGTATAAGTATGTATTCTCCACAAAACTCCCACCTTGATATCCCCGCTGATCATTACTAATTCTATTTCTTCCTAAATTCTGACTAATAACATATTCATATTTCCTCGTGACTCTCGGACCATTACACATCGAACATGGCAACTGGACAAACAGGACTTGATGGAGCACCGCCCACACCAGATGACACACCAGGCAAGACACCTTGCCTTTACTGTTTAATTTCTTGCTCAATATCACGCATGCTTTTTCTTTATGTTGTTCTTTCAAAATTATATATATATGCAAATTATTATATTTTATGCAATTGGCTTAGAGTTAAGGGACCACCGTGTGTTTAGTGCATCTCATAAACTGTCACGATGTGCCACGGATTGTGTGAGTTGTGAGTCGCATATAGATGCGGACTTGCGTGCTGACTGATCATTGGTGCGTACAGGCCGTGCGTTAGAATATAACTGCCTATAGATTATGTAGAAGACTTGGCAGTTATTAAGGATTAAGCAGTGTCGTGGAGTCGACACATGTATAGTATCATGGGGAGGGGGAAGACAGTTATTAGCGTAGGGGATACATGTTCAGTACACACATAGATTTGGGCCGATAGTGTCTCGTATGAGCGCTACTTACTGCCCCGGGGCCGATAGTTCTCGTATGAGAGCTACTTTCTGCCCATGGTCGATAGTGTCTCTTATGAGCGCTACCTACTACCACTCTCTCTCCATCTATGCTGAACACCTAAGCTCCTGCGTAGAACGTTGTCTTCTCGAAGTGTATATCACATATAATGGTTAGGAACCTTTACGCATGTATATTTTCTATTGAGCTCTTACTATTCAGTTTATGGTATGATATTATGTGTCTTGTTACGTCCCTCTGAGGACCTGGTTTTTTCCAAGGTGTGTGTTCATGTTTTCTGTAGGTGTTCTAACCAAGGCCGTGGTCTTCTCCATTCTTTCGAAGACAATTGCGCTTGGTTCGTTTTATCATTTTGTCGATCGCTTTCTTGTACATTTATATCATTGAGATAGTTGGTAGTGGACTTTATCTCCGTCCAACGATTGTATCATAAATATTCTAAGTTGATTTTTTATATTATTATTCTTTTCATTGTGGATGAGATTTAGGTTGTCTTGGATTACTGTATTTTACAGCTTATGTATACATACAAGGCACCTGTACTTCGTATGTATACAGCTGGCATGTTTACGTACTTGGTCCTACATATTTTGGGACTGGGACGTTACATATTTTTGTGGTGGCCCATGCCGGTCGAGTTTGTCACTTCGGCTACGTAATTGTACCGATGTGGGCCTGCAATATAGGATTAGAGTCTAGAATCTCATCCACCTACTTGACATCCTTTTTTGACTTCAAATTTTGAACCCTCGTTCGACCTCCTTGATTTGCATCCTGCTTGAATTCCTCCTACCGTAAATTCTTATCTTTCGTGCTTAGTGACAGCTAGAAAGATGACTACACTACTATATACTTATTGGTCAACCATATGGCTAGAAGGGTTACATTGGCAATTGGAATACATTTAAGACTCTAATGGAATTAAAAAGGCATTTTTTTTTAAAAAGTGTGATTTACTTATTAGTAATTTGTAAAATAGGATATCTAAGAAAGTTGTAATCTTGAGATTTCTAAGTAGTGATCATAAGAGGATTGATAGGATTTTATTTTTATGCTACAGAAAAATAGTTGGAATCTATACACAATTGATTTAAGAAATTGTTTTGATTTTCGAATTTTGATCTATTGGATTATAGCTATACGTCTTTGAGCAAATATAAAACTGATTTGATTTTCAAGTATGATATTTATGATCTATTGAGTTATAGTTATACGCCTTTGAACAGTTATAAATTTGGTTTGAAAATGATCTTGGATTTTAAATGTAGCAGTAGAAATTATTCTCGTACAACTTACGATTAGTATGTTTCTTAAATTTTAAATTTTAAGTGGAAGCAGCAAAAAAAATTTATTTTATTTTGGGTTTAAAATATTTTGAAAGATATAAAAATAATTTTTGAGGAAGATTTTCAAATTTTAAATTGTGGCATGTGATTTATGATTTACAAATCTATTTAAATTTTGAGTAAAAAGGTTTTGATTGAGATTATCAATAAATTGGCAAAAAAAAATTTATGTTGTCGGATTAGGGTTGATAAGTGCATTAAGATATTGAACTTCAATTTTGAAATTGTTTTTCTTGCTAAGAGTCTTTCTGTAGTTATTTGAAAAAAAAAATTTGGGTTTTAAAATTTTGATTGATTATGAGATTTTTTATGGATTCGTGAATTACGAACTCTTGATTTCAATAGTTGGATTTGAACGTTAAGTTTTGGAAAAAGTTAGTAGTAACATGGTAAAAGTGTACTTTGAGATTATTAAAGGAAATGAAATTGATTAGCCATAATCTAATTGGGCAGCTTAGAGTAAATATAATTTTGGTGGTTTATTGTTTTTTTAAAATTTATATTAAGAGACTTTTTGAGGGAACTCCAGTTAAATTTTTTTTTACCACTAAGATAACTCTAATGAGTTAGGAGTATTCCATACTAATTACCATATCCCTCACGACCATGATAGTAGTGTACATACAAGTGTTGTTAGTCATCTCCAAGATCATATGGTTATATTCCAATCTTGACTCCCTCGACATTCCCTCAAATCTAGATTTTATCGTGACTTTCTAATTATTTGAAACTTGAGGAATGATTTGATTGTTCCTTAATCATACTCCATCTAAGTGGCTATCATATCTCTAGAAATTGTGTTCCTAACTTATTTTACCTTGATTTACTAGAATCCAAATTATCTTTACTTCATACTTTAACTTGGTCATTTATTTTGTGCGTTAATCATTATCCCATGAACTCCCACTTTCTTTTTAAATTCTTTTGTGTCCTTTGTCGTGACTTTGATATTTGGAGCACAACACTAGACTTTTCCTTTCAATCAACTTCACATGCAGGACCTAGACGAGTTCACCTTCGTGTAGGTATATCATGTTCCATTAAAATACGTTCTCTTGTACTCTATTTTTATGTTGCGACTTTCGAGTCAAAATGGCTTGCTATAAATCCTACCATAATACTATGGTCCTTTATGACTTCGGTTAAAAATCAAATCTTGACTCAATTCTTTCGACCCGATATATGATTTTGTTCTACTCAATTCCTTACATGCTTAACCTTGCATTTTATCTTGATTGCTGGACCTATCACACCATTAGTTTAATTCTTGTAAGTTGGGTAGAATATCTCACTACCTAACAAACCCTTTTTCCTAATGAACCATATTGATAAGTTCATTTGGACTATAACACTTAGAGGACCCTAACTTATCTAGTCAACCAAGCCGACTGCATGGGCCAAAATTTCGGGCGGAACTTAGATTTTATAAGATCATGGACTATTTGATTTCTTTCATCATTACCTTTACTTATTATTTTATCTACCTATGATGCTAAAATATCTTAGCTTTGCAAGCTTATTCTTTATCAAGCTTGATCATGACATATGTTTAATGTGGGTGCCCACTAATACATTGGCTAATCAGAACCAACGTATTATGGTCTGATCAACCATAGTGCACTTGGTTCGCTTTTTGTATATTGTTCAAACGTGGATAGAGACATAGCTAAACCTGGCCCTAGAGTCTCATCCGCGACTGCCTTGACAATTCTACTTGAAATTTTTCCGTCATCTTTGAACCACTTATCTGTATTCAATAATATCTTCTTCAAAATCATTATTATTCGTCTTTCGCCTATATTAGAAAGACAAACACTCATACTTGACATCCCCTTTAGTTCCCTATCACCTATGGCCACGTATAGTTAGCCATTACCAACCCATGGTTATATCCTCGTCTTAAGACTTTTCGTCCTATTCCTCGACCCTATATCTTCTACCGTGATCCCTAATCACTGGAATGATTTCTATCATCCTTTCATTTGTGCCCTCAACCTAGACACTTACCATGCAACCTTCTCCGAAGAGCCCTATCCCCCAAGTCCCCAAAATATCCACTTAAGCTACTCCCATCGTACTATCATGATCTTTTACCTTGACTAGTTATCCACGTTCAATTCCAAAATCGTGAATTATTTCGTCATTATCAAAATCACGATTTCTAAAGCATATTTGTTGTTTCGCTGCCTCGCCCAATGAATTGTGTTGCTTTACCCTCGTACCTTCTCACCCCCTACTTATTCTTAATTTCGAGGATGAAATTCTTGTAAGTTGGGTAGGATGTAAACACCCAAAAATTTTACTAAGATTTTTTTAAATAAATTGGTATTTATTTGTAATTCGTATTATAGGTCGCATACAAATACAATTGTCGTCGCGTGCGAGTTGCGATTCGTATTTCTCGTCGAGTACGAATATGTGCGAGGTACATATTTTCAGAAAAATATTTTATTTATAGATTTATTTTTATGGAAAATATAGTTTCCAAAATAATTATATCTATTTGCCGTTGTTGCCAAAACCTTATTTTTTATATAATTTAAAAGGGTAATTTATTTTGTTGTTTAAAAATAAGTAGTAGTTTAGAAAAATTTTGGTTTATATAAAATATATTCTAGGTATTTGCGAAATTTGGAATTTGTGTATTAATCTATTTTATTATTTACAAAAGCTACTTTATAAATTAATATTTAAATAATATTCTTGATTTTCGAAATTAATTAATGCTATATTTTAATAATTACGAAAAAGATATTTAAAATTTTGTTTTACTTAACATTTGAATTATTTTGATAATTTAAATTGGAAAAGACTTTATTGGCCTTAATTTAAATAGCTTTTAAACTAAAGATAAGTTTTATTGTATTGAAGTGGATTTTAAATTGATTTAAATTAATATGGAATCTATCTAGGAGAAATTTAAATTCTTCCAATCCCTATCCAACTGGGAATTTCCACCTCCTATAAAAAGGAGAGGTACTCCTCCAGAAATTATTCCACAACCCCCCAGCATCGTGCATCGTGTCCGTGTATCTCTTTCCCATCCACTAGGTATTTTATTGTACAAATACATTTTTTCACCCCGGGTCCGACAGATCCGAACCTCCGTCCCCGTCGTGCCTGATACACCCGACATGACTCATCCAAACTCAACCCCAATTCCTAACCGTTCGCTAATCGAGCACACCTAAACGAGGCCCGCAGGACCCTGATCTTGATCGGTGTACCATCCGAGAACTAGTCAGATTGAGCGATGACTGTCGATTTCGTAGTATTTAGCTAAGTCGATTGAAATGACCTGACTTTCTCTTTAGTGAATCGTATCTGGCTCGTCCTCGACCCCTACTGCTCGCCTTGCCGAACCTCGGTCACAACCATCCCCGTCACCTTCTTCGCCAACATCGCCACCATCGTCCCCTCGACAACCCACATCCACCTGCGCACACCACAATCACCACCCTCATCATCCTCGCCACCACCACCTCGGCCGGCAACTTCCTAACACCACCACCTTCAACAGTCCCAATACCACCACTGATAACACCCGGACCCTATCTCTCCGGCCAAGCCCTAATATCTACCACCATCGTCTTCTGTTTCCCCCACACGCCGACACCATCGGCGTGGCCACCATCAGATGGAAAGGAGACAGAAAGGAAATCTAACTTGGCCGAGCTCCCCGAACTCCTCCGCCGTGCCGCTCCAGTCCCGGCGCCCGCCGTGCGCGTCACCGCGCGCAGGACCACCGGGGCCCAGAGCTCCGCCCGGTGGTGAACTTCTCACCGCCGCATATCTCTCCTCTGCGTACACCAGAGTCCCTCGGCGTCGTCGTCGACGCGATCATCCACCGCCGTATCTCGGCGTTTTCCGATCGCCGCCGCTTGGATCGGCCAGCGGCTGCCCGCACACACTTCCCCGCGCTCCGCTTCGTCTGGCCGTGCCGAAACCCCCGAGCGCGCCAGCCTCCGCGAGCCCTAGATCCAGATGCCGCTCCGACCGTGTCGTCGAGACCCGACCGTCTCCTTCTCGCACGGTTGCTTCGCCTGCCACCGCCTCTCGACGCGTCCGGCGAGCGCGCGCCGGCGAGCGCGCGCGACCGCTCCCCTGGATCACCGCCGCGCTCGTCTCAACCCGGCCGCCCGAGCTCAAACTCCCTCCAGCGCCAGCCGTAACCCGGTCGCCGTGCGCCACCCGCCGCCGTTGAGCCGGCCGAGCCAACTACTGGTAATTTCCTCTTCTCCTCTCTCTCACTTTCCCCTCCCTAATTCTTTGCTCTCTCTCTCTCTTCTCTGTAGACTTTGGAGGGAGAGTATATAAGTAATAAATATTATTATTATTATTATTATTATTATTATTATTATTATTATTACTTAAATGATATTAGTAATATTTCTAGTATTATTAATATAGCTATATTATTAGGATTGATTTTGGGAACTATATACTAATATAATATATTTGTGAAAAACACCTTACAGATTTAACCCTTATATTTCAAATATATATATATATATATATATATATATATATATATATATATATATATATATATATATATATATATATATATATATATTAAAACATAGTTTAAGCCTTAAGAAAAATTCCTAGATTAATTAATATTTTAAAAAAATGTTTTGCCTAAATATGGTTTTCAAATTATTATGTATAAATTATTTTCTATTGTTTACGTAAAAATTACTTTAAAATATTTTTCAAATAATATTGATGATTTCTAAAATAGTATAAGTATGTATTCTCCACAAAACTCCCACCTTGATATCTCCACTGATCATTACTAATTCCATTTCTTCCCAAATTCTGACTAATGACATATTCATATTTCCTTGTGACTCTCGGACCATTACACAGCGAACATGGCAACTGGACAAACAGGACTTGATGGAACACCGCCCACACCAGATAACACACCAGGCAAAACACCTTGCCTTCACTGTTTAATTTTTTGCTCAATATCATGCATGCTTTTTCTTTATGTTGTTCTTTCAAAATTATATATATATGCAAATTATTATATTTTATGCAATTGTCTTAGAGTTAAGGGACCACCGTGTGTTTAGTGCATCTCATAAACTGTCACGATGTGCCACAGATTGTGTGTGAGTTGTGAGTCGCATATAGATGGGAACTTACGTGCTGACTGATCATTGGTGCGTACAGGCCGTACGTTAGGATATAACTGCCTATAGAATATGTAGAAGACTTGGCGATTATTAAGGATTAAGCAGTGTCGTGGAGTCGACACATGTATAGTATCATGGGGTGGGGGGAGACAGTTATTAGCGTAGGGGCTACATGTTCACTACACACATAGATTTGGGCCGATAGTGTCTCGTATGAGTACTACTTACTGCCCCGGGGCCGATAGTTCTCGTATGAGAGCTACTTTCTGCCCATGGTCGATAGTGTCTCTTATGAGCACTACCTACTACCACTCTCTCTCCATCTATGCTGAACACCTAAGCTCCTGCGTAGAACGTTGTCTTCTCAAAGTGTATATCACATAGAATGGTTAGGAACCTTTACGCATGTATATTTTCTATTGAGCTCTTACTATTCAGTTTATGGCATGATATGATGTGTCTTGTTACGTCCCTCTGAGGACTGGTTTTTCCTCAGGTGTGTGTTCATGTTTTCTGCAGGTGTTCTAACCAAGGCCGTGGTCTTCTCCATTCCTTCGAAGACAATTGCGCTTGGTTCGTTTTATCATTTTGTCGATCGCTTTCTTGTACATTCACTACAACAGATATGGGATATGATAGCGTGCGCTGAACGCTGTAGAATGCATATTATAGCATATTCCGTCCGCTATATATGCCCCCGTTATAATAACCCCATGTACAAGAACGCTATAAAGTTATAGCGTTCACGAACGCTATTCATGGATTATAGCGTTCATTGACGCTATAGACGATGTATAGCGTTTTGAAACGCTATATGATAGTTATAGCACTTAGGAACGCTATATAGTTTACATAGCCTTTACGAACGCTATAGTTCATTAATAACATTTGTTAACGCTATAAATGTGTTATGGCGTTCCTGAACGCTGTTTAGTTTTAATTGCGTTCCTGTATGTTATTGTTTGTTAATAGCGTTTCGATATATATATCTACTTTTTATAGCATTTCTTTTCTGCTATTATATGTGCAACAATAGCATGTCAGAATGCTATTGCAGAGTCAAAATTCTGTATTCGAAAATTTGCAGAATGCAGCACATCAGAATACTATTGCAGATAATGCCACAGTTACACAAAATGCAGGTATTCAAAAATTTAAATGCGAATCAATCACAGAATGAATTCCGAACATAAGTAAATTCATTAATTTCACTGTCTAATATATATAGAACAACGAAGTAGTACCAAACATTCAAAATCCTTAATTTCTCCATGTAGGACAACGAAGTAGTACCAAACATATGTCCAAAAATTAAACATTAATAGTTTAGTCAGCTACATATATCCCAAAATGTTGACTATCTAACATTTAGCTCCCTTCGAGCCTATCCACAACCAAAACTCCTCAGAAAGCATCCTCTTCTTTCATCCAACCTACACAAAAATAGGAGGGAAATTATTAGTGTAAAAAAAAAACCATCTCGAGCCGATCCAGACAATTGACGAAAAGTAAATTATTGGGATAGGAAAAGTGATGCCTTACCAGTGCACTAATTGAGTCTTATGTGTTTATATATTCTGTTGTAATTGTAAGTGTTCTCAACTCTTCTTCTCGTTTTTTGACTGAAAGCTTGAAAGGATTAATAAGTTCCAACTGAGTGCGTGTATTTTTTCATATAGATGAAGCTGATATCGCTAAATGTGGTCTATACTAAAGACTTATCAGTACAGACCAAAGCTTTCAGTTTTCCATATCTGTTGTGTAGTGGAAAATAGGTTTTCTGTAGGTAAAGTTCAGTAAGGTATTATGTGCAGATATTTACTCTCCAATGTGCATTAGATCATACGCTCTAGTGTTCAGTAAACAGTAGATTATAAGTTCAGATTATTGAAGAAGTGTGCAGTTTGTAGTTTTAGCCACGACTGAGATTATTAGCTAACCTGCTGAGTAAATCCTACATAATCAGCAAACAAGGTTTGTTATGTGATGGAGAAAATTTGACCTGCTCGAACAAGGATGTTGCCCCATCCAGACCACCACTAGTAGCAACTTTTACAGCAATAACACTTCCTTCGGTTTCTGAAATTATCCTGCAATACCAGCAAACAATGAACTCAGATAAGCATGTGTGTAAGTCCAGCTTCAGAAAGTTCCTGAACATCGTGTCCTCGTGTCCGTAACTCAAAAGTTTGTAATTACAACTAAACAATGATCAAAATCAACCAAAATTAACAACTTACCCCCCATCAACAATCTCATCAAGGCATAAAAGGATCATATCCAAATTTTCGAGTGCGGTCCTTTTATCTGCATTGTTCCTGAAGGAAGCAACACATTTTAGTTGTTAGGACGACCAAGTGAAAACGGAAAGCAAAGGTAACTGCAACAAATAAGACCTGAGAAGAAGGCCCACTGCATCAAAGAAACCCTGGAGAACTGTTGCTAAGATGAGCTCATTTTCCTTATCTCCTCCGGTAATAAAAAAAGTGGAGGTCCTGAATAAACTTGTAGACAACAATGCAACTATCGAACATAGCTATCTCAGCTGCAGATGGCAAGTAGAATACAATTAGAACATATAGTTGTACTTTCCTATAAATCAATTGTACTCATGTACTTTTTCTTAGTTTGTAATAAAACTTTTTGTTCTTTGCAAACAGAGATACCATAAGGGCCTTGAAAGTGTTCGCTCATGCTGGAGTTTACTCTTTCATTTAAAAATGAGATGCACGATGGATTAAGAGTCCAGTAGGTAATTTCAAACAGATAAAAGTTATAGAAGTTCTCTGTAGGAGAAAGTACTAGGAAACATAATCGACAAAACAGATTGAAGAGGTGTCAAAACTTGTGCCAGTCTAGACTTGTAATAGAATACAGTTTATAGCATGGTACCAAAGATAAGACCAGTTAAAATAGTGTAAAGTGTTGAAATATTTGAATTGATATATGGAGTCCTGAATATATCAGCATTTACTAGTTTTAGTTTCCTAGCTGGCCCCCAAGGAAGCGCAACATGAACACGACAAGCTTCTAAATGGCATATCGAATTCATGAAGTCCAAGGGGAATGCAAGATAACAGATATTGATTGACAACTCAGATTAACATGATATTCACTGACAAATAGGATTAAGTATGACTCTGAACACAACTTCAACAATTATTCTCAAGTGATTAAGTATGACTCTGAACACAACTTCAGCAATTATTCCGATGTCCAAGACGTGAGTCGGCAACCTAATCTGTTCTTAAGGAAGAAATTGCATACCTCCAACGATTTTCTATAGGTAAGTTATATTTGTACTAAAATGTGCATAAAAAAAACTTAATTTTCATTAACCCAAAAAAAGAGTTTTGGACAATAGGAGCAGTCATGCTTCATGGATCTGAGGCGGTAAACAAACATGTCCACTAAATGTGCCAAGTGGTTAATTTTAGATGGATTAACAGAAATACAAGAACAAGAAACCATGAATTTCTTCTCTGAGAGGTTTGGGACTACTGTTCAGACCACTGATCAACAGAAATGCCCCAAGCTGTTAACCCAAAAAAACTTTTGGATAATATGAGCAATCACTATTCAGACCAATGATTCAAATAGCACCCCAGAAGTTTGGAGAGAAATACAAGAACAGAGAAACCATGAAGTTTCTTCAAAGTTCAAACCTTTAAGATAGTTTGGATATGTTACATGTACAACAAGAGATGTAGAAGTGTAGCTGAAAGTGCTACCATTAATAGAGCAATAAAAGCAGGCATGACTTGAAACTGTTAGATGGATGCATCTAACTAATGTAATTGAGGAGATTACCCCTAATAGAGCTGAATGAATGTGATGTATTTGTTTTCCATAAATAAATTCATTTTATTTATTTTGTATCTGAAAAAATTACAACTGTAGGAATCTAATCTAGAAGACGATTACTTTATCCCTTGGACGATGCGATGAAGAAAACTCGAACTTCGAAGAACTTGGACAGCAACTGGGCAATCTCTCTGTTCTCTCTGAAAAATGACCTGTCCTCATGAAGGTGAAGAAACTCTCTTTTATAGAGTTCTGGATAACTGTCCTGAACCATACGCTCAGGTAGTTACTTGACGTGTGCAAAACTGCAGGGACACATGGCAAATTCTGACGAAGACACGTTGGCGTGCGGTTGAGAGTAGTGGAGCACATTCAGGAGAGATTGATGGCATGAAGGCCACATTGCATAACTTCTGAATAAATGGGTAACTGAGTACAGGACACGTGAGAACGTGTGTTGACTGTACGTTGAAAATCATCCTGGATACAACTGCTGTAGAGTCATACGCTAGCTTTTGAAGAGGAGTCATACGCTGATTTGGACAGCGTAGTGCCATAGGAAATCCATACGCTCACTTTATGGGCAAGGAGTCGTATGGAGATCATACGCTCGCTTGGTTAGCAAGGAATCATGTGAGGTCCATACGCTCACTTGGCTGGGTGAAGAAGGAGTCATGTGAGGTCGATACGCTCACTGGAGAAGTGGCCACGTGGCTATCATCAATCTTCTTTGGTACACCATATCTTCCCATAACTGACAAAATCTTCTCGAGCGTCGTGACTGCGGATTTGACGGCTGACAGACTGTCAAAACTGACAGTAATGATGGCTTTTGTATTTATGAAGGCTGCTGAGTTGTCCTCGTAAAAGACAAAACCGACTCTTCGAAAACCTATACGACGGTTACTTTTCTCGTGACAGCTGTCTTTGCACGAAAGATGAAGTGTCAGATTCATTCCTCATTTAAACATATGCTGTGCTGTCACTTCAGTAAATAATAAAATATTTACTGAGCGTATGGCTTTTGAATGAGCGTACAACTCTGAACTGAACGTATGGCTCTTAACTGAGCGTATAGCCTTGAGCGTATGACTTCTGTTTGAGCGTATGGCTTCAACTGACATCTGTCTTTAAGCGTATGGATGAAAATGACAGCGTGTCATAATTTTCCACATCCTAC
The DNA here is from genome assembly GCA_029216955.1 of Iris pallida. Classification (NCBI taxonomy): domain Eukaryota; kingdom Viridiplantae; phylum Streptophyta; class Magnoliopsida; order Asparagales; family Iridaceae; genus Iris; species Iris pallida. Next base: position 18,623,676 of record JANAVB010004800.1, read on the forward strand.
AAGATCCCCTTCAAAGTTTTTCGAACTTTATGAGTTTCAAAAGTTCGAAATTACTTTGAACAGAAAGTGGGAGTGAGTCCTGACACGCTGGCATTAAGTTCATTAAATGTCATGATGACTCTTCATTTTTCGAGATTGATTGAATCTGATGGAAGAATATGAACAGCCAGCAAGCTCTATTATATAAACCGAGAGAATTCAATTTTTGACTTTCATCTTTTGAAACCATGACTCCAAAGGAAGCCGCTGAAGAAGAAGCACGTAAGTTGGGATTCTGTTCCCATGGTGACCCCACTTTTGGGGGCCAAGAACCCGAACCTGTCGTCATCGAGCTCAAGGACGACCCTACGCATTTAGCCAAGAATTTCTTGGGCTACTTTGGTCTGGACGGCTCCTCTTCTTCTGATGGGCAGAGCCTCGCAGAGAAGCGTAAAATGTTCGTTGCTCTGTTACACCGCATGGGGGTCCAAAGCGTAGAAGAGTTAGGCGTCAAGCTTAGTCGCTCTGGAAAATAGAGCGTGACTTTATTGCACTCCTTTCCTTTTCCTCCCTTTTTTTTGTAAGGCCATCAGTGCCTTAATGAAAAATGAATATTCAAGAATCCTCTGTTTAGTCCAAATCTATGTTGAAAACCAACGCGCACCGATGAATAACTGTAGAATACGCCGTCTTCCAAGTTGTAAGTTACGCTAGATAGCGTATGCCAATAAAATAGCGTATATTACGCTATTTTCCAATGTTTTGTGAATTCCGCTGAATAGCGTATGTCAGCGTATGTTATTATGCTATAAATTATGCTGTCCTTTAACGTTGTGAATTACGCTAAATAACGTACGCCAATGAATAGCGTGCACCAATAAATAGCCCGTAAGTTACGCTATCTTCCAACGTTGTGGAAAGCACTCTTTGAATATTTCCATATTTGAATCCAGAACTTCATCGGGAATCTCATCATATAATTTAGACTCTTCTGGGACTGCATGAGCTGCTAGAAAATCAGCAAGAGCCTGTCCTTTAACCGACTTCTGAGGAATATAATGCATGTCGTATTTGAATCCAGAACTTCATCGGGAATCTCATCATATAATTTAGATTCTTCTGGGACTGCATGAGCTGCTAGAAAATCAGCAAGAGCCTGTCCTTTAACCGACTTCTGAGGAATATAATGTATGTCGTATTGGGCTAACAAGATTCTCCAATTAGCAAGTCTAGAGTTGAGAATACCGGGTTTCTTCATCATAATCCTGAGTGGATTCACTCTGGAAATGACGTGAATCGTCTGACCAATAATATAATGTCGCGTTTTCTGAACATCAAACATTAATGCTAGGCATTCTTTCTCGATTGGAGAATAACGCGGTTCAGCGCCTGTCATTGTGCGACTGAGATAATAAATGGCCTGTTCATGACCATCTTTATTTTTCTGGGCGAGTAATGCACCAAGAGAATGATCCATAGCTCGAACATATAGGAGAAATGGTATTCCTGAGACGGGAGGTACCAAAACTGGAGGGTTCATGAGGTACTGTTTGATGTCGTCAAATGCTTTTTGACATTCTTCGTTCCAGATGAAAGATACACCTTTCTTCAGAAGTTTGTGAAATGGTCTGCAGCGTCCTGATAAGTTGGAAATGAATCTCCTGATATAAGCAATCCTTCCTTGAAATCCTCGTAGCTCTTTTAAGGTGCGTGGAGGACGCATCTCTTGGATGGCTTTGATCTTCTCGGGATCCACGTGTATACCTTTAGCGGTAATGACGAAGCCGAGAAATTTGCCACTAGAGACGCCTAGGAAGGACTTAGTAGGATTCATTTTAAGTTGATGCTGACGCATTAAATCAAATATAGTCTTCAAATCTTGGATATGATCCTCCTTTCGTCGACTTTTGACTGCAATATCATCAACATAGCATTCGACTATTTTTCGGAGATGTTCACGGAATATAGTGCTCATTGCTCGTTGATATGTTGCTCCTGCATTTTTGAGACCAAACGGCATCACTGTATAACAATATGTACCGATCGGTGTTCTGAAAGAAGTATGTCTCTCGTCATCTGAAAACATCTTGATTTGATTATATCCCGAATACCCATCCATGAATGACATTCGTTCGAAACCACATGTGTTATCAATCATTACATCTGTAATTGGAAGAGGAAACTCGTCTTTAGGACAAGCAGCATTGAGATCACGAAAGTCTATACAGACTCGGATTTTGCCGGTCTTCTTGAGGACAGGAACGATGTTAGCCACCCATTCAGGATGTTGTTCCTCTCTGATAAATCCGGAAGCCATAAGCTTGTTGACTTCAACTTCAATTGCATCCATAATGTCTGGACGAAATCGTCGCTGTTGCTGTTTGACCGGTTTAGCATTTGGCATAATATTAAGCTTGTGCATTGCGATCTTCGGATCTAGTCCTGGCATATCCTCGTAGCTCCAGACGAAGACATCGATGTAATCACGAATAAGCTTGATCATATCTTGCTTATCTATTTCTGAAAGACTCTTACTGATGAATATTGGTTTAGGAGAACCTTCTTCACCAACATCAATTTGGATCAGTTTATCTTCAGTAGGAGGTTCCTTCTGTTCGAACCTGAATTCCCATTGATTATCTAATCTTTGAGCCCATTGTTCTGATTCAGGTGATATTTCAAAATCATCCTCATCTTTACCATTTTCTTGTGGGCCATCAACAGAGACCATATTGATGGATAGAATAGAGCGATGAAGATCGCCAACACTCGTATCAGAATCCCAAGAAAGGAAATCAGAGGACTCAGATCGTTCATCTTCAGATTGTTCGTCTTTATTGACTTTTGACTCTTCATGAACTATGTTGATAAAAGGGGTGGGAGCAATGTAACCTAAACCACATTTTGTCCTTCCGTATTTTAATGGAGGAATTCGAACAGGCATTCTTCTTCCTTTTCCATTAAGACTGGTTCTGAAATTATAACCCATATTCTTGATGATATTTTTGGATTGCTGACTGTAGCGACGTAGCTGTAATCTTCCAGTATCGTCATTTATATCATCCTCCTCCAGATTAGGAGGATTCTGAGGTCCTTTATAGAAAAATATTGGATTTTCTCCCTTTTTTCGACTGGGGACCACAAAGTATGATTTCTGTATAGAGGCTAATGATACGTCTGTATGAAGAGCTTGAACAACCCCTATAGTTAGTGGCTCTAAGCTATCTAGCAATTGTAAATAACTTTGTACATAACTACAAACATCAATATATTGCAAAGGAGATGCTTCATTAATACTAGATGCTGTATTTACAACAGAAGGCTGAGCCTTATCAGACTTAGTCAGATTAATGACAAAAGGGGAAGAAGAAGAACAGTTAGAATTTTTGTTCCGATTAAGATCGATAACAAAAGGCTCAGAAGAGGTGAGCTCCCTTGAAGAAGACCGTGGATAAGTAATGCGTCCACTGACTGGAATGACTAGAGTATCTGATCTAGCCTGAAAAGATGGAGGGGGAGTGATGCGTCCACTGACAGGAATGATCAGCGAACTTTATGAATCTTGGGAAGATGGTGCAGTAGTGCATCCACTGACAGGAATTATCAGTGAGCCTTGGGCGGATGATGAAGTAGTACGTCCACTGACTGGAATTATCAGTGAGCCTTCTTCAGATGTTTTAACAGACTGTGGAGGAGTAATACGCCCTTTTACAGGAATAATAAAGGTGTCAACTTTGGATGTCTCATCTTCATTATCCATAGCTTGCAAGACTTTCGAGTATTCATCTTTGTACATGCGAGCGTCATTGAAGTAAGCTTCGACTCCTTTGAATGGGTAAAGATCTGCCACTTCTTTTTGAACCTCTCCATTATCATCAACATATTTGAAGCACTGATGAAGAGTTGAAGGAACAATATTATGTTCATGCAAGAAAGGTCTCCCCAATAGAGCATTGTACGAGCAACCATGATTGTCGATGATGTAAAAAGTAACCTTAGTACGAAGATCGCCTATTTGAAATTTAAGGCGAATCTTGCCTAAAGGCTCACTTTTTCCTTGATTGAATCCCAAGATGGTAGTGATAGTGCTGGAAAGACTATGCACAGGTATCTTCAATGCATCTAACATAGCCTTTGGCATAATACTGAGAGCGGATCCTGGATCAATCAGTAAACGATCAACCTTCATAGAATCAATATATCCTGTATGATATAAAGGACGATTATGTCGATTATCCTCTAGCAGCATATCGTCCTGCGTAAAGGTAATGTTTGGAATAAATTCAAATACATTATGGCAGTGAGAGACAGGTTCTGTTTCCAACTTCTTGAGGAGAGTTAAGCAAGTTTCTGCTTGTAACAGTGCTTCACTCAAAGTTTTTGAGTCTCTTTAGAGAGACGTAAGAGTTCGAAGATTGACAATTTAGCTGGTGTATTGGCTAGTTGAGCCAATATATCAAAATTATAAGGCTTTTCAAGTCCTGTAGGGGATGATTTCTTCAATGGTTTGTCGAAGCGGACTTGTTGTTTGCCCTTGTCAGCTGTTGTTGGTTTAGATGGAACTGTCTCGTCAGGAACATTTGAAGGTTCTTCAGTAGAGACTGGTGTTGGGGCTGTAGCCGGAGGGACATCAGAGGTTTCTCCAGAAGTGTCAGCATAATCTTTGAGATATATTTTTCCTGACCGAGTTCCAGCATGAACTTCAACTTCAGATTCTGGTTCAGGATCTATCGAAACCATGTTGCAATTCTTCATCTTGCTTTTGGTTCTTTTATGCTTGATGAGAGCTTCGTCCCAGAAGCCGAGACCAACACGAGATTGATTATGTCTTATAGTGAGGGCAAAAGGTGCTCGGAGTCCTTCGCCTGAGTTCAAACCAGGAGCAGTGGCTAGATCATAGCCCATCTTTGCCATTAATTCACGAGATTGTGAACTATATAGATGGAATGCAGGCTTGTACTTATCTTCAAATTGAGGTACAGTTTTTACCTCAGTAGGGAGTGAATTTCCTGCCAAGATGAAAGTAGAGGTTAGATAAAAATCGGGTGTAGTACTAGAAGTCACATTGCATGACTTAATTTTCCCGAGTTTCTTTTTAGATGAAGGAGTCTTCCGAGGAGAAGAGGAAGGTGTCTCAAACTCTGTCTTTAAGTCTGGGTGGATCCACATGATTTCTCCCTTCTTAGTTGTGACAGGAACAAATCTTTCATTCTGTGCTGGTGGGATATTCACCACCTTGAGAGTTGCTTTGGGAATAGGAACAATCCCACTTTCCACCATTAAAGGAGGGAAATCACCAAACTGCATTGAAATCACATTTGCTGTGACTGTCTTGTCTTTGGGTGTTAGTGTCACAGCTCCTGATTTAATCATCTCCTGGATCTTTCCTTTTAATACATAGCAAGACCGGATTGTGTGACCCAGCATTCTATGGTATGGACAGTATTTTGGATGATCTGTTTTATTGGCTTCATCAGGCTTTTTAATTTCTGGCAATTGTATTTTATTACCTTTGAGCAAGCATTCAAAGATACCCTGAACATCGTCATCATTGAAAGAATATTCTTCTTTCGGCCGAGGAGATCTCTGTTGTTAATTTGTTGGAGCTGAAGTAGCTTGGGTAGTCTTTACTTCTTGACTACTGCTTTGGAGATTGACTTCAAGAGCTTCTTTCCCTTTGCGATTGTTGGGTCGAGTACTATTGCTAGCACTCTGATTTGATTCTTTGGGAGCCATTTGTACCCCCAGACCTTTGAAGGTCTCAGTACTGACTTCGGCAGCTTTGGCACTGACGATGAATGAAGACCAATCTTGGAACTGAGTGGACCCTGTCCACATGCTGATAATTGGTAAGAGGTTCGACTTGCAAGTGTCGATCGTAACAGCATCGGGAGTTCCAAGAGGCATTTTGAGGGCTTCTCTTCTGAATCTCTCAATGAATTCCTCAGTGGTCTCATTATTCTTCTGTTTGATTCTTATGAGGGCCGACATGGTCATATCATTGAGCCCTTCGTAGAATCGTTCAAGGAACATTTGTTTGAAACCGGCAAATGAAGTAATACACCCGTCAGGGAGACTTCTGTACCATTCATAAGCCGTTTCTTTGAGACATCCAATAAACACCCGAGTAAGGAGGGCATCGCTTGGTTGCAATTGATCAGTCATTACTTCAAAGTGATTAATGAACTGACTTGGGGAAGTAGTCCCATCAAAGAAGGAGATAGTCGGAGGCTTGTATTTAGGAGGATATGATACTTGCTTCCACTCTATCGGGTAAGGTTGCTTGATACCTAACCTTTGTAAACCATCCTTCTGTTTGAATGCCTCAAACTGAGTTTTGAGATTCTTTAACTCTTCTGTAACAATTCCAGAGGATTGTGGAGTTGTGACTTGTTGAGTGTAATTGGGAGGAGGGACTGCAGCATATGTACCACCCCCAGCTCCAGAGTGACTTGGGATGGTTTGTACAGGAACATTAGATTGTACCACCGGAATAGTAGAGGGTTCGGGGTTTGGAACAACAGGGGTATTCAATACCACTGGTGGTGCTGTCTGTTGTTGAGCCTGCATTAGAGTGTGCATAGCACTCAATGTATCTGCCATAGCTCGCAATTGTTGTTCTAAAGAAGAAATCCTCTGTTCATGAGCCTCATTGCTAGTCGAAGGTTCATGATCACCTTCTGCCATGTAAGTGGTAATCATTCGAGGGATAGACGATGAAACAGTTTGCTCTGAATCATCACTGTAAGAATCAGTATCTTTCCCGGGACTGTTTACAGGAGTTAATGCCGGAAAGTTGGACTCTCCAAGGAAATCTTCCGTGATCTCCGGATTATTACTTGGATGAGAAGAAGAAGAGATTCTGGCCAAGGCTCCGGTCCTGGATCGGGTGCCAAGATAAACACCATCTTCAGAATCTGATATAGCGTCAGACCGGATTCTACCCCCAATATTTCTGGAGGTCATGTTGACAAAAGCATAAAGAGGTTCATCTTCATCTGATGTTGGTTCATATTGGATCCGTTCGAAAACAGACCGTCTTTTCGGTGAACAACAACATTGGATGACAACCCGAGGTTGGAAGTCACAACCATGCTTTTCATGACGAATATGGACAATGTCATAGCCAGATGGAGTGTCGATTCTCCGTTTGTTTTGTAAATATTCCCGGAGATCTGTAGGGATAGATTGGGAAGTACTGGAAGATAGTTTCTGTGTAGAAACTTGTCTTTTGTTCTTCTGTCTTCTTGGTTCTTGAGTGTATAGAGACCGATTAATTTGAGCCACATAGTTCCTGGCATATTCAACATCAGGGTCTAGTACACTTGTCTCAATTTGATAAGACTTTTTAATACCAGAAGCATAACTGTGGTGATTTTGATTAAGCTTGTTACGAAGATCCGTGGGAGATATGACTTTGGTATCAGTCTTGGATACTTGTAACTTGCCTTTCTCAGATCGAGAAATTTTGAGAGAAGGGAGATGAGTATTATTCCGACTAGGAGTCGGTAATAATCCATCTTTAGAGGAATTAGCCAAAAGGCGTTTTCCTTTGTTTGAGCTAGTAAAAGTACTAGTCAAATTAACTCCAGAGGTAAAGACCTCAGAAGTAGAGGAATCGACTAAAGAGTCTTTCTCCTTGGTTGGCACAAGATGCGCAAGTTGTGGGGGAATCATTTGTAGGTTCTGTGAAAGAGAACCCCCAGTCTGATTTTGAGAATCAGTCAAAGGACTGTATCTGTCAGCATACGCCGACTTCTTGTTAGCATATGCTGGCTTTTGCTTAGCGTACGTTGCCTTCTTGTTGGCATACGCTGGTCTTTGTTCAGTGTACGCTGCTTTCACCGCATGCTGCCCTCTGACTGCTGTACGCACAGAGTCATCAATGGCTAAAGAGCCGACTGCTGTCGTAAGAGCAGAAGGAGAAGGGACTTTGACATGTCCAGAGATGATTTTCCTTGGACACACTGACTTGGTTAAAGAACCAATTTTGTCAGCGTGACTAGGGGAAACCATTGTTGCTGTGTTCAGGGAAGCAGAAGTGTGCTTTGTTGAAGTTGAAGATGTGTTCTTGTCAACGTGAGAAGTGACAGGAACATCTCGGGCTGTCGAAGAAGACTTGGGGACATAGACAGAACGTCCCGTCTTCTTGGCAGCAGGAAGAGCGGAGGAAGCAGTTCGGCCCTCCTTCGCCTTGAGCATTTCTTCGTAAGCAGATTGGTCGAATTGTACGACCATCGTCTTCTTCGTCGAGCCGATCGACGAAGTATCGCATTGAGTTGTTGCTATCTCGTTGGAGGAGACAGCTTTCCCCAGCAGAGTCGCCAATTTGTTTTCCATAAATAAATTCATTTTATTTATTTTGTATCTGAGAAAATTACAACTGTAGGAATCTAATCTAGAAGACGATTACTTTATCCCTTGGACGATGCGATGAAGAAAACTCGAACTTCGAAGAACTTGGACAGCAACTGGGCAATCTCTCTGTTCTCTCTGAAAAATGACCTGTCCTCATGAAGGTGAAGAAACTCTCTTTTATAGAGTTCTGGATAACTGTCCTGAACCATACGCTCAGGTAGTTACTTGACGTGTGCAAAACTGCAGGGACGCGTGGCAAATTCTGACGAAGACACGTTGGCGTGCGGTTGAGAGTAGTGGAGCACATTCAGGAGAGATTGATGGCATGAAGGCCACATTGCATAACTTCTGAATAAATGGGTAACTGAGTACAGGACACGTGAGAACGTGTGTTGACTGTACGTTGAAAATCATCCTGGATACAACTGCTGTAGAGTCATACGCTATCTTTTGAAGAGGAGTCATACGCTGATTTGGACAGCGTAGTGCCATAGGAAATCCATACGCTCACTTTATGGGCAAGGAGTCGTATGGAGATCATACGCTCGCTTGGTTAGCAAAGAATCATGTGAGGTCCATACGCTCACTTGGCTGGGTGAAGAAGGAGTCATGTGAGGTCGATACGCTCACTGGAGAAGTGGCCACGTGGCTATCATCAATCTTCTTTGGTACACCATATCTTCCCATAACTGACAAAATCTTCTCGAGCGTCGTGACTGCGGATTTGACGGCTGACAGACTGTCAAAACTGACAGTAATGATGGCTTTTGTATTTATGAAGGCTGCTGAGTTGTCCTCGTAAAAGATAAAACCGACTCTTCGAAAACCTATACGACGGTTACTTTTCTCGTGACAGCTGTCTTTGCACGAAAGATGAAGTGTCAGATTCATTCCTCATTTAAACATATGCTGTGCTGTCACTTCAGTAAATAATAAAATATTTACTGAGCGTATGGCTTTTGAATGAGCGTACAACTCTGAACTGAACGTATAGCTCTTAACTGAGCGTATAGCCTTGAGCGTATGACTTCTGTTTGAGCGTATGGCTTCAACTGACATCTGTCTTTAAGCGTATGGATGAAAATGACAGCGTGTCATAATTTTCCACATCCTACAGTATTTTGTAGCTGAGTCGAGTTAAAAATTGTTCTTGTGGTGGCAATATTAGAAATAGTAAAGTCGACTAATGTGATGTTAAAATAACCTAATTACCAAGTGTTCTTACTACTATCATAGTCGAAAGTTATGCAATAAATATGCTTCCTTATTGTGTTGCATGACTTATGTATAAATGCTACAACCTCTAAGAAACCAAGAATCTTTCTCCTAGCAGTCAATTTTATGAATATATACTTCAAAACATAGAGGAAAAAACATGATCAGACCCACCTCAGGGTGGTATCTGTTTCCTCCCTTCATAGGGCCCCTAGCATTGTCATGTTGCACCTTGAATCTAACAAACGATGCCAAACTGACATCATCTTTGGGGATCATACACTCTACCTGCATTTAAATTTTAATTTCTCAATTTAGGATAAAATATGAAGAATTAAGAAGGTGGACCTTAATTGGTTTGATGTACCCGATTCAATAATTTAAGGATCAGCTAATTAGGAGGCCCAAAATATTGATATGGGGATCAACCTCAAAGAAACCAAAAAACTTTCTCCTAGCAGTCAATTTGTGCAAGAGAGAGGAAGATTAGCAAACTACACAAAGCACACACACAAACCAGTCGATAAAAGCTCCACCAGTCGTAGGTTCATCATCCAACTAGACTCTCAAGATCAGTCTTCAACTAAAAGTTCAACATTCACAGAAGGGAACAATTAAACTTTCATCAATGCTTGCCAAACTCACGAACATTAACAGCAACAAACTACACATAAAACTTTCCTTCCCGTATCTGCACCATGACAGTACTAAAAATCAAAAGAATCTGAACAATCAATCGTACAAGTTACTTCATGAAGCTCAGTAGTATAACCCACCCAACATACAAATTTTATAAAACAACTGCATAAAATCAAATTCCCCAAGTTCAACTTTTACAAAAAATAATAGTCAAGCAATAATCCCAGAGATACCGTAAGAATCGGGGGCCTTCTCCTCGTCTTCTTCGTAATCGAGAAGCTCCTCCTCGTAGGCATCGTTGTCCTTCGCTTCTCCCATGTCTGAACCCACCAAACAGAAACATGAATTTTAACTTGAATCCATAAAATCAACAAGAAATGCTTCAAATCGGATAAAAAAAAAGAGGCAGGAGAGCTCACCTTCCTGTCCGGAACGGAAATTAGGGTTCATAAAGTTAGGGTCTTGAGGCGTCTGCAAACAAAAATTGAGAGAAGGGGGGAATAAAACCCTAGGATTTTGGGGTTTCGTGGAGGGAGGAGGGAAGCTAGGGTTTCTGGGGAAGGGGGGAAATGAAATGGTCTGTAGATGGGGAATAGGAAAAATGTTAAGTGGGAAACTAAAAGTGAAAATTTGTGGAAGGATCTTTAAGAGGGAAATGAAAAATTGTATGAAAATTTAAATTTTAAACCTTCTATTATCATCTTTTCTTTTTGTACAAATTTAGGATAAATGTTTTATTTTTATATTTAATTTATGTTATAAAAATTTATTTTCAAAAATTGGGTATATTTCAATAAATATTTTATACCCAAAATATAATCATTATATCCCTTAAGAATATAATTTTATATACTATTATTTTTTTTTTCAAAAAATCTTTCTTATTTATTTATTAATTATTTATTAATTATTTTTTTTGCTTTTTTTTTGAAAAAAGTTCAATAGTTTTTTTTAAGAATAATTTTTTTAAAAGATTTTTGTTGTTGTTTTCTCAGTTATTATTATTTTTATTTTTTGTATCATTTTTTACCTGGAATATGGCTCTTCAATTACAATGCACAAAAATGCATGTCGTAAATGAGTCTCTAATTACAACACGCAAAAATGCATGCCGTAAATGAGTATTCATTTTCAAACATACGACATATCATTTTGCTATGGACAGTACCGATTTAATTTCTAAAAATCCAACGGACGGGGTCGCCCGCTATCGAGAACGCTATAAATTATACAGCAAAACTGAATCGCTTCTATAACTTAGTTTTTTAATATAAAATAGAAAACTGTGTTGCTTCTTCCATGATTGGAACAGTAGATAGTTCAATTGTGAGCATTCGATTAACTCGGTTAACCGAACTGAATTACCAAATACCGAATTCGACCGAAAATCGAATAATAAAAAATGAAACCGACCGAAATATCTCGTACCGAACCAAACTGAACGGAATAAATCTGATCAATTTTCAGTTTATTTGGTTTAACCAATATTTTAGTTTATTTATAATTTTTTGTTGTCAATATATATAGTAACTAAATGTACAAAGATATATTTCGTATATATATTACTAAATTTTCTTATTCGGTTTACTAGGGAGATAAATTTTAGATAAATTTTTTGAAAGGTTAGCGGGATTAAACCGAAACCGGATAAGAAATTTTAGTATTTTCGAAACCGAAACTGAACCGATTTTTTTTCAAACCGAACCAAATCTCTTACTCGGTTAGGTTCGGTTCGGATTTCGGTCCAAAAACTGAATAATGCTCACCCCTAGACATATGGGCAAAGCAACGTTCAGAAAAAACTATACCTTTAACAGCGTTCATAACACGCTATATAAAGTTCTATTAACAGTACTGCATAATGAACGCTATTGATAATGACATTCTAATAGCAGGGAGGCTTCAACGCTATAGATAAACTGCTATTGTATGAACGTTTAATAGCACTTCAATATGAACGCTATGGATGATTATATTATAATAGCAGGGAGGCTCGAACGCTATAGATAATCTGCTATTGTATTCTATTTTAATAGCACTGCGGAAGGAACGCTATTGATGATGACATTCTATAGCAGGGAGGCTTAAACGCTATAGATAAACTGTTATTGTATGTCCTATTTGTTGTAGTGATTTATATCATTGAGATAGTTGGTAGTAGACTTTGTCTCCGTCCAACGATTGTATCATAAATATTCTAAGTTGATTTTTATATTATTATTCTTTTCATTATGGATGAGATTTAGGTTGTCTTAGATTACTGCATTTTACAGCTTATGTATACATACAAGGCACCTATACTTCGTATGTATACAGCTGGCATATTTACGTACTTGGTCCTTCGTATTTTGGGACTGGGGCGTTACAACGCCGTCTTCTGGATGTCTGCTGCCCTGACCTTCACCTGGTGGTACCCGGATCTCAAGTCTATCCTGGAAAATACTTTCGCCCCACTCAACTGGTCGAACAAATCATCTATCCTGGGCAGAGGATATTTGTTCTTAATGGTGATGGCATTCAACGCCCGGTAGTCAATAAACAACCGAACTGTACCATCCTTCTTAGGCACAAAGAGCACTGGCACTCCCCATGGAGAAGCACTAGATCGAATGAAACCCTTTTTCAACAGGTCATCAATCTGTTCTTTCATCTCTACGGCCTCCTTGGGGTTCACTCTATAGCAAGCCCGGAATACTGGTGATGAACCCGATACTAAATCTATGGTGAACTCCACATCTCTGTCAGACAGAAGTCCTGGAAGATCTTCTGGGAATACATCCATAAACTTTCTAATGATAGGGTGTAGCGGTGCTACGTCCCCAACTGTCGTACAATAGTTCGGCTCTAGGCTGATCTCCGGTCCTGTCCTCCTGACATTGAATGGTGCTGTACCTGGGGGACTGAACAGAATACTACCCTCATGACAGTCTATAGCTGCATGGGCATAGCTAAGCCAGTCCATCCCTACTATGATATCATAATCGGAGAGTGGCATCACAAAGAATCGTCCCCTGAACTCTCTCCCGGCTATAGTAATCGAGCATCTATAGATAGCTCTTATAGGCACTGGTCCTCCTTCCGTCATTACTCTACTCATCTCCGTGGTAGGTGTAGCTACTAAATGGTGTTTATGCATAAACTCTAATGACAGAAAGCTATAAGATGCACCAGAATCAAACAAGCATAGAGCTAAAAAAGTATGCAAATAAACATGACCTGTGATGACGTCAGCCAAATAATCTGGCTCCGAAACCTGCTCCAGCTCCGGCTCAAGGGCTAGGCTATAAGTCTTCTCCTGAGGTCCCTTCTGCTGCTGCAGATGTTGCACAAACCTCTGCTGCTGAGTCGGAAGCGGCCCTCTAGATCCCGTGGCTACTGGGCAGCTCCGAAGCTGATGGGTGGCAGACCCACAAGCTAAACACTGCCCTAACATCTTCCTACAGATGGTAGCGTCGTGGCCTACCCTCTTGCATAATACACAAAAACCTCTCTTCTGCTGCTGCCGGGGTCCCGGGGCTCTAACTGGCGGGGTCGGGTGATGTGATGCAGGGGGGACGGTAAGTCTGCTGGTGCGGCGTCGGTGCTCTCTGCTGGAAAGCCTGACGCTTGGACGGTCCCTCGAGGTGTACAGAAGCCGGCCTCTTGCAAGACTGAAGACGCTCCTCTATGCTCCGGGCCAACTCTAGGCTCTGGTAGTAGTCAGTCGTACCGTTCGCCACTATAAGAATGCCAATGTCTGGAACTAGACCATGGCAAAACCTACGTGTCATCTCCTCTGGGTCTGCAACCAGACTAGGAGCGAAATGGCTCAGGCGACTAAACTCTGTCGCATACTCATCAACAGAACGGTTCCCCTGCTGGATGTTCTGGAATCGTAGCCCCCTGGCTACTCTAGCGGTGGTCGAAAAGAATTTCTTCTTGAACTGGGTCTTGAACTGATCCCAAGTGGCCCTCCCTTTCGCAAATAACGGCTCATTCCGGAACCAAACTCCTGCCAAGTCTATCAGCAGAAATCCCGCTGCCTCGACCTGGAGGTCATCCGGTATCCTAACTCCAAGGAGCTTCCTCTCTACCGAGTCTAGCCAGTCATCTGCTACTACTATGCCCTCAGTCCCTGAGAACTCCTTAGGGTTCAGACCCATGAAGTCCTTGATCATCCCCGTTCTCTGCCGCGGCTCTACAGGTGGTGGAACCATGGTACGTTCCTCAGAACGTTCCATGCTCTGGCGGAGTAGGATAGTCTGCTCCTGATGGGTTGTTAGGAACCCCTGGATCAGAGTGAGCAGTTGGTTCCCGTCGAGTGTGACGGAAGCCTGGGTAGGTATAGTGATAGGGGGTGGTGGAAGTATCGGGTCCTGCTGGGACTGTGATGTGGAAGGTGGTGGAGGCATCTGGGTTTGTGGATTTATGGAGTGGAAGAATATAGTAGGTGGAGGAGGAGGTGTATCGGTCAACTGGTCAGCTGACTGGATGAGGAGTGTGCTATTCTCAGGTGTGACATACTGGGATGAACGAGTAAGCACCATCTAATTACAATAAAAAGGACTTATAAGGACTCTCTTTAAAGTAAACAATCATAGACAAGAAAATCTAATTATAATAGCAAGTATGTGATGTATTTCCTATGTTACAATCCTAGTATTCCCCTAGGTGTTCTAAGCGTCATTCCTAATGTTGTCTAATTACCTTAAGTTCCTAATTACAGGCATGCTTGGTACAATAACGTAACCAAACAATTTAGTCAGGACCTGCATGGGCCACTACTAAAAATATGTCACGACCCGCTACCCAAATTGTTGGGCCGGGCCGAGTCATGTCCAGCCTGCGCTTGAGATAAAGCGCAGTAAGTTGTTCTAGAGATAACAAGATAAGACTAAATGTGCTAACAGTTCTATAAGTAAATAAAGTCATAAATACGCCAAACACAAAATTCGTCTCATAGAATAGTGAGTCCAAGTACAAGTCTGAAATGTAAAACTAGATACAGGTCCAGTTACGAAATACATAGTCTAATACATGACTACTCTCAAAAGTCTAAAGCAAATAGACAACTAGACGAGGTTTCCCGCAGGTACATCCTCGTAAGGCAAAGCCTGGTCCTCGGCAGTAACTCCATAATACGAATCACAGAGCAACTCCTCCTCAGTAAGTATACCTACAACGTTATCATGTCAGGATGGGAACAAGTACTGAATCTAACAAACATATAATACTGATCATGTGATGAAAAGAAATGACATATCATGTTTATCCGGTTTTAGTTATATTTTATCATAGCAATAATTTATTGTTTTTAAAGTTTAAAACTGTAGTAGGTGAGTGATCAGTCAATAGGTAATCAGGATGTACAGCGGTACATATCAATTTTCTGAAGTATACATACGTATACTTAACGGCATCGGTGTATATCCATACACAAATGCGGGACCAGACATACGACACAGATACATATAGCATGTAACGGTGCTCGGTAAATACATACGGAGAAGGGGGTCATGATCACGTACACTACTAGCAGTTTTCCCTTAACCCGTTATTTAAACATGTGAGAGATATGAAAACTATCCTAAACATGGCAAAGACTGAAAGTAATACAACATGCAAAGTTTTAACTTGCTACCCCAAGGATCAGCATTTTACAAGGTTGGTAAAACACAGTTTATTATTTATAGCAGTATGTAAAGTTCGTAGAAAGTACTTGCCTCTAGTAAAGTAAAGCAGCAATAAGAATGCTATAGATGCCTGGTAACTCGTCACTGTAGAAATAAATACATAACTTAGTTTTTATACTAAGTTAAACACTAAGACACTAAGTGGTGCAACACGACTTGTGACTGGGCACCTAGCCAAAATGATGACTTTAGCATAGGAGACCAATGTGGGGTGACTCAATACCATAACTAACTTTCTAAGACCTTTACACTAGTACGGGGTGGGGTTTAATACGACTAAAACTCAATTTACACAAAACATTAAAAAGTCGTAACTATTCAATAAATAAATCAACTGTATATTGTGTTCCAATAATTTTTGAGATAGATAAAAAGCTTAATTTTACATAAAATAAAGTACCAAAATGATCCTTGTTAATTATAGAAATTTATTATAATTTTTTGGAATTTATTAACCCGTACATATATTTTATAAAAATCAGTTTTCATAAGTACACAGAAAATGAGTTCTGGTTTCATATGCCAAAACAGTGGCAAAACTGTAAATTAAATACTGTAAAAATTATGCCAAATTAGCTAAATTAACATAGTATCTAAATACTATTTTTCCAGAATTTTAGCAGCAATTAAAGTATTTTTAGAAATTCAAAAACAGCATGGTACACAATCTAAAATTAAATAATTAATTATCTGCGTATTTTGTCCATGTACATAATTTGAACCAGAGTTCAAATACAGGACCCAAGGCCATGAATCAAGTCCAATATGACTTGTACAGGTCTTGAATGTGTGAAAACACATTTGAGCCCAAAAAGCTATGCTAGGCTTGGACACCAGTATATATATATATATATATATAAATAAATATATATATATATATATATATATATATATATATATATATATATATATATATATATATATATATATATATATATATATATATATATATATATTATATATATCCTTAATATATATATATATATATATATATATATATATATATATATATATATATATATATTAAGGATATATATAGATATATATATATATATATATATATATATATATATATATATATATATATATATATATATATAAAGAAATAAATATATACATATATACATATACGTATATACATTATATATATATATATATATATATATATATATATATATATATATATATATATATATATATATATATATATATATATATATATATATAATAGTAAAATATATATATATATATATATATATATATATATATATATATATATATATATATATATATATATATATATATATATATATATATATAATTAAAAGAAAAGAAAAGAAAAAGAAAAAGAAAATAAAAATAAAACATAACAGAGCCAAAGGCTCGAACTCGGGTCACTGAGCGGGAGGGGGGTTTAAAATCGCACGCTGACCAGTAGGCCAACTCGGGCTCGTTGTTAGGAAACGGTTTAGTTTAGATTTATTTAGGTTTTCGTTTTAACGGGTTTTAAACCCGACAAACAAATCCAAACCCGTTTATTCAATTCAAATTTGATTTTGTATCCTCATATCCCGACAGTCAGGGACACGAGTCTCGTGTCCGTGCTAAGCACGACACGTACAGGTCGAATCCTTTGTGTCCAGTCTTACCCTTAGGATGCTCATGTCCTGGCGAGTCACGTACGTGAAAACGAGACACGTACGACACGATTTCGTAACTGTTACTTACGTGTTCGACTTCGGGGGGGTTTCAAGCGTGCTGGACGACGGCTGAGGCGACGTCGCGGTGGCGCTCGGGTGGCGCTGGGCTTGGCTCAGTGCGTCGATTCGATCGGTGGTGGTGGATGGGGGTGGCGACTGTGGTGGAGGTGGCATTGGGGTTAGCCGGAGTTAGGGTTACGGTGAGTTTAAATGGGGAAGACGAGGGCGATGGTAGGTGGAGATGGGTTGTGGTGGTGGTTGGGTCGAGGGAAGTGAGGGGGTTCTTTTATAGGGTGTCTAGGTCGGTCGAGCTGGGCTAGGTCGGCCGAAAATTGCGGAGAAAAGGGGGTTGGTCGTCGCCGTGGCGGTCGTCGGAGGTGGGTAGAAATTAGGTTTAGCAGTTAGGTCCTCGTAGTCTTAGGATTTACAAGTAGGTCCCTAACAATGACTAAATACAAAAATAAATTGCATCCCGCACTTAAAACAATTGGTTAATTACAAACTAACACTGAAACAATTTAAGTAATTTACAAACTGCTATTAAAATATTTTAATTAATTACAAACTATATTAAAACATTTTAATAAATTACAAAATGGCATTTTAGTTATTAAAACTCATTTAAAAATCATTTTAAAAATTGTAGAAAAATTCCTAAAATCATATTAAATTATTTAAGGCTAAAAATGTTATTAGAAATTAATTAGCACTAATTAAATCAAAATTGAAAATCAGGGGCTGACAGGGTCAACTGCCACTCCACCTCTGGTGATGATATGACCTAAGTATGAAATACGATCGAACCAAAATTCGTACTTACTGAACTTTGCGTACAACTGGTGCTTCCTGAGAATCTGAAGAACTACACGGAAATGTTGCTCATGCTCCGCCTCACTCTTGCTATAGACTAGGATGTCGTCTATAAACACTATCACGAACTGATCCAAATAAGGCATAAAGATACGATTAATGAGGTCCATGAATACGGCTGGTGCATTGGCTGCTCCAAATGGCATAACAAGAAACTCCCAATGTCCATATCTAGATGTGAATGTTGTCTTCAGGATGTCTTGCTCTCTAACTCTGATCTGATGGTACCCTGATCGTAAGTCAATCTTCGAGAATACTGTCGCTCCTTTGAGTTGGTCAAACAAATCATCTATCCTTGGTAGAGGATATCTGTTCTTGATTGTTATAGAGCTCAAGGTACGATAATCAACACACAATCTTGACGTACCATCTTTCTTTTTCACAAGAAGCATCGGGGCTCCCCAAGGCGATCCGCTAGCACGAATGAATCCCTTGGTTCTGAGTTCTTCAATCATCTTGTACAAAATCTCCAACTATGAAGGTGCCATCCTGTAGACTCTCTCTGATACCGGTACCATCCCTGGTAGCAAATCAATGGTGAACTCTATCTCTCTCTCTCTGGGGGCATGCCTGGAAGCTCTTCAAGATATATATCAGGAAATTCTTCTACTACTCTGGAAAACTGAACTGCCTCTGCTACTGCCATCTGCAAGACTGGAAAGAAAGTTCCACTTTGCCTATGGAAAAAGAAAATTCTGCTTTGCCTGGAATACCAAAAATAATCCTGCCAACATGGCAGTCTATTCTTCCATATTGATCCTTCAACCAATCCATTCCCAGGACCACATCATAGTCGGCCATCAGAAATTCTATCAATCTAGCGGAAAACTCTCTACCGCTAACTACGATTCGATACGAGAAAAATACTCTATCTACTCCCACAAAATCGTTACCAGTAAGTATATTGAGCCTTACTGATAATGACTCAGGCTCCAGTCCTATCCGTGTAAAGAATCGTGCAGAAATAAATAAATATGATGCACCCGAATCAAATAATACTGATGTTGGAAAGGAGTTGACGAGAATGGTACCTGCCACCACCTCACCTGAAGCTAACTCTTCCTCCACGGTCAAAACCATAGCCTGACCTTGCCCTCTGCGTCCTGGTCCCCTCTACTAGAAACCTCTCTACCGGTTCTGTATCTCAGCTTGGACCTGGGCATACTGCTGGGGTCTCTGCTGCTGGAATACTTGTGCCTGAGGCAGCAATGGCCTCGGAGGCTGGTACTACTGCTGTTGAACTGGTGCTGGTGCTGGGGCTGGTCCCGTAACCGAGGGACTAGTCTGAGATGCTGACGAGGTACTGTCTCTAATCGAGCAGGACCCTATCATGTGGTCCGGCACCCTACAATCCAAGCAGCGCCCTACAAGCCAAGCATAATCCCTGTGCTCTGCGATACTCCGAAATAACGTATCCTGGCTTCCCACAATGAGTGCAGCCTATTGCGGAAGACTGCCTTCGCTTCTATTGCTGAGGGTACGTCGGTGTTGAATGCTGAACCGACGTAACTGAATTTGCCCTTCGGGGAACTCTAATCGACAAAGCCCTAGTTGTCGGGGCTAGTGCCAAGGACAGACTCATTTGCCCATGGGACGCCTTCCTGCTTCCGGTTCGGTCCACCATCCTCTGCGAGGTATACTCGTGCCTCCTGGCTGCCCTCAAGACAGCATCAAAAGTCCGATGCTCGAACTGCTCCACAGCTACAATAATCTCTAGGTGGAGTCCCGACTGAAATCGCTGCGCTCGATCAAACTCGGTTGCCACCAAGGTGGGAGCAAATCGACTTAGTCGTAAAAACTCGGCCGCATAACCGTCAACCGCCTTGCTCATCTGCTTCAAATTGGCGAATCTCGTCTGCAGCTCATATCGAGCCACTGCATCAAAGTATCTCGTTTGGAACTTGTCACTGAATGTCGCCCATGGGACAGGCGCCGCCAATCCAGCTGCTAACATCACCCACCAGGTGTGGGCTAAGTCCAATAACTGTAGGCGCACTATAGCCACCTTCTCTTCCTCTGGAATCCTGGCTGCCCCAAGGATAACTTCTATGTCCTAAAGCCAAGCATCGGCAGCAATAGCATCTTCACTGCCATCAAAGAAGGGAGGGTTCAAGTACTTAAAATTGTTGGCTATACTGTTACCTTGGTAACCCACTCTGCCCATAGTACCTTGTACTGTCTGGTGCAGGGCATCGCCCCGACGATCTTGAGAGACGAGCAATTCCCGGATGAGTCCTACCAAGACTCCATTGTCAGGCTCTGCAGGCTGAGCTGGCTGAACTGGTGGCTCTGGATCCCCGGAAGGCATAACTCGGGAGGCTACTCCTGAAAGCTGGGCTTGGTCTTCTTGTTGAGGTTGGTTTACTGGTGGTTCTCCTTCCGACTGATCGGCAGGACCAAGAGCAATACTACTGAAGAAAATGACATAGGGATCATTAGGGAAGGACCAAGATAGATCAAGGATATAAGCATTTGACCAGGCCAAGATTTCAGAAAGATTAGAAGACACGAGTAAAGATCAAAGGCGAGTGCTGATTAAGACATTTATTCGGTAAAACCCTCACACATCTTGATTTACAAGACCTGTATGGGCCACCACTTAAACCGTGTCACGCCCCAGAACCAGAATACTGGAGAGCGGAGGATAGACACAGCCAGCTACGTATAGAAGATCATGAAGAAGCCTAGTGTCTCAATCTCAAGCAAGTAATAATAGTTACAAGATGTTAGACCATCAGATATTCAATAGTAAGGCGTCCCATACATTTATATACAGATGATCATAAAGTTAGTCGTATAAAATGCGAGGACTAGCAAGAGTTTCAGTCATACATGATCAACCCTAGGATTTGTCAATCATGTTACAGCCCTTAGGCAGACAAAAAATATAAGTATTCAACATGAGACAACACTTGCTTGGCGGCTAAACGCCTTAAAAGAATAATTTACAATAGAGTGGGAGAGCAAAATAAAGCCCACTCGTTGTCAGGGTTACGTCTAGTGTTCACCATCTGGCTGGAAGGCTGGAAGATCCTCGGGTTCTGCTTCAAAATCTGGCCATACAAAACCAGCTGGGTCAGACCCTAGAAAGAGCAAATGCCACAAGGGAGGCTTCACTTAAGAACTAAAACCAGCATGTCAGAACAAAAACAAGAATAATAATAGAAAAACATGAAATATAAATAAGACAACAAATGATGAGTGGACGAGGAACTATTCCGGAAGCCAGGTTACAATCTTTAAACCAAATAAGGATCGGGTTGTAACCCTTCGCCTGAACAGAACCGGAACTCTAGCCATTTATTGCTAAGAGTAAAGCGTAAGCAAGCATGTCCTGAGATAGCCATGTACTGGATCTAGGCAAGACTAGACAGGATTGGACTTCATCCAATATTCACGGCCAAGCAAAAGTACGGCTTGATACTTTAACTAACTAGGATTATCACAAGCCTAGTTACTAGCAAGATGCAATGAGATATTTCTACGGCCACAAGCCCTACAGACTATCCAGGTTATCCTGACGCAAGTGCAAGAGTTATCAAGAATCATTAGGTGACTTGGAGTGCAACACATGACAGTGTGCATAATACTTATTTCAAGAAGTGCCCCACATGACAGTGGGCTGGAAATGTGTCCTACTCAACGGCAGGCTACAAGTCCATCATGAAGGCACCCTGATAACGGAATTGCTTATTGCCGAAATATCTCTATCTATATGAGTTATTTGATTTATCTAATCATTACCCTACCCAGATTCTGTCTGAATTCCTGACTGTGGTATTCAAGAATCCATGTCCTAGACATGATGCAAGACGAGACTTGTAGTTTGTACAGACATAATCAAGAGAAATCACCCACGGTGTCAAGATGAGAGTTACTTGTTACTTGTCAGAATTACTTGTCAAGAGTGCTCCTCGACGGGCCACTATCAAGCTTATCATGATGTGCCAGATTTACTTGTTACTTGTCAAAAGTGCATCTCGACGGACCATTATCAAGAATTTTATGTCAGGTTCGTGTTATCATGTCATGTTCATGTATCATGTTGTGCTCATGGCTATGTTGATGTTACGACCCGTACCCGGATATACGGGTACGAATACGTGGGCCACGCCCAGCCTACACCGCAGTATCGGCGGTAAGCGCTGTCAAGTACCCGATACTAACTACAACATCTAAAGATCCATAGCTAGAAATGTACTCATGTCACATCATGAAAACTAAGGAAGATAAGACAAGAAATAATAATAATATCACTAGAACAACTAGAATCTACAAGGATCATATAAGACAAGAATAAAACAGAGGAAAACAATAACAAAACTAAATAATTACCAGACCTAAAACTTCTGAGAGACAACTCACGGTAAAGAATACTGAGAACCACCCCAGCTAGCAACATCCTGTAGTCCAATACTGAGGGCACAACTACTCCTAAAAATATTGTCAACATATCCAGTCAGGAAGAAACGAGCACAAAACTCAAATAACAATTCTAGTTAGACGATATTAAAAATGTGGCAATAAATAGAGAGAATATACGAAAAATCACGAAATGTACATGTGAGTATCATGGCAAGGTAAGCTGTAAATCTAGAGCTAGAATAAGGCAAGTAAAACTGATCATGGCATGTACAAGAATCAAGAATCACCTATCTAGGTGTGTGAGTACTAGCTACAATACGTGGCCGGTTTGGGAACTTGTACAATAGTAACAGGCCTGGCTAACCATACGTGGGGTGTATGATCAACACTCACAATCAATAGGTGCACAAGGGGTGCACAATAGGCTTTGACCACATATCTACACTAAAACTCCCTGTCCTTCGACTAGTATATTGGATCCAACCATGACATATCATGACGTACGATTCTCTGAGAGGGTAGCTAGCCTTCGTAGGAATCGTGTCTATACAATGCACAAGGAACAAGAAAGACTTGCACAATATATACCAAAGAATACCAGGAATAACATCTCATGACGGGATCCAGACAAATACCAATCCATGTGAACTATGTGTCAAGAGAACAAGTATATCTACACTAACTACAAGAAACATAGACGATATCATAAAATAGAAATATTATCAGAGAATGTACTCGCCTGTGATGTGATGGATAAGTCGACTGAGTCCAAGAACAGTGCCTCGAGGACCTATAGATGGAATACTGTATCAATATAAGGGTTTGGAAGTAAAATCAAGTCATACTAAGTCAAACTAGGTCAAGGCACGTCAAAGCAAGTTAAACTAGGTCAATCTAAGTCAACGGTTGACTTACAGTTGACTTTTGGTCAACTTTGGTCAACTCTAGGTCAAATTTGACTAATGTTGACTAACAGTTGACTTTGGGTCAACTGGTCAAGTTCGGTCAAGTTCTAGTCAATTTTAGGCTACGGTTGACTTTCGGTTGACTTTTGGTCAAAATAGTCAACTGTGGTCAACCAAGGTCAAAACTAGTCTAACCTAGGTCAATGTTGACTCTACTTCGACGTTCAGTCAAAGCAGTCAACCATGGTCAAACGGGATCAAAGCTAGTCTCTATAAACATCTACAGGGTCAACATATCAATTTCAGTGATGGTGAAATCACTGGAATCGACGGATCTCAAAATACAACAAAAAGGAAAAAGATTATAATAATAGGATAAAAACCTACAGATGTTGTCGTATGGTGAAACAACCATCACCAACGTGTCCAGAATGGTCAAATTAGCTAGGATAGCCTATCCATAAGTCTAATTTGGACACAGGGGCAAAAAGGTAATTTCGGGTCAAAACGATGTCCGTATCGGACCCACTTTGTACGAAAAAATGTGCCAGAATAAAAGTACACTAAACCTAACAAATTTTATGTCCACGAATCCAGAATGACGATATGAATCCAACGATATATTCAGAATTGGATTTCGTTGACCCGATCTCAAATTGGTCCGTTGACCAGGACATTAAAATTTTGATTTACACGAAAAAGCGTGTCAGAGCCAATATCCTCAAAACTCAGCAAATTATATGTCAACGAGTCCAGAATGACGATACGAACTCAACGGTATGTCCGAAATTGGATTTCGATGAGCCGACATCAAAAAGTTCCGTTGACCCAGACTGTGGGTCCACTTTACACCGAAATGCGTGCCAGGGCCCACGTCCTCCAAATCTAGCAAACTTTTTATGAAAACATGCCAGAACGATGCCATGAGTCTACTGGTGCTGTCAGAAATTGAATTCGGAGTCCCGGGTTCAAAATTAGAAATTTACAACTTGAAAATTACGAATTCGGACGACCAACTTTGGCGTCAAATTCAACCAATCAAACGTGCTCACAATAAAACGAAACTTAAGAGGTAGGAAGAGGGTTATACCAGCTTCACATAGGAACCAGTGGCACTCCAGACGGAGATGCGATGGAGGAGATACGAACCGACGAAGTTGGCTCCGTAAAACTGTCCAAAATTATACAATTTAAACGATCAACTTGGTGGCCGGTTTTGATGTATCAAACGATAAAATTAACGGACAAAAATTGAGGGGAGTGAAGAGCTATATATCAAGATTGAGAGTATCAAAGAAATCGTCGTTCCAACGGTTGAATTTCTCGAAAAATGTGCACGAAGTTGCTGCGACGAGGCGCCATTTCTGGATCTCGTTCGCGCGCGCGTCGATGGGATTCCATGCAAAACGCACGAATCGCCTAGACGGCGCGTCCCGTAGGACGGTGGCTGCCACGGAAAGGTGTGCCCGGAGTTCGTCGGCGTGGGGCGAGGTCATGGCGATGCACGGAGGCGGCGCACGGTGGCACAGCCACACGCGGCTGATGCTGTCGTGCGCGCTACTACTGTTGGCTGCTGCAGCAGCACTGCAGTGGTGCAGGGCTGGCCTGACGATGGCGGCGGGGCTGTGCTGCGGTGCACGGTGGAGGAGAGGAAGAAGATGTGGTGGCGCGCGGGCTGCGGTGGCGGTGGAGTGGTGTTAGTGAGATGGTGGTTGTGTAGATGGAGATGGGAGATGATGATGATGGTGGAGTATATGTTGAAGAAGAAGAAGAAGAAGAAGAAGAGGAGGAGGAGGAGGAATGTTGCTGGTGGTGGCTGGGGCTGAGCTCGGGAGGAGGCTGGTGGTGGTTCGGCCAGGAGGAAGCTTGCTGTTGGTGTTGAGTGAGGAGAGAGAAGAGAGGTGAGTTATTTATGAAGAGAGAGAGAAAGTATGTGTGTGTGTGTGTAAAAGGAGGAGAGAGAGAGAGAGAGAGAGACTTAGATTTTATAGATAGAGAGGGGTGGTTGTTCGTGTACAGGAGGGGGGTTGTGTGTGATAATGTAGAGAGTGTGATGTGAGGTGAGAGAGAAAGTGAGATATTATATATATATATATATATATATATAATATATATATATATATATATATATATATATATATATATAAAATATATATATATATAATATATATATATATATATATATATATATATATATATTTGAAATGGAGAGAGAGAATTAGATATTTGCATATAAGAGAGATATTTTGAGTAGAGGAAAAATAAAAAAATATCAGTGGAGTGTATAGGTAGACGTGGTAGGGTCATACCAATTTGGGTTGGGTGTTGGGTCAAGTTGGACAAGCTTAGGACCAAGATTTAATTAAAATAACAAATTTAAACCAATTAAAATCATGGATGAAATGGGAGCACAAGGAAGATCAATTTGGTGGCACGTAAGTGGCACGTGCATAGTAGACTCAAAACAGGCCTGGGCCATATATTGGGTCGACTGGATTGGACCGATGTCGGGCCCGAAAATTAAGTTGGAAATTAAGTCACGAATTACGGCAGACGATAAATTGGTCTAAATTGACCCAAAAGTTGCGCGAAGCAAATGGAGCACATGGAAACAAGTTCGAGTGGGACATGATATATCAAAACGAAGATAATCTTGTCTACTACCAACTTCATGGAGAAAGTTTCCAGAGACTGGCATCCCTGATGCTCTAGAAATCCAAGTCACGGTAAAGAGCATTTAATGATCAAAATTAAATAATTCAAATAAATTATCGAAAATAATTTATTTAGAAAATTCAAAAATAATTCCGGAAATTCAGGGGACTTACATCCTACCCACCTTATAAAAATTTCGTTCTCAAAATTAAAATCATCCAATAGGTCAAGCTAAAACATGCAACTGCTATGGCTACAGTACTCAATCTGCTACCTTTGTGATCACCTATGTTGTTTCTCTCTACAATCATTTGGTTCAGGTTCAACAAGCTTCTTCCATAAAAACTATGCCATTTTACCCCTTAGAATCTTCATATCAATAAGAACCTTTACATATACTCTAAAATATAGGTCATCCTCGAGATACATATATATATATATATACACTACCAAAATAACCAACTTTAGCGACGGCCACATCCGTCGCTCATCCGTCGGTAACATAAATTACCGACGGAATAGCGACGGATATTTGATGAAAACGGCCGTCGGGAAATACGTCGTCGCTAAATTTTGTCCGTCGCTAAGCCGTCGGACAAATGATTAACCGACGGACTAGCGACTGATTACCGACGGTTGCCTTTCAATGGTTTAGCGACGGATTAGCGACTTGTTCCCGTCGGTTTACATGCCATATAATATTAAAATATCCGTCGCTAAGCCGTCGTAAATAGGTCGGTAAAAGCGTATCAGAGAGGTTCCTGATACGCAAAATCAGTCGCTATTCTATCGCCATTCCGTCGTTAACCTCGACGTTATAGCGACGGATTAGCGACGGGTAGGGCGTCGGCCTGGTTCTGGAAAGCTTCCATATTTCCAGAACCATGTCGACGGATAATGGGTCGCTAAGCCGTCGCTAGTCCGTCGTCATCCTCGACAGATTAGCGACGGATTAGCGACCCACTATCCGTCGCTAAGTCTCTGGAAACCTACCATATTTCCAGAACCATGTCGACGGATTTGCCGTCGCTAGGAAGTCGATATTCCGTCGCTAGGTTCGTTCCGTCGCTAGCTCGTCGCTACCTGCAAATTTATTCAACCAGTTAGCGACGGATTCGCCGTCGCTAGGTAGTCGCTAGGTGGTCGCTAACTGCAAAATATTTATATCACCCAGTTAGCGACGGATATTCCGTCGCTCGTCCGTCGGTAACTGCAAATATTTATATAACCCAGTTAGCGACGGATTTGCCGTCGCTAGTTAGTCGCTCATCGGTCGCTAAAAGATATATCCGTCGCTAGTTAGTCGCTAGTCCGTCGCTAAATGCAACATTAATTAAAAAAAATTACAGAAACATTCTATTTCCTTTTCGTAAATATTACACATATTCATAATATCCAATATCCAAACATCCATGTACGATCAACAAATATCCAAATATCCAAATTCATAATATCCAATATCAAACAGAAATATCCAAACATCTATGTACAAATATCCAAACACAAATACACAAATTCATAATATCCAAACATTCATGTACGCTTCCAAAATATCCAGAATTCAAAATCCAAAAACAGTACAAATATCCAAAAATAGTACAAATATCATTGAGATGGATCGCGTCGTCGTCTCGGCGCCGCCTCGGCTCTGCGGATGTACTCTTCCACCATGTACGCCGGCACCTGGGACAACACATGCTCTGAAAGCGTGCGGAGCTGCTCTGGCGACATCAAGTCCATGAGCCCAATGAGCGCAGTATCCGGTACCAGGCGAACCTCGGCAGAACGGTCAAATGAATAACGTCCAGGGTCGGAAGGACCGGCAACCGCACTAGACGTACCGGGAGCAGACGGATCTGGACCGGGAGCAGAAGAAGGACGCGGAAGGTGCTCCAGCACATCCGACATTAGACTCCGCATTTCCGACATATCGGAGGTGAGAGTCGCAAGCTGCGCCCTCATATCGTCCGACGGGGGCGCGGGAGGAGGCGGGGGCGGTGGATATCTCGGAGTCGCGCCCTGCAACGACGCCGCCATGGAACCTACGCCGTAGATGCGCCCTTTATTAAAGCCGCCGACAGACTCTACGAACACGTCGTCGTAGCGAGCGGCCATAGAAGAGGGCGTCTGGGTGGGCGTCGTTTCGCCGACAACCTCGGCAGGGGGCTCAATCTGACTAAGGGCCTCACGATATGCAGCCTATCCAATGAATGTGTTTATACTATAAGTTTTCCTAAGTTATAATCTAAATCCTATGTTTCCCTAAGTTATAATTTGAATCCTACGTTCACCTAATTAAGTTAACAATAATTATATTTCTAATATAAATCTCATAAACGAAATTACTTACATCAGTCGCCTGGGCCCTCGCGTCGACGAAGCTCCCGTCTGCCCGCCTCTTGTGTGTATGCAGGAATACATCGTAGGCGGTGACCGACTCCGGCTCTCTCCCCTCCTTTACCGCCCGTTGTGCCTGCATACGAAATATACGTCGAATTTAATTAGCTACGTATATTAATAGTACCGAATTTAATAGTGAAATGAATTTGCGGTATCTCACCAAATCTGCACGCGTCGCTGCATGGGACTTTGAACCTCCCGTATGCAGACCAGCGGCCTGTCTGCTCGCCTTCGCTTTCTCTGATTTCTCCCTGTACTGAGCAGTATTCATCTTATCCAATATCTGCTCGTAGTACTCCTCCCGGAGCCACTTCTTCCTCGAATGCGCCGTACGAACGTCGTACACCGCATCCCGTATCTTCTTCCCGGCGGCGGCTTTGTAGGCCTTGCGAATCAACTCCTCGCGATGGGGGGGCCACCAGAACGTCGTCTGACATACAAATTAAATTATCACGTAATTAAAAAATTAGTGGATTAAAGAATAATTAATAATTAACCAAAAGATATATATATACCTTCATCTCCTCGAGCCAGACGTACTGCATGTTCTGAGGCACCTCAGAAAAATTGAGGTAGGGGCCATGGTAGTTTTCCCGGATAATTTGCCCGAGTATCCGGGCAGCATCATACGGAAAAAACCTACAAAGAAGCAAAGACTGGATTATTAACTTGAATAAATGAAACAAATTTAATAAATTAACTTAAATTTACTTACGTATCACCCGCGGGCCATAGCTCTCGTCGGTTCTCGCCTATCGGCCTTTCTGGAGGCGTCGGAGGATCCGCGGGTCCGCGGATGTACTCACCGGTAGCATGATGAAGCTGAATCCGGGGGTACTCCGGAGCCCACCCTGCAGTAACTGATGGTGTACCCGCTGGTGCATCCGGGGGCGGAACGGATCCGCTAGCGGATGGAGTCTCAGGCCTCGATGAAGATGAAGGTAGCGCAGAGGTAGATCGACGGCGGGAAGAGTCTGTGGCCGGGCTCTCCAGGTCGGGATCGGAGGACTCTATATCCGGGGAATGTGGAAGGCGACCACGACCGCTACCACCATGACCGCTACCATCACGTCCACGGCCAGTGCCGCTACCACCACGCCCACCACGGCCAGTACCCGCCACCACCAGCACCACCACGGCCACGGCCACTGCCGCTACCAGCAGCACGAGTGGTAGTGACCATGACCTGTAAATAGAACACATAATATAATTAACAATATAGAAGTATAAATGAATATAAAACTGAACTAAAATATATATACCAGCAGCAGGACGGCGAGTGCCGTCAAGACAATGAGAACTAAGAGTGCCATCTGTAAAAAGAAAATCATACAATAAGTAGATGATCGAACGACAAAAACATAAACTGAAATAAGAATGTGTTCGTCTAAACTGAATTCACTAAGTTAGTTGTAAGTGCTTCTAATATATACCGATATTTAATCTAATCATCGTTATCGTCCTCGTCCTCATCGTCATCGTTATCGTCCTCGTCCTCGTCCTCATCGTCATCGTCATCATCCTCATGGACTGAAAGTTGCACATGAGAAGGTTCAATGAAGGGCCCATAAATGGGTTCACATGATAAGTTAGTAAGAATCCACATCACTATACATACTCCTCCGTCTCAGGAGTGTGTCTGGCTCCTATTTAGAACAGCACAGGTCACAACATGTCCAGAATAGCAAAACAGAGCTCTACAATGTATATCAGTATCGGACTATTCCTATGAGTATTGGTATCGGCGATATCAATACTCGTGTGAATAGGAGATTGCAATATAAGTCTAAGCTATCTAGCAAACATGTATACTTGCATTTACATTGTATCATAACTTGTATCTAGTTACCTTGCTAATCATGTATATACTCTTAACATATATGTGAAGACACTATACTAACATGTATTTAAATCAAGGTTCAAAGTATCGGTATCGGAATCGGTATCGGACTATATATTCCTACGAGTATTGGCATCGGCGATATCAATACTCGTGTGAATAGGAGATTGCAATATAAGTCTAAGCTATCTAGCTAACATGTATACTTGCATTTACATTGTATCATAACTTGTATCTAGTTACCTTGCTAATCATGTATATACTCTTAACATATATGTGAAGACACTATACTAACATGTATTTAAATCAAGGTTCAAAGTATCGGTATCGGAATCGGTATCGGACTATATATTCCTACGAGTATTGGCATCGGCGATATCAATACTCGTGTGAATAGGAGATTGCAATATAAGTCTAAGCTATCTAGCTAACATGTATACTTGCATTTACATTGTATCATAACTTGTATCTAGTTACCTTGCTAATCATGTATATACTCTTAACATATATGTGAAGACACTATACTAACATGTATTTAAATCAAGGTTCAAAGTATCGGTATCGGAATCGGTATCGGACTATATATTCCTACGAGTATTGGCATCGGCGATATCAATACTCGTGTGAATAGGAGATTGCAATATAAGTCTAAGCTATCTAGCTAACATGTATACTTGCATTTACATTGTATCATAACTTGTATCTAGTTACCTTGCTAATCATGTATATACTCTTAACATAAATGTGAAGATACTATACTAACATGTATTTAAATCAAGGTTCAAAGTATCGGTATCGGAATCGGTATCGGACTATATATTCCTACGAGTATTGGCATCGGCGATATCAATACTCGTGTGAATAGGAGATTGCAATATAAGTCTAAGCTATCTAGCTAACATGTATACTTGCATTTACATTGTATCATAACTTGTATCTAGTTACCTTGCTAATTATGTATATACTCTTAACATAAATGTGAAGATACTATACTAACATGTATTTAAATCAAGGTTCAAAGTATCGGTATCGGAATCGGTATCGGACTATATATTCCTACGAGTATTGGCATCGGCGATATCAATACTCGTGTGAATAGGAGATTGCAATATAAGTCTAAGCTATCTAGCTAACATGTATACTTGCATTTACATTGTATCATAACTTGTATCTAGTTACCTTGCTAATCATGTATATACTCTTAACATATATGTGAAGACACTATACTAACATGTATTTAAATCAAGGTTCAAAGTATCGGTATCGGAATCGGTATCGGACTATATATTCCTACGAGTATTGGCATCGGCGATATCAATACTCGTGTGAATAGGAGATTGCAATATAAGTCTAAGCTATCTAGCTAACATGTATACTTGCATTTACATTGTATCATAACTTGTATCTAGTTACCTTGCTAATCATGTATATACTCTTAACATATATGTGAAGACACAATACTAACATGTATTTAAATCAAGGTTCAAAGTATCGGTATCGGAATCGGTATCAGACTATATATTCCTACGAGTATTGGTATCGGCGATATCAATACTCGTGTGAATAGGAGATTGCAATATAAGTCTAAGCTATCTAGCTAACATGTATACTTGCATTTACATTGTATCATAACTTGTATCTAGTTACCTTGCTAATCATGTATATACTCTTAACATATATGTGAAGACACTATACTAACATGTATTTAAATCAAGGTTCAAAGTATCGGTATCGGAATCGGTATCGGACTATATATTCCTACGAGTATTGGCATCGGCGATATCAATACTCGTGTGAATAGGAGATTGCAATATAAGTCTAAGCTATCTAGCTACATGTATACTTGCATTTACATTGTATCATAACTTGTATCTAGTTACCTTGCTAATCATGTATATACTCTTAACATAAATGTGAAGATACTATACTAACATGTATTTAAATCAAGGTTCAAAGTATCGGTATCGGAATCGGTATCGGACTATATATTCCTACGAGTATTGGCATCGGCGATATCAATACTCGTGTGAATAGGAGATTGCAATATAAGTCTAAGCTATCTAGCTAACATGTATACTTGCATTTACATTGTATCATAACTTGTATCTAGTTACCTTGCAATATAAGTCTAAGCAATCTAGTATTGGTATCGGCGATATCGGTAGTATCGGCGGTATCAGATCGAAGTATCGGATTTTTTTGGTATTGGAAAACAAATAATTATTAATAAATTATTTACATTTAAAAACATATAATTTATACATTTAGGCATAATTTTAAGTGTTTTAAGTATTATTTCTTAGTAGTTTTGAAATTAATGAAATTAAATTAAATGAAATAGTATTATTTCTTAGGATCGGGACATGCCAAACCGTATCCGTATCGGGGAATGCAACCCATTCCCCACCCCCCCGACCCCCCTGCCCTCTCCATTACCCACCCCCCCCCCCCCCGACCCCCCTGCCCCCATTCCCCACCCCCCCGACCCCCCTGCCCTCTCCACCCCCGACCCCCTGCCCCCCGACCCCCCTGCCCCCCTTTCCGACCCCCCCGACCCCCCTGCCCCCATTCAACACCCCCCCCGACCCCCCTGCCCTCTACACCCCCCACCCTCCGACCCCCTGCCCCCATTCCCCACTCCCCCGACCCCCCGACCCTCATTCCCCACCCCCCCACCCCCCTGCCCCCATTCCCCACACCCCCCGACCCCCTGACCCCATTCACCACCCCCCCTGACCTCTCCACCCCCCGCGAAGCCGACCCCCCCCCCACTCCCCCCCCGGCCCCAAAACCCAAAATTAGAGAAAGAGAGAGAGAGAGAGAGAGAGAGAGAGAGATACCTGGTAGAGAGAGAGAGAGAGAGAGAGATACCTGGTAGAGAGAGAGAGAGAGCCGCGAGAGAGAGAGAGAGAGCCGCGCGCGAGAGAGAGAGAGCCGCGAGAGAGAGAGAGAGAGTTTTGGGGGGAATGAAAAATTCCCCCCCGTCGGTTCAATTTAAGTTAGGGCACAGAACCTAGCGACGGAATAGCGACGGAATAAATTAGTCGCTAAACCGTCGCCAATTAAAAGGTGTTTTCCGACGGATATATCCGTCGCCAGTTAGTCGCTAAAGTTCCCGCCAATGTTTTAAAGATTTTGCCGCCAACATTTGCGACGAATAAGCGACGAAAAAGAATCCGTCGCTAACGTTCGTCGACTTAGCGACGGAAACCCGACAAATTTTTACATTTAAAATTGGAAAAAATTATGTTATGTTGTCTGTCGCTAGTCCGTCGCTAAGATGTCGAAAACTGGTCGCTATTAGCGACGGAATCCGTCCGTCGCTAAACTTTCGTCGGTAAAGTGGGGTATTTTAGTAGTGATATATATCAACAATGATTGGCCATTCACCAAAATTCTAATCTCAATAGCAATTTGTTTGTTTCCTTATCCCGTCCTAAGTATCTTTATCCTATTAATCACAAGCTCCATGAAATTATACATTAAAAATCTATTCTTGGCATTGAGTGTCACGACCCGCACCCTGATTAGGGGTACGAGTACGTGGTTACGTCCAGCCTACGCCACAGCATCGGCGGTAGAACGCTGTCTAGGTTGTCTACAAAACTACACTAAACAGTATAAAGGTACCTATACAGTATATACACTCCGAATGGAGGTGACATAGCAATACAGTCTCAATCACATAAACAAACTAGGATAGATAGCACGAAAGAAAATATAATAGATGAAAACAGAAAATAAGTTCAAGATCCACACAAGTCCAGAGCTATACATAACATCCCAGAGTCTCAAAATATAACATAGAAGCTACAGTCTGATAATGCTAGCTGGATTGCAGTCCAGTCAAACCTAGCTAAGCTACACTACTCTGGGAGTACAAAGTCTAGTGGCTCTACTATAAGGCCACGGTCCTGGACTACTCCATCTGACTCGAGCCCATAATAGGTCGAGCAGTCTGCCTCAGAGTCATCTGTAATATATAATAATGGTATCCTGTCAGGAAAATGAGCAAGTACAAGCACTAACAGCAGTTCCATGTGAATTGACAAATTCTATAAGAGACAGTATAATGAAATACAAGATAAAGATATATGAAAACTTGGGAACCGTTCGAAAGCTGAGTTACAACCTTAAACCAAACAAGGACCGGGGTTGTAACCCTTCTCCCGAGCAGAACTTAGTCTCCAAATCAAGGTACATCATAGAGGCATGTAAAACATGTGAGTAACTGAATATCATAGCATGGTGAGAAAATACTGAATAAAGAACAGAGCAGGATATATGATAAGATAAAGTAAATATAAAATGTGCCTTGAATTATTAGAGCGTTATGTGATCGGCAAGGGAAACATGATAGGGTTATCCACTTGGCCCGGCAATCCGCGGTAACCTCAACGGAAAGTCATGTCGGCCAACCTGGATAACATGGACATGGAGGTATCTGCTACACCCTACGTGAGATGAGCGTGGCGCAAGCAAAATAGTGACATGGGGCTTTGATCACATAACCCCTAATAATTCCCCATCCCCGAGTAGTATAATGGACCTGGACATGACACGTCATGACACGGGATTCCCTAAGAGGATAGCTACTCCCTCTCAGGAATCGATGTCTATACAAGTACAGGGAACAAGATAGGAAATGTACATATATACCAAGAAAATCCAGGAACAACATCTCATGTCATGATCCAACGTATACTAGTCTGTGAACTATCGTGACTGGAATTGAGTAAGACACTACAACTGAATCGGATATAGCAGATATCAAGACAATGAAAACTATCAGTGAATATACTCGCCTGTTGTCCTGAGCTGTAGGGTATATCAATGCTCAGAGCGGTAATCAGAAACCTAAAGATGAGATACTGTATGTTAATTTAGGTTTAAACAAGTTTAAGAATGATTCACAATGAATGATATGAAATCTAGGTCAAACTAGGTCTCACTGAGTCACACTAAGTCCTGTCAAGTCAAATCTAGGTCAAATCAAGTTATATCAAGTCAATCTAAGTCAGACCAAGTCAACCCTAGGTCATACCAGTCATCACAGGTCAAAACAAGTCGAAGAAAGTCAAACGGGTCAAGAGTTGGCCTACAGTTGACTTTTGGTCAACTGGTCAACCCTGGTCAACTCTGGTCAACTCTAGGTCAACCCTAGATCAAACTGGTCAAATGTTGACCAACTGTTGACTTTTGTTCAACTGGTCAACTCTGGTTTGGATTTGGTCAA
This sequence comes from Iris pallida, assembly GCA_029216955.1. Classification (NCBI taxonomy): domain Eukaryota; kingdom Viridiplantae; phylum Streptophyta; class Magnoliopsida; order Asparagales; family Iridaceae; genus Iris; species Iris pallida. Next base: position 18,659,510 of record JANAVB010004800.1, read on the forward strand.
ATCTAGACAAAGTGTTGACTCACGGTTGACTTTTGGGTAAAAAGTCAACTCTGGGTCAACCGAGAAAAAATCGGCTCAAATATGACATTTGAAGGGTGTACACAACATGCCACCCAAGTTTCAAGTCAATCCGACTACCCGAACTCCGTATCTCGAAATTACCCGATTACCCCTTAACATTTACCCTTAAACCGCTCTAACTTGACGCCAAGTGGCCTTCCTTAGGAATTCTACTCCGTGCTTCCTAGGGTAGTAGGGTACTAGCCTATACAACCATTATCTACCAAGTTTTCTAGGGTAAGTGGACATCCAGTCCATCTTACGGTCCGAATCGCCCGTTTACCCGTTATCTTGAATATTTCAAGATACGGAATGGTGCGGTGCGATACCATCTCCCCGAACCCACACGCAACCCCAATTCCAACTCCGAAGCCTACCCATAAAATCTAAATCACATTTGCTAAGTCCCCTCCAAGTTTCAACGCGTTCCGAATCACGGAACTCAAATTCACCCCTTCATTAATTCCTAACTCGACCATTCACTCACTCACTCAACTCATTTTTCACACTCGCTTAGGACTAGTTGTAGGGGCTATTTTAGTGGGTTAATTAGGGGTATATAGAGCTAATAAATAGGGTATATATATGTATATATATATTGGTATACATATGGGGGTATATACGGGAGTTTACGGGGGTCAAAAGGAGGTGCTACTGCTGCCCAAACTGCTGCTGTGCTGCTGCTGTGGCTGCTGCCTACTGCTGCTATTTGTGGCTGTTTTGGGGGGGAAAACAGCAGCCCTTATCCCCCCTTGCTGCTATGGTGTTCCCCTCTTTCTTCCTTTCTAATTCCCTCTCTAACCCTCTCAATCTTCCTCTCTAATCTCTCAATCTCTTCCTCTCTAATCTCTAATCTCTCAATCTCTCTCAATTCCTCTCTAAAATATATATAAACTCTCACACATATAAATCTCATTCCATCCCCTCACTACACATACAAATACACACACACATATATATATATATATGATCACACGCACACACACACACACACACACACACACACACACACACACACACACACACATATATACATATACATATATATATATATATATATATATATATATATATATATATATATATATATATATATATATATATATATATATATATTAACACACACATAAATCTATATCTATATATATATATGGACACACACACTCCCACACATACATATATATATGTATATGGACACACACACATATATATGTATATGGACACACACACACACACACACACACACACACACACACACACACACACACACACACATATATATATATATATATATATATATATAAAATATATATATATATATATATATATATATATATATATATATATATATATATATATATATATATATATATATATATATATTAACACACACATAAATCTATATCTATATATATATATGGACACACACACTCCCACACATACATATATATATGTATATGGACACACACACATATATATGTATATGGACACACACACACACACTAAATAAATGAAGTTAAGAGTGCCTAACCACTTAGAGGCCAAATCTAATTTATTTTAAAGTGTCCAAATTTGGGGAAAACTCAAGGACACGGTCACAAACTCTAACTTCTCCTAGGACACTCCAAACGGACTCAAACTCGACACAACTAAGGACACAACTATGGAAATCAAATCCTACATGGTTCAAACTATTTATCATGATGAAGGGAATAAGTTAGAGAATAGGTTATACCTATCGGGAGATGGATTCCCGATTCGAAAGTCCTCCGACACGGCTCCGACACAACGAATTGTTTAGGACATACCCTTGCACTTCTTGCTCCCAAAAGCTTGGAGAAGCTTCACTTGGGGAAGAGGAAGAGTTGGATGGAAGAATATTGGAGAAAAATGAATTATTTTGAGATGATTTCTAGGGAAAACCTATTCTAACTTTTGAGAAAAGCTTGGAGAAGAAGAAGAAGAAAATGGTGATATTTTGAAGTGGAGAAGAAGAATAAATGGGGCGGGGATGGCTGGTCATAAAGGGAAGAGTTGGGGCACTTGAAATTACAAGTTTGCCCCTCCCTTAACTTCTATGCTAAGTTAAGTCCAAATTTGGTTTTGTGGGTTAGCTAAAATTAAATAAAAATCATAATTAAACTTAATTACTCATGGGGGACTAGTCCAAACTCCTAAACCTAAAAGTTTAGAGTGGTGGGCCATGGTTAAATAACATGCTAATTACGACTCAAGTCGAAATTCACCGGGGTCCCGAATTAACTCGGAATGCGATAAAATTCGAACCCGACTCCTATAATAATTAAATATTAATATTCATGAAATAAAATTCTCAAAAATATTATAAAATGGAAAATTACCATTTTATCCCTAACTTGGAAAAGTAAGGGTGACAAGTCTATCCACCTTAAAAAATTTTGTCCTCGAAATTAAAACCAAACAATAGTAAATATCAAAATCACAAGTCATGGCTTAAAATTTAAATGATTAAAATCTCAAAAATCAAAGCATGAATTAAATGACTAAAATTATAAAATTTAAAATTACTCTCAAATAGAAACTGTGTGCTACAAGTCTATCCACCTTAAAAAAATCATCCTCAAAAATTAAAACAAGTAAATACAAAAATCATGCAAATCGATAATCGTATGCGTCTGTCCAATCATCATGATACTCAGAATCTCCGTCATGCCAGTGAGCAAGGCTACGATAATCACAGAGTCCTCAACTACGGTACATACATCTAGAATTATGGTATTTAAAATTTTTGTATTGCCGCATGCTTGGCAGCGAAAACCTTAAATTCCTACACCCAAGAAATACGACCATAATTCGACTATATGTCCTCACTATGCCTGCTAGCATGACCCTAGAGCATTCTAAAATCTCATAATCGAGGCGACCTAGCCCATACGACTTATCTTAGAAGGAAATCACATCACAAGAAAAATTTTCATCCAACGATCAAAGAACAGATAGAATCGAAGTTCAAGACAGTTTATAAGAAGGCAAATACGGAAAGGAGATTCAAAATATCGGAACCTGCTATTTGCTCTGCTACTGCCTGAGTGGGCTCAATTGTCATGGCGAAAGCACGCCCCTGCTGGCCTCTTCTAGCCTACTGTACTCTGTCCTGGTCTCTTCGGATTCTACTAGCGTGGCAATCCCTCAGCTGGTGGTCAGGCGCCCCGCAGTATAGACAGACGCCCAACCTCTTCCTACAAGCCTCTCTATTGTGCCCCGGCTTCCCGCAGAAGCTGTACGGAGTAGCCGGTCTCTGGCCCTGTCCCTGGTGCTGCTGGACACGCGCTGGTGCCTGCTGAATCTGTAACAAAGACTGCTACTGAAATGGCCTCTGCTGATGCTGAATATGGGGGCGCTTAGCCGGTCCCGCACTGGAACTCGCCCCCATGGTATCGCCGCTCCTCTTTGGCTTGAGGCCGAAGTCCTCCTCTGCAATCTGTGCGTCCATCAATATCTGATCGAACGTCGCGTCACGGCAACCCGAGGTGCGGGTGCGCACTGCATGAATAAGTCCCCTACGGAACTTACGAGCCTTCTGCCCCTCATCCTAGATCATATCAGGAGCGAACCTACTAAGGCGGAAGAACTCCGCTGCATACTCGTCCACCGACGAGTTCCCCTGCACTAGACCCACGAACTGGACCTCCAATGCTGTAAGAGCCACGTCCGGGAAGAACTTCTCCTTAAAGAGCCTTCGGAAGTTCTTCCATGTCAGCCCTCTCACCGACGCACGAGGATCCGTGCGGTACCATGTCAGCACAATGTCGAAGAATCGGCTGGCTGCGGCCGAAACCCAAAGTGCTCTAGGAAGCTCTGCCAGCTCCATGCTTCGCTGCACATCCTCTAGCCAGTCGTCTGCATAAAGGATGCCCTCCGTGCCCGTAAAGTCCCTGGAGCTCATCTTCCTAAAGTCTAATACTGTCCCCGGCCTGGACTGCTGCTGGTACGACTGTTGGCCGGTAGGGCCCTGTACCGTACCCGGTGCTACTCTCTCCACTGCTGCCAGTGCAAGCTGATACGAGTTCTCCATACTCTGCCTCAGCATCTCAATCTGACGGTGTGACGCCTCCGACTGGCGCTGCGATGCCTCTGCCTGGGCTCGCTGTGTCTCCATCATCTGCTGAAGGAGAAGGAATATGTGGTGTGTATCCGTCGGTATCGGAGGTGGTGGTAGCAGTATCTCTGGAACAACGGCCGAAACCCTCTGGGGTGGAGGTGGTAGACCTCCCTGTGCAACTTTCGGGGTCTCCGGGATAGTGGAATCACTGGGGGCAGTCTCGTGAACCTCCTCATCGGCCTGGTCAGATCTCTCGGGCAAGCTACTCGATCCAGTGGCCTGCGGGTACGTCTTCGTCATCCTGGAGACGAATTGAAACAAGGAGATCAATATGGCACGTGATAAGATATTATCAAGGAAGGACAGTTAATTTAATACAAGGGGAGTAATCATGATAATCAAAAGATTGGAAATTTTTCCTAGGTGTGATTGAGAAACTCCTATCATATCATAGGTCCTACGTCCTAATCGCAGGCTCGTAATTAGTACTCTAAGTCGAGCACCACTACGAGATCGCACTAATTGCGACACGAGACCTGCGTGGGCTACCACATTAAGCCTTTTATCTTTTACTCAAGAACTCCTGAATATAAACCCTCAAATTCAAACTCTTAATTCATTTACCGAATTATTTATTACCTATGTACATATGTCCATGTTTTGTTCCTGCTATCTTTCGATCTTGCAGCAATGTTATCTCTTTCTATTTCATTCCATATATCGATCTATCCTCCAATCATAAGTAAATAATTTGTAGATAACCAATAATCACTTGGTCATCAAAGTCTTACAATGTTCAACCATCGAATCTAAGCACAAGATTCTAGTCCTAAATCCGTAGTCACAAAATATAATATTTCATTACTCCTTCTAGATACCTTAAAATCAATCTATACTATCAAACTAGTCATTCTTAATGGTTTCTAAGTCCACTATAGTCAGTCACTCATATCTGTCCTGCAAGCTCAACCCAATGAATCCCCAAGAAAAATATACTCATCACAATCACACATTAACATATTACAGTTACACTACATAATCTGTTAATAAGGTTTGGCTATTTCAGTCATCAATTAAATAGAAGAAAACAAAGACCTAAGACTGGGTCGAGCAATCCATATCAATATTCAGACAAGGTAAGGGTCAAACAAGACATGAAAGATTATCGAAATATTTCCAAGAATAGTACGAGGCCAAACGAGATGCATAGGACGTAGTCGAAGTAAAACTCAAGAACCATATACCTCCGAAATTATGTCACATAAAGTTACTATCGCGCTAGTGTGCATCTGGCTGCGATTAACTTTCTTGTTCCATAATACGACAGATGGCTACAGTGCACAGCTGCCACGCTAGATAATATAGGTTCCTGAACTTAACTTGGCCAAATTCGTAAAATATTTCCAAACAATTTTTGCAAAATAAAGGAGAAGATGTTAGTCAAAATGCTTAGGAAGTGGTCCAAGTAGAATTCGAGAAACATATTTAACCATGATGTCGTTATCCGAAGTCATGCCTCGCCAGTATTTCTCTGGATACAAACTCCCGATTCCGTAATACAAGGATAAATTACTTTTCGAACTTTCCTTGAATCAACTCATGAGGCACTTTTAATAATTACTGGGAAGGATAAGAAGAATTACCCAAGAGGCTAGTGAAGAAGAGTTTAGTCAAATCATATGAAAGATGGAACACAAAATAATACTGTCAAGAAAATCCTAGTTAGGCTGTAGATAGACAGAGTTAACCAAGACGGGGAAGAATAATGATAAGAATTGTTCTTGCTCATCCGGTCATAACAAAATGATCCGATTTAAGATACAGTCTGATAACCATACACATCTTCCTGAAATTATGTTGCCAGAATTTTTGCCACGCCAGTAAGCATAGCTGCAATAAACGATAGAGTCCATAACTAAGGTATACACCCTATAATTATGTCATCTAGATTCCTTACCACGCCAACCGGTATCGCTGTAAGAAAATCTAAATTCCATAACTAGGATAGTATATCCAACATCAGGCTCCACATCCCTGTCGTGCTAGCTAGTATGACTGCGATAAATTCTAAACTCCATAAATAAAGTAGACATTTATCGTTCTCATCGTCCTCATCAAATATGTTTATCAGAATATCTTAACTCAATTCATAAAAACCGATTTTAGCTACAAAGTCAAAGTCAACAACGAACGAACATCAAGATTCAAAATCTACAACGAATCAAGGATAAGTAAATGGAAACTAGCAAAAACAGATTCCGATGCAGGGTTTAGGAAAAGTTCTCAGGAGAAGTCCCTAAGGTACTATCTAGGTCAAGATTGAAAGTTCTGAAATATAATCTAAATAATCTCAATCTTGATATAAGATTGGCAAATCATATTTGATTCTCAACCTAGAGGATATATAAGTTCAACTTATACCTTCCCTCTGGGATCCACAACTCATCCCAAGAAGAATAAAGTTTGATACGGACAAATATTTCAAAAATCAAGACGAATAGAAACGAGTGGGAAAATATTTGAAAAGCTTTCGAATAAGATTCACAGGGGTCATCTCTGGAATCTACCAAGAGTTCCTAATATGTGACTGAGTACCAAAATCCTAAAATATTTTATGACTCAACCTTAATCCTAGGACAGGCTCGTAGTAGTACAGATAAGCTCAAGTACCACCACGACTTCGTATTAATTTGCAAAGACATACCTGCATGGGCCACCACAAAAACGTGTCACGACCCGCACTACGTGGGCCACGCCCAGTCGATGCCGCAGTATCGACGGTAGAGCGCTGTCAAGTACCCGATACTAACTATAATATCTAAAGATCCATAACTAGAAATGTACTCATGTCACATCACGAAAACTAAGGAAGATAAGACAATAAATAATAACAATATCACTAGAACAACTAGAATTACAAGGATCATATGAGACAAGAATAAAACAGAGAGAAACAATAACAAAACTAAATAACTACCAGACCTAAAACTCCTGAGAGATAACTCATGGTGAAGAATACCGAGAACCACCCCAGCTAGCAACATCTCGTAGTCCAATACTGACGGCACAACTACTTCTAAAAATATTGTCAACAAATCCAGTCAGGATGGAACGAGCACAAAACTTAAATAACAGTTTTAGTTAGACGATATTAAAAATATAGCAGTAAATAGAGAGAATATACGAGAAATCATGAAATATACATGTGAGTATCATGGCAAGGTAAGCTGTAAATCTAGAGCTAGAATAAGGTAAGTAAAACTGATCATGGCATGTACAAGAATCAAAAATCACCTATCTAGGTGTGTGAGTACTAGCTACAATATATGGTCGGCTTAGAAATTTGTACAATAGTAACAGGCCTGGCTAACCATACGTGGGGTGTATGATCAACACTCACAATCAATAGGTGCACAAGGGGTGCACAATAGGCTTTGACCACATATCTACACTAATACTCCCTGTCCTCCGACTAGTATATTGGATCCAACCATGACATATCATGACGTACAATTCTCTGAGAGGGTAGCTAGCCTTTGCAGGAATCGTGTCTATACAATGCACAAGGAACAAGAAAGACTTGCACAATATATACCAAAGAATACCAGGAATAACATCTCATGACGGAATCCAGACAAATACCAATCCATGTGAACTATGTGTCAAGAGAACAAGGATATCTACAATAAATACAAGAAACATAGACGATATCATAAAACAGAAATATTATCAGAGAATGTACTCGCCTGTGATGTGATAGATAAGTCGACTGAGTCCAAGAACAGTGCCTCGAGGACCTATAGCTGGAATACTGTATCAATATAAGGGTTTGGAAGTAAAATCAAGTCATACTAAGTCAAATTAGGTCAAGGCACGTCAAAGCAAGTTAAACTAGGTCAATCTAAGTCAATGGTTGACTTACAGTTGACTTTTGGTCAACTGGTCAACTCTGGTCAACTTTGGTCAACTCTAGATGAAACTCTAGGTCAAATTTGACTAACATTGACTAACAGTTGACTTTGGGTCAACTGGTCAACTTCAGTCAAGTTCTAGTCAATTTTAGGCTACGGTTGACTTCCGGTTGACTTTTGGTCAAAATAGTCAACTATGGTCAACCAAGGTCAAAACTAGTCTAACCTAGGTCAATATTGACTCTACTTCGACGTTCAGTCAAAGCAGTCAACCATGGTCAAACAGGGTCAAATCTAGTCTCTATAAACATCTACAGGGTCAACATATCAATTTCAGTGATGGTGAAATCACTGGAATCGACGGATCTCAAAATACAACAAAAAGGAAAAAGATTATAATAATAGGATAAAAACCTACAGATGTTGTCGAATGGTGAAACAACTATCACCAACATGTCCAGAATGGTCAAATTAGCTAGGATAGCCTATCCATAAGTCCAATTTGGATACATGGGCAAAAAGGTAATTTCGGGTCAAAACGGTGTCCGTGTCGGACCCACTTTGCATCGAAAAATGTGTCAGAATAAAAGTGTACTAAACCTAACAAATTATATGTTCACGAATCCAGAATGACGTACGAACCCAACTGTACATTCAGAATTGGATTCCGTTGACCCGATCTCAAATTGGTCCGTTGACTAGGACATTGAAATTTCGATTTACACAGAAAAGCGAATCGGAGCCAATGTCCTCAAAACTCAGCAAATTATATGTCAACGAGTCCATAATGATGATACGAACTCAACGGTATGTCCGGAATTGAATTCCGATGAGCCGACGTCAAAAAGTCCCGTTGACCCAGACTGTGGGGCCCGCTTTGTACCGAAATGTATGCCAGGGCCCACGTCCTCCAAATCTAACAAACATTATATAAAAACATGCCAGAACGACGCCACGAGTCTACTGGTGGTGTCAAAAATTGAATTCGGAGTCCCGGGTTCAAAATTAGGATTTTATAACTTGGAAATTACGAATTCGGACGGCCAATTTTGACGTCGAATTCAACCAATCAAACGTGCTCACAATGAAACAAAACTTAGAGGGTAGGAAGAGGGTTATACCAGCTTCGCATAGGAACCAGTGGCACACCAGATGGAGCTGCGATGGAGGAGATACGAACCGACGAAGTTGGCTTCGCAAAACTGTCCAAAAATTACACAATTAAACGATCAACTTGGTGGCCGATTTTGATGTATCAAACGATAAAATTAATGGACGAAAATTGAAAGGAGTGAAGAGCTATAAATCGAGATTGAGACGGAGCAATAAATCATCGATCCAACGGTCGAATTTTCCGAAAAATGAGCGCGAAGTTGCTGCGATGAGGCACCTATTCTGGATCTTGTTCGTGCGCGCGTCGACGGGATTCCATACAAAATGCATGAATCGCCTAGACGGCGCGTCCCGGAGGACAGTGGCCGCCACGGAAAGGTGCACTCGGAGTTCATCGGCGTGGGGCGAGGTCATGGCGACGCAAGGAGGCGGCGGGCGGCGAGCGGCGCGCGGTGGCACAGCCATACGCGGCTACTGCTGTCGCGCGTGCTGCTACTGTTGGCTGCTGCTGCAGCACTGCAGTGGTACGGGGCCGGCCTGGCCGGGCACGACGAAGGCGGCGGGGCTGTGCTGCGACGCACGATGGAGGAGAGGAAGAAGAGGTGGCGGCGCACGGGCTGCGGTGGTGGTGGAGTGGTGTTGGTGAGATGGTGGTTGTGTAGATGGAGATGGGAGATGATGATAATGGTGGAGTATATGTTGAAGAAGAAGAAGAAGAAGAGAAGGAGGAATGTTGTTGGTGGTGGCTGAGGCTGGGCTCGGGAGGAGACTGGTGGTGGTTCGGCCAGGAGGAAGCTTGCTGTTGGTGTTGAGGGAGGAGAGAGAAGAGAGGTGAGTTATTTATGAAGAGAGAGAGAAAGTATGTGTGTGTGTGTGTGTACAAAAGGAGGAGAGAGAGAGTTTTAGATATTATAGAAAGAAAGGGGGGCTGTTCGTGTACAGGAGGGGGGTTTGTGTGATAATGTAGAGAGTGTGATGTGAGGTGAGAGAGATAGTGAGATATTATATATATATATATATATATATATATATATAATATATATATATATATATATATATATATATATATATATATATATATATATATATATATATATATATATATATAGATGCTGACCACAGATCCGTGTGGTCCAAAGGCACATGCCGGGTGGACTCCCACCAGATAAAGATCATCAAGTGGTCCTCCAGCTTTTGCACTCAAACAGATTCAGCGAAGGTCGCAGCGTGGGTGACGTTGCCGAATCTACCCCTCATCTGCTTCGTTCCAGCGGCTATTCGGCGCATTGCCAACTCCCTCGGGACGTATGTCGCCACGGCCCCTGAGACCAGCAACCTCACCAAGGCCAACTACGCCAAGTTTTGTGTGGAACTCGATCTCACCTCTGAGCCCCCTAACTTCATCAGTATCGAGCTCGGCAACCGCACCCACACCCAACAGGTAGTATATGACAACCACATTTTGTTCTGCAACCACTGTCATTTACGCGGCCACATCCCAACACACTGTCACCGTCTTTACCCCGAACTCAAGAAGATATCGGCCCGGAACGATCACTTGAGAGTTGGAGGGAGGACCCCACGGTCCCCTCTCTTACCACCACCGAATACACATACCAGATTCGACTCCAGTGACGGCTCCTCTGACAAAGACGGTAGTACTAGCAAATTCTTAATCCCAGTCGAAGCCCATGCTCTAACCCTCTTCAATAAGTTTGATGCTCTCGAATCGGAAGAAGCGGGCACCCCAACGGAGCCTACCTTAGGTGATAACACCATCAATGAGGGGGACCAGCAGGACTCTGTCCTAACCCGAGTTAATCACAACATCACCGAGATTATCCCTCACTCGGAGACCAGTTCGGAGTTCAATGACCCCATTACAGCAGAGCAATCCATCATCATATCAGACCCTGTGGCAGTAGCATTATCGATCCTCGGACCAGATCAGGTTTAGAGAGGAATTCAGGTTCAAGCCGCAGGTTATTCTCTCCAGCAAACCCTGACACAGATTGACAACGCCAATGACGCTCTGGCCATTCCACCGGAGGAGTTCATCCTAGATTCTGCAGGAGATCAGATCGACCTCTCCAGTGAGTCCACCACCGAATTCCAAGCGAACTCCAGCAACATACCAAGCGCGACAGTGGCAGATAAATCAACATCGAGCAGGAAAACAGACAAGACCGGAACAGCAGAAACCCCAACTATCCTTACCAGATCCGCCTCCAAGCAGAACAAAAAATACCCTCCCCACCCTCATTAATGATAAACATCCTATCCCGGAATATCCGCGGGTTGGCCAACAAACCTACTCTGAGGAGAATTTCCACCCTTCGGAAGCTCCACAAAATCGATATTCTCATTATTATCGAACCTAAAGTCCCCCCCAAAAGATTGAAATCAATTCAGCTGCAGCTCGGTCTCCCCCAGGCCATAGCTGGTAGTAACGATATCTGGATCCTAGGATCGAAGGACGCCAACCTCGGAGTCATCCACGACTCCTGGCAGGCCCTATCTTGTTGGGTGGAACACCCTTTACTTCCTAAGCGCATCATCCTCTCAGCAGTGCACGGCAGCTGTATCATTCCAGAACGGAAACAACTTTGGATCGATCTTCTAGACATTCACACCAACTATATTGCCTCCCCTTGGCTTTGCGTGGGAGATTTTAACGCGATCACCAGCAGAGATGAGAAAATTGGAGGCCTCCCGCCGCCGACTTCTGCCATGCTAGATTTCAACAATTTCATATTCAATGCCCACCTATCCTCTTTCCAGTTCACCGACAATGCCTTCACTTGGTGCAACATGCAGGATGGAGATCGTCGTCAATACTCTCGCCTAGACAGGGCCCTCACGAACGTCCATTGGGACGGAATGGGGATCACTACTAGTCTATCCCACCTCAACACAACAGAATCCGACCACGCTCCCCTGTTGATTGAAATAAAAAATTCTTGTAATTCCGTCAAGAAGAACTTTCGATTCCTCAACTTTTGGACCGAGCACCCTTAATTTTTGGACATCGTTGCAGAAGCGTGGAATCGGGTGGAATCACCCGACCCCCTCGTTCGGGTTAGCAATAAGCTGAAAGAAACGAGGAAAGCCCTGACCATTTGGAGCAAACAAGCCTACGGGGACATTTTTCAAGCAGTGCGGGTGGCAGAGGACGACGTCGCTCGGGCCGAGGCTAGATTCGCCTGGGATCGATCGCCGACGGCCAGGACGGCCATGAATCTTACCAAAGCCATGCTCAAATTCAGGATCAAGGTGGAGACTGATTTCTGGAAGCAAAAAGCGAGATTGAAATGGGACAGCGATGGGGATAAAAACTCAAAATACTTTCATGACTGCGTCAATGGTCGCAGAAAGATGTTATCGATTCACCAAATCATCGACGACATGGGGAATATCATCACTGACCAAAAGAACATCCAAGCGGCCGCAGCGGAGTTCTACTCCAAGTTATTCTCCAAAGAGACGGTTCACAAAGACAACTCCTTCCTGAATCACATACCACATCTCATCAGCGACTCCGATAATGCTCAGCTGGACTTGCCCCCCTCTGTGCAGGAGGTGACCGACGCTGTTTGGGGCCTAGATCCGAATAGTGGCCCCTGTCCGGACGATTTTTTCGGGGGTGTTCTTTCGTACTTGCTGGAACATAATTAAACAGGACATCACTGAGGCGGCCATCGCATTCTTCAAGGGAGCCACTTATCCCAAAGCCATCTCCAGCGCAAAACTGATCCTTATCCCGAAAAATTCCAACCCTGAATCATTCCGAGACTTTCGTCCCATCAGTCTATGCACTTTCACAAATAAGATCATCTCCAAGATCATTGCAACCAGAATGGCCAGACTTCTTCCTAAGATCATCTCCGAGGAGCAAAGCGGCTTTGTTCGCGGTAGAAATATCCAGGACAACATCATGCTACCTCAAGAGCTTATTACATGCATGAAATTTCCAGCAAGAGGGGGTAACATCGCTATCAAACTCGACATGGAGAAAGCTTATGACATACTGGATTGGCAGTTTATTATCTGGGTCTTCAGAGCTTTCGGATTCTCGGAAAATTGGACCAACACGGTGTGGAGATCTATTAGCAACTCGTGGTTCTCCACGGTCATCAACGGTCAGACCGATGGATTCTTCAAATCCATCCGCGGAGTTAGACAAGGCGACCCTCTTTTCTCTACTGTTTTCATCATTGCGGTCGACGCGCTGAGCAGAAATCTGAATAATATGATTAACACCCCCAACTTCCAGCACTATCATACCTCCAGCGGCTGTCCCCTCATCACCCACTTAGTCGTCGCCGACGACGTTCTCATCTTCTCATCCGGGGATATTGGTGCGGTGGAAGTGGTGCACCACATGCTGCAGAGATACTCCAGATGTTCTGGTCAAAAAATCAACCACACCAAGAGCGTTATTTACGCCCACCACAACTTCAATCGTGAGCACACCCGTGACCTCTCCATCTTAACACTACTAAAATATGCTAAAATAGCGACGTATATTAGCGACGGCGGAAATACCCGTCGCTGATAGCGACTTCTTGTGTTACACGTCGCTGTCCGTCGCTGTGTAGCGACGTTCAGCGATGTAGTATAAGTTACGTCGCTGATGGGCGATATTTTGCGACGGACGTCCATTTTACGTCGCTGAATTGCGACGTTTAGCGACGCATAATTTATGCGTCGCTATTGTATTTCATATAGGGTTCCTGGCCCGGTCGAAATCATAAAATTTTCACCCAAATTTTTTCTTTCCGCTCTCCCCTCTCCTCCTGGCGAACCCTCCCCTCCGGCGACCCCTCCCTCCGGCGACACCCTCCCCCTTCTTCCCCCGGCGACCTCGCTCGCCCGTTGACCCCTCCCTCCGGCGACCAGCCTCCCTCCTCCGACGAAGGAGCCTTCCTCGCCGCCTTCCTCCTCCGACGAAGCCACCCTCCTCGCCGCCTCCATCCTCCGACGAAGCCACCCTCCTCAGGTAAACCCTAACCCTAGCCCTAGCTATCTAGACACAGACACGGACACGAGACCCTAACCCTAGCTGTCAAGGGGGGAGAGAGGGGTGGGGGTGGGTGCAGGGGGTGGGGGGGTCTTACTGTCGAGGGGTGGAGGGAGGGATGGGGGTACCCGGGGGCAGGGGAGGGTTTGGGTGGGTGCATGGGTAGGGTGTCACGACCCGTACCCACTCCGGCGGTGGAGACTCGATCGGGAGCGATGCCAGCCTGCGGCGGATGTGGGTCTTGGCGAGGTGTCGTGGCTTCGACCGGGCTGGCCGGGATGGCGCGGCTACGTCGGTGGTTGCCACTAGGAGTACGGGGCTCGTCGTGAGGAGCTCCGCCGGTGGGACAAGGCCGGAGGCAGGGGTTCACCACGTCGTGTGCTGGGTCGAAAGCTGGTGGCGGCGGCGTTCGTCCTAGGCGGAGGGAGCGGCCACGAGGATATTCACCGATCTTGGTCCGGTGGCGGAGCGGTTCAAAAATTAGGGCTTCGGCTGGTGGCCCTGGGTCTCGCAGGCTCGACGGGGCGTGGTGGTAGCGGAGCGGAGGAGCAGCGCTCGGCCAGGCAGTGCCGGCATGGCGGCATGGAAGAGGGGCGAGGCGGACGAGGCGCGGTGGAATCACCGGGCGCTCGCGGTTCGGGACAGGTGCGAAGGTGGCGTTTGGTAGGTGGAGCTTTGATTTTTCTTTTGGTTTTGTTGTGTAATCGTGGTGGCGGATTTGTGGTGGTGGTCGGGAATTTGGTGCAGAAGGGTATGGTCGGGTTTTGCCGGGATGGCGCTGATGTATGGTGGTGATATAATGGTAATGGAATATGATGGAGGTGACACGGACACATGGGTCCGGACACGGCTGTGATGGTAATCTTCTGTGGTGGATACACGGACACGAACATGGAATTGGTGGTGGTTTGATGAGGATGCTGTGATGTTGTTTGAAGGAGAAGGGGAGTTGTTCATGGTGGTCGGGAATGGCGGGATTGATGACGAGGGTGGTCGTGGCCTGGGCTCGGGATGGGGTGATGGCGATGATGGTGATGGCAGTAACAGTTCTCTCTCACTCTCTGATCTCGTGTAGTGGTGTTTGATTTCCGGGGTGTTGGTGGCAAGTGTTGACGGTGGTCGGACACGACCTGGTGGTGGCGGGTGTTCGCTGTGGTGGGTCGGTGAACGGAGGAAAATTTACATGGGAGAGATGGATGGGTTGTGAAGAGAACGTGAGGGGGAGAGACGGTTACTTGCAGGTGTATATGTATATAAATAGATCGATAGGTTATATCGAAAATAGTTTAAAACACTATTTAGTATTATCAAAACAAATTTAAATCATAAAATTGATTTATTTATATATAAATTACAAAACGTTTTTACTAAAGGATAAGAATAGATAATTTTTAGAATTCGTTAATCAAATCTAATCAATTAGTTAACATAAGCATTTAAAACAATAATTTATTTATAAGATAGTTTAAAAGCATATTTGGTATTCATTCAAGAAAATTTTAAATAAATTATAATATAACCAAAAGACTGATTAACCTATTAATCGAAATCCAAAAGTAGATAATAACATTAGTTTAAACCATCATCTAATATCATCAGAATAATTTTAAATCGTATAAACTAAATCCGCAAATCAAATAATTGGATATCATAATATTTGGAATTCCATCCGAATATCATATAGTTCCCATATGTAATTCAATCTTAGTCAAGTAATTAATCACCATAATCATTTAAAATATATCCCTTATTATCAAGGTAATTAAAACATATAAATTTAAGTCAAAAAATCAAATAATTGATTATCATCAAAATTTAGAATAATACTTGTTGTCATCAAAATATTGTAACATACATTTTATAAATCCAATCTACTTCGATATCCCTTAATTTAAAACCAAATAAATATTTTAACACTAGTTTAACAAAATCTTAGTACATAAATTTGAATCAGATAAAATATTTATTAAAACAAAATAGCACTCTCAAAGTATTTAAATTTTTTTTAGCACTTGTTTTCAGTAGAATTTAATCACAAAGTTATTCGCAAAGTCTCGATGAAAACGACCTTCAAGCACAAATAAATAAATAAATAAATAAGAGGAAAAATTAATAATTAGAAAAAATTCAGGGAGAGGAGTTACAAATCTACTCACCTTAGAAATAAATTCGTCCTCGAATTTCTAACTCACAATCATGCCTAAAATTCAGAATAAAAAAATAAAAGAGTAAATCCATTATTACCACGATCTCCTCAAATTTAATTCCTTAAAAATATTTTATAACCTCGAATACTTGAGGACTTCTACCCACCTTAGAGGCTAGGATATGGTGGCAAGATTCTTGTCACAGGGCTGGCCGATGGTAGATACACTTGCATATACAACTATCATAGCCATGGGAATACTCTGTATCTATCTATCCATTACGAGTTTTCGTCTTTCCAATCAGCGAAGGACAAAAATAATAAAGAGTTCAAGAGATGTCGTTGAATACAATTACGTGATTCAAAGACGAATATATAATTCAAGAGAAATTGTCAAGCAATCGCGGATGAGATCCTGGATATCTCTATATCTCAGTCCACGTAGGGTAATTAAATAAAGAGCGAACCAAATGTATCATGGTTGATCAGACCGTGATACAATGATTCTGATTAGACAATATGTTAGCGGGCGTCCCCAATAAACATATGTCTTGAATCAAACTCGATAAAAGAGTAAGCTTGCAAAACTAGGCTGTGATAGCAGCATTGGTCAAGATAGTCAAAATATAAGTAGGCGAGATTTTTGGAAAGGAGGCACAAGTAATTCGAGTTTTGTGAGAATCAAAATCTAACTCGAAATTTATATACAAATAATAGAATCATAAATTATAAACTAACTCCTTATAGCAAAAAAGAGTTTTAAAACAGGCAATTCTAACTTATGATATAAGATTTATATCTAATAAAGCAAAAGAAATTTAAACAGGTCATCAAGGTTAAAACTTTAATTCTAGGTAAGCCAAACATAGCAAGCGAATAGTATATCCACATGGGGTCATATCGTCATATCAAGGTAAGAATGTACCTATAGGGTTCTAGCAAGCAATCAAAAGATTTCTAAATTGTATGGCCTATCTAACATCCTTAACTACCCAACGGTCAATTTGAACAAGGGACTCCTAGTCCTAGTCATTATCTTAAATCATTTTAATCCTAGTTTGTGAATGAGCATTTCTTAGGCGCAGGCTCGCAATAGTACGACTAACGTACCATCATGAGTTCGCAATCTTTTGCGAAAACAGACCTGCATGGGCCACCACAAAAACTTGTCACGACCCGCACCCGCTCCGGCGGTGGAGACTCGATCGGGAGCGATGCCAGCCTGCGGCGTATGCGGGTCTTGGCGAGGTGTCGTGGCTTCGACCGGGCTGGCCGGGATGGCGCGGCTACGTCGGTGGTTGCCACTAGGAGTACGGGGCTCGTCGTGAGGAGCTCCGCCGGTGGGACAAGGCCGGAGGCAGGGGTTCACCACGTCGTGTGCTGGGTCAAAAGCTGGTGGCGGCGGCGTTCGTCCTAGGCGGAGGGAGCGGTCACGAGGATGTTCACCGATCTTGGTCCGGTGGCGGAGCAGTTCGAAAATTAGGGCTTCGGCTGGTGGCCCTGGGTCTCGCAGGCTCGACGGGGCGTGGTGGTAGCGGAGCGGAGGAGCAGCGCTCGGCCAGGCAGTGCCGGCATGGCGGCATGGAAGAGGGACGAGGCGGACGAGGCGCGGCGGAATCACCGGGCGCTCGCGGTTCGGGGCAGGTGCGAAGGTGGCATTTGGTAGGTGGAGCTTTGATTTTTCTTTTGGTTTTGTTGTGTAATCGTGGTGGCGGATTTGTGGTGGTGGTCGGGAATTTGGTGCAGAAGGGTATGGTCGGGTTTTGCCGGGATGGCGCTGATGTATGGTGGTGATATAATGGTAATAGAATATGATAGAGGTGACACGGACACACGGGTCCGGACACGGCTGTGATGGTAATCTTCTGTGGTGGATACACGGACACGAACATGGAATTGGTGGTGGTTTGATGAGGATGCTGTGATGTTGTTTGAAAGAGAAGGGGAGTTGTTCATGGTGGTCGGGAATGGCGGGATTGATGACGAGGGTGGTCGTGGTCTGGGCTCGGGATGGGGTGATGGCGATGATGGTGATGGCAGTAACAGTTCTCTCTCACTCTCTGATCTCGTGTAGTGGTGTTTGATTTCCGGGGTGTTGGTGGCAAGTGTTGACGGTGGTCGGACACGACCTGGTGGTGGCGGGTGTTCGCTGTGGTGGGTCGGTGAACGGAGGGAAATTTACATGGGAGAGATGGATGGGTTGTGAAGAGAACGTGAGGGAGAGAGACGGTTACTTGCAGGTGTATATGTATATAAATAGATCGATAGGTTATATCGGAAATAGTTTAAAACACTATTTAGTATTATCAAAACAAATTTAAATCATAAAATTGATTTATTTATATATAAATTACAAAACTTTTTTACTAAAGGATAAGAATAGATAATTTTTAGAATTCGTTAATCAAATCTAATCAATTAGTTAACATAAGCATTTAAAACAATAATTTATGTATAAGATAGTTTAAAAGCATATTTGGTATTCATTCAAGAAAATTTTAAATAAATTATAATATAACCAAAAGACTGATTAACCTATTAATCGAAATCCAAAAGTAGATAATAACATTAGTTTAAACCATCATCTAATATCATCAGAATAATTTTAAATCGTATAAACTAAATCCGCAAATCAAATAATTGGATATCATAATATTTGGAATTCCATCCGAATATCATATAGTTCCCATATGTAATTCAATCTTAGTCAAGTAATTAATCACCATAATTATTTAAAATATATCCCTTATTATCAAGGTAATTAAAACATATAAATTTAAGTCAAAAAAAATCAAATAATTGATTATCATCAAAATTTAGAATAATACTTGTTGTCATCAAAATATTGTAACATACATTTTATAAATCCAATCTACTTCGATATCCCTTAATTTAAAACCAAATAAATATTTTAACACTAGTTTAACAAAATCTTAGTACATAAATTTGAATCAAATAAAATATTTATTAAAACAAAATAGCACTCTCAAAGTATTTAAATTTTTTTTAGCACTTGTTTTCAATAGAATTTAATCACAAAGTTATTCGCAAAGTCTCGATGAAAACGACCTTCAAGCACAAATAAATAAATAAATAAATAAGAGGAAAAATTAATAATTAGAAAAAATTCAGGGAGAGGAGTTACATAGGGGGAGGGGGGCAGGGGAGGGGGGGGCAGGAGAGGGTTGGGGTGGGTGCAGGGGTAGGGGGAGGGGGACAGGGGAGGGTTGGGGTGGGTGCAGGGGTAGGGGGGCAGGAAAGGGTGCAGGGGTGGGTGCAGGGGTATGGGGAGTGGGGCAGGGGAGGGGGGGCAGGGGAGGGTTGGGGTGGGTGCAGGGGTAGGGGGGAGGGGGACAGGGGAGGGGGAGGGGGGCAGGTGAGGGTTGGGGTGGGGCAGGGGTAGGGGGAGGGGGGCAGGGGAGGGTTGGGGTGGGTGCAGGGGTAGGGGGGAGGGGGGCAGGGGACGGTGCAGGAATCGGTATCGGACTATATGTATACAATGTATATACATGTATATATACTCACACACTTACATACACACACAAATACATATGTATACATGTATATATATATACTCACACACTTACATACACACACAAATACATATATAAATATATATGTATATAATGTATATACACCAAGGTTCACAATATCGGTATCGGAATCGGTATCGGACTATTCCTATGAGTATTGGTATCGGCGATATCGGTAGTATCGGCGGTATCGTATCGGAGTATCAGACTTTGGTATCGGAAAACAAATAATTATTAATAAATTATTTATATTTATAAACATATATTTTATACATTTAGGCATAATTTTAAGTATTTCAGCGTTATTTCTTAGTAGTTTTGTAATTATATGAAATAGTAGTCACCCTTACCGATTGGTTTTGCCGAATTGACCGAAACAAAGACCCCCAATGTCGGTATCGATCAATATTTGGTATCGGTCGGTATCGGATCGAAACTTGCCAAACCGTCTCGGTATCGGCCGTATCGGATCGGTATCGGCCGATACTTTAAACCATGATATACACACAAATACACATATATATACAATCCAAAATCCATTTGAAATTCATTTTAAGAATCTGAAATGTTGACGATATATACCCAAGGTTCACAATATCGGTATCGGAATCGGTATCGGACTATTCCTATGAGTATTGGTATCGGCGATATCGGTAGTATCGGCGGTATCGTATCGGAGTATCGGACTTTGGTATCGGAAAACAAATAATTATTAATAAATTATTTACATTTAAAAACATATATTTTATACATTTAGGCATAATTTTAAGTATTTCAGCGTTATTTCTTAGTAGTTTTGAAATTATATGAAATAGTAGTCACCCTTACCGATTGGTTTTGCCGAATTGACCGGAACAAAGACCCCCAATGTCGGTATCGGTCAATATTTGGTATCGGTCTGTATCGGATCGGAACATGCCAAACCGTATCGGTATCGGCCGTAGGTTGACTAAGGTTGACTATTTTGACTGAAAGTCAAAGTAGAGTCAACATCTGACCTAGATTGGACTAAGAGTTGACAAAGTCAACTGTAGGTCAACCCTTGACCTAGTTTGACCTTGTTTGACTTTGTTTGACTTAGCTTGACCTTGTTTGACTTTGTTTGACTTAGTACAACTTAGTTTGACCCATAATAAGACATAATATACGAATTTGTGCCTGTTGGATAATGTGTGTCCATCTTTGCAGAATTATTTCCAAATGGATATGAATTACTACTTGCGGAATCGTTCATGGATGTACAATCGTCGTCCTGATGATATGTGTGGTGTGCGGGATGAATACATAGCGGGAGTAGAGCAGTTCCTGCAGTTTGCTAAGGCGTTCCCTTAGTACATGGACGGCACCAAAATTAAGTGTCGACTCCTCCCTCGTCGTCCAGCCTTCCTGATCCCTCGTCGTCCAGCATCCCCGATCCCCCGTCCAACATTCCTCCTGTCGACGGCTCTATGGGGGCAGCCGATGCCGAGCATATGGAGGCCGGCGATCAGATTGAATCTGCCCACGCAGGAGGTGAGAGCGACCCTCCATGTGCTCTCCCGGGCGAGACGCGTATGGAGATTTGGACGGACGGGCCTATGAAGTAAGTTAATTAATTAATATATATTTCTCAAATAATTATATGTACATATATATTCATGAAATTTTTTTATTGTATAGATATCGGCCTTTTGTAGTACAGAGACAGCTGGGGCAATTTCTGAGGCAGAACTATGGTGGGCCTTGGCTCAACTACTCAGATGCTCCCGCAAATAGGAAGGCCTTTTGGTTCGCCCACTTCAAGGTAAAAAATTTGTTTATTTTTCAATTTTAATAATCATTTGTGTATATTATACAATTTTTGTATTTTACTTCTTGTAGAGGACCTATTTCTATCCACTACACCGGGCGGCGAAGATCGAAGGCCAATTTTCTGCCGTCGCAGCCAAGCTCATCCGTGATGCGATCGACGACCAGAAGCATCGTGATCGCTCCGGACAGCCGATCCAGGGTTGGATTATGCCAGAGCAGTGGACTGCGATGAAGGCTAGATTCAGCGAGCGCAGGTACCAGGAGCGGTCTGAGAAGGCCAAGGTGGCGCGGTCGAGCGCCAGTAAGTGGTTTGGTGGCTCCATTCCGATGACGGAGCATTTTCGTCGTCTGGTATGTTTCCTATGACGGACATTAATTTATATATAGTTCGATATAGAATGTTTAATACTAATAATAGATAATATATTTTAACAGGTAAAAAAGGGTGAGGACCCGAACATGGTGACCGTCTTCCTGGTCACACATCGGAGGGCTAGGGAGTTTATTGACGAGAGGGCGACGCAGTCATATGTACGTTCTATTCTTTATATTAATTTACTATAACTTAGAAAACATGAAAATAGATATCAATATAGACTTTAGCAAACACTTACACATTAGCAAACATGTTCTAGGCCGAGTTTGTTCGGCTACAGCAGGAGGCGGCTGCTGCTGCTAGTGCGCCAGCAGAGAAAGGGGCTGGTAGTTCCTCCCAGCCGCCTACAGCTCCATCGTAGGACGAGCTCTGGATGACCGCCATTGGCGGTCTTCAGAAGGGTACGTACTACGGTACGGGATCCTACGGCACGTATTTGGCTACGGAGTCATCCCGGGCCCCCTCTGTCAGTGCGCAGTCTCCGGCTTCGCAGGCGTCGTCACGAGTTGGGGATATCCTTCGTCAGATCGAGGAGCTGCGTCGCAAGTTGCAGCAGCAGATTTCTGATGCGGTCGAGCGACGATCCGACCCTCCGATCGTCATCGGACGATTTGATGCAGTCGAGCGCAGTATACAAGAGCTGATGACTCTGCATCAGGCTACAGCTGCCAGCTTGCAGACGCTCACCGAGTCTACGCAGCGCACAGAGCGTAGACAGGTCGAGCTGGAGGGATCGCAGAGGAGTATGTCTGCCTCACTCACTCAGGTTTCGGCTTCGCTTGAGGCGAATACTGAGAGGGTGGTGAGATCCCTTGCTGCGCATGGTGAGCGACTGCGAGAGCTGGAGCAGATACGTCCTCCCGGTACATCGACGGCGCCGACTCCAGACACTGCACTGCCTCCAGCGCCGACTCCAGACATTGCACTGCCTCCTACTGCCCCTACGGTACAGCTCACCCAGGAGCAGTATGACTATATTCTATCCCAGTTGTGCGGCAGGGGTCCACAGTAATTTTATTAGTTTTTTATGACTTGTATGTATTGGCCCTATGGGCAAATTGTTTATTCATACAACTGTTGTTTATACACTTGGTGGGAGACTTTTTATCATCTTCCATTTTTATTTGACTCTATTGGATGTTTGTGAGGATTTGAGTCTGTGATATTTACTTTGCACTGCCTCCTGTTTTTATTGTGATATTTACTTTGTGATATCTGCGACGGAGATGACAAATATACCTATGCTGGATTATAAGCGATGATCTGATATACAAAGGAGGTGCTGCCAAAATTTTAAAAAAATATATTGTGTATTTTTGTTATGATGTATGTCTGTGTTTATAGTGAATGTGAAATGCAGTGTTCGGAACCATCGACAGTTTCGATTACTGTTGTATGTGTTATCTTGGATAGAAATAGCAACAGTTCAGGGTGCACTTCTGAGAGCTTCATTTTCACGTCCTTCACTTTCTCGGAACATCGTAAAGGTTCCCGAGAAGGTGAAGGACGTGAAGCGGAAGCTCTGAGAAGTGCACCCTGAACTGTTGCTCTTTCTATCCAAGATAAAACATAGAACAGTAAGCGAAACTGTCGATGGTTCGAACACTGCACTTCACACACACTGTAAACACAGACACACAGCATAACAAAAATATCAATTATATTTTTTAAATTTTTTTTTATAATATCGGCGACGTATAGCGATGTCCTGCGACGGAATGTAGAAGTCGCTATACGTCGCTAAATAGTGACGTCACGTCACTCGACGTCGCTACTGTCCGTCGCTAATCTGTCGGTAGACATCGCTAAGATACCCACGTGGCTGCCATGCCATGTCATCATATATAAATTATACAACGTCGCCAGTGGTCGCTTTACGTCGCAACGTTGGCGACGTAGTGATACGTCGCTATTTGTCGCTCCATTTAGCGACGTCTAGCGACAATGAACGCCGCGTCGCCAATAGCGACGTTCGGCGACTAAATTGCCATTTGCGACTTGCATATAAGCGACGTCCGTTTTTCGTCGCTAAATACGTCGCTAAGTTATTTTAGCGACGTATTTTCCATTTTTAGCGACGTCTCCTGACGTCGCTAATATGGGTTATTTTAGTAGTGTAACTTCATTCAATATCGCCCATCCGCCCTTCAAATACCTGGGATGCCCTCTTGTATACGGGAAATCCAACTCCGGCATCTTCGAGGAATTAATATCTAGAATCAGGAAAAAACTAGAGGGTTGGCGTAATGCCACTCTATCCCCTGGCGGCAAGATGATCCTCAT
Organism: Iris pallida; assembly: GCA_029216955.1. Classification (NCBI taxonomy): domain Eukaryota; kingdom Viridiplantae; phylum Streptophyta; class Magnoliopsida; order Asparagales; family Iridaceae; genus Iris; species Iris pallida. Next base: position 18,683,824 of record JANAVB010004800.1, read on the forward strand.
CAAACATGTTCTCTCCTCCATCCCAATTCACACATTGGCTATGTGTTCCCCACCCAAGAAGGTTCTGACCTTGATCGAGCAAACATTTTGTAACTTCTTCTGGGGACAGGACAAAGGCCAAGACAAGCATCACTGGGCGAGTTGGGACTCTATGGCGCGCCCCACTGAAGAAGGGGGCCTGGGATTTACCAAGCTCTCCCATATCGTTAAAGCATTTTCGTTGAAATTGTGGTGGAATCTTCGGACTAGAAACAACTTATGGACCAGATATATGAAGGCCAGATACTTCAAGCACATTCACCCATCGGTTGCCATATCCAACAGCCGATCTTCCGCGGTGTGGTGTCGAATTCTCGTTGGGCGAGACAGCGCGGAACAGGTCATCAGGCTCCATCTGGGTGATGGTGAATCGCACCCCTTCCTGGAGAGATGGATTGGGGATAGCATGATATCGAGTATCACGGAAACCCCTAGAGACTGCAGGATCAGCAACCTTTGGGACTTCAGTAATAACGAATGGAACTGGGACAAGATCCGTGATTGGTCCGGGAACGATACTGTGGAGAGCATCCGCCTTTGCGGAGTTACAATCGGCAACGAGGCAGATAGATGGAGGTGGTCGCTCGAGGCTTCGGGGGCATTCTCGATGCGGTCGGCTAGAGGCGCTATCAGAGTTAATGGGAACCCGAATCCGTCCATTGCCCCCTATTGGCACTCTTGCATCCCTAAGAAGTGGTCCTTCCTTATGTGGAGAATCATCAGGAAGAAACTTCCTACTGACGAGATTCTTAACACCATGGGGTTCAGCTTAGCGTCCGCTTGTAATTGTTGCTCTGACCGTCAGATAGAGACTATTGACCACATTTTCTATCAGGGGAGCCGGCCCGGTCACATCTGGAGGATCCTCAACCATCTGTGTAGGATTCAGCCGGGCAGTGGGTGCTTCCACGATCTTGCGGTTTCATGGGGCTCGGCATCTCACGGACACCAGATCGTCGCAGCGGCCGCAACGTGGGTCATTTGGAAGAATCGCAACAAGGCTAGATACGAAGGACTCCAATTCTCGGCCAACCAGCTCACCCGGGAAGTCTTTCGCCAATGTCGTAAAAGGAGCACCCGGTGTGCCCACAGCTCGAGGGCATTCTGGTCCCCATTTCTTCTCTAGTTCTCGATGGTTGTAGTTCCCTTCTTTCCTCTTTTTCGGTAGTATACTTGTATAGGCTTCGGCATTTTGCACCTTGTATACTTGTTTTGGCTTCGGTCCTCGAGCTCAGTTTAATAAAAAGGGGGTTTTGCTAAAAAAATAAAATAAAAAATAAAATATAAATATATATATATATATATATATATATATATATATATATATATATATATATATATATATATATATATATTTGAAATTGAGAGAGAGAATTAGATATTTGTATATAAGAGAGATATTTTGAGTAGAGAAAAAATGAGAAAATATCAGTGGGGTGTATAGGTAGACATGGTAGGGTCACACCAATTTGGGTTGGGTATTGGGTCAAGTTGGACAAGCTTGGGGCCAAGATTTAATTAAAATAATAAATTTAAACCAATTAAAATCATGGATGAAATGAGAGCACAAGGGAGATCAATTTGGTGGCACGCAAGTAGCACGTGCATAGTAGACTCAAAACAGGCCAGGGCCATATATTAGGTCGACTGGATTGGACCGATGTCGGGCCCGAAAATTAAGTTGGAAATTAAGTCACGAATTACGGCAGACGATAAATTGGTCTAAATTGATCCGAAAGTTGCGTGAAGCAAATGGAGCACAAGGGAACAAGTTCGAGTGGGACATAATATATCAAAACGAAGATAATCTTATCTACTACAAACTTTAAGTAAGCAGTTAGGCTGAGTACAAAACGTAAGCAGTTTAAACATAAAACTACATACTAAAGATAAACATGCAGGGGGCTAAGGCATGCGGCCAGGGCAGGTGGCCAAGACTCATGCGGCCAAGCAAGCAGTCCGCAGGACCTCATGCGGCCAGGGGTCATGCGGCCAAGCAATGAAGTCCGCATGACTTCATGCGGCCAGAGGTAATGCGGCCAAGCAATGAAGTCCGCATAACTTCATGCGGCCAGGGTTATGCAGCCAAGCAATGAAGTTCGCATAACTTCATGCGGCCAGGGGTCATGCGGGCAAGCAATGAAGTCCGCATGACTTCATACGGCCAGAGGTCATGCGGCCAAGCAATGAAGTCCACATAACTTCATGCAGCCAGGGGTCATGCGGCCAAGCAATGAAGTCCGCAAGACTTCATGCGACAAGTCTTCATGCGGCCAAGGCAACACTGTCGCAGGACTTCATACAGCAAAAGCTCATGCGGCCAAGGCAATACTGCTCATATTCTCCAAAATCTGAGAAGATGAGCCATGGAAGCCATGGCTTCCAAGCTCCGTCCAGCCTCCGATTTAAGTCGTGAATTAGACTTCCATAGGTCAAAATGGGGTAGAACGAAATTCTCTACAACATGGAACAACTAAATTTTGAAAACAAACAAGTTTGATAGATCAAAACCAAAGAAAATTGAAAATAACATTAACTTAGATCTACAAGAAAATATCTACCAAATCAAAAAATGCTAAGTTCTAAAGTGTCTTGAAATCGTGTAAGAAAAAAAATAGAACAAATAGAAATTAGTTCTCTCATGAAGCAAGCTAGCACTTGCCTAGCTCTCTAGGTTGGTGGGAGAGTTAAGAGGAAGAAAAAGTAAAAGAGAGTAAATAAAAAAAGAGAAAGGGGTGGTTGGGTTTTAAAGGGGGAGGGTTCTCTCATAATGAACCAAGCCCAATCAAACCAAGCCAAACCAAAATAAACCAAGCTAAGACTAGGCTACCAAGTCAAATCCAAATACTGGTCAAAATCTATATACGTACACTGAAAATACGTACAACGAAAAACGGGAGTGACATAGTTAGAGCCTAAGAACATAGAAGAAGCTTGTAATGATATTTCTTGGCTAGATGCTATGCAAGAGAAATTGAACTAATTTGAACAGAATCAAGTTTGGAAACTTATTCTCAAGCCCATTGATCATCCAATAATTGGCACCCGTTGGGTATTTCAAAATAATCTTAACAAGAATGGTATAGTCATACGTAACAAGGCTCGGCTCGTAGCTCAAGGATACAACCAAGAGAAAGGTATCGACTACAATGAGACATATGCCCCAGTTGTGCATTTAGAATCCATTCGTATGTTATGTGCTTTTGCCTGTTTTCATGATTTCAAATTATTTTAAATGTATGTTAAAAGTGCTTTCTTAAATAATTTTATAAAAGAAGAAGTTTATGTTGCTCAATCCCTGGTTTTACTGATTTCAAAAATCTTGAATATGTTTTCAAGTTAAAGAAAGCGTTATACGGACTGAAACAAGCGCCTCGTGCTTAGTATAACCGTCTAAGCTATTTTCTACTTGGAAAGGGTTTTTCAAAAGGCAAGACAGATACAACACTTTTTATAAAATCTTTGAATAGTAATCTTTTGTTAGTACAAATTTATGTTGATGATATTATTTTTTATTCTACTGATGAATCTATTTGTCAAGATTTTTTAAAGTGTATACAGAATGAGTTTGAGATGAGCATGATGGAGGAGTTGAAGTTCTTTCTCGGACTGCAAATCAAATAAACCACAAATGGGACGTTCATTAATCAAGCCAAATACACAAATGATCTGCTAAAGAATTTTGATCTGGAGTCAGTCAAACCACTTAGAACTCCGATGGCAACTTCAACTAAGCTTGACATAGATAAACAAGGCAAACCAGTCAACACACGTAAGTATCGAGGTATAATTGGTAGCTTATTGTATCTAACTGCTAGTCGTCCCGATATAATGTTTAATATTTGCATACGTGCATGATTCCAAGCTAACCCTAAGGAATCATACTTGTGTGTTGTTAAACGTATCTTTTGATACCTTAAAAGTACTTCTTCGGTCGACTTGTGGTATCGTAAAACTATGTCTTTTGACCTTACCGGTTATTTGAATGCTGATTTTGCTGGATACAAAGTGGATAGAAAAAGTACCAGCGAAACGTGTTATTTTCTATGCAAAGCTTTGGTCTCTTAGTTTAGCAAGAAACAAAATTTTGTTGCATTATCAACTATTGAGGCTGAGTATATCGCCACAGGATGTTGTTGTGCACAAATTTTATGGATGAAACAAACCCTAAAAGACTATAATTTTTATTATTCACATATTCTCATAGTTTGTGACAACACTTGTACGATCAATTTGACTAAAAATCTTATAAGTCACTCACGCACCAAGCATATTGAGATACGACATCACTTTCTTAGAGATCATCAACAAAATAGAGACATTAATTTAGAATACGTTGACACAGAACATCAACTAGTTGATATCTTTACTAAACCTTTGGCAAAAGATAGATTCAACTATTTACATCGAGAATTAGAAATTTTAGATATCAATAATATTAATTGATTTTATTTATTGAATTAATTCAAATATGTAGCAACTTTTAGAGACAAGCTTACAAAGGATTTATCTGTCACCATGGAAATAAGTGCTTAAGCGAAACAGAATTTAAGCATCCCGTATGGATCTTTGCTAGCTGAAATAGTATCCCTACAACTAATCTGAGACAATCAACGTGTATCAAAATTAATTTGTTTAATAATTTTAATCATATTAATTGAGATTTAAAATTAATAATTTTCTGAATTAAACACTTGAAAGGATTTGATAAATTGGATATCTGGATGTTATTTTTTGGTGTAAAATAGCCCAAACAGAGTTCAATAGAGTTATGGGCGAGTTCGGCCTAAACTCGGACCGAATTCGGGTGGCTAAGTTACAGTCGACCCAGTGGGCTCCACTTCTCTATTTATCACCCCTCTTCATCTTCTTCCTCTACTCCACGAATAGCAACTCCGAACCCACCAAAACCCTAACCCTAGTTCAATTTTTCCTCCTTATTTACTTGGTTTTTTGCCTCCAAACTTCGAATTTGGGATCTCGGATTCATTCTATACATTATACTCAATTTCTGGAAAGTATAATTGTCACGACCCGGTCCCAATTTCTTGGGTCGAATCGGATCATGCCCAGCCTGCACCGTTGTTGAGACGGCGGCAGTAAGCTGTAATACTCATGCAGGTATTCGACAACACAAATTCAAATTTTCACAACTTTAATAATCCGATAATTAAAACTTGTCCAAACACAAAGTTTTCAATACAACCCACAACTGAAATAAAATAATTATCTTCCGCAATAACATAAGCTGAAAATAAAACTAATTGGCAATCTCCTCATCATCATCCCCTGGCAGAACAGCCGGGTACAGTTCAGGATCATAGTAACTACTAATCAGTAGCTTTGCATCATCAATAGGACCTAAAAATATAGTCTCCAGTCAGGAGGGAGCAAAGTACAATTCATGATATTTTAATAATTGAAATAATAATAGAATTTTGTATTTTTGAATAATTTGAAGCAAATGGTTTTTCAACAGTTAAAAACAGTGTGATGTGAATAGGCAATGAATATGACCAGATTGGGTTGTACAGTTGTATCCTATTGATACGATATGGCTTATCCCCATGTGTATGAGGGATAAGCTAACACAGTCATTATACTATTTTGGATGTGGTCATACTCATTACACTACTCCCCCAGTACCCAATGGTTAAACAGTCAATGCTCTCAGAGAGAGTTTCGTGTTGCCTCGTGGTTTAAATTTGCAGTAAAACTATTACTAAATAATTGTAAACTACCACAAACTGTACTTGCCTTGTTTATGACTGGAGTGAGATGTCGGTACCGGGAAGAAACTCAAGTTCGTCCTTAAAAATCCTACAGTTTGAGAATTCTGTCTTAGAACCAAAAATTGATACCATCTCTAGGTGTGCTAGTTTCAATTTCTAGAAGTTTTGTCCTAGTCCAGTTTTATGTTATTAATAAGAACAACCGAAACACATCTATCGATGCAATTTACTAGTTTATAAAATTACGAAAGAACAATTAATTTATCTTTTATTGGGAAAACTCGCACTTTTTCGATTATTTAGCAAAACTTTATGTTTTGTAATATTATATAATGAACTAAGGTTTTTCTTTTAGATGAGAAAACGTGAATTTGTTAAATTGCAAACTTGTAATTTTTACTAGTTATTTAATGTGAGAAAATGTTATTAATTTTCCATTTCAAAAATAAATAGTCATTTTATTATTCTACGTGTTTAAACTAATAAACCAGAAAAGAAAGATAAAAAGTTACGCTACATTATTACAGGGCCGCAGAAAATAAAGAGAAATACTGGGCTTATGCCCTTACAGACCATATTCATGAATTTAAATAAGAAGAAGACATTTGTTAGTCTCTAAAAATCCTATAATTTAGTTACAAAATAAAATAATAATTTAAATTAACTTCAATTAATTTACGAGTCTCAGATATTGGTCCAATCGTTAAATATAGCTAATGCCTCAACGTCAGGTAAAACCGGTTTTGTTTGCACTTAGCCAGGGCCCATGGACCGGTATGGTCGTCGCCCGATAATAAAAACCAAGTTTAATAAATCTTTTGCAAAAGCCGGTTTTGGGAATTATAGATTTTATAGAAAATTTCCTTTTAAAAATATTTTTTGAAAATTCGGACAGCATTTCCTCTGTTTTCGGGATAACCCAAAACTGGAAAAAGTGTGCCATAATTTCCTATAAATTATCCCAAACCAGGAAAACCCAAATATCATATAAATTATGTCCACAGAAAATATTTCCGAAATAATTTCAGAAAACCCGAAATGAATCCACAGAACCATAAAGAACCAGCACCAATATTCGAAAAAATCCAATTTAATCCAAAATTCCCAGAAACTCTTTTCCAAGAGATTCTCGAAAATTTTTCCAATCCAACATAATACTAAACCACAGAAACATTTTCCGAAACCAACAAAACAAATCCGAAAGAATTTCGAAAAAGTCCCAGAACGTTACGTCTAAGAATTACCGATTTTTCGAGGGAAATTCGGGGACCAATTCTCATCACAGACTACAAAAATGGGAACGGGCAACGAAAATATACCTTGGGTTGCTCGACTAGAGCTCTCAGAAGCGAAAATAGAGAAAGTATCCAGCGGAACAGAAAAATCGCAGGCTCGGGACCGAATGAGGACAGCAAATCGGAGCCCGAGGGGTTGCCGAGGAAGTCTCGGGACGAAAAATGGCAGTGGGGAGACGCTGGACCAAGGCACGGGCGCGCGCACAGGGAGGTGCGACGGGATCTGGGCCAGAGCGGGGCTTGCCTGGGCTCGCCGGACGGCGCCGGAGACACGGCGGGGGTTGCCGTGAAGGGCGGGCCTGGGCGGTGGCCGGGAAGAGCTAGAAGCGAAGCTTGGTCGGCGGTCAGGAGTTCGGGTAGCTCCGATATGGGGGTTTAGGGCACGGAAGAAAATGGGATGAAGAGGAATGGGGAAAAAGTAAACATATATATAGGGAGAAGGAGCCGTTACTTGGAAAGGGAGGGGAGGAGACAGCCGGTCACCGGCGGTGATGGTTGAGGAAGGCGAGGGGGTCGGCCAAAGAAAACCGAACTCTCGGTTCTCAAAAATTAATAGAGAGTTAAAGTCTCTCTCTCCCTCTCATGAGTTATGAAGAGGTTAACGCCTTAATGGGTTATTGGATTTGGGCCTAAGGCTTAATGGGTTATTACTAATGGGCTAATGGGTATTCAAGTTAAATGGGTTAACAACCAAAGCTTAATGGGTTTGGGCTTATAACCAATGGGCTTAGTTTTAAGAGAAAAGGCTTTACATGACATGGGCTAAATTAATTGGGCTATAAAATTATAAATGATAAATGGTTTTCTTTAGAAAAAAATAACTAAATATTTTGTAACTCTAAAATTAATTTAAAAAACGTTTTTGGGTTCGGGTCTGGGCCTGACAATCAAAAAGTCCAAGTTTAGTTATTTTGAAAATAATAATAATAATACTAATCTTAAATATTAATTTAACAAACATACATTTAAATAAAAATAACTGGGAAAATTGCGGGTTTCACAACTTTCCCTCCTTAGAAAATTTCGTCCTCGAAATTTAAAGGATAGGGTTAGAAATTACCTCAGGTCTCAAACAAGTACGGGTACTGTTCCCGCATCTCATCTTCTCTCTCCCAGGTAGACTCGCCTGGGGAATCGTGTCTCCACATAACTCTGACTATGGGATTCACCGAAGACCTGGTCTTCTTCTCACCTTTGTCCAAAATTGCTACAGGCTTCTCTGGTACTGTAAGACTTGGTCCAATCTCTAGCTCCGAATGGTCCAAGATGTGACTCGGATCCGGAATGTAGCGTCTGAGCTGTGAAACATGGAAAACGTTGTGCACGTCCTCAAGATTAGCTGGTAGAGCTAACCGATACGCTACTTCACCAATTCGGCTCAAAACTTCAAATGGTATGATATATCTGGGACTCAGCTTCCCACCTCTGCCAAATCGGATAGTTCCTCTGGTAGGAGAAATCTTCACAAAGACACTATCTCCTTCTTCAAACTCCAGTGGTCGACGACTGCTATCTGCCCAATGCTTCTGCCTGTCTTGGGCAATCCTGAGTTTGTCTCTAATCACCTTCACCTTCTCTGCTGCATCAGTCACCATTTTAGGCCCCAGCAGTACTCTTTCTCCTACGTCGTCCCATGCAAGTGGAGTGCGGCAACGATGTCCATAAAGAGCTTCAAATGGTGTCATACCAATGCTAGCTTGGTAACTGTTGTTGTAGGAGAATTCCACCAAATGCATGTGGTCTTTCCAAAACCCTCCAAATTCTAAGACGCAAGATCTCAGCATGTCCTCTAGCGTCTGGATGGTCCTCTCAGATTGTCCGTCGATTTGGGGATGATAGGCTGTGCTGAACTTCAGTTTTGTTTCCAAGCTGTCATGCAAACTCTTCCAAAAATATGAGGTAAATCTAGTATCTCGGTCAGATACAATACTTACCGGTACTCCATGAATCCGGTAGATGTGTCGCATGTACAGTGCCGCCAACTTCCCGATGGATAAACCAACCTTGAAGGGAATAAAGTGAGCTGACTTCGTCAGTCGGTCCACAATAATCCAAATGGCGTCCTTCCCTCCTTGGGATCGAGGCAATCCTGACACAAAGTCTATTGTTATATGCTCCCACTTCCACTCCAAAATATCCAGCGACTGTAGAAGTCCTACGGATCCCTGTCTACTAGCCTTCACTTGTTGGCAAATCAAATATCTAGCCACAAATCTGGATACATCCTTCTTTATTCCATACCACCAAACGATGGTACGCATATCCCGATACATCTTATTAGCTCCAGGATGTATGGAATACTGCGACTGGTGCGCTTCTTGCATCAGCTCATTCTTCAGTTCGCTAGATGGTACACACAGCCTCGTACCATTCTTCAATGCTCCGTCACTGGCGATAGAGAATCCTTCAAGTGTTCCTGCCAGCACTTCATCTCTGAGTTTGCAAAGTGTCTTGTCTTAGAATTGTGTCTTCTTGACTTTGTCCATCAGACTTGAACGTAATTGTAACTGCATCATAGTTGAGTCAGCTCCAGGTACAATAGCTTCTCGCCCCAGTTTCTTCATCTTCTCCTCAGGCAGTACAATCTCCAGACCAAGCTTCTCTATGTCCTCCAACAAGTGCCGCTCCTTGGTCAAGAACATCGCCACTGGATATCGACTAAGTGCATCTGCAACCACATTAGCCTTACCCGGATGGTACTGCAAGTCGATGTCAAAATCCTTCATCAGCTCCAACCATCTTCTTTGTCTCATGTTCAACTCCTTCTGAGTGAAAACATATTTCAGACTTTTGTGGTCTGTATATATTTCCACTCTCTCTCCATAGAGATAATGCTTCCATAGCTTCAAAGCAAAGATGACTGTAGCAAGCTCCAGGTCATGTATGGGATAGTTCTTCTCATGAGTCCGTAATTGTCTAGATGCATAAGCAATTACTTTCCCGTGTTGTTGAAGAACGCAACCCAGTCCTTTTCCAGAGGCATCACTATAGATTGAGAAACCACCGGTTCCTGCAGGTAGCGCAAGTATCGGTGCTGTTGTAAGCCTTTTCTTCAGTTCCTCAAACGACGCCTGGCAAGCTTTCGTCCAGATGAACTCTTCATTCATCCGAGTGAGCTTCGTCATTGGTTCAGCAATCTTGGCAAAATCCTTCACAAACTTTCGGTAGTAGCCAGCCAAGCCCAAGAAACTTCTGATTTCAGTAACTGAGCTTGGGATAGACCACTTCTCAACAGCAGCTATCTTCTTAGGGTCCACCGAAATTCCTTCTCCTGTGACAACATGGCCAAGAAAATCCACCTTGTCTAGAAATAATTCACATTTGGATAGCTTACCATATAACTTCTCTTTCCTCAAAGTTCTCAGAACTTTCCTGAGGTGCTCTTCATGCTCCTCTTCAGTCTTCGAGTAGATCAGGATGTCATCGATGAAGACAACGACAAACTGATCTAGGTATTCATGGAAAACCTTGTTCATAAGGTTCATGAACACAGCAGGAGCATTCGTCAGTCCAAACGGCATGACGGAGAATTCAAACTGCCCATACTTGGTGTTGAACGCCGTCTTGGAAATGTCCTCCTTCCTGACCTTAATCTGATGGTAGCCGGATCTAAGGTCTATCTTCGAAAACACCTTGGCTCCACTGAGTTGGTCAAACAGGTCATCGATCCGGGGCAGAGGATACTTGTTCTTGATGGTGATATTGTTCAACGCCCGGTAGTCGATGCACATCCTCACAGTTCCGTCCTTCTTGGGTACAAACAAGACAGGTGCTCCCCAGGGTGAAGCTTCGTCTCGGATAAATCCTAAAGCCTTCAGTTCATTGATCTGATCCTTCATCTCCTTGGCCTCCTTCGGGTTGACTCTGTAGCATCCCTTAGAAATAGGGGAAGAGCTGGGGACTAGGTCAATGGTGAACTCTATGTCTCGATCTGGGGGTAACCCAGGAAGACTATCTGGGAAGACATCCATAAATTCTGCTATGATAGGATGGGGAGGTCCGGGTTCTTCTGTGATAGAGGTGTAGGTAACACACTCCATATCCTCCGGAGTTTAAGAGATTTCAAACTCCGGCTCTCCAGGTGGGCTAAAAACTACACATCCTCTGTGACAGTCTATCAGCGCATGCTGCTTACTCAACCAGTCCATCCCTAGTACTATATCATAGTTGGGTAAGGGCATCACAAGCAAAGGTACTATAAATTGGTGGTCTGATATGGTGATAGGGCAGTTACAGGTCTCAATGATGGGTAGGGGTCCTCTACCAGTCATGACTCTACATATCTTTTTGCTAAAGCCTGTATCTATGTGGTGTACAGAGATGAATTTTGTGGATATGAAACTATGTGATGCTCCTAAATCAAATAAAGCTAAGGCAGGATAGGAATGCACATAAATGAAACCTGCAATGACATCAGCTGTAGGTTCCTGCTCTGGCTCTTGTTCCTCTGTTGCTAGGGTAAAAGCTTGCCCAGTCTTCTGTTGATGCTGCCCAAATTGTTATTGCTGAGTGGGCAGAGGACCTTTCTGCTGAGTAGCTCCAGTCCGGTGCATCGACGAGGGGCAGTCCTTCACTTGGTGGGTAGAAGACCCACAGACTAGGCAGTGTCCTAGCCTCTTCCTGCAGATGTTCGACTGATGCCCTGGCCTCTTACAAAAATCACAGACAGGGATCTGCCTCTGAGGTGCTCTATCATTGTTCCTTGCCTGTTGGTTCTGCTGCTGTTGTGAGAAGGCCGGTTGTTGTTGTTGTTGTGGTTGGACTTCTTCTGATTATCTTGGAAGTTGTTAGTTCCAGGATAATCCCTCTTTGAGCGAGCGGGTTGGCTCTTCTCTATATCTTAAGCTCGCTCCAGGATCCTTTTATAGGTCTTAGCACCGCCTGAGATCACATGGGTGCGAATCTCCTCTCTCAGCCCATGTCTAAACCTTTCAGCACGGTCATCAGGGTCAGCTACCAAATTCTTGGCAAAACGGCTGAGTTAGCCGAATTTTGCCGCATACTCTCCAACAGTCATATTTCCTTGCTTCAGGTTCTGAAATTGCCTCTCCATCTCCCGCAACTCTGATATTGGGAAGAACTTCCTCTTGAACAACCTCTTGAAGGTGTCCCAGTCAAGCTACCTGTCCTAGAGTCGGGGTTCATTCCGATACCAGGTGCTTGCTACACTTTGCAGTTGGAGTCCCACTGCTTCGGCCTTGAGGTCTTCTGGAAGTCGAGCGACGCTTAGGAGACGCTTCATGCTATCGAGCCATTCATCGGCATAGACGATTCCCTCGGTTCCCTTGAAGGGTCGAGGGTTCTGCTTCTTGAAACTCTCAATATCGCCCACCTTGGCAATATGATTCCCATTAATTTAAATAACCTTAATATTACATAAATTAATCCTTAGATTTATGTTTACCTTGGCAGGCCTTGGTTCCTGTTGAGCTGCTTCTCCTCTCTCCAGTGCAGCCATTGCCACACTATGGGCATTCTCCATGCCTTCTCTCATAATTGCCGTCTGTTCGCGATGAGCTTCAGCTTGAGTTCTCTGGGCTTCTAGCACTCCTCTTAGCAGACCTATGAGGTCGGTGGGGTCCACGGGCACCGGTAGGGTAGCTGGGGTGGGCAATACCACAGGGTGCTGCATCTCCGTCTGGGAAGATGATGGATCCGCCGTTGTATTATGGGGACGGTCGGCCAGCTACCGAGGTGTAGGTTCCTGACTTGATTGGAGAGGTGGGGTATGATAGGGTGAAGATACCCCATCGCCAGCAGGGTTGGTCTTGTCAGTGGCCATATTCTGGAAGGTTTAGGATATAAATATAAGCAAGATAACCTACCAGTCTATAACAAGCAAAAATATTTATAATATATAACGGTCCTATGTTGTGACAATTTTAATGTTCTAGTGTTCTAAATGTTTCTAGATGTTTTTCTAAGTCGTTGATCTGACCTGCATGGGCCACAACTAAAAACATGTCACGACCCGGTCCCAATTTCTTGGGTCGAATCGGATCTTGCCCAGCCTGCACCGTTGTTGAGACGGTGGCAGTAAGCTATAATACTCATGCAGGTATTCAACAACACAAATTCAAATTGTCACAACTTTAATAATCCGATAATTAAAACTTGTCCAAACACAAAGTTTTCAATACAACCCACAACTGAAATAAAATAATTGTCTTCCACAATAACATAAGCTGAAAATAAAACTAATTGGCAATCTCCTCATCATCATCCCCTGGTAGAACAGCCGGGTACAGTTCAGGATCATAGTAACTACTAATCAGTAGCTCTGCATCATCAATAGGACCTAAAAATATAGTCTCCAGTCAGGAGAGAGCAAAGTAAAATTCATGATATTTTAACAATTGAAATAATAATAGAATTTTGCATTTTTAAACAATTTGAAGTAAATGGTTTTTCAACAGTTAAAACAGTGTGATGTGAATAGGCAATGAATATGACCGGATTGGGTTGTACAGTTGTATCCTATTGATACGATATGGCTTATCCCCGTGTGTATGAGGGGTAAGCTAACACAGTCATTATACTATTTTGGATATGGTCATACTCATTACACTACTCCCCCAGTACCCTGTTTTTCATAAATAAATTCACTTTATTTATTTTGTATCTGAGAAAATTACAGCTGTAACTCCTCTTCCCGGATCTCAAATATTTTATTTGTCATATCATCTTATTATTTTCGTTTAGGAATAAATTTTTCTTCGAAAACAGTAAACATTACCTTACTGATAGTTACTTATTTCTTTTTCCTCGACAAAGGGTTGGTCATAATTTAAATTTATTAGGATATAAACGTTACGATATTTATTACCCTATTATTATGATAATCAAATTAATGGATTATGGTTTTCTTTTAATTTATTTGATTTGAAATACTCAGATGTGAAAATACTTATTGGTATCTTAACCGGTATATTTCATTTATAAAAGGCGATTCGATTGTAGGACTAAGACTATTAGATTACGACTAGATCGATTTTGCTAATTATTATTTGAATTGATTTGGAATTTACTATATTTTAAACATTAGATCTTGATTCATATTATTATCATGAATATGTTTTGATTAATATATTATATATTGTTTTGATAATATTGAATATTATGAAACATTAAATGTTGTGTTTGGATTTGTTTTTACGAAATTTAAAGTTATTTGAGAAATTATCTTATTTGTAGATTAAATGTTTTCAAACAAAACTAGTATCCTATTTGATAATTGCATAATTACTTAAAGGGATTGATTGCCTTAAATCTAATTTTGATAATATTCCTACAAAATAATACTTCTCTAATTATAGTATAGATATTCATCTGAGTTGAAGTACTTATCAAATATTTATTTAAACTATCCTTGATTCTAATTTATTGATGAATTATGAATTTGATAAACTTTGATTTAAAGGTGTATTTGATTATAGAATAATTAGATTATAACCATAATCCCTATGCTTAATAGTCTAAACAAAGTTTACTATTATTTATCTTCTCCTCATCACGAATATCGTACTCTATTTTAAGTTCCGATATGAATAAGATTTATATTTAATGCATATTTGATACAATCGGATCTATAAGATAGGGTTATTATTTAAGCTACCCCTCTCCCAGAAGTTTCATATCCATACACAAACCATCCTTATCTAATAGCTCTGCATACCCATCCCCAACTACCATCTACTGGATCGGGTGTTACGTATACACACGATTTGGCCATATCTTGTTTTATGCTTGAACCTACTTATATCTTCATTAGCGAAAATATACAAGGCAACCAAACAACCTACATCCCAGGACAATCCGGCTACCTCTCCGGAATCTACCACTGGCCAAACTTCTTCCCTGCTGTACTCGACCCGAACCACCCCACACCAACCGCACTCATCTGCCCTCATCGCCGACACCCGGCCGAACCAGTAACTCCAACCATCTGGCCGAACTGCCGCATCCCGGCCAACGCTTCCTCGCCATTCACGAACGATCCCCCTCTGAAGCCTCCACGAGCCGCCCTCGACCCCATGGCGCATCTCCACCGGCCACCCGCAGTCGAGGAAACCTCCGGCGAAAACCCTCGAAGCTGCCACCACCGCGAGGTCGTCGAGCGCCACCTACGCTCGACCAGGCTGCGAGCCTCCCCCGCGACCAACTCCTCAGAGCAGCGCCCCTTCTGCGCCAAGAACCCGCTGGTGAGCTCTTCGAACCCTTTCGAAACCCTATCACACTCTTTTATTCTTCCTCCTCCTTTCCCCAATGTCTCTCTCACCCCTTCCTTATTTTCCTCAAAGAAGAGGAGCAGTGAAGGGACTCCCCTTTTCTATATTAAAGGAATAGGGAGAGAGGTTGGGGTGTGGGAACAGCATTTGAGCAGAAATCGTTGTGAGTTATTGTATTACTGTTATTATTAAAATACACATGGCAGTATCTGTGTATTTGTATTATTTCTTAAGTAAAATATTGGCAGCATTAATATTATAATTTTATTGTTAAACTATAGGAGTAATAGTTTGGTTATTTTATGGGTTAATTCGGGCTTAAGTCCTAATAGCATATTTTAATCAATATAGATCTTTATTATAAATTATATATGGATATAAACTTGTTAAATTTGGGCTTTTCTAGATTCAGTCTTAATTAATATTTTGGGTCCATATTTTTCAGACCCATATTTTACTCTTAAGGGAGTTTATTAGGCTTGTGTTTTGGACTGTCAAATAATAAAATGCCTTAAGGTCTATATATATAAATAAAATGGTTTTCTATGAAAAGAGAAAAGTATATTTCACTATAAACATTGGGCTTTTATTTGATCTCTATTTCAATAGCTTTATGTAAGTATTACAAAGACAAATATTTTAAAGATGTTTAATGCCTATTATACTTTTAAAAATATTTATAGTTAGGTTTTATCCTTAGACTGATAAAACTAGAATATTTATCTAAATACTTGATTGATAAAATATAATTACTAAATGTCTTTCTAAAAGAGTCTTGACTAATAAAATTATGGTCTAATATTATAAGGTATTTTTCGAAAATGTTTATAAGTGTTCTCTAATAAAAATATATATTATTATTAGGATCCTTTCTTCTCGAAATCTCTATAAAATTAGATTAGCCCTGATCATGACCGCTCTAGTTGTATTACTAGTTCTTTTGCTAACTTGGGACTCCTTAACATCGATCCTAGGCTAATGAGATAATTGTGGACCCAGCGAGATGGTTGTTTCACCAGCTAAGGACCTCAGGCAAGTGCACTTTCTGATTGCTTTTCGATTCATAGTAGTCTTTTCATTTCATGTCTATACATATATCTTGCTGCTTGTTGACACGCTCGTCACACGGAGTAGTCGGGAGGGAAAATATCTTAGTAAACATGTGGACTACCCAGAACTATCCTATTGTCTCTCGTGAATGCTAGCCGCTGCGCACGACACGTGCAGTGTGCCTGATTTACCCCCTAGCCATCCACATGTTGAAATGGATATTTCACACCACCTAGATAGATGTCTTTTACTAGCTTTTCCTTGTTTATTTCTCTATCGTGCTATGACATCACTTTATCTTACAGTTTTCATTTCTCATATGCTATTTTCATGTCTTGATAATTCTATTGTGTTTTGCACTGCCGTCGGTTTGTGTGCTTGTTCCAATCCTGACTGGATAACCAACATTTTTCAGGTTTAGCCGCGATCATTCTTAGCATTGGGAAGACTTGGGTATGCTGAAGACAACCTAGAAATAGAAGATAGCATTGTATCAATTTCATTAAATGTAAAGCCTTGTACTTTCTTTAATTATAATTCTTGTAAATGTTGTAATAAATATAGATTTGTGAATGAGCAGCAAATATTGTATTTTCGAGCATATATTTCTTGCGGGCTTGACAGCGTTCTACCGCCGACTCTGCGGCGTAGGCTGGCTTGGACACGTCTCGTATCCGAAAAGCGGGTGCGGGTCGTGACAAGTTTTTGTGGTGGCCCATGCAGGTCAGTTTTCGCAAAAGATTGCGAACTCGCAGTAGTACCATATTAGTCGTACTGCTGCGAGCCTGCCCCAAGAAATGCTCATTCACAAACTAGGATTAAAATAATTTAGGAGAATAACTAGGACTAGGAGTCCCTTGTTCACACTGACCATTGGGTAGTTAAGATTATTAGATAGGCCATGCAATTTAGATAGCTTGCTAGAACCCTATAGGTACACCATTATTTTTATATGACCATATGACCCCATGCGGATATACTATTTGCTTGATTAGTTAGGCTTACCTAAAATTAGGGCTTTGATTTTGATAAACTATTTAACTTTCTTTTGCTGTATAGATATAAATCTTATATCATAAGTTAGAATTGCATGCTTTAAATTCTCTTTTGCTGTAAGGAGTTAGTTTATAATTTCTGATTCAATTATTTGTGTATAAATCTCGAGTTAGATTTTGATTCTCACAAAACTCGAACTACTTGTGCCTCCTTTTCCAAAAATCTTGCCTACTTATATGTTGATTATTCTTAACCAACGCTGCTATTACAGCTTAGTTTTGCAAGCTTACTCTTTATCGAGCTTGATTCAAGACATATGCTTATTGGGGACGCCCGCTAACATATTGTCTAATCAGAATCATTGTATTACGGTCTGATCAACCATAATGCATTTGGTTCGCTTTTCATCTAATTATCCTACGTGGATTGAGATATAGATGTCTCTAGGATCTCATCTGCGACTGCTTTTAACCCCTCTTGAAATAATATCTTCGCCCTTGAATCACGCAATTGTACTCAGTAACCCCTTTCTTGAACTCCTTGTTGGTTTTTGTCTTCCACTGATTCGGAAATACAAAAGCTCGTAATTGATGGATAGATACATAGTATTCTCATGACTATGATAGTTGTATATGCAAGTGTAGCTACCATCGGCCAGCCCTGTGACAGGAACCTTGCCACCATATCCTAGCCTCTAAGGTGGGTAGAAGTCCTCGGAGTTTCGGAGTTACAAAATGACAAGAAGGAGGATACAACTATTTTTGAGAAAATAAATTTGAGGAGATTAAGGGGATACTAGACTTTGAACTTTAAGAAATAGTTATGAAATTGAATTTCGAGGACGAAATTATTTTAAGGTGGGTAGATTTGTAACTCCTCTTCCCGGATCTCAAATATTTTATTTGTCATATCATCTTATTATTTTCGTTTAGGAATAAATTTTTCTTCGAAAACAGTAAACGTTACCTTACTGATAGTTACTTATTTCTTTTTTCTCGACAAAGGGTTGGTCATAATTTAAATTTATTAGGATATAAACGTTACGATATTTATTACCCTATTATTATGATAATCAAATTAATGGATTATGGTTTTCTTTTAATTTATTTGATTTGAAATACTCAGATGTGAAAATACTTATTGGTATCTTAACCGGTATATTTCATTTATAAAAGGCGATTCGATTGTAGGACTAAGACTATTAGATTACGACTAGATCGATTTTGCTAATCATTATTTGAATTGATTTGGAATTTACTATATTTTAAACATTAGATCTTGATTCATATTATTATCATGAATATGTTTTGATTAATATATTATATATTGTTTTGATAATATTGAATATTATGAAACATTAAATGTTGTGTTTGGATTTGTTTTTTACGAAATTTAAAGTTATTTGAGAAATTATCTTATTTGTAGATTAAATGTTTTCAAACAAAACTAGTATCCTATTTGATAATTGCATAATTACTTAAAGGGATTGATTGCCTTAAATCTAATTTTGATAATATTCCTACAAAATAATACTTCTCTAATTATAGTATAGATATTCATCTGAGTTGAAGTACTTATCAAATATTTATTTAAACTATCCTTGATTCTAATTTATTGATGAATTATGAATTTGATAAACTTTGATTTAAAGGTGTATTTGATTATAGAATAATTAGATTATAACCATAATCCCTATGCTTAATAGTCTAAACAAAGTTTACTATTATTTATCTTCTCCTCATCACGAATATCGTACTCTATTTTAAGTTCCGATATGAATAAGATTTATATTTAATGCATATTTGATACAATCGGATCTATAAGATAGGGTTATTATTTAAGCTACCCCTCTCCCAGAAGTTTCATATCCATACACAAACCATCCTTATCTAATAGCTCTGCATACCCATCCCCAACTACCATCTACTGGATCGGGTGTTACGTATACACACGATTTGGCCATATCTTGTTTTATGCTTGAACCTACTTATATCTTTATTAGCGAAAATATACAAGGCAACCAAACAACCTACATCCCAGGACAATTCGGCTACCTCCACGGAATCTACCACTGGCCAAACTTCTTCCCTGCTGTACTCGACCCGAACCACCCCACACCAACCGCCCTCATCTGCCCTCATCGCCGACACCCGGCCGAACCAGCAACTCCAACCATCTGGCCGAACTGCCGCATCCCGGCCAACGCTTCCTCGCCATTCACGAACGATCCCCCTCTGAAGCCTCCACGAGCCGCCCTCGACCCCATGGCGCATCTCCACCGGCCACCCGCAGTCGAGGAAACCTCCGGCGAAAACCCTCGAAGCCGCCACCACCGCGAGGTCGTCGAGCGCCACCTATGCTCGACCAGGCTGCGAGCCTCCCCCGCGACCAACTCCTCAGAGCAGCGCCCCTTCTGCGCCAAGAACCCGCTGGTGAGCTCTTCGAACCCTTTCGAAACCCTATCACACTCTTTTATTCTTCCTCCTCCTTTCCCCAATGTCTCTCTCACCCCTTCCTTATTTTCCTCAAAGAAGAGGAGCAGTGAAGGGACTCCCCTTTTCTATATTAAAGGAATAGGGAGAGAGGTTGGGGTGTGGGAACAGCATTTGAGCAGAAATCGTTGTGAGTTATTGTATTACTGTTATTATTAAAATACACATGGCAGTATCTGTGTATTTGTATTATTTCTTAAGTAAAATATTGGCAGCATTAATATTATAATTTTATTGTTAAACTATAGGAGTAATAGTTTGGTTATTTTATGGGTTAATTCGGGCTTAAGTCCTAATAGCATATTTTAATCAATATAGATCTTTATTATAAATTATATATGGATATAAACTTGTTAAATTTGGGCTTTTCTAGATTCAGTCTTAATTAATATTTTGGGTCCATATTTTTCAGACCCATATTTTACTCTTAAGGGAGTTTATTAGGCTTGTGTTTTGGACTGTCAAATAATAAAATGCCTTAAGGTCTATATATATAAATAAAATGGTTTTCTATGAAAAGATAAAAGTATATTTCACTATAAACATTGGGCTTTTATTTGATCTCTATTTCAATAGCTTTATGTAAGTATTACAAAGACAAATATTTTAAAGATGTTTAATGCCTATTATACTTTTAAAAATATTTATAGTTAGGTTTTATCCTTAGACTGATAAAACTAGAATATTTATCTAAATACTTGATTGATAAAATATAATTACTAAATGTCTTTCTAAAAGAGTCTTGACTAATAAAATTATGGTCTAATATTATAAGGTATTTTTCGAAAATGTTTATAAGTGTTCTCTAATAAAAATATATATTATTATTAGGATCCTTTCTTCTCGAAATCTCTATAAAATTAGATTAGCCCTGATCATGACCGCTCTAGTTGTATTACTAGTTCTTTTGCTAACTTGGGACTCCTTAACATCGATCCTAGGCTAATGAGATAATTGTGGACCCAGCGAGATGGTTGTTTCACCAGCTAAGGACCTCAGGCAAGTGCACTTTCTGATTGCTTTTCGATTCATAGTGGTCTTTTCATTTCATGTCTATACATATATCTTGCTGCTTGTTGACACGCTCGTCACACGGAGTAGTCGGGAGGGGAAATATCTTAGTAAACATGTGGACTACCCAGAACTATCCTATTGTCTCTCGTGAATGCTAGCCGCTGCGCACGACACGTGCAGTGTGCCTGATTTACCCCCTAGCCGTCCACATGTTGAAATGGATATTTCACACCACCTAGATAGATGTCTTTTACTAGCTTTTCCTTGTTTATTTCTCTATCGTGCTATGACATCACTTTATCTTACAGTTTTCATTTCTCATATGCTATTTTCATGTCTTGATAATTCTATTGTGTTTTGCACTGCCGTCGGTTTGTGTGCTTGTTCCAATCCTGACTGGATAACCAACATTTTTCAGGTTTAGCCGCGATCATTCTTAGCATTGGGAAGACTTGGGTATGCTGAAGACAACCTAGAAATAGAAGATAGCATTGTATCAATTTCATTAAATGTAAAGCCTTGTACTTTCTTTAATTATAATTCTTGTAAATGTTGTAATAAATATAGATTTGTGAATGAGCAGCAAATATTGTATTTTCGAGCATATATTTCTTGCGGGCTTGACAGCGTTCTACCGCCGACTCTGCGGCGTAGGCTGGCTTGGACACGTCTCGTATCCGAAAAGCGGGTGCGGGTCGTGACACAGCTGTAGGAATCTAATCTAGAAGATGATTACTTTATCCCTTGGACGATGCGATGAAGAAAACTTGAACTTCGAAGAACTTGGACAGCAACTGGACAATCTCTCTGTTCTCTCTGAAATTGACTGTAGTGTCTGATGAAGATGAAGAAACTCTCTTTTATAGAGTTCAGGATAACTGTCCTTAAGCATACGCTCAGGTAGTTACTTGACGTGTGCATAACTGCAGGGACGCGTGGCAAATTCTGATGAAGACACATTAGCGTGCGGTTGAAAGTAGTGGAGCATATTCAGGAGGGATTGATGGCATGAATGCCACGTTACATAACTTCTGAAGAAGTGGATAACTGAGTGCAGGACACGTGAGAACGTATGTTAACTGCACATTGAAAATCATTCTGGACACAACTGCTGTGATACGCTGCCTTAGAAGAAGAATTATATGCTAGCTTTTGAAGGCACATGTCTTGCATACGCTTACTTAGACAGCGTAGAACCATATAAAGCTGATACGCTCACAATATTGACAGGGAGTCGTATGGAAACTATACACTCATTTGACTGGGAAGGAGTCGTATGAGATCCATACGCTCACTTAATTGGAAGGAGTCGTATGAGATCCATACACTCACTTAATTGGAAGGAGTAGTATGAGATCCATACGCTCACTTAATTGGAAGGAGTCGTATGAGATCCATACGCTCACTTAATTGGAAGGAGTCGTATGAGATCCATACGCTCACTTAATTGGAAGGAGTCGTATGTTTGAATAAGTAGACACGTGGCATGTTTGAATAAGTAGACACGTGGACATCATCAATCTTATTTGATACGCCATATCTTCCAATAACTGATAAAATCTTCTCGAGCGTCGTGAATGCGGATATGATGGCTGACAGTCTGTCAAAACTGACAGTAATGATGGCTTTTACATTTATGAGAGATGCTGAGCTGTCCTCGTAAAAGACAAAACCGACTCTTTGAAAACCTATACGACGGCTAGTCTTCATTGGACAGTTGTCTTTGCACGAAAGACGAAGTGTCAGATTCATCCTTTATTAAATATATGCTGTGCTGTCATCTCAGAAAATAATAAAATATTCACTGAGCGTACGGCCTTTGGATGAGCGTATGGCCTTGACTGAGCGTATGGCCTTGAGCGTATGACTTGGACTGAGCGTATGGCTTTGAGCGTATGACTTGGACTGAGTCTCATGTCAGCGTGTCATAATTTTCACACCCTAAAAGACCCCCTTCAAAGTTTTCGAACTTTATGAATTTCAAAAGTTCGAAATTACTTTGAACTTTAAAGTGAGAATAAGTCCTGACATGCTGGCATGAGTTTGTTATCTTCCTCAATATCAGTGCAAATCTTTAGGGATTTTGTTTAAAGAATATCCGCCGTTTGAACTTCTTTCTTTCTTCTATAAAATAGGTCTTCCAAAACCTATTTTATTTCTTTACCACAGCTTTTGCCTTCGAGAGATAAAAGAGCTTTCAGAAACTCAAGATCATTCTTTGTAACACCCTGTTTCTGAAAATTGGGGATTTTTGAAAAATTATTATTTTTATTATTTATTAGTGGTATTTTGGTCATGGTATGATTTTCTGGTGATTTTAGTTAAGTTAAACCAATTCTAAAGTCATGCTAAGTCATGACTTATGACTTTGTGACTTTGTTAGTAAACCTTAGTGTAAACCCTAGTTTTCTCTAACCTAGAAGTTGCCA
Source organism: Iris pallida (assembly GCA_029216955.1). Lineage (NCBI taxonomy): Eukaryota > Viridiplantae > Streptophyta > Magnoliopsida > Asparagales > Iridaceae > Iris > Iris pallida. The sequence goes on from JANAVB010004800.1 coordinate 18,707,099, forward strand.
TGACCATGAGAACTTGACCATAGGCTTAGAATATCATTTAGTGATTTTTAGCCTAAGGGGTATTTTGGTAATTTTCTAGGAATTAAGTAGGATTAGTGAGATTTTACTATTCATGGACTTTTGATTAGTGACTTGATAATCCCTAACCTAGTTACCCTAATCTAGAGGTTAGTTCCTAACCTAGAAACTAAGAGGATTAGATATTTCATGGTAGTCAAAGCTATACAAATATCTAGATATTTACTTATTGATATTTTGCTTGATTTATGCAAAATATCTTAAACCCTTTACAAAAGTCTTTAGCTTAGCCATGAAGCTTTGAACCCCCCCCCCCCCCCATGCTTGTGGCCGGCCAAGACACCCCCATGACACCCCCTTGCCCCCCCTCTCTCCTATATAGCTAACACTTAGTTCACATTCCCATGGTTTCATGAAAAATCAAAACTAAGAAAAACCCAAGAACCCTTCCACTCTTTTGACCATAACTTTCTTATTTCTCAAGCTTTGAACCTCTAGTTTTCTCCATTAGGTCACCTACAATCTAAGGGAGCCTAGGGAAGTGAGCTACTCAAGTTTCACCAAGGAAGGACAAGTTGAGGCTATTGGATGTACACCCTCATTTAGTGGAAACTCAAGACTTTGCACACATAGAGGTAAATATATCTAAACCTAGTTAATATACTGTTTTTTCTTCATTATTGCATGCATATAGTTATAATATAGTTGTGGGTAGAGTTTGGTGATTTTAGGGTTTTGTTTGGTGTCGTGTCGGACACGTATCCTAATTGAATTTCATGTATTTTTAATGTTTTTAGCTCACTGTCATAGTATAAATTTACTCACTGTTTTCTAAAACTTTTTGAACCAAAACCTAGCCTAGCTAACCCTAACCCTGTGTCACTGAGCACGTTTTGAGCTTGAGTCGTGTCCAAAACTGGACACAAAGCTCTCGGACACAACACTGTTTAGACACTGTTTTTACACTGAAAAATGCCCTGCTACCACCCCCTTGGTTCTCCCTACACACGACACTAGGACACGAGAAATTTTGTGGACACGAGGGGGCAATGTCTGCGCACATACCCCCAAAATTTGGTGTCGCCTCGTGTCGTGTCGAGTGAGAAAACTCACTCGCACTGGACACGGGCAGACAGTGCACACGCACAGTTTCTGTTAAAACCGACTAGGACACGGACTTCGTATCACGTGGACACGACACTAGGACACCTCGTGGTGACACGATTGTGTAGCCCAACACGTGGGATACACGTGGACATGACCACGAGGCCCCACGTGGCCCGTGTCGTGTCCACGAGGCGTGTGACTCACTGCACGACGCAGTGCAAAACACGCGTATCAGTCGTATTTTCACGACTGATACGGCCCTCGTGTCGACACTGTGCGACACTTGGACACGAGACAGACACTGGGACACCTAGCCTGACCCTAGGCGAACCCACACGCGTGAGCACGAGACACATGGACACGTGTGTCGTGTCCTAGAGTGAACTGCACGCGTGCACGACGCTGTGCACGCGTGGGTGTATCAGGAATTTACCCGAGCCATGTTTTTGGGTGTTTGGACACGTGAAAATGTGTCGTGGTGTCGTGTCAGTGTCCTAGGACACTAGTATATGTGCGGGGTGTCAGTTACCAACCCTTGGTTGGGAGTCTTAGCTCGATTAGGTTGTGTGTATTCGAATTTCCCCATTCGAGTGCACTGTGCACTGTCACAGTTTTTGGGATTTTTTCCAGTTTTTAGAAATCGAATTTCGATTCGATTTTGTTAATGATTTATACATTAGACTAGTGTATTTTAGTGTGTAGATGTGAAGTATATACGTATTTGTGGGTATGGGTCGATTTGGGGAGATTTGGTTATGTGTGTGTGTAGTTGTACATGTATGTACATATGTATGTATGTATGTATCCTGTGTGTGTGTGTTTGGGTATGAGTGTGGTTCCAGAGTTCCTGGAAACCCCCCCTTACTGTCCTGACCCTATCACAGCCTCTCACTCTCTCTCTCACTGTCATTCTCACTCCAAGTCTCTCTCTCTCTTAACTATATATATGTAATATATATAGGTTGATATATATATATATAGAGATATATATATATATATGTATATATATAAATGATATATATATACATTTGTTTTAGGTCTCTTTGTGTTATATATATATATAAATATGTGAGTGGGGGGTTTTGGGTATTGTATATATGGTATTTCCATATAGGTATGTAGATAATAGATTGGTATATATATATATATATATATATATATAGATATATATTAGTGTATATATATGTTTATATATATATGTGGGGTTATGGGTATATTACATAGTGACCCTTATATATAGGTTATATATATATATATATTTGTATAGATTCTATTGTAGGTATAAACCTATGAACCCTATGACTAGCCCATGGCCTATGGCCAAGATTATTAGCCTATGGCTTGGGGCTAACCCTAAAGGCCCAAACCCTTGACCTAATTGACCCTTGACTAAGTGTTGACCAAGGTCAACCTTAGGTCAAATTTGAACTAGCTTAACCTAGTTTTGACTTAAACCTAGATTAAACTTGTTTGACCTTGTTTGATCTCGTTTGACCTTATTTGACTTAGTATGACTTCCTGTGACCTAGTTTAACTATTAGAGTTGACCCAGAGTTGACTTTTGACCAGATTGACCTAGAATCATGTAGTATGCATTGTACACTCTATTTTTACCATTGTGGATACATTGTGACTTGTATTGCTCTGATTAGGAGCCATACACCTCTCCTCAGACAGTATATCTTCTTCAGACATTCAGTTATCAGGCGAGTACATTCTCTGACCGTTTCATATTTGCCAGGATTTATATTCTTGCTCTAGCTTACTTTACTTGATGCTGACACGATTGTTATCACGGATTGGTACTATATGGATCTTTTCATGAGATGTTATCCCCCTCGGGAGCATCGGGTACTTTTGTCATGTGTGTTTCACTTACATCATGTATCTCATGCTTCTATTTTTATGTATCTTCATGTATCAGCTAGTGACTCATGTACTCTCATGATCACCGAGCCTCCATAAATCTTCCTGAATCACTCACGTATCACCCAATTATGGGCTTATCACGAATCTTAACATAACCTGAATGGATCCTTGTGTATTGATTGGGGATGGGGGAGTGGAAATAGTCATGTGGATATTACCCCAGTAGCTGTAGTCATGAATCACTTCTAGCTGTAATCATGAATCTCCTATGCCATTTCACATGTCTATATTTTACTCTGACTCACTAGACACTGCTAGTTCTCTATATACAGTAGATATTTCCTTTACAGCTATCTCTTTTGCTACATGTATCTTCCTTCAGCAGTTCCTGTATTTTACTCTATTGCATGCTTTATATCTCCTATCATTCTATGCACTGCGTGAGATGTATTGTGCTCGTTCCCGTCCTGATTGGACCTGTTGAAAATATTACAGAGGATGAGGAGGAGGCCCTGGTGTCTACCTATTATGGAGCAGGACTAGATGATACTTATGTTGTGGACCCTCAGCAGGATCCACCTGCAGCTGAGGATGTTGTTCCAGTAGTCTAGACCAGTTTAGCCTAGGCAGTCTTTTCTATATTTACTTTTGTCTCACATCTGAGTTGTATTTTGAGATGTTGAGTTATGTATAGATTCTTAGTCTTGTATTATGAGTTGACATTCTGGATGTTATGTATCTTCGACACTTAGTCTTATTTCATCTATGCTATGGTTCTCTTTGAGTTACTATCTATCTTCTGTCTTTCGTTCTTCTACCCTAGATGTGATTGAGATGTATATTATTATGTCACCTCCATTCGGAGAGTATAAACTGTACAAGTACTTTGGTATTGTTAGATGATTGACCCAGGACAGCGTTCTACCGCCGACACTGCGGCGTAGGCTGGGCGTTGTTACGTTCTCGTACCCTAATAGTGGGTGCGGGTCGTGACACGTTTTTAGTGGTGGCCCATGCAGGTCTCGAGTTTATGTAGTAGTATTCGAACTAGAGTATCACTACAGCCTGCGATAGGATTTGAGGAATAGGCTTAGTAAGAGAGGATGCTCAATCATTGTTAGGATACCTTGAGAGATTCCTGGGATGACCCTTGAGAATCTCATTTGAAATTACGATTTAAACTCCTTTTCCCTTGATTGAATTTGGTTTTGGAGGATTCACTGTAGAACTTTGAATCCTGGTATTAGTTGATGATTTTAAAAATTTTGTAGTTGTTGATTTTAATTTCTTAGTGTTAGATTAATATCTTTTATTTTTTTGGGTACTCAATCACAATTATGAGAAAACTCTTATCTGTTTCTTGCCATCTAATCCTCTTGCTAATTGCCTTTCATTGAAATGAACTGTCCTCTCTATTTTGCACCTTGCTTAGACTCTTTTTACCAATCTATGTGACTGTAACCCAAACCTGACTTACTCGACATTTCCTCAAATCAAGACTTTATTGAGACCTTCTAACCTTGACCCTTGATTGATCGAACCCTAACTATATTCATCTAGTAGCCTATCTATCCCTAGGACTGTGTTCCTAAATTATTTACTAGATTTCTGATTAATTTTATTTCATGAGTTAATTTGATCTTCTTCAATTTTTGTATCAATTTGTCACGTCTAGAACTCCCACTTTCTATTCTAGATCATTGGACGTCCTTTACCGTGACTTAGATATTCAGAGTATAATACTAGCTGTTACCTCCCAACAAACTTCACATGTAAGACCTAGACTAGCCACCTTCATGTAGGTATTCCATGTCCCACTAAAATCCGTCTCCTTGTACTCTATTTTCTTGATATAATTTTCTGGTCAAATGGCTAAACCATAACCTCTACCATGATACTAAATTGGTTCTTATTTCAATTAGAGATCCACCTTGGCTCAATTTTTTCGACCTGGTATGTGATGGTGTTCTGTTTGAACCCTCAAATACTTAACCTTGTACCTTACCTTGAATGCTTGACCCGATTGGTTAAGAATCTTGGACTATGTATCTTCTTTCATCATTTCCACCCTTACTTATATCTTATGCCATAAATTTATCCTTAAGTTTTACAAGCTTATCATTTTCGAGCTTGATCATGGTATATTTTATTGGGTGTACACCCACTAATATATTATCTAATCAGAACCGGCGCATGATGGTCTGATCAACCTATTGCGTTTGGGTTCGCTTTTTCATATATTAATCTACGTGGATACAGACACAGTTAAACTTACCCTAGAATCTTATCCACAACAGCCTTGACAATTCTCCTTGGAATTATTTTAATCGCCTATGAACCTCGTATTTGTATCCAGTTGAATTAAATTTATCATGACCTGGATCTTCATCATTGGATGCTCGTGCTCATACTTAATTTCATTGATTTCCCATCTTGCCCAAATCTTTATTTTTTCCTGAAATTGATCAACTTAGATCGTGTCAAGACTAAAATCTATTTGTGATTGTTTGTACCTAAATTTTCAATTTTCTTTTTATGGAATGGTAACTTTAATGATTTCTCACTTGTTAATAACCCATTTTCATATAGGATGGTAGACGACCCTATAGCCTTGATGATTGTTGTTCCCTTACCTTCCCAATTAGGACACCTTAGATTGCTTGAACGTTTTGATACCATAGGACAGTATTGATCTAGAATGACTAGTGCACCTAGATGAGACCGCAGACTGTTCCATTTAACATGTTCCCCTGGTACCACTATTTCATCACGATTTTTGGTTCAATTTAGGCCATAGACCTTTCCCACTCTAAATTGTGATCATCGTAGGCATATTACCGTGACTTTTAAATTTGGAGCACAAGACTAGTTGTTTTCTCAAAACTGACTTCACATACCAGACCTAGACATGACATACTACACCCATGACCTTAGTGTCCCACTCAGGCATACCATTATGTGCTTTATTTGCTTAGTACGATTTTCCTGACCCGAGACTCCATCCTGATTTATCCCATGGAGTTACTTTTGGTTTCGATTTAAATTCAGGACACCTTATGACCTGAAACTGCCAGCCAATTCTTGGACATGACCCAGTATAGGTCTGCTACCCCTATTTTGCTTGTTGACCTTGTATGTTGCCCAGGTAGTGGCTTCGTCCTTGATTGTTGGAGGTTGACCTAGAAGGAGTACGACCATCTAAATTTCGAGGACGAAATTATTTAAGGTGGGTAGACTTGTAACACCCTGTTTCTGAAAATTGGGGATTTTTGAAAAATTATTATTTTTATTATTTATTAGTGGTATTTTGGTCATGGTATGATTTTCTGGTGATTTTAGTTAAGTTAAACCAATTCTAAAGTCATGCTAAGTCATGACTTATGACTTTGTGACTTTGTTAGTAAACCTTAGTGTAAACCCTAGTTTTCTCTAACCTAGAAGTTGCCATGACCATGAGAACTTGACCATAGGCTTAGAATATCATTTAGTGATTTTTAGCCTAAGGGGTATTTTGGTAATTTTCTAGGAATTAAGTAGGATTAGTGAGATTTTACTATTCATGGACTTTTGATTAGTGACTTGATAATCCCTAACCTAGTTACCCTAATCTAGAGGTTAGTTCCTAACCTAGAAACTAAGAGGATTAGATATTTCATGGTAGTCAAAGCTATACAAATATCTAGATATTTACTTATTGATATTTTGCTTGATTTATGCAAAATATCTTAAACCCTTTACAAAAGTCTTTAGCTTAGCCATGAAGCTTTGAACCCCCCCCCCCCATGCTTGTGGCCGGCCAAGACACCCCCATGACACCCCCTTGCCCCCCCTCTCTCCTATATAGCTAACACTTAGTTCACATTCCCATGGTTTCATGAAAAATCAAAACTAAGAAAAACCCAAGAACCCTTCCACTCTTTTGACCATAACTTTCTCATTTCTCAAGCTTTGAACCTCTAGTTTTCTCCATTAGGTCACCTACAATCTAAGGGAGCCTAGGGAAGTGAGCTACTCAAGTTTCACCAAGGAAGGACAAGTTGAGGCTATTGGATGTACACCCTCATTTAGTGGAAACTCAAGACTTTGCACACATAGAGGTAAATATATCTAAACCTAGTTAATATACTGTTTTTTCTTCATTATTGCATGCATATAGTTATAATATAGTTGTGGGTAGAGTTTGGTGATTTTAGGGTTTTGTTTGGTGTCGTGTCGGACACGTATCCTAATTGAATTTCATGTATTTTTAATGTTTTTAGCTCACTGTCATAGTATAAATTTACTCACTGTTTTCTAAAACTTTTTGAACCAAAACCTAGCCTAGCTAACCCTAACCCTGTGTCACTGAGCACGTTTTGAGCTTGAGTCGTGTCCAAAACTGGACACAAAGCTCTCGGACACAACACTGTTTAGACACTATTTTTACACTGAAAAATGCCCTGCTACCACCCCCTTGGTTCTCCCTACACACGACACTAGGACACGAGAAATTTTGTGGACACGAGGGGGCAATGTCTGCGCACATACCCCCAAAATTTGGTGTCGCCTCGTGTCGTGTCGAGTGAGAAAACTCACTCGCACTGGACACGGGCAGACAGTGCACACGCACAGTTTCTGTTAAAACCGACTAGGACACGGACTTCGTATCACGTGGACACGACACTAGGACACCTCGTGGTGACACGATTGTGTAGCCCAACACGTGGGATACACGTGGACATGACCACGAGGCCCCACGTGGCCCGTGTCGTGTCCACGAGGCGTGTGACTCACTGCACGACGCAGTGCAAAACACGCGTATCAGTCGTATTTTCACGACTGATACGGCCCTCGTGTCGACACTGTGCGACACTTGGACACGAGACAGACACTGGGACACCTAGCCTGACCCTAGGCGAACCCACACGCGTGAGCACGAGACACATGGACACGTGTGTCGTGTCCTAGAGTGAACTGCACACGTGCACGACGCTGTGCACGCGTGGGTGTATCAGGAATTTACCCGAGCCATGTTTTTGGGTGTTTGGACATGTGAAAATGTGTCGTGGTGTCGTGTCAGTGTCCTAGGACACTAGTATATGTGCGGGGTGTCAGTTACCAACCCTTGGTTGGGAGTCTTAGCTCGATTAGGTTGTGTGTATTCGAATTTCCCCATTCGAGTGCACTGTGCACTGTCACAGTTTTTGGGATTTTTTTTCAGTTTTTAGAAATCGAATTTCGATTCGATTTTGTTAATGATTTATACATTAGACTAGTGTATTTTAGTGTGTAGATGTGAAGTATATACGTATTTGTGGGTATGGGTCGATTTGGGGAGATTTGGTTATGTGTGTGTGTAGTTGTACATGTATGTACATATGTATGTATGTATGTATCCTGTGTGTGTGTGTTAGGGTATGAGTGTGGTTCCAGAGTTCCTGGAAACCCCCCTTACTGTCCTGACCCTATCACAGCCTCTCACTCTCTCTCTCACTGTCATTCTCACTCCAAGTCTCTCTCTCTCTTAACTATATATATGTAATATATATAGGTTGATATATATATATATAGATATATATATATATATATATATATATATATATATATATATATATATATATATATATATATATATATATATATATATATATATATGTATATATATAAATGATATATATATACATTTGTTTTAGGTCTCTTTGTGTTATATATATATATAAATATGTGAGTGGGGGGTTTTGGGTATTGTATATATGGTATTTCCATATAGGTATATAGATAATAGATTGGTATATATATATATATATATATATATATATATATATATATATATATATATATATATATATAGATATATATTAGTGTATATATATGTTTATATATATATGTGGGGTTATGGGTATATTACATAGTGACCCTTATATATAGGTTATATATATATATATTTGTATAGATTCTATTGTAGGTATAAACCTATGAACCCTATGACTAGCCCATGGCCTATGGCCAAGATTATTAGCCTATGGCTTGGGGCTAACCCTAAAGGCCCAAACCCTTGACCTAATTGACCCTTGACTAAGTGTTGACCAAGGTCAACCTTAGGTCAAATTTGAACTAGCTTAACCTAGTTTTGACTTAAACCTAGATTAAACTTGTTTGACCTTGTTTGATCTTGTTTGACCTTATTTGACTTAGTATGACTTCCTGTGACCTAGTTTAACTATTAGAGTTGACCCAGAGTTGACTTTTGACCAGATTGACCTAGAATCATGTAGTATGCATTGTACACTCTATTTTTACCATTGTGGATACATTGTGACTTGTATTGCTCTGATTAGGAGCCATACACCTCTCCTCAGACAGTATATCTTCTTCAGACATTCAGTTATCAGGCGAGTACATTCTCTGACCGTTTCATATTTGCCAGGATTTATATTCTTGCTCTAGCTTACTTTACTTGATGCTGACACGATTGTTATCACAGATTGGTACTATATGGATCTTTTCATGAGATGTTATCCCCCTTGGGAGCATCAGGTACTTTAGTCATGTGTGTTTCACTTACATCATGTATCTCATGCTTCTATTTTCATGTATCTTCATGTATCAGCTAGTGACTCATGTACTCTCATGATCACCGAGCCTCCATGAATCTTCATGAATCACTCACGTATCACCCAATTATGGGCTTATCACGAATCTTAACATAACCTGAATGGATCCTTGTGTATTGATTGGGGATGGGGGAGTGGAAATAGTCATGTGGATATTACCCCAGTAGCTGTAGTCATGAATCACTTCTAGCTGTAATCATGAATCTCCTATGCCATTTCACATATCTATATTTTACTCTGACTCACTAGACACTGCTAGTTCTCTATATACAGTAGATATTTCCTTTACAGCTATCTCTTTTGCTACATGTATCTTCCTTCAGCAGTTCCTGTATTTTACTCTATTGCATGCTTTATATCTCCTATCATTCTATGCACTGCGTGAGATGTATTGTGCTCGTTCCTGTCCTGATTGGACCTGTTGAAAATATTACAGAGGATGAGGAGGAGGCCCTGGTGTCTACCTATTATGGAGCAGGACTAGATGATACTTATGTTGTGGACCCTCAGCAGGATCCACCTGCAGCTGAGGATGTTGTTCCAGTAGTCTAGACCAGTTTAGCCTAGGCAGTCTTTTCTATATTTACTTTTGTCTCACATCTGAGTTGTATTTTGAGATGTTGAGTTATGTATAGATTCTTAGTCTTGTATTATGAGTTGACATTCTGGATGTTATGTATCTTCGACACTTAGTCTTATTTCATCAATGCTATGGTTCTCTTTGAGTTACTATCTATCTTCTGTCTTTCGTTCTTCTACCCTAGATGTGATTGAGATGTATATTGTTATGTCACCTCCATTCGGAGAGTATAAACTGTACAAGTACTTTGGTATTGTTAGATGATTCACCCAGGACAGCGTTCTACCGCCGACACTGCGGCGTAGGCTGGGCGTTGTTACGTTCTCGTACCCTAATAGTGGGTGCGGGTCGTGACATTCTTCTTCTTCTTCGTCTTCAACTCCATCTCCATTAATGGCACCCAAGGTTGATGCTGCTGCAAAAGGAAAGGGGAAAGCCCCTGAAGAGTCATCTCATCCTGCCGTCGACACTGCCACCACCAAGAAGACGGCCAGTCAGCGTATTTCACGCAGTGAACGGCCATTGAAACCTCTCTATGGTGAGGACGAAGATGATGAACAAATAACTATTCCCTTTTTAGGGATCTGGTTAGAACAGAACTCAAAGAGCGTATCCCTCTTTAGGGTCAATACGTCAGCAAATACGCTTCCCTCTTTAGGGTTTAGCCGTATTCCATGTTTTTCGTTTTTACGAAAAATATGTTTGGAGCGTATATCTGTAAGATACGCGTATTTTTGATAGAAATATCAAAATACACTATCTTAAAAGAATATGTTATGGCAATTTGTCTCATTGAGATACGCTAACTCCTGTGTTAGCGTAAATTTTTGATGATCATCTTGTCAACCATACGCTGATACGCTCAAACTGATCATAAACTGAACTTTTAAAATCATTCACTTAAGATAAACTGAGCATATACTGAACCTTGAGTCTGCCATACGCTTAAAGAAAACTGAGCGTATGCTGAACCTTGAGTCTACCATACGCTTAAAGAAAATTGAGCGTATGCTGAACCTTGAATCTGCCATACGCTTAAAGAAAATTGAGCGTATGCTGAACCTTGAGTCTGCCATACGCTTAGTAAAAACTGAGCGTAAGTTGAGCTATACGCTTAGTAAAACTGAGCGTATGTTGAGCTGTACGCTTAGTAAAAACTGAGCGTATGTTGAGCTGTACGCTTAGTAAAAACTGAGCGTATGTTGAGCTGTACGCTTAGTAAAAACTGAGCGTATGTTTAAACTTTATCATCTCTTGACATTGAAGATCTTTAATACTTTATTCTTCATTTGCAGTGGATATTCTGGCTCAGGAAGCAGAATTTGAAGGAAGTATGGGAAATAATTATAGAAGTGATCTATCACATGTTCGTTTTCCCCAATTTGACGGACCTTCCACAAGAATAGCTCTGTTGACCAATCAGGAAGATGATACTTTGCTGAACCTGATGAGTGGACTGCCGTTACAGAGTGTAGATGGTGTTGCCCATTTGAAGCCAGCATTCCTTTTTGGAGATGATATTGACATGAACTCCCAGCCTGCTCTGGACAAAGTATCATACAGTTACTATAGGGATGGTGATGTAAATCAGCCTATGTATTTGATTGGTTTGACAAAGAGTATCAACATAACCCATTTATTCCATTCGGGCCAGCAAAGACAGATGAAGTGGGATATTACTCCATCCCGACAAGCTAAGGCTGGGTGGATTGGATATCGTCAAGGAAGGTTTCGCAGTGGTACTGAACCACATGTCACATCTCTGCGAGGACTGTTACCTGCCACCATCCCTCCTGAGGACTCGGCACTGCTGAAGCCAGTCAGAGTCCCAATTTTTGCCAACGAATTTGCTCAATTAAAGAATGCCATCTACCCAAAACAATCAATGAGGCTGACTGGTCTAGTAAATCCAGAGAACACTAGATGGACTGCTCTAGTGAGATAGATTTTGCAGAACTTCGGTGCATAGTTGAAGGCGATAGGTTTATATGATGCCATTAAGTGTACTGCTTATGGTTTCAAACCAAACCCGGATCTATTTTTGGCATTAGCGAAGAGATATAACTATCGGACCGGCACCTTCATGACCCCAAAGGGCGAGATAGGATTCGCCCTTCATGAAATGGCATATATATCTCAGCTACCAACGGCAGATTTGCCATATGAAGAATATATCCCTTTTGTTGACGAAATGAATAAGATTTCTGCAGCCAACCCACTAATTCTTTATGTATTTGAAGAATTAATGTGTCATTACAGCATCTGTAAAGCTTTTTATAAGGGACAAGGTGGAGAGGGGGACTCCAATTGCTATTCTTCGAAGTGGATGGCTTATTTGTTTCAAGGCCGCACTGACGAAGTTCAAAAGAAGAAAAAGACCGAGCAGTATGTCGGTAAATTCAAGCCCTTGAGTCAAGCCAAGATTAACAGATTAATCCGAGAGACTAATCATGATGACATTGTCGTCGAAGAAGACATCGACAGCTACAAGGCCGGTGATAGGTTAGAAACCTATATTAAGCAGGGTGGTCGAGAATTGTCCGTTGAAGGTCATCTGGCCGGATTCATATCTCTTTGGCTAAGGAAATTCGTAGTTCCTGGCACCTGCTCGGCAGACAGGATGCACAGAGGAGTCGTCTTCGCAGCAGTCTGTTTGGTTTTTGGGTATAAGATGGATCTATTAACGGCAATGACCTGCCGTCTGAATGCCGGATTAAGGGCATACACAGATAGGATGTTCGAATTGGCACGGAAGAGCCTAACGTCCTTTCCTCGGATAGAAATGCCCTTTACATACTTGTTTGGATGGCTGCTTCTGCATTTCGAATCTCTGATGAGTGCTGGGATGGCTAGGCCAGATGATACTTTCCTTGAAAGGTACAAGCACATACCAAAATGGAGATATGACACTTTAACCGATTGCAGAACCATCTTGAATAGGGGAGAACTATGGAGCTTCACCTGTGTTTCTCCACCTATTGGTTATGAGACCATGCCCGGGAGATTGATTGACGGCGTTGGTGCTAATGAGTTGGATGATGTCCAACATGAATGGCTAAAGAGAATCAGGCCATCTCATTTAATTTGCCGTCGTGACAACATCACATATCTAGAGCCATATCTTCCGAGCAGATTTGCTCGTCAATTTGGTTACGATCAGTTGCATATGGCAATGCAACGACGTATTTTGCTCATCAAGGCGGGTTGGTTGATGGTGCCAGAGCTTGGCTATATTACATTGCCAAAGGTACAGGGGCTACCTTTTCTATGCCAGATCCGGTCAACTATCGGAGAGGAGCTAAGATATTGGCATCCTATGCCAGATTTTATGTATCAGCTAATACCTTTAATGAAAAATTTAGCATCTTAGGTAAAAGCTTTATTCATGTTGAAAAAAAATCAACCAAATCTGCCTTGCCTAGGGATTGTCACGACAAAGAAGATCCTCTGGCCACCGATGAAGTTGATGATGATGTTTTAGAAACTTTCTTCTCTGATGACCTTCATCAACCATTGCATGTGCCTATCGGGAGTGCTGAAGAGAGTATATCTGTTGATAATACACCGAAGAGGAAGAGGAGTAAAGGTGCTGCGGGTCCTGCCGCAAAAAGAGCTACTCGAGCAGAGACTCGAGGTCGCGGAGGAATTACTATTCCCGGGAATTCTCCTGTTTCTGAACGAGCTAGAGATGTTGATGAAGCAGGTAGTGATCCAATAGACAATTATCCTATTGTTCCTTTAACCAAAAGAATAGGAAGGAAAGTAATAGTTTCAAAAACTAAATCCGTAATTTGTCTGGATGCAGAGAGTCCCACCGATCGTGCTATGCGATTGGCTGCAGAAAAGCAAGCTGCTTTTGATTTTTCTGTAAAGACAGAAGAAGAAGAGATTCCTGAAACTACTGGGTCTTCTAGGCCTTCTGATATAGGCTCAGTTCCACCAATGGCCGATGATGCGCAGGGAATTAGTCAACCTGCGGTAGAGGCCGAATATCAGACTGAAACGGCTAATGACTTACTGATTTTGGGAAAATCAGTGAAGGAAGCCACTCCTCTCAATCCAATTGTTGAAGCTTCAGAGAGCGAAAAAGTTGACTATGAACCGTCGTCTCATTCTTCTGGAGAAGAAGACATGGAGATAGACGATGAATCACCGTCTAAAATACCAATTGATGCACTGAAGACCATTGGTCAACACTCAGGGTTGACACCAGAACCGGAGAGGCATCTGGAAATAGAAGTTCAAATTCTGAGTACTACTGGGGCGGGAAGCAGTGAAATAAATCCCGTGTCAGAAAGTACCCTGAACAGACTAAGAGCCGGATTGAATGATCCAAAGGAGACTGAGTATGAACCAACTCCAGGTAATATTTTATTCATCAAAGTTTTGTCTTGTCTTGGTTTTATTGTCTTTAAATTTCTGATCATGTTTCTTTGATTCCAACAGCTGTAGAAACTGCACCGGCTATGAGTTCTACTCAAGCCCCACTTGTTCAAACTGATGTGGGTGAGGGGAGTTCACATCTGCCGAGTTCTCCAAAGGCATTAACTTCAGCTCCAAGAATAGAAGCTCCTCCTGCTCCTTCCCCTATTATTGCAGCGACTCCCGATTTTGACACAGGGATAGCAAAGATCATGGGGATGTATTCAGACATTATTTATTCATATCTGGATACATACTCAAGACGACTTATGAAGGATGAGACTATGCCCTTTTCGAGTCTTCGAGAGGCGACTAGTTTCCCACGTTCAGCCTTGAGACAATCTGGTTATGAGGCTCAATGTGTCTTCTTTGAACATCTCTTGAATGATTTAGAAGCCAACATCCAAAATATTGGGAGATTAAAAAGGAAGATATTAATTCTCTAACTGCGGCTGAGATTGCTCAATTGGAGAATGAAGCTCAAGCTCAACACATTGCTCTGACAGAATTCCTCGCTCAGTCTTCCAAAGAGCTAATGGCTAAAGATGAAGAAATAATAAGTACTCGTCAGAATATGGAACGCCTAGAGCAAATGAAGCGTCAAAAGCTGAAGAACTTAGAAAGCTGAGGGAAGAGCTAGCTCGTATTCAGGAGCAAATTGCCTCTGTGGAAACAGAACAATCAAAGATTGCTACTGAGCGTATATCTGCAGCTGAACGCTGTCAAGTTTTACAGCAAGAGCGAGAATTGATGCAAACTAATCAGATTGAGGAGACCAATCGCCGTAGCTCTATTATTGTAGAATATGACCAACGGATGATTGGAGCAGAAACAGCAGAGCGAATCAAGAAAGCTCATGATGAAAAGATGAATAATGTAATCGTTCGTATTCAGGAGATCATTACTCCTCCTAAATAGTTCTTTTACATTTTTCATGTATTGAAGTTTTGATACCCATTTGTAATCATTGTTCTGATTTTGATTGAAATGAATATCTTGGCTTGATTTCAATTCTGTGGATAATATTTTTGTAGAAAACATGTTCAGAGGTAAATAATACATGACATATTTCAATAGAATAGAATATACAAATAAACTTTGTAACTCTATCATGATACTAAACCAAAGATAATTTAGTTTAATACTGATTAGAGAAAACAGAATTCAGATATAAAGATATCTTTAGATTCTATTTTCCATGATCTTTGGACTCGGAAATCAAAAGACGAGATATTATTTTCAGAGAATAGAAAATATGATACATACTGAGATAGAAAATTCAGAGGTAATATGGACATAATTTTCTATTCAAGATCTTTATTAAAACCACTGGGGATCTAATAAAACAAAATATCAAATTCTCTGGGAAGATGATACATGGTGGAATATCAGTTTTCTCTGGGGATAACGATATCGAGATAAGTTTTGTAAAGAAGAATTAACTTTGATTTCACATTTGCTGAGGAATGATAAAATATTATACATAATATTTCTTTAAGAATTTGCCATTGATAGGCATCATCATGACTTTCCCATCCATAGAGGCAAGCTGATATGTTCCGTTAGAGAAGACTTTGTTTACTACGAATGGGCCTTCCCATTTCGCATCAAATTTGCCTTTGCTCATATGTGTCATGGTCATGGGACGTCTGACAGTAAGGACCAGTTCTCCCTTCTGATATGCTCTGACTTTGACTTTCCGGTTAAAAGCTTTTGAGATTCGGGCCTGATAAAGCTCGATATTTTATTGAGCATACAATCGTTTTTCATCTAGAGCTTCCAATTCTTGAAGTCGAAGACGATCATTGTTTTCTGTTGTAAGTTCATTGGAGATTGCAATTCTCAGAGAAGGAATCTGGATCTCGAGGGGAAGAACAGCTTCACACCCATACACCAAAGAGAAAGGCGTACATCCGGTCGCATTGCGAACTGTGGTGCGGTAGGCCCATAAACATTCACCAAGCTTCTCACTCCAGTTGCGTTTATTGGAAGAAACGAACTTTTTTAAGAGTTTAATGATTGTTTTATTGAAAGCTTCTACCAATCCATTAGCTGCTGGATTATATGCTGTAGAAGCTAAATTATTAATCCGATGATCGTCGTAGAATCGAGTAAATTTCTGACTGACGAACTGCGGTCCGTTATCATGGATAATACGCCGAGGAACACCAAATCGATAGATGACATGATGTTTGACGAAGTTGATAACACTAGAAGTTTTAACTTCAGATAACGGGATTGCTTCAGCCCATTTGGAAAAGTAATCAGTTATTGCTAGAATAAATCGATGTCCTCTTGATGATGGTGGGTTAATGGGACCAATGACGTCCATGCCCCAAGCTTCAAAGGGCCATGATGCCGCTGTTGGGTGTAAGAACTCTGACGGTTGATGGATAAAGTCTGCATGAATTTGACAGGTTTTACATTTCCGAGCATATTGAATAGCGTCAGCCACCATCGTGGGCCAATAATAACCCATACGTCGGATACGATCTTGAAGTTTAGGACCTGGTTGATGAGCTCCACAAACACCATCATGTGCTACACGGATTATCCGTTGTGCTTCTTCACCAGCAATGCATCGGAGGAGAAGACCGTCGTAAGACCGACGATATAATGTCTTCGTCGTATGATTATAATAGAATCTGAGAGATCGACGCCGGATAGACGCTGCTTCACTCGGATTATCAGGAAGTATGTTATACAAAACAAAGTCTAGAAACGGGCGTCTCCAGTCTTCAGTTATGGCTTCTGTTTCATTAGAAAAGACATATTCCATAGTAGAATCAGAGGAAGACGAAGACATTTTGTCAAACTTTAATCCAGCATCAAGGTTGAGAGAATCTTTGTCTAGTTTATAAGGAAAAGCCAAAGCCAAATTATTCTCAACACAGAATAGTTCTCTGTTATAAACCACTATCACTTGCTGACGTCTGATTGGTATAGCTAATACAGCAGCAAGATTAGCTAAAGCATCAGCTTCTGCATTATAGGCTCGTCGAACATGTTCAATAAAGAAACCTTCAAAAGATGAGGCTATAGAGAGTGCTGCTTGATGATAAGGTATCAAATCCTGATGACGAACTTCATACGTTCCTCTGATCTGATTGACGATAAGATTAGAGTCTCCATAAACTTCTAAATATTGAATATCTAGATGTTTAGCAAGTTGAAGGCCGATGAGCAATGCATTGTATTCAGCTACATTGTTTGAACATGATTGATCTAGAGAATAAGCCCTCTGAATAGTTAGTCCTTCTGGGGATACAAGAACAATCCCAACTCCGGCGACTATATCGTCGTTAGGACCCATTCTAGATGCTCCATCAAAGAATAGATGCCAGGTAGGAATTTCTTCAGAAACTAGATTTGAATCCAAGACTTCATCTGGAATCTCATCATATAATTTAAAATCTTCTGGAATCGCATGAGCTGCCAGAAAATCAGCAAGAGCCTGTCCTTTAACTGACTTCTGAGGAATATAATGCATATTGTATTGAGCTAACAAGATTCCCCAATTAGCTAGTCTGGAGTTGAGAATACCAGGTTTTTTCATCATAATCCTGATGGGATTCACTCTGGAAATGACGTGAATCATTTGACCGATAATATAATGTCGCATTTTCTGAACAGCAAACATTAATGCTAAGCATTCTTTCTCGATTGGAGAATAACGCGGTTCAGCACCTGTCATTGTGCGACTGAGATAATAAATAGCCTGTTCATGGCCATCTTTATTTTTCTGGGCACGTAATGCGCCAAGAGAATGATCCATGGCTCGAACATATAGAAGGAATGGTATTCCCGAGACGGGAGGTATCAAAACTGGAGGGTTCATGAGATACTGTTTAATATCGTCAAATGTTTTTTGACATTCTTCGTTCCAAACGAAAGATACACCTTTCTTCAGAAGTTTGTTGAATGGTCTGCAGCGTCCTGATAAGTTGGAAATGAATCTCCTGATATAAGCAATTCTTCCTTGAAATCCTCGTAGCTCTTTTAAGGTGCGTGGAGGACGCATCTCTTGAATGGCTTTGATCTTCTCGGGATCCACGTGTATACCTTTAGCGGTAATGACGAAGCCGAGAAATTTACCACTAGAGACGCCCAGGAAGGACTTAGTAGGGTTCATTTTAAGTTGATGCTGACGCATTAAATCAAAGATAGTCTTCAAATCTTGAATATGATCCTCCTTTCGTCGACTTTTGACCGCAATATCATCAACATAGCATTCGACTATTTTTCGGAGATGTTCGCGGAATATAGTGCTCATTGCTCGCTGATATGTTGCTCTTGCATTCTTGAGACCAAACGGCATCACTGTATAACAGTATGTACCGATCGGCGTTCTGAAGGAAGTGTGTTTTTTATCATCTGGAAACATTTTGATTTGATTGTATCCCGAATACCCATCCATGAATGACATTCGTTCGAAACCACATGTATTGTCGATCATGACATCTGTAATTGGAAGAGGAAACTCGTCTTTAGGATAAGCTGCATTGAGATCGCGAAAGTCTATACAGACCCGGATCTTGCCAGTCTTTTTAAGGACAGGAACGATGTTAGCCACCCATTCAGGATGTTCCTCTCGAATAAATCCAGAAGCCATAAGCTTGTTGACTTCAGCTTCAATTGCATCCATGATGTCTGGACAAAATCGTCATTGTTGTTGTTTGACCGGTTTAGCATTTGTCATGATATTGAGTTTATGCATTGCAATCTTTGGATCTAGTCCTGGCATATCCTCATAACTCCAGGCAAAGACATCGATATAATCACGAATAAGCTTGATCATTTCTTGCTTATCTGTTTCTGAAAGACTTTCACTGATGAATATTGGTTTAGGAGACCCTTCTTCACCAACATCAATTTGGATCAGTTTATCTTCAGTAGGAGGTTCCCTATGCTCGAACCTAAATTCCCATTGATTATTTAATCTTTGAGCCCATTGTTCCGATTCGGGTGATATTTCAAAATCATCCTCATCTTCATCATTTTCTTGCGGGCCACCAACGGAGACCATATTGATGGATAGAATAGAACGATGGAGATCGCCAATACTCGTGTCAGAATCCCAAGAAAGGGAATCGGAAGATTCAGATCGTTCATCTTCATCAGATTTTGAATCTTCATGGACGATATTGATAAAAGAAGTAGGAGCAATGTAACCTAAACCACATTTTGTCCTTCTGTATTTTAATGGAGGAATTCGAACAGGCATTCTTCTTCCTTTTCCATTATTGAGACTGGTTCTAAAGTCATAACCCATATTCTTAATGATATTTTTGGATTGTTGACTGTAGCGACGCAGTTGTAACCTTCCAGTATCATCGTTTGTGTCATCTTCTTCCAAGTTAGGAGGATTTTGGGATCCTTTATAAAAGAAGATTGGATTTTCTCCCTTCTTTCTAGCAGGGACCACGAAGTATGATTTTTGTATGGATTCCAATGATACGTCTGTATGAAGAGTTTGAACAACCCCTATAGTTAGTGACTCTAAGCTATCTAGCAATTGTAAATAACTTTGTACATGATTACAGACATCAATATACTGCAAAGGAGATGCTTCATTAATATTAAATACTGTATTTACAACAGAAGGCTGAGCCTTATCAGACTTAGTCAAATTAATGACAAAAGGAGAAGAGGAAGAGCGATCAGAAGTTTTGTTTCGATTAAGATTGATAACAAAAGGCTCAGAAGAGGTGAGCTCCCTTGAAGAAAATCGTGGATAAGTAGTACGTCCACTGACTGGAATGACTAGAGTATCTGGTCTAGCCTGAGAAGGTGGAGGAGGAGTGGTACGTCCACTGACAGGAATTATCAGTGAACTTTGTGGAGCTTGGGAAGACAACACAGTAGTACGTCCACTGACAGAAATTATCAGTGAGCCTTGTGGAGCCTGGGCAGGTGATGAAGTAGTACGTCCACTGACAGGAATTATCAGTGAGCCTTCTTCAGATGATTTAACAGACTGCGGAGGAGTGATACGCCCTTTTACAGGAATAACAAAAGTGCCAACTTTTGCTATCTCATCATCATTATCCATAGCTTGCAAGACTTTTGAGTATTCATCTTTGTACATGCGAGCGTCATTGAAGTAAGCTTCAACTCCTTTGAATGGATAGAGATCTGCAACCTCCTTTTGAACTTCTCCATTATCATCAACATATTTGAAACACTGATGAAGAGTCGAAGGAACGACATTATGTTCATGCAAGAATGGTCTCCCCAATAGAGCATTGTATGAGCAACCATGATTGTCGATGATGTAAAAAGTAACTTTAGTGCGAAGATCGCCTATTTGAAATTTGAGGCGAATCTTGCCCAAAGGCTCACTTTTTCCTTGATTGAATCCCAAGATGGTAGTGATAGTGCTGGAAAGACTATGCACAGGTATCTTCAGTGCATCTAGCATAGCTTTTGGCATAATACTGAGAGTAGATCCTGGATCAATCAGGAGACGATCAACCTTCATAGAATCAATATATCCTGTATGATATAAAGGACGGTCATGTCGATTATCCTCTAGCAGCATATCGTCCTGCGTAAAGGTAATGTTTGGAATAAATTCCAATACATTATGGCAATGAGAAACAGATTCTGTTTCCAACTTCTTGAGAAGTGTTAGGCAGGTTTCTGCTTGCAGCAGTGCTTCACTTAGAGTTTCTCGAGTCTCTTTAGAGAGGCGTAAGAGCTCGAAGATTGATAATTTAGCTGGGGTATTGGCTAGTTGAGCCAATATATCAAAATTATAAGGCTTTTCAAGTCCTGTAGGAGATGACTTCTTCAATGGTTTGTCGAAGCGGACTTGTTGTTTGCCTTTGTCAGCTGCTGTTGGTTTAGAAAGAATTATCTCAACAGGAACATTTAAAGGCTCTTCAGTAGAGACTGGTGTTGGAGCTGGAACCGGAGGGACATCAAAAGTTTCTTCAGGAATTTCAGCATAATCTTTCAGATATATTTTTCCTGACCGAGTTCCAGCATGAACTTCAACTTCAAATTCTGGTTCAGGGTCTATGGAAACCATGTTGTAATTCTTTATCTTGCTCTTGGTTCTTTTATGTTTGATGAGAGCTTCATTCCAAAAACCAAGGCCAACACGAGATTGATTATGTCTCATAGTGATGGCTAAAGGTGCTCGGAGTCCTTTGCCTGAGTTCAAACCAGGAGCAGTGGCTAGATCATAACCCATCTTCGCCATCAATTCACGAGATTGTGAACTGTATAGATGAAAAGCAGGCTTGTATCTATCTTCAAATTGAGGTACAGATTTTATCTCCGTAGGGAGTGAATTTCCTGCCGAGATGAAAGTAGAGGTTAGATAAAAATCGAGTATGAAACTAGAAGTCACATTGCATGACTTAGTCTTTCCGAGCTTCTTTTTAGATGAGGGAGTCTTCCGAGGAGAAGAGGAAGACGTCTCAAACTCCGTCATTAAATCTGGGTGAATTCACATGATCTCTCCCTTCTTAGTTGTGACAGGAACAAGTCCGTCATTCTGTGCTGGTGGGATGTTTACAACTTCAAGAGTTGCTTTGGGGATAGGAACAATCCCACTTTCTACCATTAAGGGAGGGAAGTCACCGAACTGCATTGAAATTACATTTGCTGTGACTGTCTTGTCTTTGGGTGTCAGTGTCACAGCTCCTGATGTAATCATCTCTTGGATCTTCCCTTTTAATACATAGCAAGACCGGATTATATGACCCAGCATTCTATGATATGGACAGTATTTTGGATGATCTGTCTTATTGGCTTCATCAGGCTTTTTAATTTCTGGCAATTGAATCTTATTACCTTTGAGCAAGCATTCAAAGATACCCTGAACATCGTCATCGTCAAAAGAATATTCTTCCTTCGGCCGAGGAGGTCTCTGTTGTTGATTTGTTGGAGCTGGGGTAGCTTGAGTAGTCTTTACCTCTTGACTACTGCTTTGGAGATTGACTTCAAGAGCTTCTTTCCCTTTGCGATTGTTGGGTCGAGTACTATTGCTAGCACTCTGATTTGATTCCTTGGGAGCCATTTGTACCCCCAGACCCTTGAAGGTCTCAGCACTGACCTCGGCAGCCTTGGCACTGACGATGAATGAAGGCCAATCTTGGAACTGAGTGGAACCTGTCCACATGCTGATAATTGGTAAGAGATTCGACTTGCAAGTGTCGATGGTAACAGCATCGGGAGTTCCGAGAGGCATTTTGAGGGCTTCTCTTCTGAATCTTTCAATGAAGTCCTCGGTGGTTTTGTTATTTTTCAGTTTAATTCTTATGAGAGCTGACATGGTCATGTCATTGAGCCCTTCATAGAATCGTTCAAGAAACATTTGCTTGAAACCAGCAAATGAGGTAATGCACCCATCAGGAAGACTTCTATACCATTCATAAGTCGTTCCTTTGAGACACCCAACAAACACCCGAGTAAGGAGGGCGTCACTTGGTTGCAGTTGATCAGTCATTACCTCAAAGTGATTAATGAATTAACTTGGGGAGGACAACCATCAAAGAAAGAGATAGTCGGAGGCTTGTATTTAGGAGGATATGATACTTGCTTCCATTCTATCGGGTAAGGTTGCTTGATACCTAACCTTTGTAAACCATCCTTCTGTTTGAATGCCTCGAATTGAGTTCGGAGATTCCTTAACTCTTCAGTAACAATTCCAGAAGATTGGGGAGTTGTAACTTGTTGAGTGTAATTGGAAGGGGGGACTGCAGCATATGTACCACCCCCAGCTCCAGACTGACTTGGAGTGGGTTATACAGGAACATTAGATTGTACCCCCGGAATAGTAGAGGGTTCCGGGTTTGGAACAACAGGAGTATTTAATATAACTGGAGGAGCTGTCTGTTGGACTTGCTGAGTTTGATGCTGAGCTTGCATAAGAGTGTGTATAGCATTCAATGTATCTGCCATAGCTCGCAGCTGTTGTTCTAAGGAAGAAATCCTTTGTTCATGAGCTTCGGTGCTATTTGAAGGTTCATGATTGCCCTCTGCCATGTAAGTAGTAATCATTCGAGGAATAGCTGATGAAACAGTCTGTTCTGAATCATCACTGTGTGAATCAGTATCTTTCCCGGGGCTATTTACGGAAATCAATACTGGAAAGTTGGACTCTCCAAGGAAGTCCTCTGTGATCTCCGGATTACCACTTGGATGAGAAGAAGAAGAGACCTGGCCAAGGCTCCGGTCCTAGATCGGGTGCCGAGATAAACACCATCTTCAGAATCTGATATAGCATCAGATCGTATGCTACCCCCAATATTTCTGGAGGTCATATTTACAGAAGCATAAAGAGGTTCATCTTCATCCAACATTGGTTCATATTGAATCCGTTCGAAAACAGATTGTCTTTTTGGTGAACAACAACATTGAATTACAACTCGAGGTTGGAAGTTGCAACCATGCTTTTCATGGCAAATATGAGCAATATCATAGCCTGATGGAGTGTCAATTCTCCGTTTATTTTGCAAATACTCCCGGAGATCTGTAGGAACAGATTGGAAAGTACTTGAAGATAGTTTCTGTGTAGAAACTTGTCTTTTGTTCTTCTGTCTTCTCGGTTCTTGAGTGTATAAAGACCGATTAATTTGAGCCACATAATTTTTGGCATATTCTGCATCAGGGTCTAATATACTTGTCTCAGTAAAACCGAGACGATTCTGATTAAGCTTGTTACGAAGATCCGTAGGAGATCTGACTTTGATATCAGTCTTGGATACTTGTAACTTGCCTTTCTCAGATCGAAAAATTTTGAGAGAGGGAAGATGAGTATTATTCCGACTGGGAGTCGGTAATAATCCATCTTTGGAGGAATTAGCCAAAAGGCGTTTTTTTTGTTTGATCTAGTAAGAGTACTAGTCAAATTAACTCCAGAGGTAAAAACCTTAGGAGTAGAGGAGTTGACTAAAGAGTCTTTCTCCTTGGTTGGCACAAGATGTGCAAGTTGAGGGGGAATCATTTGTATGTTCTGTGGAAGAGAACCCCCAGCTTGATTTTGAGAAACAGTCAAAAGACTGTATCTGTTAGCATACGCTGACTTCAGTTTGGACTTCTGATCATACGCTGCCTTTTTATTAACATACGCTGGCTTTGGCTTAGCGTACGCTGCCTGATGTTGGCTTTTGTACGCTGCCTTTGTCGTACGCTGCCCTTTAAATGCCATACGCTCAGAGTCATTAATGGCTAAAGAGCCGACTGCTGTCGTAAGAGTAGAGGGAGAAGGGACTTTGATATGTCCAGAGATGGTTTTCCTTGTACACGCTGACTTGGTTAAAGAACCAACTTTGTCAGCGTGACTAGGAGAAGCCACTGTTGCCGTGTTCAGAGAAGCCAAAGTGTGCTCAGTTGAAGTTGAAGACGTGTTCTTGTCAACGTGAGAAGTGACAGAAGCGTCTCGGGCTGTTGAAGAAGACTTAGGGACATAGACAGAGCGTCCCTTCTTCTTGGCAACAGGAAGAGCGGAGGAAGCAGTGCGGCCCTCCTTCGCCTTGAGCATTTCTTCATAAGCCGATTGGTCGAATTGTACAACCATCGTCTTCTTCGTCAAGCCGATCGACGAAGTATCGTATTGAGTTGTTGCTATCTCGTTGGAGGAGACAGCTTTCCCCAGCAGAGTCGCCAATTTGTTTTCCATAAATAAATTCACTTTATTTATTTTGTATCTGAGAAAATTACAACTGTAGGAATCTAATCTAGAAGACGATTACTTTATCCCTTGGACGATGCGATGAAGAAAACTTGAACTTCGAAGAACTTGGACAGCAACTGGGCAATCTCTCTGTTCTCTCTGAAATTGACTGTAGTGTCTGATGAAGATGAAGAAACTCTCTTTTATAGAGTTCAGGATAACTGTCCTTAAGCATACGCTCAGGTAGTTACTTGACGTGTGCATAACTGCAGGGACACGTGGCAAATTCTGATGAAGACACATTAGCGTGCGGTTGAAAGTAGTGGAGCATATTCAGGAGAGATTGATGGCATGAATGCCACGTTGCATAACTTCTGAAGAAGTGGATAACTGAGTGCAGGACACGTGAGAACGTGTGTTAACTGCACATTGAAAATCATTCTGGACACAACTGCTGTGATACGCTGCCTTAGAAGAAGAATTATATGCTAGCTTTTGAAGGCACATGTCTTGCATACGCTTACTTAGACAGCGTAGAACCATATAAAGCTGATACGCTCACATTATTGACAGGGAGTCGTATGGAAACTATACACTCATTTGACTGGGAAGGAGTCGTATGAGATCCATACGCTCACTTAATTGGAAGGAGTCGTATAAGATCCATACGCTCACTTAATTGGAAGGAGTAGTATGAGATCCATACGCTCACTTAATTGGAAGGAGTCGTATGAGATCCATATGCTCACTTAATTGGAAGGAGTCGTATGAGATCCATACGCTCACTTAATTGGAAGGAGTCGTATGTTTGAATAAGTAGACACGTGGCATGTTTGAATAAGTAGACACGTGGCCATCATCAATCTTCTTTGATACGCCATATCTTCCAATAACTGACAAAATCTTCTCGAGCGTCGTGACTGCGGATATGATGGCTGACAGTCTGTCAAAACTGACAGTAATGATGGCTTTTACATTTATGAGAGATGCTGAGCTGTCCTCGTAAAAGACAAAATTGACTCTTCGAAAACCTATACGACGGCTAGTCTTCATTGGACAGCTGTCTTTGCACGAAAGACGAAGTGTCAGATTCATCCTTTATTAAATATATGTTGTGCTGTCATCTCAAAAAATAATAAAATATTTACTGAGCGTACGGCCTTTGGATGAGCGTATGGCCTTGACTGAGCGTATGGCCTTGAGCGTATGACTTGGACTGAGCGTATGGCTTTGAGCGTATGACTTGGACTGAGTCTCATGTCAGCATGTCATAATTTTCACACCCTACATACCCAACGGTTAAACAGTCAATGCTCTCAGAGAGAGTTCCGTGTTGCCTCGTGGTTTAAATTTGCAGTAAAACTATTACTAAATAATTGTAAACTACCACAAACTGTACTTGCCTTGTTTATGACTGGAGTGAGATGTCGGTACCGGGAAGAAACTCAAGTTCGTCCTTGAAAATCCTACAGTTTGAGAATTCTGTCTTAGAACCAAAATTGATACCATCTCTAGGTGTGCTAGTTTCAATTTCTAGAAGTTTTGTCCTAGTCCAGTTTTATGTTATTAATAAGAACTACCGAAACACGTCTATCGATGCAATTTACTAGTTTATAAAATTACGAAAGAACAATTAATTTATCTTTTATTGGGAAAACTCGCACTTTTCCGATTATTTAGCAAAACTTTATGTTTTGTAATATTATATAATGAACTAAGGTTTTTCTTTTAGATGAGAAAACGTGAATTTGTTAAATTACAAACTTATAATTTTTACTAGTTATTTAATGTGAGAAAATGTTATTAATTTTCTATTTCAAAAATAAATAGTCATTTTATTATTCTACGTGTTTAAACTAATAAACCAGAAAAGAAAGATAAAAAGTTACGCTACATTATTACAGGACCGCAGAAAATAAAGAGAAATACTGGGCTTATGCCCTTACAGACCATATTCATGAATTTAAATAAGAAGAAGACATTTGTTAGTCTCTAAAAATCCTACAATTTAGTTACAAAATAAAATAATAATTTAAATTAACTTGAATTAATTTACGAGTCTCAGATATTGGTCCAATCGTTAAATATAGCTAATGCCTCAACGTCAGGTAAAACCGGTTTCGTTTGCGCTTAGCCAGGGCCCATGGACCGGTATGGTCGTCGCCCGATAGTCAAAACCAAGTTTAATAAATCTTTTGCAAAAGCCGGTTTTGGGAATTATAGATTTTATAGAAAATTTCCTTTTAAAAATATTTTCTGAAAATTCGGACAGCATTCCCTCTGTTTTCGGGATAAACCAAAACTGGGAAAAGTGTGCCATAATTTCCTACAAATTATCCCAAACCAGGGAAACCCAAATATCATATAAATTATGTCCACAGAAAATATTTCCGAAACAATTTCGGAAAACCCGAAATGAATCCACAGAACCATAAAGAACCAGCACCAATATTCAGAAAAATCCAATTTAATCCAAAATTCCCAGAAACTCTTTTCCGAGAGATTCTCGAAAAATTTTCCAATCCAACATAATACTAAACCACAGAAACATTTTTCGAAACCAACAAAACAAGTCCGAAAGAATTTTCAAAAATTCCCAGAACGTTACGTCTAAGAATTACCGATTTTTCGAGAGAAATTCGGGGACCAATTCTCATCACAGACTACAAAAATGGGAACGGGCAACGAAAATATACCTTGGGTTGCTCGGCTAGAGCTCTCAGAAGCGAAAATAGAGAAAGTATCCAGCAGAACAGAAAAGTCGCAGGCTCGGGACCGAATGAGGACAGCAAATCGGAGCTCGAGGGGTTGCCGAGGAAGTCTCGGGATGAAAAATGGCAGCGGGGAGATGCTGGACCGAGGCACGGGGCGCACGCACAGGGAGGTGCGACGGGATCTGGGCCAGAGCGGGGCTCGCCTGGGCTCGGCGGACGGCGCCGGAGACACGACGGGGGTTGCCGCGAAGGGCGGGCCTGGGCGGTGGCCGGGAAGAGCTAGAGGCGAAGCTTGGTCGGCGGTCAGGAGTTCGGGTAGCTCTGATATGGGGGTTTAGGGCACGGAAGAAAATGGGATGAAGAGGAATAGGGAAAAAGTGAACATATATATAGGGAGAAGGAGCCGTTACTTGGAAAGGGAGGGGAGGAGACAGCCGGTCACCAGCGGTGACGGTTGAGGAAGGCGAGGGGGTCGGCCAAAGAAAACTGAACTCTCGGTTCTCAAAATTAATAGAGAGTTAAAGTCTCTCTCTCCCTCTCATGAGTTATGAAGAGGTTAAAGCCTTAATGGGTTATTGGATTTGGGCCTAAGGCTTAATGGGTTATTACTAATGGGCTAATGGATATTCAAGTTAAATGGGTTAACAACCAAAGCTTAATGGGTTTGGGCTTGTAACCAATGGGCTTGGTTTTAAGAGGAAAGGCTTTACATGACATAGGCTAAATTAATTGGGCTATAAAATTATAAATGATAAATGATTTTCTTTAGAAAAAAAATAACTAAATATTTTGTAACTCTAAAATTAATTTAAAAAATGTTTTTGGGTTCGGGTCTGGGCCTGACAATCAAAAAGTCCAAGTTTAGTTATTTTGAAAATAATAATAATAATACTAATCTTAAATATTAATTTAACAAACACACATTTAAATAAAAATAACTGGGAAAATTGCGGGTTTCACAATAATCTCTATTTTCCTTCCGTCTCCTATTTCAATTTCTATAAATATTCCTTTGTAATGGCTCCTAAGTTCTTTAGAAATAGAAAGAAGAGTGATGAAGGATCATCATCCTCTCGACAACCTTCTATTTTATCTCCGGTCCAACCGGACGACGGATCACTTTGCGGGTTCTCATTCGCAACGCTAGACCAATCCATAGAATGGTTTAGTGATTTTTATGACCGTACCGTCTGTGTCGGCGGCCCGATAAATTTTAATATTTTTCAGACCATCTCAATGGTTTTCAATTATTACAACTCAATGACTTAGTAGCAACTTCATTTCCTATCTATCTCAATGCTATTAGGTTGTTTTACTGCAATTTGACTTATGACTCTGGTGTTATTTCTTTCTGTGTCAGAGGAATTGATATTAAGTTCGATATGGATGATTTAGCGACAATCCTTCGCGTACCAAATGAAGGAGAAGTGCTAATCGACCTCTCTAAATAACTTTCCTCCTATCATGTCTTTGAACACGTTCAAAGCTTCTATTTGCCATCCCAGACCTTATCATGTCGACAAACTTAAGGTCAAACACTTAAGTTTGTATTTCTACAACCTCCACAGGATCATCTTCTCTGCTATCCTTTTAAAATAGACTTCCACTGATGATGTCACTGCACTTGAGTTGTCTGCCATCTACCATATCTACTTTGGGATTACCTTTTCATTCTAAAGACTATGATCGAGATGATGGTACATGCTCGCATGAACAAAAGAAATCTTGTTTACGTGATGTACTTGCCACTCGTGTTTCGGTACTTTGACATTGACCTAGATGAGTGCAACATCCTTGCTGAACTTGCACATCTTAGTTCAGTTAGGCATTCTAAGATTACTGCTACTCCTCCTTCTGTTGCTTCACCTCCTGCTCCAGCACCTACCACTCCGGCTACTACTTCTCCATCCACTGATTATCTACCGACTATTGAGGGTCTCCACCATATGATGAGAGATCACAAGCAGCTGACTCAGGCTCAGCATTAGGCTACTCTTGATCGAGTTAGTGCATTAGAGACTCGCTAGACTAAACGCTTAAGGGACTATGAGTACCGTGATGTCATTCGCACTTTGGCGATCTCTAACACACTAGCTGATCTCTACTTTACTCAGTCTCGTCATCCTGGCAGCCCTGGCTTCTTTTCTAGAGATCCTACCTTTTTTTTCTACCGTATTGAGGATCAGGAAGTATGCTAGTACTTCAATACTGCAGGCACGTATAATTGGTTTAGATCTTTTGGTAACCCTGCTCACACTTCTGGTGGTGATGACAATGTTGTTGATCAGGATGTAAGCAAGGATTGATGATATCCAGATGTCATTGTCTTTATCCTAGATATTATATTTAGCAGATTTTATATATTATCATCATGTCTTAGAAATGTTTTACATTCTGAGAACATGTAGTATCAGTTTATGCATTTTTCTAGTTCCTTGTATGGATTAAAACTCTTTCAGTTTCATCTATACTAAATGGTTATTCTCTTTATGAAAAATAGTATTTATTTATTTATCTTTTTTTGGAAATATGCACATACCACATATTTCATAGTTTAGCGTAAATACTGCTTCTAACATTTAAATGCTCTGTGACATATCGGTTTCATTGTTGTTCTCTTTTTTCTTCATGTTTGACTTTTTGTACACATAAATTATGGGAGAGCATTTTGGTAAATGACAACGGGGGAAAAAAAATATAAGACTTGTCAAAAGAAGAGGGTACAACTACAACTTTGAGAACTTTGAAGAAAATCTTTTGAACAAGATGTTATATCGGTCAAGGTTCGTCAATTATCAAAGTAGGGGAGATTGTTGGCCCATTAGTCATGGTCGAACCGATTTGGATAATCTCTAAACTCTGACTCGAACCGATTTGGCATCTAAATTCGGCCCGAACTCGGTTTTCAGCAATCCTATATATAGAGAAGAGTTTTTTTTTATTATAATCACTCATTTCAATTTCTATCTTCTCTTCTATTAAGCTTTCTAAGCTATTCAAAGCCTTCATTTCAAATCCCAAACCTGTTTTACAACCTCTAGTCTACTTGCCAGTGCGGTATGGTCTAGAAGTTTTAGAGATTTGTAATCAGAGGCTTGATCCAGAAGTTCACACTTCACAATTAAAGTCGGTCGAGCACTTCGGATTTAAAGCTCGGTATTGTAAGAGCGACAAGCGCTCGGTTATCGCTTGTATTTCCAATAGTGGATTTCAAACTCGGAGCCTGGACTAGTCCTTACAAAAGAGAAACTAGGATATACTGTCGTGTTTGTGTTTGCTCTATGTCCCTCTTATTTACTACTTTTATATAACTGTGACATAGCCACTACGACACGATAGTGATATAGTAGTGCTTAATTTTTTAATTGATAATATTTTGCTGCATATTCTATTCACCCCCCTCTAAAGTATATATTATTGTATATCGGTTCTACAAACAATAGGCGGCAGTGGCTCTACCTCCATAGACATGAAAGCTTCAACTATTGGGCCTACTCCCTTCTCAATGATCCTTCTCATGAATTCGAACTCTGGATGGTCTGGTGGTCTGAAGATAACACTCTCTCTCTGGCAATCTAATACGGTATGGTAGTGGCTCACCCAGTCCATCATACGACATTGAAATTCGGCATTGGAAATACCAAAAATCGTACTCTCATCTCTTTTCTACACACTACTATTGAACAAGTTCTATAAGTACTAGTAGCCAACATAATACCTCCCTCCCTATAAGAATCTTCCAAATCTTAGGCAAGGACGAGGTAGCTACCCTATGCATAGTTATAAAATTTCTAGATATGAAAGACAAAGTGGCCCCCGAATCAAATAATGTAGTGGTAGGTATAGATGCAACTATGATAGTACCTGTAACTGTCACGCCCTCAGGCTCCTTCTCAACTAATACCATGTCAAAGGCCTGACTATGCCTCTGTACTCCATTTTGCTGCCTAGCTCTCTCGTATTGTGCCTCCTGAGTGGCTAAGTGTGGTCCCCTTTATTGTCCTTCAGATGCTGGTAGCCTAGAAACTGTAGTTGCCTGAGTAGGTGGTCTGGGCCCATGTAGTTTTAGCCTCTGGTTTGTCGGTGGTGCTTCCTCATGATGTCGTGGATAGTCTCTGGGCTGGTGCTGGCTCGATCCACACCATAAATACTGCCCTAGCCTCCTTCTGCAGTCTCTCTGAACATGTCCCTTCTTGCCACAGTAATGACAAATCGGGAGATCCTTTACTGGGTACGGGGTGACTAACTGCTGATAAAATCCTTCGGGTTGTCTGATAGGTCCCCCTTGTCGTCCTTTGGCTTGTGCTGCTGCAGTAGGGCACCTCAGAAGTACTGGCTCTTTGTAGATAGCTTTCTGGAGACAGACTTCTGCTAGTACCTCGGTATATGAAACTCAAGCTTATGTTGTAGTATACATCTATAGCTCCTTCGTCAACCCATGGTAAAATCTCCGCGCCTTCTCCATATCGTTCAATATCAGAATGGTACCAAAGCGAGTAAGGTGACTAACTCAGCATCATACTCATCCACGGTCATGTTACCCCGTTTGAGATAGAGGAACTGATCGTAAAGAGCATCTCAAACTATAGCGAGAAAGTATTTTGCCTTGAAATACTCCAAAAATTGCTCCCAAGTTTGGTCTCTACTGATGTCTCGGTCGATCGATTCACACCAGTAATGTGTATTTCCTTCAAGCTGGATCCGAATGGTTGTCATCCATA
>JANAVB010004800.1:18744749-18752249 GCA_029216955.1 Iris pallida
TACTGCGACGTAGGCTGGACGTACCCACGTTCTCATGCCCCTAAACAGGGTGCGGGTCGTGAACATCTGGGGCTAGAAAGGAGACGGCGAAGGCAGCGCATCTTCCTATTGTGTCTGGGTTTGCGAGGTCTAACCCTTATGTCGAGTTGTAGTTAGAGGAGGTACAAATCCTACTTAAGTAGTCAGATTTGTCGGAACCCTTCAGGAGTCGGGTTCTCTGGCGTCACTGGAGTCCTATCATCGCTAGGAGTGGTATCGTTGGTTAGATTGGCTTCGAAAGCCTTGCGTCCACTTCACAATTGCATCTTGCTGGAAAAAAAAATCCCATGAGAGGAGTACGGAAACAAGTTGGATGCATAATGAGATAGTACGTATTTGGATTTCAAAGGCAAAATTTAGCAAGTGGATCAGATTTTCTAAGAATCCATAATAAGGCTCATCTTGGTACTTTTAGGTAACCAAAATGACAAACTGACCTGCATGGGCCACCACAAAAATGTCACGCCCTAGTTCCAAAATACACAGGAACCCAAAACATGAGCATACCAACTGTACAGCTTTAATAAGTATTCCAATTTAATGGACTTATCCTAATCGTAGTATGTTGTAACTTTTATCTATAATACAACAGTCATTGGTAACTAAAATCTCTACCATAACATAATCGATCACTATAATCTCATCCACAGAATAACATTATCAACACGAAAACAATAATATATAAAGATGTTTGAATGAAATTGAAATAAGTCTGAATATCCAATACAAAAGATTTGTCTGAAACAATCAAAGAGTCTAGTGAAAATATATCCACGAAAAGGAAACTGCAATGCTGGAAATAATAAAGTACTGCCTTTTTTTCTACTCCTTTCCGCAAATGAAATTCATGTTGCCTCAAATTTATTCAAATCGATAATGCCAAGTTAAATGTATACCAAATCACAAAGATAAAGAACTCAGGATAACTGTATCGATTTAGAGTAATTTCACTCAAAAAATATAATTTTTGCACTTCAAAGCAAAAAAGTTATGGTTCTAGGAAAGAGAGAGACTATTTTATGGAATGTAAAATAATAAAACGTCGGTTGTGGCATATGGTGCCTCGGGGTATTTGGTGCCTACGAGACGCCAAATAAGAACGTATGACTTTAAGGAAATGAACTCTCACATGAGTCCAAATGATAATGTTGCTTAATTCTGCTATGCATTTATTTTAAATATTAAACTGTTCACGCACTTGCATGGTCATGGACAACTTGTGCATAAGTTTGGTTTTTCTCGAAACGGTATTCGAGGTACTGAAACAGAATCGACCTAGGGCAAATATGAGTCCTACTTCAGCGCAAGGCATTGCGAGACTTTAAACGGGCTTACAACCTGGACTGAAGGCGCATCGTAATGCCATTAATAATCATCATTTGTGGTGGCGTAACACCAATGATCGCATATAATATAGTAGCACGCTCACATATTATATTATACAGGTGGTAAGTATTATCTCTGTTTCATGCAAGGACGAACACGACTGTGGTAAGAATTAAGATAAATTGCTATGCTTTATATGATTTTACTGTTCGAGAATGCTATTGATATAAACTGAATTAATCTAGTTCTAAATAGCAAGACAACTTTGAATGCATGCCTACCTTAATAATCAGAGTCGGTTTAGATGAGTGGGTTCATCCCGCTCACTAGTGCATTCCCAAGTGTACTAATCCCCCAACCCCACAGGTGACGAGAACTCTGGAGGTGTACGGTGCTAGGCCTAAGCTGAAGTTTGGGGAGGCATTTTGAAGCTCTTCATATTTGAAGTATTTTGAAGCTAATTCATCTCAAGGCTTAAAATGTATTAAATGGTGTTAATGTATAGAATGACAAAAATTAGTACAGGCAACTTGTCGAATGTTTTGTATTATTTTTATCAAATGTAGCCGCAACGAAATATCTAATATAATTATGACTTATACTTCATTGCAAGCTATCAATAAAAAAGCATATTCCTATCTTATAATACTGCATGTTCAGTTCTCTGCAATTTGTGAAGTTTTAGCTTGATGTTTCCAATGAATTATCAAATGTAATGTTCTTATCTTGTACTAGTGCAACTCCAGACTCGTACGGTATCACGTCCTAGCGAGGACGATCGATTGGGCAAAAATCGATGCGAGTACGAACGGTTTATCGAATCGGGACATGACACTCGGACCCAATGATCATCCTCGCATAACCCAAGCAACTTCCCTAGCTAGAGGTACCTTGCTCGCCAATGTCATGTGTCTGTCGATGCCAACATCGTTCTATGCGACTGAAAAATCTAGACGACCGCTACCACCATAAATAATCGAAGGAAATAAAAGAAGAAATAATAAGAAAGAGAAGAGGAAGTGTTAGAGCATGGAAATCAATCGATTATTGGGGAGAGAAGTTTTTTTCTTCCAAATAGAGTAGTCCTCTTCTCTGTGAATTATTAGTAGAAAAGATACTTCTCTTCCCAAGGTTAAAACATTGAATAGAGAAATGAGCCGTCCTTCTCTTCCCAAGGAATTTGAATGGTAATTTTTATACTTAACCCCTCCAATCTTCCTCTTATCACATTTAAGCCAATAGTTAATAAATAAAGTAACAGTATAAATAAAACACTTCACTTCCTGCATATTAAATAGGTAAGGATTTTTGCTTAGACCCAATCTTTACACTTATTTCGAATGAGTCCACCTTTTTTCTTAAAGAATGATAATGTGGTTAGTTAATTGGATAATTAATGTCATTAAGCTAATTGGAACAACAAATAATTAGTTCTAAAATAAATATACATATATAAGAGAATATTAATTTTCTTGTATATATGTGTATTTTTGGGTAGGTTTTGGTATTTGAGGAATGTGTGCGGACTTGTACCAGCAGGAAAGTGTACCGTGCCCTATGTATAATATATTTTACATGCATGATTTATGTTAATTTTTTGCTATATAGTACTTGTTGTCATGTCATAGTTTTATTTTATCACTTGTTGCTCTACCTTGTTTTCTTGTTTTACGTGCACATACGTTACTTACCTTCTATATATCACTATTTGTTTCATGTGAATATTGTGCTGGTATTGTTTTAGTCATATGCCTATGTTCCATTGAGTTTGACTTGACCAGTAGTCTTTAGGAGAGATAGATTACTAGATGTTAGCATATGTTATCTCTAGGACTGGGAGCATCCCATGGCATTATGGTAATAGAGACTTGGTATTTCATCTTAAGATTGGGAGCGTCTCATGGTATTGCGGTATTTAGATATAATCATACCAAGCGCATCCTATGGCATTATGGTCTATTGTGTACTGCCCCGTCCCGCTCAATTCAATCAGAAGAATCGAAAGGCAACGACGTTTGGATTTAGCCATGCAATGGCTTACTCGAAGTCCCGTTCGGCCAAGAAAACTTCTCACTAGGGTGGGTGGTTTCGGTGAACTTGCCTCAGCTTGGCCGTCGCACTAATAAAAGGAAGTTTTTATTACACTGAATAGGCTTGATAATAAAATAGATGAATCCACATAGCTAAGAGAATAATTCGATTGAGTCAAGTATGTGTGTAGAACATAGAAAAAGTATCATAATGTTGCTTAAATGTTCTCTATGATGGTTTTCAAAGCTAGCACTTGGTCTTTTGACCCCACATCTTGAATTAGGCAAAGTTATGCCACGGGCTATCGACTTGATGTCATAGCAAGCACGGTCCTACAGTTTCATAGCTTGTTATAGCCATACAGTTCCATAATCTCAAGGCTCATCATATAGTGTATAACTTGGCTGGTGGTGTTACACAGTACACAGTTGGTTCAATATTAAGTAGGAAGGCTATCAAATAGTCGTTCCTGAGTTGGATGTCAGTTCACTTGGCATGAAGTCTATACAATAGTTGTCCCTAGGCTTTTAGAGATGTAACATGGAAAGTCATCGCGACCGTGGGTCGCCGAGGTAGCCCTTGACTTTGGATTTTTATTGATTATGAAAAAAAAAGATAAGGAACAAAGGTTTGAGCATTTCATCAGTAGGCCATGCATTTACGTTGAGTCTAGATGTTGTCATAGGTACGTGGTCGTGGACAACTTGTGCACAAGGTACATTCTTTTTCGAATGTATCGTCGGGGCACCGGGATCATGTCGACCTAGGAGGAAGCATAGCTAAGCTGTATTTTTAATGGAGATTTAGGGCTTACAGTAGGGCTAGCTACCCATACTGGTCGATTGCCGTCTATCCAAGCTATATCCAAGATTGCTTGATATTGCCAGTGACCCTTCATATAGATGAGTCGGTGTGTTGAGCGACTATCCGCATGCCTGGTGTCGGTTGAGTCACAGAAGGTGTAAGCACGATATGAATGAGTCAAAGAAAATGTGTGCACGGTTTGCAAGACAAATATCGAGCCTAAGATTTGGCTATAGATGTATTTCGGTACGAGATATGGCATTGTTTGTGGAGTCAATAACACAAGTTTATGAGTGTAGTTCAAGTCAATTTTATTTTGAGGCAAGAAAGACCGTAAGGCAAGTATGAATGAGTTACACTGTGTTGCGAGCCACGACCTCGATGTTTGTCACATAAATAGGTCTTATGGCATGGCCATGATGTTTGTACACCTAGGTTTTATAGGACGGTTTTAAAGAAATGATAGTACGATCATGTTGGTTGCAACATGAATAGGCCTAGAGTCTATGTAATCAATTGATCCTAAGGTGTCACTCCCACTTTTCACAAATAGGAGTAAAATGGTCATTTTTGCATTTTTGGGAATTTTAGAAATTTTTATTAATTTTATTGTTATTTGGGGATTTTTGGAGTCGGGTTCGAATTTTAGCTCATTCCGACTTGTATCGGGGACCCGGGGTAGCTTAGACTCTGATCGAGACCCAATTTTAAGTTAGATAAGGCCTATAAAATCTCACAAATTAGTCTGGTACCTTTAGACAATTTCTCCTTGACTTAATCGATCAATTTGTAGATTTTAACTTGGCCGTTCCAACCCCGAAAAATTCCTAAGTCAAATTTTGGCCTAAAGGAGGCGTGGAGGGCATTTTGGACATTAGCCAAATGCCCCCAAACCCCCTTACATGGCCGGCCACCATGGGGAGGACCTCCCTCTTCATTCAACTCACCTCCACTCTCACGTTCTTCCCTAATTTTGATTTTCCCCAAAACCTAGACCTAGAAATTGAGATTTGATCTCTCAATCTTCCATTTTCCCCAAATTTCTTCCATAGATCCTCTCTACACCATCAAGGGAGGGTGCTACCTAAATTTGGGAGAGAAGTGTAAGGTTGAAGTGTCCATTCTTCAAGAATCTTCGTATCGGAGAGAGTTTCATTAGGATTTACTCCTAATAGGTGATTATCTATTCTCTAAATCAATTTTCCATGAATTTTATTGATTTTGGAACCCATAGGAACCACACCATGTTTGTGTCCCTTTTGTAGAGATTAGAGGCCTATGGGAGACTCCTAGGAGGACTAGGATTAGTGTTTGTGTCCTTGTGTTTGTGTGTCCATATATATATATATATATATATATATATATATATGTATATATATATGTATATATATATATATATATGTATATATATATATATATATGTATATATATATATATATATATATATATATATATATATATTTATTTATTTATTTATTTATGTGTGTGTGTGTGTGTGTCCATATATATATGTGTGTGTGTGTGTGTGTGTCCATATATATGTGTGTGTCCATGTGTGTGAGTGTGTGATATATATATATATATATATATATATATATATATATATATATATATATATATATATATATATATATATATATTTATTGTTTGTGAGTCTATATATATATATATATATATATATATATATATATATATATATATATATATGTGTGTGTGTGTATGTGTGCCTATATATATATATATATATATATATATATATATATGTGTGTGTGTGTATGTGTGCCTATATATATATATATATATATATATATATATATATGTGTGTGTGTGTGTGTGTGTGTGTGTGTGAGTGAGATATATATATGTATATAGAGTGAGTTAGAGGAGGGATTAGAGAGGAATTTAGAGTGTGAGGAAGAGATTAGAGAGTGAGATGAGAGGGAATAGAAGGGAAGAAGAAGAGCCACAGCAGCAGCTATAGGGGGTTGACCTGCTATTCCCCCCTGTAAAACCCCTAAATTTTTACTATATTTTTATCAATTTTGGTACTGATTTAAAAATTTTATTGTACGTCGCATAGTCGTATTGTACGTTGTGCGCAAGCGGCGTATTCGTAAATTGCTCGTCGAGTGCGAATATGTGCGAATTACATATTTTTGTAAAACATTTTTAGAAGCTTTAATTTTTTAAATAATAAATAATAAATATTTTCGATTATTTTAAAAGTTGTAAAATACGTCATATTGGAATTTCTAATTCTTTATTTTACATTATGAAAGGTTTTATAAATGATAATTTTGAAAATGTGGTATTATGCAGATATTCATTTCATACGAGGTGCATAAATTTTAATTATATATAATTCCATTTTTCAAATTTATTGATATTAACATGTTATTATTCAAAAAAATATTTAAAAAATATTTATATTTCGAAATTATTATTGGTATTTTTGGAAATTATATTTGAAAATTTTCGTGGCCATTTTAAATCTCAATTTGATTTTATGGGTTTAATTTAAAAATTTTAAAAGTATATTTATATTAAGTTTAGATGATCTGGAATTAAATTAGAATTTAATTTAATTTAATTTTAGATTTGATTTATTTAAATTTATATGATATTATCTATAGAGGATTTAAATCCCCAAATTCCTATCCAACTGGGAATTCTCACATCCTATAAATAGGCAGGTACTCTTCCAGAATTTTCACCACAACCCATAAATTGTGTATCGTGTCTGTGTCTCCCATCCACTATATCCATATTTGTACAAATACATTAATCTCCTCGCGCTCGACACCCCGGACGCATCCAAATTCCTAAACCAACCAAAAATTCTGAATCCGTGTCGGCATCCCGACACAGACCGTAGAAGCCCTGTCCGACCCCTGCCTCCTCCACGCACCACCACCACGTCGTCGTCATCAACATCCTCGTCTCCCTACCATCGCCGACTCGCCCCCGTCTTCTCCGCGATACCCGCACCCTGCGACCAGCACAACCCCGCCTGGCCGAACCCAAACCACCACCCGGCACCCGAACCCGGTCCGCCGTCTCCGACCAAAACCCCAAAACTCCACCGCCACCATCCTCGCCACCATCACCACACTCGCACAGCAAAAAAAAATAAAAGGGGAGACACCTCACCTGAGCTGGAGCGCCACCGTCTCTCCTCCGCTGCGACCCCGTGCCGAGCACCCTTTGCCGCCGTCTTCTTTCAGTGGCCGAGCGCCGCCACAGAGCCAGCGCGCCCCCTCCTCCTTGATCGCGCAGCCGCGCCAGTGGTCCGCCGCCGTG
>JANAVB010004800.1:18757249-18761241 GCA_029216955.1 Iris pallida
AGTTTTCGTAAAATATTACGAACTCGTGATGGCACTTAAGTTAGTCATACTATTGCGAGCCTGCGACTAGAAATGCTCATTCACGAATTAGAAATTAATTTAATTTAAGAGAATGACTAGGACTAGGAGTCCCTTGTACAAATTGACCGATGGGTAGTCTAGGCCGTGCAATATAAACGAGGAATTATTAATTTTTGACAGTTGTCAGATCCCCATAGGTATATTATTACTTCTTGATAGGACGATATGATCCAATGTGGATAGACTATTCGCTTGGTGAGACAGGGCTTCATAAGGATAATGATCTAACCTTGATAAATTGTACAATTTTCCTCTTTGCCCCTTTAGATATCATCCTCATATCTTAGTCCAAATTGCTTATTTAGTTCATATTTTGCCCTAAGAATGATTATTTTATAAAATTTTGATTATGTTACCCATGTGTGGACCTCAAGTTAGTTTCAGTTCAAAGTTTTCCTCCATAGTTTGGATACACACGAAATAGATACTAGAATGTTGTATTCCTTTTGTCTTCAGTTATTTCCTCCCCGCTTAATCTTTTATTTTAAGGGTTGATAGGGCAAATATTTATGCCTTATTTCATAGTCAACTTGTTTGAATCTCTAGAAGCTAGGGGATTTATTTACAGATATAGTTACGGAAATGTTAGTTAACTCATACTGGCAGGACAGCAGCGCATTGTCGCCATTTATTTAAATTTTGGAGACTATGGATTCACTGCAGCCAGCAGCGCACTGGCGAGACACGACCCCTAGAGTTGAAATTAGTTTAAGAATATAGGTTATAGAATATTGCTAGAAATATGGCTAGTGGTCCACTCTTGATCGTAGTTACCCTTGAGCCAATATTGGGTAGAGTTAAGTAATGTTCGATTTGTATCATATTTGAGTTACGAAACCAAGGGTTTACCACAGCCAGAGTATACGGGCAGGGCATAATCCTTGGTGAAATGATTTCAGACGTGACTACAAATTTAGGACACTATGGAGGATAGAACAATGCCATGTATGTCCCTTAAGATCCAAAGCCAATTCTAGTGGAAGTTCTGCAGGATGGATAGCATGTCTCCCAACCTAGTATTCCGTGGTCCTTGTGATCTATTGACGAGGTAATTGACTGACACTAATAGGTTTACCTGGAATATAGAAGTCGGAAGTCCATAACCCATTGGTTGACCAAGTCCTTGCGTATAAGAAGATAGTAGGAAGACTGTATAAGCAAGAACACCGGATAATGTTTTTGATTCTCTCAAAACTCGAATTACTTGTACCTTCTTTCCAAAATTCTCACATACTTGTATTTGACCATCTTGACCAATGCTGCTATTATAGCCTAGTTTTTGCAAGCTTGCTCTTTTATCGAGCTTGATTCAAGACATATGTTTATTGGGGACGCCTGCTAACATATTGTCTAATCAGAATCAGTGTATTATGGTCTGATCAACCATGATGCATTTGGTTCGTACTTTATTTAATTATCCTACGTGGATTGAGATATCGAGGTATCTATGATTTCATCCGCGACTGTATTGATAATTCCTCTTGAATTATATGTTCGCCTTTGAATCGCGTAATTGTATTCAGTGACACCTCCCTTGAACTCTTTATTGTTTTTGTCTTTCACTGATTCGGAAAGACGAAAGCTCGAAACTGGTAGAGAGATATCCCCCATGACTATGGTAGTTGTATACACAAGTGTAGCTACCATCGGCCAGTCATATGAATGAGTTACTCGTTCTCCTCTCGACCCTCAAACTATTATTGGGACTTTCAAGCCATCTGAATTTGAGAATGGTTAGGGTTTTACCCTTAGTCAAAAATGTCAACCTAGGAGACTATCTATTCTTAAGAAACCAATTTATTATGAATTTCTAATTGATTGCTTGAAGCTTGCTTTAACTAGCAACCCATGAGCCTTAACCCAACCCTTCCTCAACCAAACCCACAGTTTGGACATGAGATAAATAGAAATTCACGGCTCAGTTGTTAGAATTCTTTTCATATGATATGCCTTAGAGTTGGTTATCCCGTCGACAACTCTTGTATACTATGGACAAGCATGTCATTCTATTTTCTCGACCATGTGTCGTTGTACACACTCATTTTCTAATTATTGAGGAACGATCCTTGACTTATAACTATCGTATTCCGTTATGCCGTACCTCATTCTTTATTAACAAGAGTCGAGGTACAGTATCCGGACTTTGGAATCCTTCTAACCTCGTTATTCCTAGAACCATGTCTTAGCTTCTAAGGTGGGTAGACTGTAAGCTTCCTAAAATTTTAGGATATACCAGGATTACCGAGTGATTAGAATAAATTTTTATTAGAATGAT
This sequence comes from Iris pallida, assembly GCA_029216955.1. Lineage (NCBI taxonomy): Eukaryota > Viridiplantae > Streptophyta > Magnoliopsida > Asparagales > Iridaceae > Iris > Iris pallida. The sequence goes on from JANAVB010004800.1 coordinate 18,759,606, forward strand.
AGTTAAGTGCCCTATGGACTCCCACTTTCCATTTAGATCATTTTGTGTCCTCGGCCGTGTCATTAATATTCGAAGCACAAGACCAGCTGTTACCTTCCAACAAATTTTATATGCAAGTTCTAGACAAGTCCACCTTCATCTAGGTATATCATGTCCCACTCAAACCCGTCCCCTTGTACTCCATTTTCATGGTACGACTTTCAGGACAAAAAGGACTAGCTGAACCCTTACCATAATACCCGTATACTTCCCGACTTCCATTAGAGCCACAATCTTGACTCCAATCTTTCGACCCAATATATGGTTATGGTCTACTCGAAGCCCAGTATGTACATGTCACTAGTGTGCCATTCTATTTGTCTTCTCGTGCTACTTAAATACGAAAGTCACGGAAGGCGCATCTTCAGGGCTTGCAGAACCTATTTAACCCATCCGACCGCCCCTCTAGCTCAACCACTTGGGTAGAAAATCTATTCTAGGTTACCTTAACCTAGTAGAAGTAGGTTAATCATTGGGATCTTGACCGGTCCATACAGATTGAAATCCGGGTTCATCCAACCAACGATTGATGTCCAGTCAGGAAATCTATTAAGACCCAGTAAGAACCCATCCATGTATACCACTATATTCGATTATAAAGCCGAACTATTTGAGATAGGTCCCTATACCTATTATGTAGTCCCCACCTTTAGAATGTGAGGTCATTCGTAACCCTTATTCCATCCACCTGGAAGTTATGATATGATCTTGCGTTGTATTTACATCCCTTGCTTATGTGTTTAGATAACCACGAAAAGATCACAATCTTGATTTCTCAAATTCAGTCCTATTTTGGAATGTTGTCTAAGATTCCGAGAACATAATTCCTGTATTCACGGATTGCAAGCCCCTCTAAGAAGTAAGGGTTCTTCGACGTAGCAAGTAACTGGACTAGAGTAGCCCATCTAGCATATAAGTTAATGACCATAAACTTCCTTTCTACCTGCATCATTAGATACCCTCTACCTCTTTTGAAACTTCCTAATTACCCTCGGTTATTCTTTCTTATCTACCCGCTTTATTTCAGAGCGACGAAGGATTAGCTTATTGTAATTACTAATATTTCTTAGCCACTCGTGTAAGTTGTTGCTCGTTAAATTTTGGGGTTGCTTGATAGATAGGAGATGAGTACAGTTGCCTATACCATAGATATCTATTGGTAGCTAGTTTTAGCAAGTAGTTGGATGGTTATAAAGTTTTAGTGACATAAGATTTGAGGGAGTAGCGTGACCAAAGGTGGGTAGAAGTCCTCGGGGTTTCGAAGTTACAAAAATGGCTAGGAGGAGGATAGACTATTTTCGAGGAATTAAAATTTAAGGAGATTAAGCAATAGTGGAATCTTTTTGAAATTTAAGGAATAGCTATGAATTAGAATCTCGATGACGAAATTATTTTTAAGGTGGGTAGATTTGTAGCTCCCCTTCCCGAAAATATTTTTAGATATTTTTATTCCTTTATCTGAGTTAAGGGTGATTAAATAAATATTTTATTAATTTAGATATTATTAATATTGGTCATTTAAAATATTTTATTGCTATATGGAAATTGTGGTATTTATATATAAATCAGGATATATATTTTTATATATATATATATC
>JANAVB010004800.1:18764640-18879640 GCA_029216955.1 Iris pallida
GTGCCCCAGACGATCACATATCAAAGGTACTTCTAACAGTTGGGGAAAGTACTTGTGTCTTTGTTTGCTATTGATTTTTTGTATTTTCTGTTATTTTCAACTCATGATGATGTCAACATTGGTTTTATAGTCATTTTCTTATTTGAAATTGCATTCAGTGAATTGTGCTCATTCCATTTCTGACTGGAAACCAACATTTTTCAGGTTAGCCGTGGATTCACTTAGATTGGGGAGTGACGGGAATTTGCAGACAAAAGCCTAGAAACTAGCTAGATAGCGGAGTTGTAGTCATTCCAATATTTGTCAAGTTTATATTTTCTATAAATATAAAAACTTGTGATCATTGTAAGTATAATTAATTTGTGAATGAGCATTATTTGTGATTTGATCTTCATGGCCGTGACAGCGTTCTACCGCGACACTGCGGCATAGGCTGGCTTGGACACGTCTCGTATCCGTTAAAAAAAATGGGTACGGGTCGTGACAGTGTCTCGGATGAGCGCTACGTGTTACCCGGCCGATAGTGTTCGGATGAGCGCTACTTGTTGGCCACTCTTTATTACTTGCTTGTGACAGCCCCTCCGTAGAACGTTGTCCTCTAAATTACAATCTACATAGAATGGTTAGGAACCTTTACGCATGTATTTTCTATTGAGCTCTATGTTCAGTTTAGGCATGATTATTATGGTCTTGTTACGTCCCTCTGAGGACCTGGTTTTTCCCCAGGTGTGTGTTCATGTTTTCTGCAGGTGTTCTTGCTAAGGTCATTCCTTCTTCCATGATGATTGCGCTTGGACTCGTTACTTGATCTTGCTTGCTAAATTTTTCTTGTACATTTTTCCATATTTAAATTGGTTGATAGTGGACTTTGTCTCCGCACAACTATTGTGTACATGACAAGCTCAAAATTGCTTTATATCATTATTTATCTTGTGGATGAGATTTAGTGTCATGGTTTTCTACATTTACAGCTTATGAATACATACGAGCCGTATATTTACGTATATACAGCTGCATGTCTACGTACTTAGTCCTACGTATATGGGACTGGGGCGTTACATGTTGTGGTGGCCCATGTAGGTCAGGTCTCCGTTTCGGTTACATTACTGTACCGAATGGGCCTGCAATATAGGATTAGAGTCTCGAATCTCACATCTACTGACATCCTTTCTTGACTTTAATTTTGAACTCCGTTCGACCTCCTTGATTTGCATCCTGCTTGAATCCTCCTACCGTAAATTCTTATCTTTCGTGCTTAGTGACAGTTAGAAAGATGACTACATACTATATACTTATGGTCAACTATATGGCTAGAAGGATTACATTGGCAACTGGAATACATTAAGACTCTAATGGAATTAAAAAGGCATTTAAAAAAGAAAGAGTGTGTTTACTTATTAGTAATTTGTAAAATAGGATATCTAAGGAAGTTGTAATATTGAGATTCTAAGTAGTGATCATAAGAGGATTGATATGATTTTATTTTTATGCTGCAGAAAAATAGCTGGAATCTATACAAATTGATTTAAGAAATTGTTTTGATTTTTAAATTTTGATATTTAGATCTATTGGATATAGCTTACGTCTTTGAGCAAATAAAAACTGATTTCAATTTCAAGTTGTGATATTTATGATTTATTGAGTATAGTATACGCTTTGAACAGTTATAAATTGGTTTGAGAATGTCTTGGCTTTTAATGTAGAAGTAGAAATTATTTCGTACAAACTTACGATTAATATGTTTCTTAAATTTCAAATTTTAAGTGGAAGCAGCAATTTTTTTATTTTGGCAGATATAAAAATAATTCTTGAGGAAGATTTTCAAATTTTAAATTGTGGCATGTGATTTATGATTTACAAATCTATTTAGATTTGAGTAAAAAAGGTTTTGATTGAGATTATCAATAAATTGGCAAAAAAAAATTATGTTGTCGGATTAGGGTTGATAAGTGCATTAAGATATTGAACTCCAATTTGTTTTTCTTGCTAAGAGTCTTTCAGTAGTTATTTGAAAAATTTTGGGTTTTAAAATTTTTTTTTTATTATGAGATTTTTATGGACTCGTGAATTATGAACTCTTGATTTCAATAGTTTGGATTTGAACGTTAAGTATTGGAAAAAGTTAGTAGTAACATGGTAAAGTTTACTTTGAGATTATTAAAGGAAATGAAATTGTTAGCCATAATCTAATTGGGCAGCTTAGAGTAATACAATTTTGGTGGTTTATTGTTTTTAAAATTTTATTAAGAGACTTTTTGAGGAAACTCCAGTTAAATTTTTTTTACCACTAAGATAACTCTAATGAGTTAGGAGTATTCCATACTAATTGCCATATCCCTCACGACCATGATAGTAGTGTACATACAAGTGTTGTTAGTCATCTCTAAGATCATATGGTTATATTCCAATCTTGACTCCCTCGACATTCCCTCAAATCTAGATTTGTCGTGACTTTCTATTTAATGCTTGTTGTCCGTATTACGTATTTCGGAATACGTGTACGTATTTTATCTTGTATTGCTTAATTCCTGGCTTAGCTTTTCCTTCTTGGCTCGGTTTATTTTTGGCCCAGGGTTGGCTTGGTTCGGTTGGGATTGTTTTTGGTTCATCATGAACCATGAATGAACCCCCTACCTACCACCACCTTTGGTATTTATTACCATTCTTCTTTCTCTCTCTTATTACTCTTCTTCTTCTTCCATTTACTACTTCACCTACCAGAGAGAGAGAGAGAGGTCTAGGCAAGTACAACTTGCTTCATGGAGGAACTCAAATTTTATTGCTTCATTCTCTTCCTTACAGCATTTTAACTTACTTTAGTACTTGGTATTTCCTTTTTCCAGGGCCGGATTCTTGTAGATCTAAGTTTACTTTATTTTCGAATTTCTTGGGTTTTGATCTACTTAATCTTGTTATTTTCGAGTTTTGAGGGTTCCATGTTGTAGGGAATCTTGTTCTGCCCCATTTTGACCTATGGAAGTTCGGATTTGGACTCCGGATGAAGGTTCTATGCAGCTTGGTGGCCATGGCTTCTTGGTGTTCTTCTTCTCGGAAATTTGGAAAAGAAGAACAGTGCCTGACTTGACCGCATGAATGTTTCATGCGGCAAGTGTTCTCTTAGCCGCATGATGATCCAACCGTATGAACTATCTAACCTGGCCGCATGACTAGGGATGTCCTTTAGCCGCATAAAACTTGACTCAGCCAGCCGTATGAGAACCTTCCTCCGCTGGCCGCATAGATCTACTTTTTCCAGCCGCATGAGGCTCTTGTCCTTCTAGCCGCATATGAACCCATTTTCTGAGAGCCGCATAAGGCTCCTGCCCCTTCAACCGCATGCGTCCTTGAGTGAACCTAGCCGCATGCGCCCCTTGCTTTTATAGCCGGATGCGCCCCCTTGCTTATGCAGCCGCATGTGCGCCCACCTTATTGAGCCGCATGAACCCGGGCCCGTTTCAGCCGCATGAGAACCCCTTCCCGCCAGCCGCATGGGCTGCTTCTCTTCCCAGCCGCATGAGATCATTCCTGGCCGCATATGCCTGAGCCGTATGACTCTCCAATAGCCCTGTGTACTATTATTTATTATTATTTGCCCATGTCTTGTAACCCCTATGGTATATTTTTATGCCCATTTTATATCCTTACGCCTTTTGTCCTGAACTTGATAATCACGATTTGATTGACATGATTGAAATAACAATTGTACATGACATGGGGTGGCAAGTAAACCTGACATGACCTGATAGTGGCCCGTCGTGGCACACTCTTGACTAGTACACTTGACATGATATATCTGATAAGCCGTTGCGACGACTACCTGACATGACCTGTATAAATAACCTGGACACCGTAGGCGATTGTACTTGTACAAATAATCCAGTCCTGTCTTACATCATGTCTAGGAGAGGACTCCTGAGTACCATGGTCAGGAGTACCTATTGAAATGGACTAAGGCTAATAACTAGATTAATACACTGGTCCTAAAGAGGTCTTCCAGCTACAGGCAATCCCGTTACCTGGGCACACCTTGGGATCTATAGCCTGCCGTCGAGTAGGGCACATTTTCAGTACACTGTCATGTGTTGCACCCTTCAAGCTACCTAAGGGTACATTCGTTTCCTGGACGGTGTACCCACCTGAATTCAACTCTAATTCTTTTAACCCGGGTAACCTGGATGGACTGCAGGGCCTGTGGCTGTGGAAGATTCTCACTGCATCTTTCTAGTAACTAGGCCTGTGATAACCCTAGTTAGTTAAAGTATCAAGCCGTAATTCTTGCTTGGCCGTAAAATGATTGGATGGAGTCTACCCAGTCTAGTCTTGTCCTGATTCTGTTCCAGATTACTGCATGACCAGAATGCCTGTATTTATTTTACCGATAAATGGCGAGAATTCCAAGTTCTGTTCAGACGAAGGGTTACAACCCCGGTCCTTGTTTGGTTTACGGGTTGTAACCTGGTTATCTGAATAGTCCCATGGTTATCTCATGATATATCACCTGTTATGCTTTTCTTTAATTCCTGTCTTATTCTTGATCTATTACTATTATGCTAATTGCTGGTTTTTAGTTCCTAAGTGAAGCTTTCTTGTGGCACTTGCTCTTTCTGGGATCTGACCCAGCAGGTTTTGTATGGCCAGATTTCGGAGCAGCTCCAGAGGATCTACCGCTTTTCCAGCCCGATGGTGAACACCCGACGTAACCAGGGCAACGAGTGGGTTATTTTTGGCTCTCCCACTCTATTATAAAATATTCTTTTGAGGCGTTTAGCCGACGAGCACCTGTTTAGCTCGATTGCATTTACTTACTGTCTGTCTACGGGCTGTAACATGATTGACAGATCCTAGGGTTGATCATGTATGACTAAACTCTTGCTAGTCCTAACATTTTGTAACGACTAGCTTCATGATCAGCTGAATATGTAATATTTGGGACGCCTTATTATTGTATATTTAATGATCATACATCTTGTAACATTTATTACTTGCTTGTGATTGAGACACTAGGCTTGTTCATGACCATAGGAGACTGTTGGCTTGTAGTAAACCCTCATGTATCTAGACAGCCGTGACTGTATAGCGAGATGGAATCCATTTCATATACGTAGCTGGCTATGTCTTCCCCCGCTCTCCAGTATTCTGGTTCTGGGGCGTGACATGGTTTAAGTGGTGGCCCATACAGGTCTTGTAAATCAAGATATGTGAGAGTTTACCGAATAGATGTCTCAATTAGTGTTCGCCCTTGATCTCTGCTCATATCATCTGAATCCCTGGATTCTTGTCCTGATCATATGCTTGTATCGTTGATCTGTCTTGGTCCTTCCTTATTGTTCCCCATGTCGTCTTCTTCAGCGGTATTGTTCCTGGACCTGCCGGTCAACAAGGCGGAGCACTTCCTGCGGATCAGCAACAACCAGGAGATCAAGCCCAGCATTCCGGAGTAGCCTCCAGAGTCGTGCCTTCTGATGGAGAGCCACCAGTCCAGCCAGTTCAGCCTGTCGAGCCTGATGATGGCACTTTGGTAGGACTCATTAGGACCTTGATAGCTTCCCAAGATCGTCGTAGAGATGCCTTGCACCAGGCAGTGACGGATGCTCTGACCAGAGGAGGTCATCAGGGTAACAGCGCGGCCAATAGCTTCAACCGCTTGAACCCTCCCTTCTTCGACGGTAGTGAAGATGCTATCGCCGCAGATGCTTGGCTTCAGGACATCGAGGTGATTCTAGAAGCAGCCAGGACCCCAGAGAATGAGAAGGTAGCCGTGGTGCGCCTGCAGTTGTTGGATCTTGCCCGCAGCTGGTGGACAGCGCAGGCCGTTGGATTAGCAGCACCCATTGCTTGGGCAGTATTCAGAGAGAGATTCCAAACCAAGTATTTTGATGCTGTAGCTCGATATGATCTACAGACGAGGTTCACCAATCTGAAACAGATGGACAGAACGGTCGATGGATATGCGGCCGAGTTTTCAAGACTCAGTCGGTTTGCTCCCACCTTGGTGGCAACCGAGTATGATAGAGCCCAGCGATTCCAGCAGGGGCTTCACCTGGAGATTTTATTGGCAGTTGAGCAGTTTAAACATCAGACCTTCGATGCAGTCTTGAGAGCAGCTAGGAGGTATGAGTACACCTCCCAGAGGATTGTGGATAGGGCTGGAGGTCGCAAGAGATCCCATGGCCAGATGAATCAGTCTTCAGCCCCAGCCCCGGCAGCCAGGGCTTTGACTATTGGAGCTTCGAGGCGAGCGGCCTCAGTAACGTCGGTTCAGCATTCAGCCCCGGCGTATCCTCAGCAGCAGCAGAAGCAGAAGCAGTCTTCCACAGTGGGATGTTCCCATTGTGGGAAGCCAGGCCATATAGTGGCAGAGTGCCGCAGGGCACAGGGATTGTGTCTGGCTTATGGAGTAGCAGACCATAGGGTTGGATCCTGCCCGAATAGGGGTGGTTCATCATCATCCAACCTTTCTAGCTCTTCGGTGAGAGGACCAGCCCCAGTTTCAGTCCAGTAGCAGCAGCAGTATCCATTGCCGAGGCCCTTGCCGCCTCAGTCCCAGATGTTCCAGCAGCAGAACCCCCAGCAGCACACTCAGGCCCAAGCCTTGAGTCAGAATAGGCAGCGAGAATTTCAGCAGAGGGGACCAGCACCCCGAGGGCATGGTCATGCTATGGTGATGACCGCAGAGGAAGAATTGGCACCAGGAGAGGTGGTGGCAGGTACTATTCTCGTCAACTCCTTTCCAGCTTCAGCTTTATTTGATTCTGGTGCATCGCATTCTTTTATGTCTGTACGATTCGCGACACGGATAGGATTGGAGCCCGAGTCGTTATCGGTAAGGCTCAATATACTTACTGGTAACGGATTTATGGGAGTCGATAGGGTATTTTCCTCGTGTCGGATCGTAGTTAGCGGTAAAAAAATTTTCGCTAGATTGATAGAGTTCCCGGTGGCCGATTATGATGTAGTCTTAGGCATGGATTGGTTGAGGAACCAGTATGCTAGAATAGACTGCCACATTGGTAGGGTTGTTTTCAGCATTCCAAGCGAGCCGAAGTTTTCCTTTTCCCGAGGCGCAGTTGAGCCTTCTCCTCCAATATTGCGGATGGCAGTAGCAGCAGTGCAATTGCCCCGGATAGTCGAAGAGTTTCCAGATGTCTTTCCAGAAGAGCAATCAGGTATGCCTCCAGAGCGGGAGATCGAGTTCACCATAGACTTGATTCCCGGGACAGCCCCAGTATCAGAGAGAGTCTACAGGATGGCGCCTTCAGAATTGGAGATATTGTACAAGATGATTGAAGAACTTCGAACCAAAGGATTCATTCGTGTTAGTGGATCACCTTGGGGATCCCCGATGCTTCTTGTGAAAAAGAAGAATGGTACGTCCAGGTTATGTGTTGATTATCGTACCTTGAACTCAGTAACAATCAAGAACAGATACCCTCTTCCGAGGATAGATGACTTGTTTGATCAGCTTAAAGGGGCAGCAGTATTCTCGAAGATCGACTTGCGCTCAGGATATCATCAGATCAGAGTCAGAGAGCAGGACATCCCGAAGACAGCTTTCAGATCGAGGTATGGGCATTGGGAGTTCCTAGTGATGCCCTTTGGAGCAACCAATGCGCCGACGGTATTCATGGATCTCATGAATCGTATCTTTATGCCTTACTTGGATCAGTACATGATTGTGTTTTTGGATGACATCCTGGTCTATAGCAGGAGTGAAGCGGAGCATGAGCAGCATCTCCGTGTGGTTTTTCAGATTCTTAGGGAGCACCAGTTGTATGCCAAGTTCAGTAAATGCGAGTTCTGGTTCGATCGCATTTCGTACTTGGGTCACATCATCACCAGAGGAGGAGTAGAAGTGGATCCCCAGAAGATTGTGGCTATTGAGTCCTGGCCAGTGCCCAGCACAGTTGCAGAAGTTCATAGTTTTCTTGGATTGGTCGGCTACTACCGGCAGTTTGTTTCATATTTTGCTCAAATTTCAGCGCCATTGACCCAGTTGACCCGCAAGAATGTGCAGTTCGCTTGGACAGCGGAGTGCCAGGAATTATTTGAGAAGTTGAAGCGAGGTTTGATAACGGCTCCCATTCTCGCACTTCCAGATGTTACCGGAGGATTTTCAGTGTATTGTGATGCTTCAGGCAGAGGCTTAGGATGTGTTCTGATGCAGCATGGGAAGGTAATAGCTTATGCTTCACGACAACTTCGTGATCATGAGAGGAATTACCCAACCCATGACTTGGAGCTGGCAGCAGTAGTGTTTGCACTTAAGTTGTGGAGGTACTATTTGTACGGAGATAGGGTGGAGATTTTTACCGACCATAAGAGTCTGAAATATGTTTTCACCCAGAAGGATCTTAACATGCGTCAGAGGAGATGGCTGGAGCTGCTTGTGGATTATGATGTCAACTTGCAGTATCATCCTGGGAAGGCCAACGTTATAGCAGATGCATTGAGCAGGAGAGTCGGAGTTTATTTCCTAAAAGCGCAGCCAAAACTGTTAGCCGATCTTCAGAAGATGGGTATTGAAGTTGTTCTCCCTTCTAGTGTAGCATTGATGGCCAGTATGCAAGTTCAGTCCACTATAGTCGGGAGGATCCGGATGGCGCAGTCAGTAGATTCCAAGCTTCAGCGACTCAGAGCAGAGTGTGAGGCAGGACGAAGACCAGAGTTATACATTCATGAGGATGGTACACTTCGATATGGTAAGCGTCTTTGTGTACCCAGTGGAGATATCAGACAGGAAATTATGGCAGAGGCTGACAATTCTCGGTATTCCATTCATCCTGGTGGTACGAAGATGTACCGTGATATTCGTCAGTACTTTTGGTAGAATGGCATGAAGCAGGAGATAGCCCGGTTTGTCTCTCGGTGTTTGGTTGGTCAACAAGTTAAAGCTGAACATCATAGGCCGGCTGGACTTCTTCAGCCCTTGCCGATTCTAGAATAGAAGTGGGAGCATGTGTCCATGGATTTTATGACTGGATTACCTAGATCCCCAGCTGGTAGAGATGCTAACTGGGTTATTGTTGATCGGCTCACGAAGGTAGCTTACTTCCTCCCGTTCAGAGTTGGTCAGTCGACAGCTCAGTTAGCAGAGATGTACCTCAGACAGATTGTCAGGTTGCACGGAGTGCCAGTTAGTATCACCTCAGACCAAAATTCAAGATTTATGTCGCACTTTTGGCGTAGCCTACAAGAGAGTTTGGGAACTCACCTCCAGTTCAGTTCAGCCTATCATCCGCAGACAGATGGTCAGTCGGAGCGTACAATCCAGACTCTTGAAGACATATTACGATCTTGTACACTTGACTTCGGTGGTTCGTGGGAAGATCACTTATACCTGGTGGAGTTCTCGTACAACAACAGTTTCTAGGCTAGTATCCAGATGGCACCGTTCGAGGCATTGTATGGCAGGAAGTGCCGATCCCCGTTAGCATGGGATAATGTCGGAAAAAGGCAGATGCTTGGTCCAGAAATGATTGCCCAGACAGTTGAGGTAGTCAGAAGAGTCAGGGATCATCTTCGAGTTGCCCAAGATCGCCAGCGCCATTGGGCCGATTCTCATCGGCGCCCTCTCGAGTTTTCTGTCTGTGACCATGTATTCCTGAGGATTTCGCCTAACTGTGGCATCAATAGTTTCGGCGTACGGGGAAAGCTTAGTCCTAGGTATATAGGGCCATTTGACATTCTGGAGCGAGTAGGAGACGTATCCTATCATCTCGCTCTTCCGCCGTCGCTAAGAGAGGTGCATGACGTGTTCCATGTATCCCAATTACGACGGTATATCCCGGACCCGAGCCACATCCTAGATCATTCGGAATTGGTTGTTGGTACCAACCTTTCGTATGAGGAGAGGCCCGTGTCTATATTGGATCGGAGAGAGAAAATACTCAAGAACAAGACTATCAAGTTAGTCCGAGTTGCTTGGGGCCATCACTCTTTGGGTGAGTCAACGTGGGAGCGAGAGGATGACATCTGATCGCGATATCCCGACTTGTTTGACTCGTGAGGTATAATATCTTTCTTATGCCTCATGCCTTCGATTCTTTGCTTGAATGAGTGATTGTCTGCCTAGTTATATCTTGCTTGTGATTAATATAGCTTGTCCTCATCTCTCTAGCCTCTTAATTAAATTCCGAGGACGGAATTCTTTTAAGGTGGGTAGAGTTGTAATGTATGTTGTCCGTATTACGTATTTTGGAATACGTGTACGTATTTTATCTTGTATTGCTTAATTCCTGGCTTAGCTTTTCCTTCTTGGCTCGGTTTATTCTTGGCCCGGGGTTGGCTTGGTTCGGTTGGGATTGTTTTTGGTTCATCATGAACCATGGATGAACCCCCTACCTACCACCACCTTTGGTATTTATTACCATTCTTCTTTCTCTCTCTTTATTACTCTTCTTCTTCTTCCATTTACTACTTCACCTACCAGAGAGAGAGAGAGAGAGGTCTAGGCAAGTGCAACTTGCTTCATGGAGGAACTCAAATTTTATTGCTTCATTCTCTTCCTTACAGCATTTTAACTTACTTTAGTACTTGGCATTTTCTCTTTCCATGGCCGGATTCTTGTAGATCTAAGTTTACTTTATTTTTAGATTTTTTGGGTTTTGATCTACTTAATCTTGTTATTTTCGAGTTTTTAGGGTTCCATGTTGTAGGGAATCTTGTTCTGCCCCATTTTGACCTATGAAAGTTCGGATTTGGACTCCGGATGAAGGTTCTATGCAGCTTGGTGGCCATGGCTTCTTGGTGTTCTTCTTCTCGAAAATTTGGAAAAGAAGAACAGTGCCTGACTTGATCGCATGAATGTTTCATGCGGCAAGTGTTCTCTTAGCCGCATGATGATCCAACCGCATGAACTATCTAACCTGGCCGCAAGACTAGGGATGTCCTTTAGCCGCATAAAACTTGACTCAGCCAGCCGCATGAGAACCTTCCTCCGCTGGCCGCATAGATCCACTTTTTCCAGCCGCATGAGGCTCTTGTCCTTCTAGCCGCATATGGACCCATTTTCTAAGAGCCGCATAAGGCTCCTGCCCCTTCAACCGCATGCGCCCTTGAGTGAACCTAGCCGTATGCGCCCCTTGCTTTTATAGCCGCATACGCCCCCTTGCTTATGCAGCCGCATGTGCGCCCACCTTATTGAGCCGCATGAATCCGAGCCCGTTTCAGCCGCATGAGAACCCCTCCCCGCCAGCCGCATGGGCTGCTTCTCTTCCCAGCCGCATGTGATCACTTCTTGGCCGCATGCGCCTGACCCCACTCAGCCGCATGGGCTGCTTCTCTTTCCAGCCGCATGAGATCATTCCTGGCCGCATATGCCTGAGCCGCATGACTCTCCAATAGCCCTGTGTACTATTATTTATTATTATTTGCCCATGTCTTGTAACTCCTATGGTATATTTTTATGCCCATTTTATATCCTTACGCCTTTTATCCTGAACTTGATAATCACGATTTGATTGACATAATTGAAATAACAATTGTACATGACATGGGGTGGCAAGTAAACCTGACATGACCTGATAGTGGCCCATCGTGGCACACTCTTGACTAGTACACTTGACATGATATATCTGATAAGCCGTTGCGACGGCTACCTGACATGACATGACCTGTATAAATAACCTGGACACCGTGGGCGATTGTGCTTGTACAAATAATCCAGTCCTATCTTGCATCATGTCTAGGAGGGGACTCCTGAGTACCACGGTCAGGAGTACCTATTGAAATGGACTAAGGCTAATAACTAGATTAATACACTGGTCCTAAAGAGGTCTTCCAGCTACAGGCAATCCCGTTACCTGGGCACGCCTTGGGATCTGTAGCCTGCCGTAGAGTTGGGCACATTTCCAGCACACTGTCATGTGTTGCACCCTTCAAGCTACCTAAGGGTACATTCGTTTCCTGGACGGTGTACCCACCTGAATTCAACTCTAATTCTTTTAACCCGGGTAACCTGGATGGACTGCAGGGCCTGTGGCTGTGGAAGATTCTCACTGCATCTTGCTAGTAACTAGGCCTGTGATAACCCTAGTTAGTTAAAGTATCAAGCCGTAATTCTTGCTTGGCCGTGAAATGATTGGATGGAGTCTACCCAGTCTAGTCTTGTCCTGATTCTGTTCCAGATTACTGCATGACCAGAATGCCTGTATTTATTTTACCGATAAATGGCGAGAATTTCAAGTTCTGTTCAGACGAAGGGTTACAACCCCGGTCCTTGTTTGGTTTACGGGTTGTAACCTGGTTATCTGAATAGTCCCATGGTTATCTCATCATATATCACCTGTTATGCTTTTCTTTAATTCATGTCTTATTCTTAATCTATTACTATTGTGCTAATTGCTGGTTTTTAGTTCCTAAGTGAAGCTTCCTTGTGGCACTTGCTCTTTCTGGGATCTGACCCAGCTGGTTTTGTATGGCCAGATTTCGGAGCAGCTCCAGAGGATCTACCGCTTTTCCAGCCCGATGGTGAACACCCAACGTAACCAGGGCAACGAGTGGGTTATTTTTGGCTCTCCCACTCTATTGTAAAAATATTCTTTTGAGGTGTTTAGCCGACGAGCACCTGTTTAGCTCGATTGCATTTACTTACTGTCTGCCTACGGGCTGTAACATGATTGACAGATCCTAGGGTTGATCATGTATGACTAAACTCTTGCTAGTCCTAACATTTTGTAACGACTAGCTTCATGATCAGCTGAATATATAATATTTGGGATGCCTTATTATTGTATATTTAATGATCATACATCTTGTAACATTTATTACTTGCTTGTGATTGAGACACTAGGCTTGTTCATGACCATAGGAGACTGTTGGCTTGTAGTAAACCCTCATGTATCTAGACAGCCGTGACCGTATAGCGAGATGGAATCCATTTCATATATATGGCTGGCTATGTCTGCCCCCGCTCTCCAGTTTTCTGGTTCTGGGGCGTGACATTCTAACCATTTGAAACTTGAGAAATAATTGGATTGTTCCTTGATCATACCCCATCAAGTGGCTGCCATATCTCTAGAAATGGTATTCCTAACTTATTTTGCCTTGATCTACTAGAATCTGAATTATCATTATTTTATGCGTTAACTTGGTCATTTACTTTGTGCGTTAATCATTATTTCATGAATTCCCACTTTCTACTTTAATTCTTTTGTGTCCTTTACCGTGGCTTTGATATTTGGAGCACAACACTATACTTTTCCTTCCCACAAATTTCACAAGCAAGACCTACACGAGCCCACCTTCATGTAGGTATATCACGTGCCACTAAAACACGTCTCCTTGTACTCTAATTTCATATTGCGACTTTAGAATCAAAAAGACTGAACTCAAATCCCTACCATGAAACCAATATACTTTTTAACTATAGATGAGACTCGACCTCGACTCAATTCTTTCCACCCGATGTGTAATGCTTGACTTGCACTTTATCTTGATTGCTTGACCCATTGACCCCTTTACACTACTAGTTTAACTCTTGTAAGTTGGGTAGAATACCTCCCGACCTAACCAACCTTTTGTGGACCCTATTGATAAGTTCATTTGGACTATAACACTTAGAGGACCCTAACTTCTCTAGTCAACCTAGCCGACTGTATAGGCCCAAACCTTGGACAAGACTTAATTTTAAAGAATCTAGGACTATTTAATTCTCCTTTATCATGGTTCCTTACTTATACTTTGACTATTTTTAATGCTAACTTAGCATAAATTTTCCAAGCTTATTTTCTTATCAAGCTTGATCATGACGTATCTTATTGGGTCGCTCCCACTAACATACTGTCTATTCAGAACCGGTGCATGATGGTCTGATCAACCTATTGCACTTTGGTTCGCCTTTCGTATATCATTCTACATAGATGGAGATATAGTAAACTTGCCTCTAGAGTCTCCTCCGCGATTACCTTGGAAATTCTCTTGGAATTATACAACCGCCTTTGAATCACATATTGGCATACGAAAACATCTCCTTTGTACTCTTGTTGGCTTTCGTCTTTTAACTATTCTAGACAAAGCTTGTGATTGGTAGATAGACCAAACCATTCTCTTATGACCATGATATTTTTATATACTTGGGGATATTTAACCAATGACCAACCAATATGACTATCCCCGTCTTGAGCTACTTGCCTTTTTCCTCGACCCTAGATTCAACTTTCATGACTTTTTTTTTGAAATGTGACTATGATTCAACTCTAAACCTAGACAACCCTATATCTTCTATCGTGACCCCTAATCACTTGAGTGATTCCTATCATCCTTTCATTCATGCCCTCAACCTAGACACTTACCATGCAACCTTCTCCGAAGAGCCCTATCCCCCAAGTCCCCAAAATATCTACTTAAGCTACTCCCATCGTACTATCATGATTTTTCCCTTAACTAGCAACCCTCGTTCAATTCCAAAATCGTGAATTATTTCGTCGTTATCAAAATCACGATTTTTCTAAAGCATATTTGTCGTTTCATTGCCTCGCCCAATTATTTGTGTTGCCTTACCCTCGTACCTTCTCACCCCCTACTTATTCTTAATTTCGAGGACGAAATTCTTGTAAGTTGGGTAGGATGTAAAACCCCTAAATTTTTACTATATTTTTATCAATTTTGGTACTGATTTAAAATTTTTATTGTACGTCGCATAGTCGTATTGTACGTTGTGCGCAAGCGGCGTATTCGTAAATTGCTCGTCGAGTGCGAATATGTGCGAAGTACATATTTTTGTAAAACATTTTAGAAGCTTGAATTTTTTCAAATAATAAATAATAAATATTTTTGATTATTTTAAAAGTTGTAAAATACGTCATATTGGAATTTCCAATTCTTTATTTTACATTATGAAAGGTTTTATAAATGATAATTTTGAAACGTGGTATTATGCAGATATTCATTTCATACGAGGTGCATAAATTTAAATTATATATAATTCCATTTTTCAAATTTATTGATATTAATATGTTATTATTCAAAAAGATATTTAAAAAATATTTATTATTTTCGAAATTATTATTATTGGTATTTTTGGAAATTATATTTGGAAATTTTCGTGGCCATTTTAAATCTCAATTTGATTTTATGGGTTTAATTTAAAAAGTTTAAAAGTAAAATTTATATTAAGTTTAGATGATCTGGAATTAAATTAGAATTTAATTTAATTTTAGATTTGATTTATTTAAATTTATATGATATTATCTATAGAGGATTTAAATCCCCAAATCCCTATCCAACTGGAAATTCCGACATCCTATAAATAGGCAGGTACTCTTCCAGAATTTTCACCACAACCCACAAATTGTGTATCGTGTCTGTGTCTCCCATCCACTATATCCATATTTGTACAAATACATTAATCTCCTCGCGCCCGACACCCCGGACGCATCCAAATTCCTAAACCCAACCAAAAATTCTGAATCCGTGTCGGCATCCCGACACAGACCGTAGAAGCCCTGTCCGACCCCTGCCTCCTCCACGCACCACCACCACGTCGTCGTCATCAACATCCCCGTCTCCCTACCATCGCTCGACTCGTCCCCGTCTTCTCCGCCATACCCGCACCCTGCGACCAGCACAACCCCGCCTGGCCGAACCCAAACTACCACCCGGCACCCGAACCCGGTCCGCCGTCTCCGGCCAAAACCCTAGAACTCCACCGCCACCATCCTCGCCACAATCACCACACTCGCACATCAAAAAAAATGAAAGGGGAGACACCTCACCTGAGCCGGAGCGCCACCGTCTCTCCTCCGCTGTCGACCACGTGCGCCGAGCACCCTCCGCCGCCGTCTTCTTTCAGTGGCCGAGCGCCGCCACAGAGCCAGGCGCGCCCATCCCCGCCCCCTTCCCCCTTGATCGCGCAGTCGTGCCGGTAGTCCGCCACCGTGGGGTTTTCCTTCTCCGCCCGGAGCGCCGCCTGAGCATCACAGCGCTCCAGCAACCGCCGGCCACGCGCCGGAGCCGCCCTCTGAAACCCTCCGCTTCCCAGCCAGATCTTCCCCGGCGTACGGCGTCCGCTCACTCCTCCGCCTTGGCCGACTCCCTGCCGACGCCGCAGGGAACCACCGTTCGCGAGCTCCGCCTCTCGCCTCCACCTGAGGCCGTCGCCTCCTTTCCGTCGGAAAACCTCCTCCACCGCCGGCGTCTGCTCTCCGCTTCTCCTTCCTCCCTCCAGCGCCACCACCTGACCCTTCCGCGCGCCGCCCGCCGTGATCGCCCGACCACGCCGGAGCCACCGCCTCTGGTGAGTCCCGATCGCCCAAAATTTTCTTCTTCACTCCTCTCTCTCTCTCTCGTGAACATTGGGAAGGAATGGTTGATTAAGTTTTTTTTTAGGTTTTATTATTATATTATATTATTATTATTAATATCCTTATCATCCGTATTATTATTATTATTATTATTATTATTATTATTATTATTATTATTATTATTATTATTATTATTATTATTATTATTATTATTATTATTATTATTATATTTAGTAGTAGTAGTAGAATAGTTATTGTTTAAGTATTTATTTAGTTTTGATTTTTTTTGATTTAAAATATCAGTATAAGTATTTACTAGGTATACATACTGGTATGTTCACTGGTACTATTATTAATATTATTATTGTTATTAGATAATTATTATTACTATTATTATTATTTATTTTACTATTTCCATGTTAACAGTATAGGTATGGATAATTGTTATAAACTTTATTATTTTTATTTTTATTAAGTATTATGTAAATATTTTGTTAGGGTATTTCCAACTATCTTTCTAGAATACTTTTGACTAATAAAAATACATTTTTCCAAATCGTATATATAAAGTATTTTCAAGAAGTTACGTAAAATTTTTATAAAAATATTTCTAAAAATTAGTATATGTATCAAATTTCCCCAAATTCTTCTCGATTATCACTATTTGTCGTAACTGATCGTGCATCCTATTTTCTCGTGACTTCGGACCTCCTACGTACTGGCTATGGCAATTGGACAAAACAGAAATTGTCGGACCCTTGCACCACACCAGGCGACACAGTTTAAATTTCCTGCTCAATATCATGCATGTTGTGTTTATTTTCAAGTTTTTTTTTAAAAATTATATGTAGATGCAAATTACTATATTTTATACAATTGGCTTAGAGTTAAGGGACTACCGTCAAATTTAGTGTGTCTCATTGACTTGTCACGATGGTACACGAGTTGTGTGTGAGAGTTGTGAGTATCATATAGAGGTCACTTGCGTGTGGGCTGATCCCCCGTGCGCATGCGTAGGAATAACTGTCAATAGATGCATGATTAGAAGACTTGACAGTTATCTATATTAAAACAGTGTGGTAGAAACGACACGTGTTTGTGTGTCATGGTTACGACACACGTATAGTATCATTGGGGGGAGGGGACAGCTACTAGCGTAGGGGCTACTTTTATTTTAACATTTGGGAGATAGTGTCTCGGATGAGCGCTACGTGTTACCCGGCCGATAGTGTCTCGGATGAGCGCTACTTGTTGGCCACTCTTTATTACTTGCTTGTGACAGCCTCTGCGTAGAACGTTGTCCTCTAAATTACAATCCACATAGAATGGTTAGGAACCTTTACGCATGTATATTTTCTATTGAGCTCTTACTATTCAGTTTATGGCGTGATATTATGTGTCTTGTTACGTCCCTCTGAGGACCTGGTTTTTTCCCAGGTGTGTGTTCATGTTTTCTACAGGTGTTCTAGCTAAGGCCATTCATTCTTCCATGATGATTGCGCTTGGACTCGTCACTTGCTCTCGCTTGCTAAATTCTTTCCTTGTATATTTTTCCATATTTAAATTGGTTGGTAGTGGACTTTGTCTCCGCCCAACTATTGTGTACATGACAAGCTCAAAATTGCTTTATATCATTATTTATCTTTGTGGATGAGATTTAGTGTCATGGTTTTCTATATTTTACAGCTTATGAATACATACGAGCCGTATATTTACTCGTATGTATACAACTGGTATGTCTACGTACTTAGTCCTACGTATATTAGGACTGGGGCGTTACACCCCCTCCCCAAAAAACAGCAAATAGCAGCAGCAGTAACAGCATAAATAGCAGCAACAGTAGCAACATAAATAGCAGCAGCAGCAGTGGCATTTAGCAGCAGCAGCAGCACTAAATAACCCCCCTTTAGCCCCTTAAACCCCCCATATATATATATATATATATATATATATATATATATATATATATATATATATACTTATATACCCATATATATATATACATATATATACCCCTATATGTATACTTATATACCCCCTAAAACAACCTCCCAACTAGTCCTAAGCGAGTAGTAGTAGAGTGAGTTTTGAATGAGTGTGAGTGAATTAGAAAATTGTAGGATAGCAAGTGAGAGGGGGATTTTGAGTTCCGAGTGTCGGAATGCGTCCAAATTTGATATGGGACTTCGATATGTGAATTAGATTTTGTGGGTAGGCTCCCGAGTTAAAATCGGAGTTTCGTGTGGAATTAGGAGGATGGTATCACACGATATCATTGAGTATCTCGCGATACTCAAGATAATCGATAAATCGAAAACATGGACCGTAAGATGGACGGGATGTCCACTTCACCTAGGAAGCTTGGTAGGTAATGATAGTGTAGGCTAGTATCCTACTACCCTAGGAAGCCGGGAGTGAAACTCCTAAGGTAAGGCTACTTGGCCTTAGTACTAGAGTAGAAGGGTAAATGGGATAAATAGGGATAATACCCAATTCTCAACATATGAGTTTAGTACTTTAAGATATAGCCGAAATTGGGTTATTATGGTTGGTAATGGTTAGGAATAGTGGACTTGGACTAGTTTTGACCTTGGTTGACCACGGTTGACTATTTTGACCAAAAGTCAACCGAAAGTCAACCGAAGCCTAAAATTGACTAGAACTTAACCAAACTTGACCAGTTGACCCAAAGTCAACTGTTAGTCAACGTTATCCAAGTTTGACCTAAAGTTGACCTAGAGTTGACCTAGGTTTGACTAGAGTTGACCAGTTGACCAAAAGTCAACCGTTGACTTAAATCGACCTAGTTTAATTCCGTTTGACTTGCATTGACCCAGTTTGACCTGGTTAGGCCTAATATGACTTAGATTGACCCTGTACAATCTAGTTTGACCTTGTTTGACCTAGATTGACTTAGCTTGACGTGTCTTGACCTAGTTTGACTCAGTATGACTTAATTTCACTTCTAAACTATTATATTTATACAATATTCCATCTATAGGTCCTCGAGGCACTGTTCTTGGACTCAGTCGATCTATCCATCATATTACAGGCGAGTACATTCTCTGACACTTTTCTAATTTACAATGATTGTTATAATTCATGTAATTAGTGTAGATATGCTTGTTCTCGACACATTGGTCACACGGATTGGTATTCATGGATCCCGACATGAGATGTTATTCCTCGTTATCTTGATATATCTTGTGCAAGCCCCCTTGTAGTTCTTGTGCAGAATATGGACACCAATTCTCGAGGAGACTTGCTCCCTTCTCGTAGAATCCCGTATCGTAAAGTGTCTTGCTTGGATCCACTCTACCAGTCGGGAACGGGGGAGTACTAGTGTAGATGTGTGGTCAATACCCGCCTTGTATATCTTGTGAACCTTTTGAATGCCAATCCTACACCACGTGTATGATTGGCTAGATCATAACCTTATGCAGACCCAATTCGGCCACATGTTGTAGCTAGTACTCACATACTTTGATAGATGATTCTTGATTCTTGTACATGCCATGATCAGTTTTTTACTTGCCTTGTTCTAGCTCTAGATTTACAGCTTACCTTGTCATGATACTCACATGTACATTCCATAATTTTCTTGTATATACTCTCTATTTACAGTCTTATAGCCTTTGTCATATCTTGTGAACTGTTGTTAGTAGATTGTACTCATTCCATCCTGACTGGATATGTTGACAAAATATTACAGATGCTGATGAGGAGGATTACAGTACCTACTACGGTCCGGATGACGTAGTGGGCTTAGACTTGGAGACCTTGGTCCAGCAGGGCTTAGCTCCGCCCGACGAGCCTCTAGCTAAGTTTAGTTAGAGTAGATATTTTGGACTGGACCTTGTCTCCAGCTTGCTACTTATGTTATGATATTATATTTGGGATTGTATAACTATATTACTTTGTGTCTCTCTCTTGTTGTTAAGCTGGATATTGCACTTGTGGTTTTTATCTATCTGGTTTTTCGTGCCATACTTCTTCCTTCTAGATTGTGATTGAGTTTATTAGTATTTCATATTATATACCTCCGTGCAGAGATGACAGGTTATTATATACTATTTTGTTGGCTAGTAGACCTACAGCATTCTACGTCGTTTTTACGGTGTAGGCTGGACGTTGTCACGCACTTGTGCCCTACCTAGGGTGCGGGTCGTGACACATTTTTAGTGGTGGCCCATACAGTTCGAAAGTCGCAATTAGTGCGATGTCGTAGTGGCACTCGACTTAGAGTGCTGTTTCGAGCCTGCGGTACGTATCTAGGATAGGCTATAGGCTAAGTTACTCAATCACAAAATAGAAAAACTTCCACTTGCTGATCTTTTAACTGTCCTTTTGATATTATTTTTGTATTCTAATTGTCCTCCTTGATATAATATTTCATGTGTCATATTGATTTCCTTCTTTTACTCTACCTTCAGGATGGTGCATACCAGGTCCCGGCATCCTGAGTCCGCGGACGCGGAGAGGTCTGCTATGACTCGCGGACCTGATCCAGACACTCCTGTTGCAGTCGGGGTGTCGGCAGCAGCTCTTGGGGGCGTTCCTCCGCCAGTTATGAGGGCTAATCCCAGGATTGCTATGACTATTCCGGCCACAGTACCAGTGTTTGATATGGGCGCTCTTCCTCCTCCTGCACAGCGGATTCCTCCGCTAGTTGCAGACGTACTTCCACCTCCACCTCCTCTGCCTACAGATATTGGACATATGCTTACTTTCCTCCAGCAGATGCTGGAGACTCAGAGAGCCCAGGCCGAGGCTCAGCAGAGGCAGACAGACGCGATATGTCAGGGCATGGAGGATGCCCATCAGTTGGCCCTTGCAGCCGTGGAGCAGAGGGCTCCGCATCATGGGATGCGTACGAGGTACGGAGGTATCCAGGACTTCAAGAAGCTCGGGCCCCGTGACTTTAGCGGGACCGAAGGTGTGGTCTATGCCGATGATTGGCTCGAGGATATCGAGCGGCAGATGAGGGCCTCCCGCCTCGCAGACGACCTGAAGGTCGAGGCGGTAGGTTTGTAGTTGCTAGACATTGCACGCATCTGGTTCAGGAACGAGCCAGCCCTAGCTGAAGAGGGCCATACTTGGGCAGAGTTCAAGCTTCTCTTCAAGGAGAAGTTCTTTTCCCCTACAGACAAGATCGACCTGGTGCGGCAGTTCCAGGATCTGCAGCAGGGCAGTTTATCGGTGGAGGAGTACGCCGCAGAGTTCGGCCGTCTGAGTCGATACGCAGAGTACATAGTTCAAGACCCGAAGATCAGGGCGAGCCGTTTCAGGGAGGGGCTGACTTGGGATATCAAGATCCTCATTCCCTCCTTCTATGAGACTTATACCCAGATCTACGCGGAGGCCCGCAAGGTAGAGCGGGAGTGGGGCTTGAAGCCCAAGAGGGAGCATGATCTTTTCTCGGGGGCTACTAGCAGCGCGGGGGCTGCTAAGTGCCCTCAGCATCATTCTTTCCAACATCACCAGCCTCAGGTTCAGGCCAGAGCACCAGTTCAGCAGGTGCAGCACACTCAGTAGAGGCAGGCACAGCATGGGGCTCCTTACAACTTCTGCAAGAAGCTTGGTCACATCTGGGAGGTCTGTCGGAAGAGGCTGGGCGTGTGCCTCTATTGCGGGGAGGC
This sequence comes from Iris pallida, assembly GCA_029216955.1. Taxonomy (NCBI): domain Eukaryota; kingdom Viridiplantae; phylum Streptophyta; class Magnoliopsida; order Asparagales; family Iridaceae; genus Iris; species Iris pallida. The sequence goes on from JANAVB010004800.1 coordinate 18,786,521, forward strand.
CGGACATCAGTTGAAAGATTGTCCTACGAGCCATCGTAGGGTGGCCCGTGGAGCGGTGGCAGCTCAGGAGGCACCGGCGAGAGTACCTGTAGTGCAGCCAAAGGGTCCACTTACGACCCAGCAGCAGCGGTTTGCACAGCACCACCAGCCGCGGGGTGTTCAGGGTAGGGCTTTTGCTCTTACAACCGAGGAGATCGAGCCAGTCCCAGATGTGGTTGCAGGTTCGGTTCTTCTTGATTCTTTTCCTGCCTTAGCATTATTTGATTCAGGTGCTACGCACAATTTTGTGTCAGTTTTTTTTTGCACTTAGGCACAACATTATTGCTGAATATCTGGGTAGGACTTGCAAGATTATGACCGGTGGAGGCATTATCCTGGTTAATAATATTTGCAAGGGGAAGAGAGTTACTCTGGGAGGCCGGGATTTGAGCGCGTGCTTGCTCGTAATGCCACTTCCGAGGGATAATATGGTACTCGGTATGGACTGGTTGAGTAGGCACCATGCTAGCATAGATTATAGAGCAGGCAGAGTATTGTTTAGTCCGCCAGGAGAGCCAGAGTTTCAGTTTGTCAGAGGAGCAGCGGAGCCGGGAGATAGATTCTGTGGAGCCTTGTTGGCGGGGCAGGAGTTGCCGCATCCATTTATTACAGATTTCTTGGATGTCTTTCCCGAGGAATTACCGGGGATGCCGTCGGACAGAGATGTTGAGTTCACGATAGACTTGATGTCGGGTGCTGAGCCTATTTCTCAGCATATCTATCGGATCAACAACAGCGAGTTGGCGGAGCTGAAAAAGTAAGTCGACGAGCTGCAGGACAAGGGCTTTATCAGATCCAGTTCTTCGCCTTGGGGCGCGCCAGTCTTGTTTGTCCCGAAGAAGGACGGTACGATACGGATGTGTATCGACTACCGAGCGCTCAACAACCTCACTATCAAGAATAGGTATCCTTTGCCCAGGATTGATGACTTGTTTGATCAGTTGAGCGGCACGAGGGTATTCTCGAAGATAGACTTGCGATCGGGGTACCATCAGCTGAGAGTGAAGGGGGATGACATACCGAAGACTGCTTTTTATACCCGCTATGGCCAGTATGAGTTTACCATCATGCCGTTTGGTTTGACTAACGCCCCGGCGGTATTCATGAACTTGATGAATAAGGTATTCCATCCATACCTTGACAAGTTCGTAGTGGTCTTCATTGATACGGGTAGTACTAGAGACTCTGAGGAGGGAGCAGCTGTATGGAAAGCTGTCGAAGTGCGATTTTTCTTGGATCGAATGGAGTTATTGGGCCATGTTGTATCCGGTGATGGGATTTCAGTGGATCAGAGGAAGATTGCGGCGGTAGAGTCTTGGTCGACACCCAGTTCAGTTGCCGAGATTCGGAGCTTCCTGGGTTTGGCAAACTACTATAGGAAGTTCGTGCAGGACTTCTCTCGAATAGCAGAGCCGATGACTAGACTCACCAGGAAGGACGTAGAGTTCGTCTGGACTGATGAGTGTCAGGCTGCTTTCGAGGAGCAGAAGAAGAGGTTGATATTGGCTCCTATTTTGACATTGCCATCGGGGTCCAGAGGATTCACGATCTACAGTGATGCTTCGGGAAAGGGTCTGGGTTGCGTTCTTCAGCAGCATGGGAAGGTAATTGCTTATGCATCTAGGCAGTTACGACCACATGAGAAGAACTACCTGACTCATGATTTGGAGTTGGCAGCAGTCATATTTGCCTTGAAGCTGTGGAAATACTATTTGTACGGAGAGCGTGTGGAGATCTTCACGGACCACAAGAGCTTGAAGTATGTGTTTACCCAGAAGGAGCTGAATATGAGGCAGAGGCGATGGTTAGAGCTGATAAAAGATTTTCATATATCCTTACAGTACCATCCCGGGAAGGCCAACGTGGTTGCGGATGCTTTGAGCAGGTATCCCGTGGCCATGTGTTTGACGACGGATCGTCACCTTCTGGCAGATCTGGAGAGTTTGGGCATAGAGGTGATAGTTCCTGAGTTTGAGGAGCAGATGTGAGGTCTTCAGGTACAGTCAGAGCTGATAGACTGAGTCAGAGAAGCTCAGTTTGAGGATGAGGCTCTAAGGGTCATCAGGGAGCAGGTCCGGGCATGACTGTTGGATGAGTTCTCTATAGCGGGAGATGGGTCGTTGAGGCATGGTACCAGATTGTGCGTGCCGAGCGGAGGACTTCGGGAGGAGGTTCTTCAGGAGGCACATCGTTCTCAGTACGCTATGCATCCTGGAGCCAACAAGATGTATAGAGACTTGAGACAGTATGTTTGGTGGTATGGCATGAAATGCGAGGTGGCTCAGTTTGTTTCTAGATGCTTGGTGTGCCAGCAGGTGAAAGCCCGGAGGCAGAGACCAGGTGGATTGCTCTAGCCACTGTCCATTCCTGAGTGGAAGTGGGAGCATATCACTATGGACTTTGTGTCTGGACTTCCGCATTCTCCAGGAGGGAAGGATGCGATTTGGGTCATTGTTGATCGATTGACCAAATCGGCCTACTTTTTGTCTTTTAAGGTGGGTTTGTCTACGGAGAGGCTGGCCGAGATGTACGTGCGGCAGATAGTCCGATTGTACGGGGTTCCAGTGAGTATAGTCTCGGATCGGGACAGTCGATTCACTTTCCACTTCTGGAGGAGTTTGCAGCTTAGCTTGGGCACATCGCTCAAGTTCAGTACCGCATACCACCCCCAGACACACGGGCAGTCGAAGAGGACAATTCAGACCCTTGAAGATATGTTTTGTACCTGTGTCTTGGACTTCGGGGGATCTTGGAAGGACCACCTTCACTTGGTAGAGTTTGCTTACAACAACAGCTACCAAGCCAGTATAGAGATGTCACCTTTCGAGGCTCTATACGGACGAAGGTGTCGTACTCTCTTGTCTTGGGATGATGTCGGCGAGAGGGTTTTGCTTGGCCCTGAGATGGTAGTGGATGCTGCGAAGAAGGTCAGGGTTATCAGAGAAAGACTTCGGGTGGCGCAGGACAGGCAACGGCATTGGGCCGATAGCCGTTGGAGTTTGAGGTATAGTTTCGATTTTTCTAGTATTTGAGTCTGATTGTGATTGTTTTAGATCAAGCTTTAAGTCTTGTGTTTTGTTCTAGGTTAGTGATCTTGTGTTTCTGCGGATTTCTCCAACGCGTGGCACGATTCATTTTGGTGGCGACAGGAAGCTTAGTCCACGATACATCGGACCTTTCCGTATCTTGGACAGGGTCGGTGCAGTGACTTACCGACTGGAGTTACCGCCCGCACTAGAGGGAGTGTACAACGTGTTCCACGTGTCACAGCTGAGACGGTACGTGGCAGATCCCAGTCACGTCTTGGACCACTCCGAGATCGAAGTGGGATCGACTCTCAGCTATCCAGAGAAGCCGGTTGAGATCTTGGACCGAAGAGAGAAGGTGCTCCGGAACCAGGTCATTCCTTTGGTTCGCGTTGTATGGAGGCACCACTCTCCAAGTGAGTCTACCTGGGAGAGAGAGGACGACATGCGGGAGCGATTTCCATATCTCTTCTAGCCTTGAGGTAAATTTTTTTCTTTTCTTTCATTGTTCTTTTATGTTGCTGTGTTAGTTTCTCATTCAATTTCGATGACGAATTTTTTTTAAGGTGGGTAGACTTGTCACTCCCACTTTTCACAAATAGGGGTAAAATGGTTATTTTTGCATTTTTGGGAATTTTAGAAATTTTTATTTAATTTTATTGTTATTTGGGGATTTTTGGAGTCGGGTTCGAATTTCAGCTCATTCCGACTTGTATCGGGGACCCGGGGTAGCTTAGACTCTGATCGGAACCCAATTTTAAGTTAGACAAGGCCCATAAAATCCCACAAATTAGTCTGGTACCTTTAGACAATTTCTCCGTGACTTAATCGATCAATTTGTAGATTTTAACTTGGCCATTCCAACCCCGAAAAATTCCTAAGTCAAATTTTGGCCTAAAGGAGGCTTGGAGGGCATTTTGGACATTAGCCAAATGCCCCCAAACCCCCCTACATGGCCGGCCACCATGGGGAGGACCTTCCTCTTCATTCAACTCACCTCCACTCTCAAGTTCTTCCCTAATTTTGATTTTCTCCAAAACCTAGAAATTGAGATTTGATCTCTCAATCTTCCATTTTTCTCCAAATTTCTTCCATAAATCCTCTCTACACCATCAAGGGAGGGTGCTACCTAAATTTGGGAGAGAAGTGCAAGGTGGAAGTATCCATTCTTCAAGAATCTTCGTATCGGAGAGAGTTTCATTAGGATTTACTCCTAATAGGTGATTATCTATTCTCTAAATCAATTTTCCATGAATTTTATTGATTTTGGAACCCATAGGAACCACACCATGTTTGTGTCCCTTTTGTAGAGATTAGAGCCCTATATGTATACTTATATACCCCCTAAAATAACCTCCCAACTAGTCCTAAGCGAGTAGTAGTAGAGTGAGTTTTGAATGAGTATGAGTGAATTAGGAAATTGTAGGATAGCGAGTGAGAGGGGGATTTTGAGTTCCGAGTGTCGGAACGCGTCCAAATTTGAAATGGGACTTCGATATATGAATTAGATTTTGTGGGTAGGCTTCCGAGTTAAAATTGGAGTTTCGTGTGGAATTAGGAGGATGGTATCACACGATATCATTGAGTATCTCGCGATACTCAAGATAATCGGTAAATCGACAACATGGACCGTAAGATGGACTGGATGTCCACTTCACCTAGGAAGCTTGGTAGGTAATGATAGTGTAGGCTAGTATCCTACTACCCTAGGAAGCCGGGAGTGAAACTCCTAAGGTAAGGCTACTTGGCCTTAGTACTAGAGTAGAAGGGTAAATGGGATAAATAGGGATAATACCCAATTCTCAACATACGAGTTTAGTACTTTAAGATAAAGCCGAAATTAGGTTATTATGGTTGGTAATGGTTAGGAATAGTGGACTTGGACTAGTTTTGACCTTGGTTGACCATGGTTGACTATTTTGACCAAACGTCAACCGAAAGTCAACCGAAGCCTAAAATTGACTAGAACTTGACCAAACTTGACCAGTTGACCCAAAGTCAACTGTTAGTCAACGTTAGCCAAATTTGACCTAAAGTTGACCTAGAGTTGACCTAAGTTTGACCAGAGTTGACCAGTTGACCAAAAGTCAACTGTAAGTCAACCGTTGACTTAAATCGACCTAGTTTAATTCCGTTTGACTTGCATTGACCCAGTTTGACCTGGTTAGGCCTAATATGACTTAGATTGATCCTATACAATCTAGTTTGACCTTGTTTGACCTAGATTGACTTAGTTTGACGTGTCTTGACCTAGTTTGACTCAGTATGACTTAATTTTACTTCAAAACCATTATATTGATACAGTATTCTATCTATAGGTCCTCGAGGCACTGTTCTTGGACTCAGTCGATCTATCCATCATATTACAGGCGAGTACAATCGCTGAAACTTTTCTAACTTACGATGATTGTTATAATTCATGTAATTAGTGTAGATATGCTTGTTCTCGACACATTGGTCACACGGATTGGTATTCATGGATCCCGACATTAGATGTTATTCCTCGTTATCTTGGTATATCTTGTGCAAGCCCCCTTGTAGTTCTTGTGCAGTATATGGACACCAATTCTCGAGAAGACTTGCTCCCTTCTCGTAGAATCCTGTGTCGTAACGTGTCTTGCTTGGATCCACTCTACCAGTCGGGGACGAGAGAGTACTAGTGTAGATGTGTGGTCAATACCCGCCTTGTATATCTTATGAACCTTGTGAATGCCAATCCTACACCACACGTATGATTGGCTAGATCATAACCTTGTGTAGACCCAATTTGGCCACATGTTGTAGCTAGTACTCTCACACTTAGATAGATGATTCTTGATTCTTGTACATGTCATGATCAGTTTTTACTTGTCTTGTTCTAGCTCTAGATTTATAGCTTACCTTGCCATGATACTCACATGTATATTCTATGATTTTCTTGTATATACTCTCTATTTACAGTCTTATAGCTTTTGTCATATCTTGTGAACTGTTGTTAGTAGATTGTACTCGTTCCATCCTGATTGGATATGTTGACAAAATATTACAGATGCTGATGAGGAGGATTACAGTACCTACTACGGTCCAGATGACGTAGTGGGCTTAGACTTGGAGACCTTGGTCCAGCAGGGCTTAGCTCCGTCCGACGAGCCTCGAGCTTAGTTTAGTTAGAGTAGATATTTTGGACTGGACCTTGTCTCCAGCTTGCTACTTATGTTATGATATTATATTTGGGATTGTATAACTATATTACTTTGTGTGTCTCTCTCGTTGTTGAGCTGGATATTGCACTTGTGGTTTTTATCTATCTGGTTTTTTGTGCCATACTTCTTCCTTCTAGATTGTGATTGAGTTTATCAGTATTTCATATTATATACCTCCGTACGGAGATGACAGGTTATTATATAATATTTTGTTGGCTAGCAGACCTACAACGTTCTACGCCATTTTTACGGTGTAGGCTGGGCGTTGTCACGCATTTGTGCCCCTACCTAGGGTGCGGGTCGTGACATAAGGCAAGAATAGAAAGACAATCAAAATAATAGATGCACTCACTAAATGAACATGTTGATTTTGTATGGGTGTTCGAGGGGCTCACTCACCAGTATGGTTGTGTACTGACATCTTACCAATTTTCATGTGAAGGTTCAGGTACTTGCATCGTTCGGGGCAGAGCTCGCTTGGACACGCTGAGGCATGGAGTTCCTCAACGTTTCGAGGCATGCGACCGCATTGAAGACTTTACCTATACGGGTAATAATGTATGGACATCGTCTTATGAAGCATCCATAAAGTTGTAAGCATACGGGCATGAGCGATTATAAATGAGAAAAGAGAGAGCTGAGTGTTCGTATTCAGAGAGAAAGTTAGCTTGGGTGACTTATTATCTTGGCTTCGCGCCCTTGTAATCTTATTTTAAATATCAATAAATAGTATCATTTTGTACATGTCTTTGTGTTATTCATCTTCTCTGTTCGGACTTCTGTGCGACAACCCCGTCGCAAGCTGCTGCAATCGGTCGTTATGGAACCCAACTTGCGCGAGTGCAACCTAGGCTCGTGTGACATCATGCCCTAGCGAGGATGAACGATTTTGTGAAACCGGGATGTGACATATTGATTCATTACCGATTGTACGTCACATAGTATGTAGTTGATACTTATATTATATATCTCTTTTTCTGCATGTTTCACTATTACATTCGACATGTATATTATGTATCTTGCTATGTCCCATTAAGGACCTGGACTTTTTTCCAAATTTAGCAGACGATGAATATCCACAGGTTTACGAACCTGGACCCAATGTAGGTGCACCCCTTTTAACCACGTGAAGATTGATCTTCCATAGTTCTTATGAGCGGGGCTCACCATATCTTCTATTATTTTTTCGTTTATCTTTATTTTATTCGTTTACTAGCAATAGATTTGTCTTCACCAGACGTTAGTTGATAAACTTGAACAATCTTGTATTTTATCTATTGATTTAGTTGATTTATTTTATGGATAAGATTAGTTTGTACTTGGACTATTAAGGGTATGGACTTGAGTCTTTTATAGACAGTATGCGTTTGAATCATGAAATTTTCATAGTTGGCTTATCTATTGATTTGTACCAGCTAACCAAGTCACATGCTTGTCCCGTGAGCTTTGGGACTTTGGCGTGACACCCTTGGGCTAGATCATTTTCTCTTGGAGTGAGTCTCATTATGGAAAAGTACTAATACGATTGGCCTTCTCCTATCATGTATATCAAAATTCTTGGTATTGGAATAACAAGTCAAGCTTGCTAGTCGTGTGTCAATATCTCTATGTGTCTTGTCGTATTATAGTCTAGATTTTTATGATCCCAACGGTTGGCCCATTGGTCATGATCACACCTAATTTTGATAATCAACGTCAATTTTGGTCAATACACAAAATATATATACTACTACAAGTTTACAGGTTTCAAGATTGCACCTCATACTGCTACAAGCTACAAAAGTCTCATCGTCATTAAACTAAATGCAATAGAATCAAGAACAAGTTTTACATATTCATTCTGTATTTTTACTTTTATTGAGTCTAGGAAAAATACGTAAGGTTGATCAGGATCGGTACTGGCTTAGATATTTCTCAGTATACAAATATATAGCCTCCCCATTCATAAACTTCTATCCAAAAAAGTCCACATACTAAAAAGCCCAAAACCCAACTAAAATGGCCAAAAAATTCTGTCATGACCCTGGCAGAACTCGGCCAGAACTCGGTCCGAGTTCGGCCTGAGTTCGTTCAAGGTTAGTCCAAATTGTTTTTGGTCTTCCTAGATATCTGCATCCAACGTTCGAATACGATATTTCTGTATCCGAACTCTGCCTGAACTCTGTCTAAATTCGGTATACAAAAATACTATAAATAGAGAAGAACTTTCACATTTCCAAATCACTCATTCATTCAATCTTCTCTTTTCTATTCATTTCTAAGTGTTTTCTACGAGCTACACTTTTAAATCAAGCCTACACTACTCTTATCTAAGCCAGTACAGTTTTTGTTCAATCTAGAGTTTGGTGTTGAAGATGTATCAGAGGTTGCATTCAGAAAATGTTCCAGTTTTTAAATTGCCTTCTGGAGTCGGTCGTGCATTCGTCGCCAAGAACGATGTTGTGAAATCGATCGTGGACTTGTCCCCAAGCACGGTATTATAAGAGTTACAAGCACTCAGTTAAAGATTGTGCCATAGTGGATTAACATCGAGTAGGAGTACTCGAGACTGGACTAGTCCTCTCAGAGGAAAACCAGTATATATCGTTGCGTCACTGAGTTTGATCTTCTTAACTCTTACTTTACTGCAAGTTATTCATTGTCATAGTATATAAATTTTTAATTATGAGATTTATTCTGCTGCACACGCACATATTCTATTCACCCCACTCTAGAGGTGCTCAATGGTCCTACAATTAGTATCAGAGCAGGTTATACATATACATAACCATCTAGAAAGTATATATATTTATGGCATCCGTTAAATCTATATTCAACGGTGAAGGGAAATCCACAAATAGACCTCCATTACTTGATGGAATGAATAATACCTATTGGAAAACACGGACGAATTTCTTTCTATAGTCACTGGACTTCGATCTTTGGTCGATAGTTATAGACGGTTACAAGAAACCGCCTATAACAATGATTGATGGTATATGATTAGACGAGTCCCATCATAAATATACTGAGCATGAAAAAGACACATGCTAGTCTAGATGCACGAGCCATCAATGTATTATTCTGTACAATTAAAAAACTCGAGTTTAATCACGTATCTACCTGTACCACATCTAATAAAGTTTTGAGACTTCTTGAGGTAACTTATAAAGGAACTTCCCAAGTGAAGGAATCCAAAATCAGTAGATTGACACAGGAATACGAGTCCTTCAAGATGAAATCCGATGAGTCAATTATATAGATGTTCACTAGTTTTCTTGATATTACTAATCATTTACAATCTCTCGGTAATGATTACAATAATCACGAGAAGATCAGAAAGGTAATACGGGCTCTAACAAAGAACTGGAACCTGAAGGCCACCGTGTTCATAGAAGGAAACGACCTCACCACAATGACATTGGAGACACTGATGGACAAGCTCATGACCCATAAGCTGGACCTACAAGACTTTGAAGAGGCAACCCCCAAAGAAAAATCAATTACCTTCAAAGCTCAAGCCAAAAGAGTCTCATGTAATGATTCTGATGAAGAAGATTCCGATGGTGATGAACAGGCTCTGCTAGTCAAAAAATCCTTAAAGTTTGAGGGATCAAACTGAAAGAAGAAAGACATCCTCGAAAGCAATGAAGAAGAAACTATCTGCTTTGGGCATAAGAAGTCAGGGCATATAAAAAAGGACTGTCCACTAATAAAAAAAAGTTGTCCATACGATCGATCGAGCAGAAAATCTACAACTAGTCGAAAGTAGGCTAACACCAGCATCTGGCATAAAACTGAGGCCAGTGAGTCATGTCACAACATGCACCCACTTTTCGGGATGCGAATGCATGCGCAAGCCAGCCTACGCCGCGGTATGGAGGTAAAATGATGTCTATACCATAATGCTCAAAGCACAAAATGCTCATAATTATTTTCATGCTCATTCACAAATACTAAATAAATTTACAATATTCAAAGATTTACATTTGATTTATAAACATACAATGTCTCACAAAAGACATGGAAAATACCGCTAAATGAATACTCAACTTTCTAACTAATCTCTAGGTTTTGGCAGTCGTATCTCCCCCAAGGATCCGATGCTAAGAGTAGCCGCGACTAATCTAAAAAATGTTGGTTTCCAGTCAGGAATGGAACGACTACAAATTATTGAATGCAGTTCCAAGTATATGTTAACGACTATAAGACAATGGTTAATCATAAAATACATGGTAAGAATATCAAGATAGAAGGAATAAAAAACATGTAGAATACCATGTAGAAAAATATATGACAGCATGTAACAGGAAAATATAACTATCTATGTATTTTGAAGTATCTTTTCGATATGTGATCGATCTAGGGGCAGTTACACCACAAGATCTAAGTTAATTATCAAGGTCTACTTTATTCATCAAGATCTACTGTATAGAAAATAAAATATGGTCTAAGGTATGATCACATATCCATTTAGTACTTTTCCGTCGCGACACAATATACGAGATAATGACACGAACTGAAAGAGACAACATGAAGTGCTACCGTGTAACGAGCGTGTCAAGGAATCAAGTATGATATAACTGAACAGTGTAATATAAGAATTAACAATATTAAAAACAAATAATAAATATACTCGCCTGGTGTCCTGAGCTGCTGATAAGGTCTGATGAAGTAAAGAAATCAACTTCCGCAAACGTCCTCGAATGCTGAAATAAACATCACGAACGTGTTTGGTATAAAAAAATGTCTACAAATGCCTACCCAAAAGTCCAATTCTGGACACAGAGACAAAACAGTAATTTTAGGTCAAAATGATGTCTGCCATTGAACCTACTTTGCACCAAAAAGTATGCCAATATTTTTGGTCTCTAAAGTCATCAAACTATATATCTATGGGTCTAGTTTAACGCTACAAACTCAACTGTATGTCCAAAGTTGGATTTCAGTAGACCGTGCACAAATTTGCCTGTTGGATCGGGTCGCGGGCCCGTCAAAATAGCGTTCCGGTCGACCTTCTCAAAGCGAACCAAACTTGGCATACAAGACTAGAAAATTGATACGGTCTTGTTGGTGCAAGTTTTGTCTCAAGAAGACAAACATACATAAATGTAGCTCCCCTTCCCGAAAATTTGGTGATATTTTATTACTCGAATGTTGATTTTTAGATTTTGTAAATAAATGTTATTTCGGGTACACAATTTTATGTGAAGGACCTACTTTAGAAATTAAGATTTTATTAGGTCCATCGAGAAGATATATATATATATATTGGATTACATATAGGAATATACGGGCACCTATATATTTTAAGTAAACATATTATATTTACTAGAAAGAATTCAGTATTCAGTTCAGATGTAGAATACCTATCCATAAGTTTTAGCAACTCAATCATGTATGCTGGAATCAATAATTGGTTTTCTCCTGTACGTTATGATGTATTGTCATATTCTTCTATTTTGTAGCAAGGAAGAAGTAAAAATTCTTAGTTATTGGGAATGATGGGTTTTAAAAGTCTATACATTTGATTTATAAATAGAGGTAATCCCAATATTTTTAGCTGTAGTGATTTCCTCTGTAATCCATTTATTTATCCAACTCCAGTACCTATAATTTCTTTATAATATAAACCTAGATGGTTTGCCACTATATTTGGTGGTTACATATGTTAATAACCATGACGGGATTCGTAAGCCACCTATCTATCACATTGTCATTAAAATTAATTATATCAATTCATTTCGAATTGACTTCACAGTTCTACATGGATAGGTATTAATTTTGATATAATTATGTGAATGTATATAACTACAGATTTACAAATTTTGCATTAATCAATTAAACCTATGGAAGCAACCCCAGCCACAAAGGAGGAGCCCTGGGCTCAGCCGAGCACTTTTCAACCCCCTCAACAGCGTGGTCCAGCCCGACCAAGTAATACCTACTCGAACTCCTCGCTGCGTATATACTCCCATACCCGCGTATGAAAGGAAGAGTTAAGGATAATAGAAATAATAATAGTGATAATAATGAAGCCCACGCCCAGGCCTAGCCGAGCGGGCCAACCCACACTTACTCCCAGGCCAGGAGCTCCCCCATCCCACATAAAACCGAGAATAACAGAACTCTCCCCGAGCGGCTAACACTTTGAATAAATAGATAGAGAGGGAGCGAGAGTTCGGAACTCTACGAAACCCTAACCCTCGACTCAAACTACACGCCGCCTCGCCACCACGACGTCCAGGCGACCCGACCCCCGCGTGTGCGTGCCGCCGCACAGGGCGCCGTCGACCGGCCAGTCACGGCCAAGCCGCGCGCACGCGCGTAGAAGGTGGAAACGACAGCAGCAGGCCGCGCGACGGGGGCAAGTTCGCAGCGACATCCCGTCGCGCACGAGCAATGGAATTGCGATTCGTCTTTTAGGGTATGTTCCTAACCTATACGGCATTATTTCCTTTCAAATAGTTTGAATTTAAGTACCATAGGTTGCTCGATAGATCGAAGCGAACCTTGACGAAAAACCTGTTCAAATAGAACAAGTTTCAGAGATTAAAACCCTATTTTGGAAGCCGGATATAGATCAGATCAGTCCACAACCTCACAAACTAATTAAAGGGAGTGTTAGCCGACATGTAGGGGATCATAACCTATTTCGTAGTTTTGAATTTCATAAGCTGTGTACAGATTAATCGATCCTCAAAAATCAGGAAAAACAGTTTTAGAAAACATGAAAATTGTTCCACATGACGTGCGTCCCGCCATTCTGGGCCACGTGGTCACGTACCGTAAGGATCGAAAGCTGTATAACAGCTTCTTGGTCATGTGTGCTTTGACGGAATTCAAATTGGTCGCGTGTGCGCGACGAATTCGACGCGTATCCGTCGAAATCGCCCCGTATCCGTACAATGCAAATTTAGTCATAACTTTGTGCACGCTCGTCAGATCGAGACGAAACTTGCGCCAACAGAACCGTATCATTTTTCTGGTCCTGTATACCAAGTTTGGTCCAATTCTGCGACAGTTGAATCGGACGTCGTTTTGCGGGCCCCACGGTCCCACTCAACGGGCGATTTTGTGCACGACCCGCCGGAATCCAACTCTGGACATACGATTAGATTCGTATCAAAAAACTAGATCCGTAGACATATAATTTGATGACTTTAGAGACCGTTGACTTTGGCACGCTTTTCGGTGCAAAGCGGGTCCAACGGCGGACATCGGTTTTGCCCAAAATTACCGTTTTGCCCCTGTGTCCAGAATTGGACGTAAGGACAGGCAATCCTAGCTAATTGGACTATTCTGAGATCATTGGTATTGTTTATTTCAGCTTCCGGGGACTGTTGTACGGATTTTGACTATAGTGGCACATTGAGTAGTTCAGATTGTCGGTTTCACCAGCAAAGGACCACAGGCGAGTACAGTTTATTGTCTGCATTTCGATATTGATCTTTATTATATTTCATTGATTAGTCATTGGTTATGTGATTATTTTCTATTATAAATTGTTGAGTCGGGAATGAGAAGTACCAAGGATATGTGATCTGACCTTAGACCGTGTAGACCGTGTAGACCGTATTGCATTTAATTCTTGTAGACCGTGTAGACAGTAATTTATTTATTTCTTGTAGACAGTGTAGACAGTGATTTATTTATTTCTTGTAGACAGTGTAGACAGTGATTTATTTATTACAAAGTAGACAGTGTAGACCGTGATTATTACTGCATTTAAACTGTGTAGATCATGATTATTATTTTGTAGACAGTGTTTCTTTACTGCAATATTTTCTGTAGACCGTGTAACTGTAGACCGTGTAACTGTAGACCATGTAATTGTAGACCGTGTAACTGTAGACCGTGTAACTTTAGACCGTGTAGACCGTGTCGCATAACTGTCCCGAGACCGATCACATATCAAAGGTACTTCTAATGGTGGAAAAGTATATTGGTCTATTTATTACTATTGATTTTTCTTACGGCTTTACTGTTTATTTTCAAACCCATGATTGATGTCTAACCTTTGTCTTATAGTCATTTTCTTTATTTGAAATTGCATTCAGTGAATTGTGCTCGTTCCATTCCTGACTGAAAACCAACATTTTCAGGTTAGCCGTGGATTCACTTAGCTTGGGGAGTGACGGAAATACTTGCAGACAACAGCCTAGAGACTAGATAGATAGTTGAGTTGTAGTCATTCATTTATTTGTACAAGTTTATATTTTTCTATAAATGTAAAACTTGTGATCATTGTAAGTTAAATTAATTTTGTGAATGAGTAGTATTTGTGAATTTGATCTTCATGGCCGTGACAGCGTTCTACCGCCGACACTGCGGCGTAGGCTGGCTTGGACACGTCTTGTATCCGTTTAAAAAAAAAAAGGGTGCGGGTCGTGACAAGTTTTTGTGGTGGCCCATGCAGGTCGTCTTCGCAAATCACGCGAACTCGTGATAGTACTTAAGTTAGTTGTACTATTGCGAGCCTGCGACTAGGAAATGCTCATTTACGAATTAGAATTAATTTAATTTCAGAGAATGACTAGGACTAGGAGTCCCTTATACAAGTTTATCGATGGGTAGTCTAGGCCATGCAATTTAGGATGAGGGTTATTAATTTTGATAGTTTTTCAAATCCCTATAGGTACACTACTGCCTCTTGATTGGAAGATATGGTCCAATGTGGATAGATTATTCACTTGGAGCAGCAGAGCTTCCTGGAATTGATGATCGCACCTAGATAAATTATTCAATTTCTTCTCATTGCCTCTTTAGATATCATCCTCATATCTTAGTCCAAATTGCCTATTTAGTTTCTATTTGCCCTAGGAATTAATATTTTGTATAAATTCTGATTATTGTTATCCCCATGCGGACCTCGAGTTAGTTTCGGTTCAAAGTTTTTCCTCAATGATTGAATACACATGGAATAGACATTAGAATGTTTGTGTATCTTTTTGTCTTCAATTATTTCCTCCCCGCTCAATCTTTTATTTTAAGGGTTGATGGGGCAAATATTTATGCCTTATTTCATAGTCAACTTGTTTGAATCTCTAGAAGCTCAGGGATTTATTTATAGATATAGTTACGAGAATGTTAGTTAACTTATACTGGCAGAACAGCAGCGCACTGTCGCCATTTATTTAAACTTTGGAGACTAGGGACTCACTGCAGCCAGCAGCGCACTGGCGAGACACGACCCCTAGAATTGAAATTAGTCTAAGAAAATATAGATTATAGAATATTTCTAAAACTATGGTTAGAGGTCCTCTTTTGACCGTAACCCTTGTGCCAATATAAGGTAGAGTATCGAAAAGCATAGCACCATGAAATCATGAATCCAAGGGTTTACCACAGCTCGAGTATACGGGCGAGGCGTAACTCTCGGTGAAATGACTTCAAACATGAATACAAGTTTGGGATACCATGGAGGATAGGACAGTGCCCTGTATGTTCTATAAGATTCGAAGCCAATAGTAGTAGAAGTTCTGTGAGTTTGGGTAGCGTGTCTCCCGAACTAGCATTCCGTGGTCCTTATGACCTATCGACGAGGATATTGATTGACGCCAATGGGTTTACCTAGAATATAGAGTTTAGAGGTTCATAACCCATTAGTCGCCAAGGCATTATGGATAAGAAGATAGTAGGATAACCGTGTAAGCAAGAACGCCGTGTAAGGTTTGATTCTCACAAAACTCAAACTACTTGTAACTCCTTTCAAATTCTCGCGTACTTGTAATTTGACTATTTTGACCAACGCTGCTGTTACAGCTTAGTGTTGCAAGCTCACTATGTTCTCGAGCTTGATTTGAGGCATATGTTTAGTGGGGACGCCTGCTAACTTATTGTCTAATCAGAATCGGTATATTATGGTCTGATCAACCATGATGCATTGGTTCGCTCTTCGTTTAATTATCCTACGTGGATGGAGATACATAGGTATCTAGGATCTCATCTGCGACTGCTTTGATAATTCCTCTTGAATTATATGTTCGCCCTTGAATCACAAAATTGTATTCAGTAACATCTCCCTTGAATTCTTTATTGTTTTTATCTTTCACCGATTTGAAAAGACGGAAGCTTGTGATGGTAGAGAACTACAGAGTATTCCCATGGCTATGATAGTTGTATACACAAGTATCGCTACCATCGGCCAGCCATGTGATCGAGTTACTCGTTCTCCTCTCGACCCCAAGCTGTTATCGGGACTTTCAAACCATCTGAATTAAGAATGATTAGGATTTTACCCTTGGTCGTAATGCCAACCTAGGAGACTATCTTTTCTCAAGAAACAATTCATTGTGTCTCTAAATATTTCCTTGAATATTGCCTTTACTTTCAACCCTTGTGCCTTGACTCAACCGTTCCTCGACCGAAGCCACAGTTAGACATGAGATGAGTGGACAATAGGGTAACCATTTACCGTGACACTCATCCCGAGATTGGTTTCCAACAAATATTACTCTAGTTATGTAAATTTTATTATTAAGACCATAGTCTGGCAGGTTGACACAAATAGAATTTCTTGACTTAATTGTTAGAAATCTTTCTTATGTTGTGCCTTGGAGTTGGTTACCCCATCGAAAACTCTCATATACTGCGGACGAGTAGGTCATTCTATTTTATCGACCATGTGTCATTGTACACACTCGTTCTCCATTTATTGATGAACAATCCTTGACATGATTTATATCTACCGTATTCTGTTACGCAGTGCCTTATCCTCAATTAACAAGAGTCGGGGTACAGTATCCGGACTTTGAAGTTCTCCTGATCTTATTATTCCTAAAGACCGTATCCTACCTTCTAAGGTGGGTAGACTGTAAGCCTTCTAGAATAATTGGGGTATGCAAGGACTATCGATGGATTAGAATAAATTCCTTTAGGGTGATAGTTAGTGCCCCATGGACTCCCACTTTCCATTTGGGTCATTTTGTGTCCCCGGCCGTGTCATTAATATTTGGAGCACGAGACCAGCAGTTACCTTCCAACAAATTTCACATGTAAGATCTAGACGAGTCCACCCTCACCTAGGTATATCATGTCCCACTCAAACACGTCCCCTTGTACTCTATTTTCAGGGTGCGACTTTCAGGTAAAAAGGGCTAGCTATAACCCTTATCATAGTACCAGTAAACTTCTCGACTACAATTAGAGACTCCACCTTGACTCAATTCCTTCGACCCAATATGTGGTGGTGATCTACTCGAAGCCCACTACGCACATGCCACTAGCGTGCCACCCAATAGAGGCCTCATGTACTACTTAAACACAAAAGTCACTGAAGGTACATTCTGGGCTTGAGGGACATAGCTAACCAATTTTGACTGACAATTAGCTCCACCATTTGGGAGGAGTCCTATTCTAGGTTACCATAACCTAGTAGACATAGTTTTATCTTGGGATCTTGTTTAGCCCATATAGATTGAGATCCAAGGTTCATCCAACCAACGATTGATGCCAGATAGGGAACTCATTAAGACCCAGTAACACCCACCCATGCATACCACCATATTTGGACTATAGAAATGAACTGTTTGTAATAGGTCCCCATAGCTATTATGTATGCTCCACCCCTTAGAAAGCGAGGTCATTTGTAACCCTTGTTACATCTACCCGAAAGTCGCGACACGAGCTTGTGTTGCATCATATCCCTGCTCGTCTGTTCAAATAACCACGGAGAGATCACATTCTTAATTTCTCAAATTCTGTTCCATTATAGAACCTTGTTTGAATTGGAATTTCGAGAATTGAGACTTCTGTATTGTACTGACTGCAAGCCCCTCTAAAAAATGAAGGGTTCTTCGATTTAGCAAGTGACTAGACTAGAGTAGCCAATCTAGCAAATAAGTCAGTGGTTCGTAAATACCTGTTTTTAGCTGTATCGTTGGATACTCTCTACTGCTCTTGAAACTCTGTAGTTGCTTTCGATTATTCTTCCTTATCTACCTGCCCTCCCTATTTTCGGAGCGACGAATGGTCATGCTTATTGGAATTTATCAGTAATTCTTAGCTATTTGTATAAAATTATTGCTTATTAAATATTAGGTTGTTTGATAGATAGGAGCGGATTATAGATACCATATACCTAGAAAATTGTTGATAGGATTGTTAGCAACTAGTTAAAAGATTACAGATTTTAGTTGGGAGGAGTAGTATGACCAAAGGTGGGTAGAAGTCCTCAAGAATTCGCAGTTACGAAATGGCTAGAAGGATGTATAAATAATTCTGAGAAATTTAAATTTAAAGAGATTGTGGTAATAGTGGACTTATTCTTTTTATTTTATTCGAATTTTAGCCATTTTATGAGTTAGAATTTCGAGGACGAAATTATTTTAAGGTGGGTAGATTTGTAGCTTCCCTTCCCGAAAATTTGGTGATATTTTATTACTCGAATGTTGATTTTTAGATTTTGTAAATAAATGTTATTTCGGGTACACAATTTTATGTGAAGGACCTACTTTAGAAATTAAGATTTTATTAGGTCCATCGAGAAGATATATATATATATATTGGATTACATATAGGAATATACGGG
Organism: Iris pallida; assembly: GCA_029216955.1. Classification (NCBI taxonomy): domain Eukaryota; kingdom Viridiplantae; phylum Streptophyta; class Magnoliopsida; order Asparagales; family Iridaceae; genus Iris; species Iris pallida. Next base: position 18,805,279 of record JANAVB010004800.1, read on the forward strand.
CACCTATATATTTTAAGTAAACATATTATATTTACTAGAAAGAATTCAGTATTCAGTTCAGATGTAGAATACCTATCCATAAGTTTTAGCAAATCAATCATGTATGATGGAATCAATAATTGGTTTTCTCCTGTACGTTATGATGTATTGTCATATTCTTCTATTTTGTAGCAAGGAAGAAGTAAAAATTCTTAGTTATTGGGAATGATGGGTTTTAAAAGTCTATACATTTGATTTATAAATAGAGGTAATCCCAATATTTTTAGCTGCAGTGATTTCCTCTGTAATCCATTTATTTATCCAACTCCAGTACCTATAATTTCTTTATAATATAAACCTAGATGGTTTGCCACTATATTTGGTGGTTACATATGTTAATAACCATGACGGGATTCGTAAGCCACCTATCTATCACCTTGTCATTAAAATTAATTATATCAATTCATTTCGAATTGACTTCACAGTTCTACATGGATAGGTAATAATTTTGATATAATTATGTGAATGTATATAACTACAGATTTATAAATTTTGCATTAATCAATTAAACCTATGGAAGCAACCCCAGCCACAAAGGAGGAGCCCTGGGCTCAGCCGAGCACTTTCCAACCCCCTCAACAGCGTGGTCCAGCCCGACCAAGTAATACCTACTCGAACTCCTCGCTGCGTATATACTCCCATACCCGCGTATGAAAGGAAGAGTTAAGGATAATAGAAATAATAATAGTGATAATAATGAAGCCCACGTCCAGGCCTAGCCGAACGGGCCAACCCACACTTACTCCCAGGCCAGGAGCTCCCCCATCCCACATAAAATCGAGAATAACAGAACTCTCCCCGAGCGGCTAACACTGTGAATAAATAGATAGAGAGGGAGCGAGAGTTCGGAACTCTACGAAACCCTAACCCTCGACTCAAACTACACGCCGCCTCACCACCACGACGTCCAGGCGACCCGACCCCAGCGTGTGCGCGCCACCGCACAGGGTGCCGTCGACCGGCCAGTCACGGCCAAGCCGTGCGCACGCGCGTAGAAGGTGGAAACGACAGCAGCAGGCCGCGCGACGGGGGCAAGTTCGCAGCGACATCCCGTCGCGCACGAGCAATGGAATTGCGATTCGTCTTTTAGGGTATGTTCCTAACCTATACGGCATTATTTCCTTTCAAATAGTTTGAATTTAAGTACCATAGGTTCCTCGATAGATCGAAGCGAACCTTGACGAAAAACCTGTTCAAATAGAACAAGTTTCAGAGATTAAAACCCTGTTTTGGAAGCCAGATATAGATCAGATCAGTCCACAACCTCACAAACTAATTAAAGGGAGTGTTAGCCGACATGTAGGGGATCATAACCTATTTCGTAGTTTTGAATTTCATAAGCTGTGTACAGATTAATCGATCCTCAAAAATTAGGAAAAACAGTTTTAGAAAACATGAAAATTGTTCCACATGACGTGCGTCCCGCCATTCTGGGCCACGTGGTCGCGCACCGCAAGGATCGAAAGCTGCGTAACAGCTTCTTGGTCGTGTGTGCTTTGACGAAATTCAAATTGGTCGTGTGTGCGCGACGAATTCGACGCGTATCCGTCGAAATCGCCCCGTATCCGTACAATGCAAATTCAGTCATAACTTTGTACACGCTCGTCAGATCGAGACGAAACTTGCGCCAACAGAACCGTATCATTTTTTTGGTCCTGTATACCAAGTTTGGTCTAATTCTGCGACAGTTGAATCGGACGTCGTTTTGCGGGCCCCACGGTCCCACTCAACGGGCGATTTTGTGCACGGCCCGCCGGAATCCAACTCTGGACATACGGTTGGGTTCGTATCGAAAAACTGGATCCGTAGACATATAATTTGACGACTTTAGAGACCGTTGACTTTGGCACGCTTTTTGGTGCAAAGCGGGTCCAACGGCGGACATCGGTTTTGCCCGAAATTACCGTTTTGTCCCTGTGTCCAGAATTGGACGTAAGGACAGGCAATCCTAGCTAATTGGACTATTCTGAGATCATTGGTATTGTTTATTTCAGCTTCCGGGGACTGTTGTACGGATTTTGACTATAGTGGCACATTGAGTAGTTCAGATTGTTGGTTTCACCAGCAAAGGACCACAGGCGAGTACAGTTTATTGTCTGCATTTCGATATTGATCTTTACTATATTTTATTAATTAGTCATTGGTTATGTGATTATTTTCTATTATAAATTGTTGAGTCGGGAATGAGAAGTACCAAGGATATGTGATCTGACGTTAGACCGTGTAGACCGTGTTGCATTTAATTCTTGTAGACCGTGTAGACAGTGATTTATTTATTTCTTGTAGACAGTGTAGACAGTGATTTATTTATTTCTTGTAGACAGAGTAGACAGTGATTTATTTATTACAAAGTAGACAGTGTAGACCGTGATTATTACTGCATTTAAACTGTGTAGATCATGATTATTATTTTGTAGGCAGTATTTCTTTACTGCAATATTTTCTGTAGACCGTGTAACTATAGACCGTGTAACTGTAGACCATGTAATTGTAGACCGTGTAACTGTAGACCGTGTAACTTTAGACCGTGTAGACCGTGTCGCATAACTGTCCCGAGACCGATCACATATCAAAGGTACTTCTAATGGTGGAAAAGTATATTGGTCTATTTATTACTATTGATTTTTCTTACGGCTTTACTGTTTATTTTCAAACCCATGATTGATGTCTAACCTTTGTCTTATAGTCATTTTCTTTATTTGAAATTGCATTCAGTGAATTGTGCTCGTTCCATTCCTGACTGGAAACCAACATTTTCAGGTTAGCCGTGGATTCACTTAGCTTGGGGAGTGACGGGAATACTTGCAGACAACAGCCTAGAGACTAGATAGATAGTTGAGTTGTAGTCATTCATTTATTTGTACAAGTTTATATTTTTCTACAAATGTAAAACTTGTGATCATTGTAAGTTAAATTAATTTTGTGAATGAGTAGTATTTGTGAATTTGATCTTCATGGCCGTGACAGCGTTCTACCGCCGACACTGCGGCGTAGGCTGGCTTGGACACGTCTTGTATCCGTTTAAAAAAAAACGGGTGCGGGTCGTGACAATAAAATTAGGGGCTAGTTTGCAAATAGGTCGATACGGGATATCTCGATCGATACGCCTCGATTTCATCGCGCACACACAACGAAACCAAGTTTCGTAGAATCTCACACATCGACAACATCCATACGCGTCTTTCGATGCTCATGGGTTATGATCATGTCGCCTGGTTTGTCGGAGTGCATGTCGTATCGGTGAAAATTTCCAAAATTCCTACTGTTTTAAAAACAGTTTTTGATAGTTTTTAGAATCAATTTTCTCGGCATATAAGTGATCAATTTCAAAAGTACAAAAAGGCTTTTATAGCCATACATGTTGCCGATAAAATTATTCAATTAGTTTTATGGGTTTCTCTTTGGATTGCCAAGGATCGGCCTTCCAATATGGGTGGTTGGACTGATTCTAAACTATTATTCAAAAAAATTTTCTTCAAACTTTGCATCGATCTTTCTAGATCTATGCTCAAATATTACCAAATACAATTGCTTGGGCATAGAGTGGTTCAGGTAGACTTTCTATATGAGTTCGTAGCTTCGAATACAATCAAGTAGATTAAGATCGAAAGAGAGGTACCTGCCCGGACAGCAGTGTTGTTGTTGTCATAGCGGTTGACGCACTCGGGTGGGTTTGGTCGGATGACGGCGACCTTACAGCAATCCACGACGGTCCGCAGGGGATGGGGAGGACCGAAGAGTATGCGCGTGATGTCGAGCAGTGGGACTAGGTTCGTGGGATGGAAGTCTTTGGCCAGATTTTGAGGGCTCGATAAATTTTTGCTCGAGAACATTGACGATTTTTGAATAGCTTTATAGAAAATTTTAGATCAATTTCTAATCAATTTTGGATTAGATTTGATTCTAATTAAGATATGATAAGATTTGCATCTAACGCGATTTGATTTGTTTCAAAATATTTGAAGAAGTTTAATCGAATATAGGAAGAGAGCCTCGTTAAACAGAGCATCCTCTGTTATCTACGGATTCAAAAGGAATCATCATCTTGTGAGTTAATAAATTCTCGAGAGATAACCCTAATTCTCGCAAGATACTGTGGTATATTTATATCAAATTTTGAATATAGTTAAAAGGTTTTAAACCAAAAAAAAGTAGTTCTTATGTAATAAGTAGATACCAAAAATTCCTAATACAAATTTCTATAACTCTCAAAATTTAAAATAATTTCTATAAAAATTCTTAAATTATTATATTCAAAAACTTTTAACACATAAAAAAATATTTATACACCCATAAATAACTACCTTTTTATCATTTATAACAATACCTATATATGGAAATTAATAAAAGGTTTAACTAGGCAACTATGTGACACATAATATGTAATTAACTAACATCATATGAAAATATAAGAAAATTTCTAACTAGTTTATAAGGCCACAATTTGAATTATACCATTTATTTTGAAAACAGAAATAATTCTTTCAAAATAAAATAAAATAAAATACCTAAATTATATATATATATATATATATATATATATATATATATATATACATATATATATATAAATTCAGGGGGTTTACATCCTACCCAACTTATAAAAATTTTGTACTCGAAATCGAAACGAATCTTAATATCCAAGCACAACGAGTTTAAATACGAAGGGAGAGAAAGTATGTTCATAGCACGGTTTCCGAAATAAGGAAGGGGCGGTTATCACATGAATCCAAATTGGTGCCATATTCTACAACGTAAGGTATTCTTGGTTCAAGACCCCACCTAACTTATAGAAGTTGGTTAACCGTGAAAATTGTCGTTACAAGACTTCTGAGAAGGACAATTTCTAGGGAGAGGCATGAGAATATTGGACACTTCTGATTGTAGTCTCAGATTATAAGTAAGCCTAGTTAATGTCTTGGCGTTCTTGGTCAATGACTTATAAAGGAGGATTATTACCGTTTATCATTGTTCCTATAGGGTTCATACTTCAACAAGATAGTAAGCCTACCTTGTTCGAATATAACTAAATTGTGTCAGTTCAAAAGGATTTCGTTCTTCACCTAACATGGGTAACTGGAAGATGAGAGTCCATAATATTGCAGAACTTTGCTATAGATCTTGATTCGGTAAGGGTCTAGAATTTTTAAGTCATAATGACTTGTTGGTGCAGGATTGGTGTTTGGTTTTGTGCAGGAGGCGTGTACTTGCTTGAGTGGAATGCATACATCATGTGTAATGTGTCTTGCATGGATCATGGGTATTCAGTTTGTTCAAAGGAATGAGTCGATAGTGCATGGTTAAATCCAAATGGAACGAAAATGGGCCTCTATGGTTTGTTCTAAGGAAAAATGCATCATACATGTGGTGTAATTTAAATGAAGCACAAGAAGGTGCATTTGTGTGGGACATGTATGTCATGTGGTTATCTTTACTAGTCTAGTTCATGAGTTTGAAATTTGTTGGAATAAAAATGCTATTGTTGTGCTCTGAACATTAAAGTCACCGTAGAGGTTATCAAATGGTACCGATAGGAATGGACGTTATGAACCACTAATTTATTCGCCCAAGTGGAATCAATCTACCCCCAATCATTTGCTAATTCACGAATCCTACGTTCTTACAGGGGATGGGAATCTATACTCTCAGAACTTTCATCTCGACTTAAACTAAGACACGATTCTATGATAGAATGGAATTGAATAATCAAAATTGTGATCTTTTACGGCGGTTATCTAAACGCAGAGCAATCGATAAAATGCATTACGAAGATTGTATCGCAACTTCCAAACAGATAGAAAAACGATCACGGATGAAATCCAAGTTTGGTATTCCATTCTAAAGGATAGGGTACCCTAAGTTCAAGGTTACATAAATTGGTTAATCGGGGGAAGTACAGTAATAGAACTCCTAAGAAGATTAAATTTCAAGAAAATGTATGAGGATATGAGATACTTGTGGTCGTAGTCACGGACTCTATAGCAAGCCTAGGTATTACTTATTTAATACTGCCTATGACCATGTTTCATCAAGGGAGTAGGAAAGGCCTTGTTCAAACATAACCAGAAACAAGTTGGTACGGCAGCATTCCATTCATCGCATAACATATGCTACGAAAGGATACGTGTAAGGGATCTATGGAAGGAAGATTAGTGGACCATAAGATGGAGACAATATAATAGGTGCAGGGACCTATTTCATAAAGTTTGGTTTTATAGTCCAAATATGATGATATGCATGGATGGGTTTAACTGGGTCTCAATGGGTTCCCTAATTGGACATCAATCGTTGTTTGAATAAATCTTGGGTTTTATCTATATTGGCTGGACAAGATCCTATAAATCAATCTTAACCATTCCTACTAGGTTAGGGTAACCTAGAATAGGTTCCAACTCAAGTGGTTGGGCTAATTGCCAGTCGGGTTGGTTAACTATTCTTAAAGTCCAAAAATGTGCCTTATGTGACTTTTGTGTTTAAGTAGTACACGGGGACTCAATTGAGTAGCACACAAGTGGCATGTGTGTTGTGGGCTTCGAGTAGATCATAACCATATATTGAGTTGAAAGGTTTGAGTCAAGGTTGGATCACCAATTGAAGTCAAAAAGTACAGCAGTATTATGGTAAGGGTTATAGTTAGCCTTTTTGATCTGAAAGTCGTATTATAAAAATAGAGTACAAGGGATCATGTTTGAGTGGGATATGATATGCCTAAATGAAGATGGAGTCGTCTATGTCTTGCATATAAAATTTGTTGGAAGGTAACAGCTGGTCTTGCGCTTCGAATATCAGAATATTAATATCATGATCGGGGACACCAAATGATCTAAATAGAAAGTGGGTGTTCATGAGGCACTAATTATTATCCTAATAGGAACCAACTTATCCTAATCAATAAGTAATACCAGTAAATCTTAAAATTTAGAGAGGGTTATTTTTGTCACTACTATAATCCTAGATAGGGTTATTTTTGTCATTTTTATATTATTAATATATTGTGTATATTTATTTAATTAATTATAGTGATGATTGTATTTGTTAGTGGACTAGCCTATTTATTGGACCCTTGCTTAGTGAACCTGATTAGGTTTGTCATGACACTTGGAGCAACATATTAGGCTAGCCTCATCTAGACTCATTTACGTCATTTTCTTATCCATTAGAGATTAGATTAATCACCAAATTAGATTAAAAGCTTCCATTAACTACCTAGGCATCATAACAACTTAGGAGGATATTTTACTTTTTGTGCATGACATAGAGAGGGGTCTTTTTGTGGCTGGCCCTAGGAGGGAGAGAGCACTCACTTCATTCTTTATTTGTGTACATTTTCCAAATCTTGGTGTTCTTTCCCAAAATCCTTCCATTCTTCCATCAAATTTCCATCAAATCATTCTCAATTATTTCCAATCATTTCCTACTCTTCATCCAAGGAGTCTAGAAGATTTGGAGGCAAGGAGCACAAGGAGAGGGAGCTTGAGCTAGGAGCATATGTCCCAACCGTGTCTGAATCGTGTCCACCGAGCTTTGCATTGGAAATCCATCTCCCAATAGGTATATATCTAATTTCTCCCTATTTATAGACTCTAATAAATGCATTTGACCATTAGAAACCCACCCATGGACTAGGTGTACCTATTGGAGGAAGAACTAGGCTCTAATGTCCCTTTATGTAGAAGTTATAGTGACTTTTTGTGCCATTTTTGGAAAAATTCAAGAATGGTGCACCATGTGTTTGTCATTTGGATTAGTATATCTAAATAGACTCACATTGCTTGTGTGTGGCTAGATATGTGTCCACAAATGGATACGAGTAGGTCATGTCATGATCTTTTAGGACAAAGTCATTTTAGGGGTTTTCATCTCCGACACTTGTGACACATATGCCACATTCTATATGACATATTACATTAGCTAACTCTAATTATGCTCTAATTATTATTTTAGACATGCTCATATGGTTTAGGAGAGTCGGACAAGGTTTGGTATATGTATCTTGGGTGTATCACGAGAGTATCGGAGTATCTGTACGATACTAGCGTGGTGCACACTAAGTGTTTGTTAATGTCTCTAGGTGATGTGTGCCATAGGTATCTACTCTTGCGTATATCATTATCCATGTGTGTGTGACTATATGACATGTGTGGGTTCATATGGATACACATATGTTGTTGTTGTGTATATGTCCTAGGTATCTATATGTGTATGTGCATATAGATAGTGTGTGAGTGGGTATAGTTATCATGATGTGGTTATGTGTAAGTGTGGGTATCCTAGGGGCTATATGTGTGTGTATCATTGTATATATATGTGTATGTATAGATAGGTGTTGGCATATAGTCCTACATGTGTATTAGCGTGTGACAAGTGTAGTGCATATGTGTGTGTGTGGCGGTGTGTATAGAAGGAGAAATTAATGCAACTGTTGTTAGTAGTTGTGAGAGGCGGGAACTACTGGTGAGTGCCTACATGAATGTGTGTGGGTGTGTAGTAGAGGGGAGAGGCAATGGCAGCAGTGCAGCAAGCAGTTGCTTGCATTGCCCTGCTTTTAGGTGCAGCAGCAAGCTGCCTTAGCAGCAGGAGCACAACAACACTTTGCTGCTTGTTAGCAACAGACCTTGTTGCTTCCCTTGCCAACAGCAAGGCAGCAAGGCGAGGTTCACTCAGTATGCAGACCACACAGGTGGCAGCTAGGCTTGCACCGCAGCAACAACAAGCCTTTCTCGTTAGCAGCAGAGAATATGGGTAGTAGCAGGCAGTATGCCATAAACCTGTGCACAGGAGCCTAGTAGCAGAAATACTTCAATAGGAATCTATTTATGTGTATCTTAGAGCGTCAAGACAAGGGTAGATATATGTATATGAGTATCCAAGTGTTGGGTAAATATCTTGGGTATGTTATAGTAGAAGTATGACATGTTGGTACTATAGTGTAGTAGAGGGTGTCATATGGGTTATGTGTGTTAAAGGTAAATAGGGTATCATGATATCTATGAGTATAGGATACATAGAGTAGAGGGTAACAGAAATTCTAGTACACTAAGGTATTGGAATATCCTAATGTGTATCTATGTAAGTATCTATGTAAATTCATAGATACTAGTATAGATAAATACCTAGGGTAGGGTATCTTGGTATTAAGATATAGAGTATAGGATATACTAATATATATATATATATATATATATATATATATATATATATATATATATATATATATATATATATATATATATATATATATATATATACACACACACACACACACACACACACACACACACACACACACACACACATATATCGCATACCCTACCTATACCCCATATATGCACATACAATATATAGGTAGGGTATGTGATACATGTGTGTGTGTGTGTGTGTGTGTGTGTGTGTGTGTGTGTGTGTGTGTGTGTGTGTGTGTGTGTGTGTATATATATATATATATATATATATATATATATAGGATAAATACTAGGGTATTTGACCCTATGAGTCCATATGCATGTAGGCTACCTAGTATCCCAATTCCTATGTAGGATGGACCTAGAAACCTAGTTATGACCTAGTTTTGACTAGTTTGACCCTAAAAGTCAACCTTCTAGGCAATTTGACCTAGTTTAACCATAGAAGCGAGGAATTGACCTAGTTTGATCTCCATGATATAAAATTGATATAGAAATTATATTTCAATTTAGATATTAATGTTTACCACACTGAAACATCAATTGACATTGATATTTCATATTTAGGTCCTTGTAACTCCACTTTGAACATCGATTTACACCCATTGCTCAGGACCGCAGGTGTGTACATTCTCTGACAGTTTTTGTTATCTTGATGACTTCTATAATATTAGTTTGTAGTATTATACTTGATTCCTGATACGAGGGTACACGGATTAGTATATCTTGGATCCCCTCGTGAGATATTATTTTCTAGAGGACCTTGTACATCTCTTATGTTTTTTGTCATGTATAGACACCGATTCAGGAGTGGGCTGGCCCTCTGCTCCATGAATCTCGTGTCATAACGTGACATGGTTGGATCCACTATCCTAGTCGAGGGATGGAGAGGTATTAGTAGATTATGTGATCATACCCCAAATACTTGTGCATAGCTCACCTTTACCTCACATAGGGTGTAGTCTGATCTTACTTGTACTTGTGCATAGCTTTTCATATATGACTGGCCTGATCCATTACCTGTATTGTGTATAGCCAGTCATATGGAATAGCTTGATCTTGTCCCAAGTTGATCACATAATAAACTAATGTCTCAAAGAATAGTTGAGTATTACATGTTCTATTCTAGTTACTACCTGCTGATACATTCGTACACATAATTATTATAGATCATATTTGCCTATGATATGATTACCTGTTTTCCTATATTCTCACTGTTCAGTAGTGCTTATCCATCATATATTTTTATTACTTTCTATTTTATAGTTTGTCAATTTAACAGAACTGCTGTTAATTTATGTACTTTGCTCCAATCCTGACTGGATAACATTTTTCAGAGGATCTAGAGGACTTATGTCCTACTTATTATGGATCCAGAATAAACGAGGATTATGCCCAGGAGCTTCATTTGGAGCCAAGTCCTGTTGTAGAGGTACTACCAGTAGTGCCTTAGCTAGTAGCTAGTATTACTGGATTTGTCTCCAGTTTATGAGACTTGGAATGTTATATTTATTTGAGACATGTACCTATGTTGAGATATTAGACTCGTAGACTCTGATGTGGATTTGAGATATGTTATGCTATTAGACTTCTCTTGATTATCCTTTCTTATCTTTATATTATTTTGTGCCATTATCTTCCTTTTAGTTATTTGTGATTGAGTATGAGTTTTAGATAATATATTGTCCTCATTTTGGAGATGTGATATTATTGACAGGTTATGACTCATATATTCATTAAATATGTTAGTTAGTACCGTTGACTTAGACAATGTTCTACCGTCGATGCTGTAGCGTAGGCTGGAGGTACCCCGTACTCGTGCCCCTATACCGAGTGCAGGTCGTGACAATGAACCCCTGTGATCCCAATCAAACCTTAAATAAATAAATAAAAATCTAGTAAGCAGGTGCTACATACTATTCCCTTAAAATATTTTTTGGTCCTCAAAATTAAACATAAGATGATAAATATTTGTTTTAAATATATACAAAAGTTCAAAAGTCACTACTCATGCCAAATAAATAATAATAAAAATATAAAATTCTAGGGGTTTACATTCTACCTACCTTAAAGAATTTTGTCATCAAAATTAAAAAATAACTTATAATGGTAAAGGGTATGCTATTGTAACTAGGTTAACTCAAAGGAGTGTGCTATGTTCCTACAGTTCTTTCCTAATCAAACAAGTAACATGCAATCATAACCAATTTTCTACTCAATGTCTCTATCATAATACTTGTAAATTGTTACCTTTAGTCCTTTCTTGTGTTGCTACTCCATCTTCAACAATCATGGCAAAGGTTGTCCCGGTCGTTGTGCTCCTATCTGCTATCTAGCCTGTACAAACTGTGTTACCTAGTCAGGAAGCGGTCCATGTGAATATCCTCCTCGTGCTGCTGGTTGATTGTATAATAGTGGTGTTGGTCCTTTAGTGTATTTTCGGGGCAATTTTGGATATGGTGTTGATCGGAGCCACAACGCAAACAAATCCTTAATCTTCGATGACAATCCCTTTGGACATGCCCTCTCTTCCTAAAATAATGGCATATTGGAAGCTTTGGATCCAGATATGGTACAGCTCTTGGTTGTTGATGTATGGTGAGACGTCTTTCAGATCCTTCCGACGGTACTCTAGCTGATGTTGTTGCTGGATGTGAACATTTCTAGCTATCCTCCTTTTTATTGATATGCTCCTGGCGTCGCGCTGCTGCCAGGACGGCCGAGTAGGAAGTAGGAGCAATAGATCCTATTATCTCTGCAAATTGAAGTTGAGTCCGTCATAAAATTTCTCCGCCTTCTGCTCCTCGGTCTTAATCAGATAAAGGAAGAAACGGCTCAAGCACAAGAATTTTGCATTGTACCCTTCTACTATTATGCTACCTTGACTAAGGTATAGAAACTTGTCCAAAAGTTTCGTACGAGCAGTTGCTGGAATATACATCCCCTTAAAGAGTTTGGTAACTCTTTCTAGTTGACTAGGGCAAGGCCTAGTCACTGCTCTTCAACCTCCCACCAATGATGAGAATTACAGGTCAGCTGCATTCTAACGGCTGTCATCCACTTTCTCTAGGAAGTTCAGCACTTCCAACTGGTGCTCTATGTTGGTGAGCCATGCATGAACTTCGGTAGGGTTCTCGTTACCAGAGAACGAAAGATGTATCATTTTTAAATTCGGTAATATATCTAGTCCTTGGCTGATAGGCTGGTGTTATCGCCTGTGCTAAAGCTGCCACTATGCTATCTTTCAGTGCTTCAGCCTGCTACTGCTGGGTCTGTTGCTGTACCAACTGCTAGGCTTGCATCATTGTATAGATCATTTGAAACATCTGTTGTCCGTCCATCTGCTGACCCGGTGGGAAGGACATGAACGACATCGGTGGAATGGGAGGGGTAGGGGTAAATGAACCCCTTGATGTAGCATCGGTGCCAGCTGTAACGTCTGTTTATTCGTCTATGAGCTCAGTAGTTGATCGCTCTACTGAGTAGGTTGGCCCCCAAGTGGCGGTGGAGTCCCATCAGCATAGGTCACGATAGAATTTGGTAGAGTGTTAATCGAAGTCGGGCTTCCGTCTTGTGGATCCATTATCTGTATAAAAAGAAAACCATTACCCGATGAAGGATTTCAAGCAGGATGCAAGTCAAGGATTCAATAGAAGTCAAGGATAGAGATCAATAACATGTCAAGGCATGTGGATGAGATCCTAAGAGTCTAATCATATTCGCAAGCTCGCTCGGCATAATAATATAACCGAAACGGCTAACTAGACCTGCATGGCAACCACACATTTAGCCATCGAGCATGTATTAACTCGTGTCATGGGATCTTATTTTCCTTTGCTGGTGTGTACATATTATGGGTTACAGCTAGACATGATCATATATGATTATATAATCTTGTTACTATTTTATTTTGTAACACTAGCTTCATGATCATCTATATATTGATTGTTTGTAATGCTTTACTGTTATAACTTTGATGGTCATACTTCTTGTTTATTACTTACTAGTTTGTGATTGGGACACTTAGGATTATTTGACCCGCTCTTCTGTATTCGATTTTTAGGGTGTGACAAGACCTCTCACTCATGTATGTGGAACATGCATCATGTAAACAAAATAACAATGATAGGTTAAAAATAACAAGCTAACTAATTATGACATCACATAGTAATATAAGAAACTAGAACTGTTAAGTAATTGTTCTTACTTGAACCTTCGAGCGAAAAATTGCGATCAATTCGAGACAAAATCTAAAGAATCAAGTTTGTACATAGTAATATAAGAAACTAGAACTAAAGTTTAACTATTAGACTAAATCATTATATCCCTATATTTTTTTCAATATTAATTATTAATTATGGATTAAAATCTAAAGAATCAAGTTCGTACATAAACACACAAATCGAGACAAAGGATGGTCAACCACAAGGTTAACAATCTTGTTTGGACGATCTAGACGATCACCTTATCAATTTTAACGATACAAGCTCACTAGAATCGACGAATTTTAGTTTTGCCACACGAATTTCAAGATATCAAACTGATTAATTAATCAAAGATGGGTAGTTTAATCCATCTAATGGTGTTAGATTGCTATGATATTTACAAAGACATGAAGAAACATACTAGGAGTGCAATGGAAGAAATGGATCAAAGATCTAACGGTCGGATATTTCAGAAAGTCTACATCATTGAATTTGGACAATATGCAAGATTATGGTTCATATACATTGCATGGTTGGAATTTGGATGGGCCAATTGTACAGAACTAACACAAAGGAGAAAGTTACTTGAAAATGAATTGGCGATTAGGCATTGTGGTGCGAAGATACGACTCTTGGAAATCGAATAGGCTGTTGGACATACCATTGACGTGTCGAATCGCTACGATGTGATTTTCACGTCAAACGATGTTGCAATCGTAATAAACTCGCCATGGTTGAAGTATAATATGTTGTGCATGCAACATCTAAGTCGGATCGAGAAAATAATCGCTAGATTTTACGTGGTAAGCACACAAAGTTGTTAATATGAATTGTTGTTCGTGTCATGTCGAAAGTTCGTGTCAGTGGATAGTACATGCTATTAGGTTGTCAAAAAGGTGATGACAGTGTATTTGCTGATAGGTAATGAGGAAAGCAAGAGGGTAGTATTTTGGATTTTCGATTTAGGGTCGGGAAGGTCGAGGACACAGGCTGGACACGATGATAAGTTAAATAGGATACATGAAAAGAATTTGATACAAAGCTGTCATGCCCCAGAACCAGAATACTGGAGAGCGGGGGAATGACTCAGCCAGCTACGTATTACGGGTAGAAGAATACCGTATAATACGATCAATGCTGTCTAACCAGACGAGGGGGCGCATACTACATAAAAGTCTTACTATGGTCATTACACATCTATTGTCTCAATCATTCAAACAAGAAACAGAAATATAGAACATGTAAGGTAAAGCAGTAAGGCGTCCCAAACGCTCAGTCAAAATGTTCTTGAGATCTGGCTTTACAAAATACAGCCAGATGATGTAGTAAGTATACACAATTGTTATCAGCTGCAGTCTGACTTAATTACAATTATGCAAAAGTAAGTACAAGACAATCCGACTAACATGTCGGTGCCAAACGGCAAGGTATAAAGTAGATAACAAAACGAGTGGTGAAGTTAAGGAACCCACTCGAGGCCTCCTGCGATCATTCCTCTAGTATTGACCATCCTGGAGGTGGAAGTACGCTGAGTCCTCGGGAACTGGCTCTAAATCTGGCCATGCAAAACCAGAGAGGTTAGACCTCTAATAGCAAGTACCACAAGGGAGCACGACATGAGAACTAAAACCAGTAAGTAAGAGAATATAATAATAGATCTCTGCTTGCTACTAGAACTCACATCACATCAAGACACTTCGAACCAACCTCCCAACCAAACAAGGACAGAAGTTGGCCCGTCATGTCCTGACATTCTGATCATCCCAGTTAGGTAACAGAGTACAGTGCACAAACAAATCATCTTGAACGGCTAATCAACTCCTACGGCTTGCTATTATGAGTCCCAAGTTATCCTGGAATAATACAATTAGGGATTCCTCAGTTCTTACTATGTGCAAGCAAGGCTAGTCTATCCAGTCGATCAATTGGCCCATGCATGAATTAGACGAGTCCTAGCAGGACGCCCGTCAATATACAATATACAATAATAATAAAAGCAGATACTGTTCCCTGCCCGTGTGGCAGATTTACAGTATCTGTAGGAACCAGCCGGCCCGTCGGGTACTACTCGTCCCAAGGGGGCTGCCATGTAAGAATTCGGGAATCCATTCTCTCTATGCAATCATTATTTTATTTAACTTAATAGTCTCTACGTTGAGTGAAATCTCATGCCGTGGATCATGGTCATTCAATGAGTACTTTCGTACGGGGTACGATATGCACAACTCTACAACGATACCAGTGCGGTTAGGTTACAGGTCTTACATAGCGTAATGCAACAATCAAATCTATCCACGGTAATCATGCCTTGACCATAAAGTACACATGCTCCTTTTGTAGAAAATAACTAAATAAATAAATAAATAAATAGATTAAAGCCTGCATGTGCATGTATGTCAATATTCGGGATCAGCCAGTCGAGTACAATAGTTCATAACATGAACGTGTCTCATTCATTTCATTCAACAAGACGACTAGCCAGTCTCTTAGTTCCGACTAGGAACGCATGATTAATTTAGTCAAGATCACAATCATTATCAATGGTGGCAAGGCATGAAAGTCAACTAGCATTCAGTGGGGTCGAGTCTACAACTCTCAGGATTTAATTCTAGTCAATCCGGGTATCTATAACTCAATTCATGACACATGGTACATCCCACGTAACAATCTATATTTAACAGAAATATTAACATATCATGATCATATCAAGTTTATGCAAAAAGGCGTAAGGATATAAAATGGACGTTAAACATCTAATAAGATATCAATATACAGGGCTATAGAAGATCCAGGGTAAGCAGGCTACTCTCATGTCAGCCTACGCTTATGCCAGCGTACGCTCAGGTCAAGCTACGCTCAAGCCAAGCTAGCGTATGGGAGTCATACGCTTCCAAAAGGCAGCGTATGAACTCCATACGACTCCTGACCATCCAAGTCAGCGTATGCAAGTCATACGCTCCAAAAAGGTAGCGTATGAACTCCATACGACTCCTGACCATCCAAGTCAGCGTATGCAAGTCATACGCTCCAAAAAGGTAGCGTATGAACTCCATACGACTCCTGACCATCCAAGTCAGCGTATGCAAGTCATACGCTCCAAAAAGGTAGCGTATGAACTCCATACGACTCCTGACCATCTAAGTCAGCGTATGCAAGTCATACGCTCCAAAAAGGTAGCGTATGAACTCCATACGACTCCTGACCATCCAAGTCAGCGTATGCAAGTCATACGCTCCCAAAAGGTAGCGTATGAACTCCATACGACACACGCTTCCAAAAGGTAGCGTATGCAAGACACACGCTTCCTAAAAAGGCAGCGTATGGATTCCATGCTGCGCTAAAGAGCGCGCACAGCTCAGTGACGCAGCTAAAAAGCTAGCATACACTGCTCACTGTCTTCTCCAAACAGCAAGAACTCTATGGTTATACCCCAAAGCTTCAAAAGTCCATAACTCTGTCAAAATAAGTCCGAATCCAACTTTCTAAAGGTCAAAATTGGGTAGGATGAACTGCTCTACGACATGGAACCATCAAATCTCGAGAACAAAGGAGTTTGCTAGATCAAAACCCATAGACAACCGAAAATACAATAACTTAGATCTACAAGAAATGAACCAATGAAATCAAAAATACTAAGCACTAAACTCTCTTAGAATCATGAGAGGAAGAATATTGAACCATAAAATATGGTCCTCATGTAGAGCAAGATGTACTTGCCTAGTTGGTAGGTGGAGAGAGTAATGAAAGGAAGAAGAAGAAGTAATGGTGAAGAAGTAAAGTAAATAAGGAGAGAGAAGGGAGAGGGTGGCTTTAAATAAAAGGTGGTGGTAGGTGGGAGTTGGGCCGGGTCTAATGGGTCCAATGGATCGGGTTGCACGGGTCCAACAAGGCTAACCCGAAAGTAAAACAAAAGCAGGAATTAAAATACAGGTAATAAAATTACAGGAAGAAATGCAGAAATAAAATTGCAGGAATTAATTAGCATGAAAATTAAAGAGCAGCTAATTAATTAACATGAAAATTTAAAGAGAAGATAATTAATTAACAGAAACTTAATTAACATGAATTAAAGAAATTTAAATACAGGGTAATACATGATAAATACTAAAATAAATACACATGAGTTGTACACGAATAAGACTACGCATTCTGGGAACGGGGAGTGACATCTCTACCCACCTTAGAAAAATTCCGTCCTCGGAATTTGAAATCCAAGCAGGATAAAAACATCGGGGCTAAACTAATCTAAGTACAAGCAATTCAATCAAGTAATCATTTTACAATGTCCATAGCAAGTAACATATCCATATTTAACAATCTACGTTATCTAGCAATTCTACCCATAAGGGGTAAAGCATGAGGAATCAAGACAATCAAGGTACACAGAAAAAGATATACCTTGTGAGTCAAACAGATGTGGATACCGTGATCGGATATCATCCTCACGTTCCCACGTTGACTCTCCCAAAGAGTGATGACCCCAAGCAACCCGGACAAGGTTAATTGTTCGGTTCTTGAGTACCTTCTCTATTCGGTCCAAGATGGACACAGGCTGCTCCTCGTAAGACAGGTTGGTACCAACAACCAGCTCAGAATGATCGAGGATATGGCTTGGGTCCGATACATACCTCCGTAATTGAGATACATGAAACATGTCATGCACCTCTCGTAACGAAGGTGGAAGGGACAAACGATAAGCAACATCGCCTATCCTATCAAGAATAACAAATGGGCCTACGTATCGCGGACTCAGCTTCCCGCGAATGCCAAATCTAATGACCCCACGGGTAGGTGAGATCCGCAAGAACACGTGGTCCCCAACAGAAAACTCTAGCGGCCTACGATGCTGGTCCGTCCAATGACGATGCCGATCCTGCGCAACACGAAGTCGTTCTCTAATTCCCTTAATCACTTCAACCGTCTGGATAATCATTTCTGGGCCTAGCATCTTCCTTTCCCCGATATCATTCTATGCTAGTGGCGATCTACACTTCTTACCATATAGTGCTTCAAATGGCGCCATCTGGATACTGGCTTGATAACTGTTATTGTATGAGAACTCAACTAAGTGCAGGTGGCTCTCCCAAGACCCTCCAAAATATAGAGTGCAAGCTCGCAACATGTCTTCTAAAGTCTGAATCGTCCTTTCTGATTGCCCGTCCGTCTGTGGATGGTAAGCCGTGCTAAATTTTAATTTGGTACCCAGACTATGATGCAAGCTCTTCCAGAAATGCGACGTGAAGCGGGTATCTCTGTCTGACACAATACTGACAGGGACTCCATGCTGCCTGACTATCTGCTGCATGTACAACTCTGCCAACTTTTCTGTAGATTGTCCTACTCTGAAAGGAAGAAAGTGTGCTACCTTTGTAAGTCGATCTACTATCACCCAAATGGCATTCTTACCACTTGGCGATCTCGGTAAACCGGTCACAAAGTCCATCGTGATATGCTCCCACTTCCATTCCGGGATAGGAAGCGGTTGCAATAATCCAGCTGGCCTCTGCTGTTCTGCCTTCACTTGCTGACATACCAAGCAACGGGAAACGAATCTAGCTATCTCTCTCTTCATTCCATTCTACCAGAAGTGCTGCTTGATATCTTGGTACATCTTGGTCCCTCCAGGATGTATAGAATACTGGAAACTGTGAGCTTCTGCCATTACTTCCTGTCTGATATCTCCACTAGGTACACATAGACGTGATCCAAACCTAAGCGTAACATCTTCATGAATTTGCATCTCCTTTCTGAGTCCTGACTCATATTCTGCCCTAAGCTTCTGAATTCTTGGGTCTTGTGCCTGAGCTGCCTTGATCCTGCCTACCAAGTCGGATTGAACTTGTAGACTCGCCAGAATTCCTACATCATTAGGAAGTATAACTTCAATGCCCATCTCCTGAAGGTCTTCTAAGATGTGCTTCTGCGTTATCAACATAAATGCGCCGCCTCTTCTGCTAAGAGCGTCTGCTACCACATTAGCCTTGCCTGGATGATACTGAAGCTCCACATCATAATCCTTGATCAACTCCAACCATCTTCTCTGCCTTATGTTCAGTTCCTTCTGAGTAAAGATGTACTTCAGACTTTTGTGGTCTGTGTACATTTCCACTCGGTCACCATATAAGTAATGTCTCCATAGCTTCAGAGCAAATACTACTGCCGCTAACTCCAAATCATGAGTTGGGTAATTCTTCTCGTGGTCCCGAAGCTGCCTAGATGCATATGCTATCACCTTCCCATGTTGCATAAGGACACATCCAAGTCCTTTACCTGACGCATCACAATATACTGTAAAACCTCCGGGTCCAACTGGCAATGTAAGAATAGGCGCTGATATCAACTTCTGCTTCAGACTCTCGAATGATGCCTGACATTCTGCCGACCAAACGAATGGTACATCCTTCCGGGTCAAGCGGGTCATGGGTGCTGAAAGCCTTGCAAAGTCTGACACAAATCTTCTGTAATATCCTGCCAATCCTAAGAAACTCCGTACATCAGCTACGGTCTTGGGTACTGGCCAACTCTCTACTGCTTCTACCTTCTTGGGATCCACTGCTACTCCAGCTCCTGATACAATATGACCCAAAAATAAAATATGATCCGTCCAGAACTCACACTTGCTGAGCTTGGCATACAACTGGTTTTCTCTTAGAACCTGCAACACTTTCCTGAGGTAGTCTTCATGCTCCTCTTCACTAGCAGAGTACACAAGAATGTCGTCGAGAAATACTACGACAAACTGATCTAAATACGGCATAAAGATGCGGTTCATCAAATCCATGAATATTGCTGGAGCATTGGTCAAACCAAATGGCATTACTAAGAACTCATAACGCCCATACTTTGACCTGAATGCTGTCTTGGGAATATCCTCCTTCCGAACCCTCACCTGATGATACCCTGAACGAAGATCTATCTTGGAGAAAACTCTAGCCTTGCTCAACTGATCAAATAAGTCGTCGATCCTGGGTAATGGGTACTTGTTCTTTACTGTTACCGCGTTAAGCTTCCTGTAATCGATGCACAATCTGGATGATCCATCCTTCTTGTAATGTCTGTTGTTCGTATTACGTATTTGGAATACGTATACGTATTTTATCTTGTATTTGCATATCTCCTTGGTTTGGCTTGGCTTGTTTACTCTCGATTTGGGTTGGCTTGGTTCGGCCGGCCCAATGCTTGGTTCATCATGGGCCAAGGGTGGAACACCTTAGCCTATGCTTCTCCTTCATTTCCACCACAACCCCCCCTATCTACCACCACCTTTGATATTTATTGTCATTTCTTCTTTCTCTCTCTCCATAATTCTCATTTACTTCTCCTTCCCCCACCATTACTCTTCTCCACCAACTAAGAACACCATAGGCAAGTGCAACTTGCTTCCACAAGAGAACTCATTTTGATGGTTTCATTAGCTTCTCCTTATGATTCTAAACCACATTAGAACTTGTCATTTTCCATTTTGAGGCTTTAATTCTTGTAGATCTAGAGTTTTGCTATTTTCGGATTTTGGTGTTTTGATCTATCAAACTTGCTTGTTTTCAAGTTTTGATGGCTCCATGTTTTAGAGAGTTTCATTCTACCCAATTTTGACCTTTGGAAAGTTGGATTCGGACTTGTTTTGACCAAGATATGGACAATAGAAGCTTAGATTCAACTTTAGAGTTCTTGCTGTTCTTGCCATTTGGAGAAGACAGTGAACAGTGAGCTAGCTTTTTAGCTTACGCCACTGAGTCGTACGCTGCTGTTTAGCGAGCGTACGCTAGCCTTCATACGCTGCTGTTTAGCGAGCGTACGCTAGCCTTCGTACGCTGCTGTTTAGCGAGCGTACGCTAGCCTTCGTACGCTGCTGTTTAGTAAGCGTACGCTAGCCTTCGTACGCTGCTGTTTAGCGAGCGTACGCTAGCTTTCGTACGCTAGCTTAAGCGAGCAAGGCGTACGCTGCCCCTTTCGTACGCTAGCTCGAGCGTACGCAGTCTTGAGCGTACGCTAGCTTGAGCGTACGCTGACCTGTAGCTTAAGCGTGCCCTTGTGTACGCTGACCCTTGCGTACGCTTCCCATTGGAAGTGTATGGATCCTTTGGTACGCAGACCTGGGCGTACGCTAGCCTGAGCGTAGCCTGGCTTGAGTGTAGCCTGATTACCCTTGATCTTCTATAGCCCTGAATATTGATATTTTATTAGATATTTAACGTCCATTTTATATCCTTACGCCTTTTGTCCTAAACTTGATAATCATGAAATTACTTAATATGTTTGGAATTGATAATGGAGCATGACACGATAGTGACCCGTAGTGGTGCACTCCTGACATGAGTAACATGACATGACCTGATAGTGGCCCGTCGTGGCGCACTCCTGACTAGTACACTTGACATGATGATCTGACATGATTATCTCGAATAGCTGTTGCGACGGCTACCTAACATGACATAACCTGTATAATTAATCCTGGACACCGTGGGTGATTGTGCTTATATAAATAAACCAGTCCTGTCTTGCATCATGTCTAGGATGGGACTCCTGAGTACCACGGTCAGGAGTACCTATTAAAATAAACTAAAGACTAATAACTAGATTGATACATTAGTCATGAAGAGATTTTCCAGCTACAGGCAATCCCGTTACCTGGGCACGCCTTGGGATCTGTAGCCTGCCGACGAGTAGGGCACATTTCCAGCACACTGTCATGTGTTGCACCCTTCAAGCTACCTAAGGGTACATTCGTTTCCTGGACGATGTACCCACCTGAATTTAACTCTAATCTTTTAACCCGGGGAACCTGGATGGTCTGCAGGGCTTGTGGCTATGGAATAATCTCACTGCATCTTGTTAGTAATTAGGCTTGTGACAACCCTAGTTAGTTAATGTATCAAGCCGTAACTCTTGCTTGGCCGTGAAGTGATTGGACGGAGTCTAACCAGTCTAGTCTTGCCCTGAATCCTGTTCCAGATTATTGAATGACCAGAATGCTTGTATTTATTTTACCGATAAATGGTGAGAAACCAAGCTCCGTTCAGACGAAAGGTTACACCCCCGGTCCTTGTTTGGTTTACGGGTTGTAACCTGGCTATCTGAATAGTTCCATGGTTATCTCGTCGTATATCATCCTGATATGTTTCCTTTTATTCCAGTCCTTATTTTATTTATATTTATATTCCTGTGCTGATTGCTGGTTTTAGTTCTTAAGTGAAGCTTCCTTTGTGGCACTTGCTCTTTCTGGGGTCTGACCCAGCTGGTTTTGTATGGCCAGATTTCGGAGCAGCTCCAGAGGATCTACCGACCTTCCAGCCAGATGGTGGCCACTAGACGGAACCCTGGCAACGAGTAGGTTATTTTTGGCTCTTCCGCTCTATTGTAAAAATATTCTTTTGAGGCGTTTAGCCGACGAGCACCTGTTTAGCTCGATTGTACTTTATTTACTGTCTGCCTACGGGCTGTAACATGATTAACAAATCCTAGGGTTGATCATGTATGACTAAACTCTTGCTAGTCCTAACATTTTGTAACGACTAGCTTCATGATCAGCTGAATATGTAATATTTGGGACGCCTTATTATTATATATTTAATGATCATACATCTTGTGACTCTTACTTACTTGCTTATGATTGAGACACTAAGCTTGTTCATGACCTTAAGAGACTGTTGGCTTGTAGATAAACCCTCATGTATCTTAGACAGCCGTGACCGAATAACGAGATGGAATCCATTTCAATATACGTAGCTGGCTATGTCTGCCCCCGCTCTCTAGTATTCTGGTTCTGGGGCGTGACACTTCTTCCCCACAAGTACCACTGGCGCTGCCCATGGGGATATGCTAGCTTGGATAAACTTCTTTTCTTTCAATTCTTCTATGTGCTGATACACCTTGGCCTGCTCTGAATCCGCCATTCTGTAAACTCGATCTGATATCGATTTAGTTCCAGGTGCCAATTCTATGCTGAACTCAATATCTCTAATTGGTGGCAGACCGGGAAGTTCTTCGGGAAATACGTCTAGAAATTCTTCAACTACCTTCGGAATCTGAACTTCTTCCATTGCTGTTACTACTCCCTGCTCTTGCTGAGTTGCCTCTGACCTGACCAAGGTGAACCTCTCCATGCCTGGAATATCAAAAGATACACTTCCACTACGACAATCTATTGTCGCATGACTGTCTTTCAGCCAGTCCATGCCTAAGATAACGTCGAAATTTCCAACAGGAAATTCTATCAACCGGGCGGGTAAAAGATGCCCGCACACTACAACACTACATGCTAAACTAACTCTACTAACTCCCACGAGCCCATTACCAGTGAGTATATTCAACCTCCCTGGCAATGCCTCAAACTCCACTCCTAGTCGTGTCGTAAATTGTGCAGATATAAATGAATGGGATGCTCCCGAATCAAACAATGCTACTGCGGGATATGAGGCGACGAGAATGTTACCTACCACAACATCTCCCGATGCCAATGCCTCTTCCAAGGACAGTGTGAATGCCTGCCCTCGACCTCCTTGCTGGTTCCCATGCTGTGGCCTAGCCTGGTGCTGCTGTTGGCCCCTGCCTTGATGATGCTGGGGTGGTCTATGCTGGTGTTGCTGCATCGGCGGCCCCTGCTGCCGAAACATCTGAGCCTGTGATACTAACGGACGCTGCGCCAACGGCCTTACTGCCAATGCTGGTCCTCGATACTGCCCTATCCCTGGTGCTGGCAGAGCAGGAAACTGCTGCCCTGGTCCTCCTGACCTCGAATTCATGGGACATGTGGTAACCCGATGATCTGGGTTTCCACATATCAGACACAGTCCATTCAATGTCCGACATACATCTCTAGTGTGCCCCATCTTCCCACAATAAGTGCAGCCCGCCGGGGGTTGCTGGTTCTTCCTCTGTTGTTGTTGCTGCTGCCTGGGTGGTGGTGCTGGCCCTCGTATCGCCACATCGTGGATACGAATGCCAGGGGATGGTGCTGTTGTTCGGGGCGCTGCTCCCCCTCCTCCTTTAATCTGACTGTGGGATCTCTTCTGACCCCCAGTCCTTGCCGCAAGCCTCTGAATGGTGATCTCATGCCTTCGAGTCGCCGTCAATATCTCATCAAAAGTCTGGTAATTGTGCCCCTCTATCAATTGCAAGAGCTCAAGATGAAACCCTTGCTGAAACCTCATAGCCCTCTGGCGCTCCGTCGCTACCATCTCTGGGGCAAACCTACTCAGTCTGCAGAACTCCGCTGCATAAGCATCTACGGTCTTGCCAGCCTGCCTGAGGCTGATAAACTTCTGTTGTAGCTCAAACTGCGCCACAACTCCATAATACTTCGTCTTGAATCTTGCTGTGAAATCGTTCCAAGCAACGGGACGTCTGATGCCTACTTCCTCTGATTCCCACCAATCACGTGCGAGATCCTGAAGTAACAACTTCACTAGATCCACACGTTCTTCTGCCGACACCTTAGCTGCTGTCAGAATAGCCTCAATATCCTTAAGCCATGCATCTGCTGAGATGGCATCCTCCGTGCCCTCAAAACGGCGGGGGTTGTACTTGCAAAACCTGGCTGATGCTCCTGAATCAGTCCTTACTCCTCTTTCCAAAGCTGTCTGCAATCCTTGGTTGAGTAGTACATTATGCTCTTGTAGCTGAGTGTGCATGCGCTGCTGGGCCAACATCTGGTGTTGCTGAGTAGCCATCATTCCTCTCATGATCTCCAGAAGGGCTGGTGTGTCCACTTGGGTAGGTGGAACTGCTGGTGGGGGGTGGAACATCCGGATACTGCGGTCCAACCGCTGGTTTTACTATCACCTCTTCCTGAGTAGCCTCCTGAGTTAGTATCGGCTCTTGTTGCTGACCAACAGGGTCAGGTTGTCCATGTTGCTGTCCATGTTGTTGCTGTCCAGCTCTGACCGATGCAGACGAAGTGCCCCTAAGGAAAGGGACAAGAGAACAATCAAACGACCGGACATGAAGGATCAATGAAGTCAAAGGATACTGGAATGTCAAGCTAGAGTTGAGAATCGACGAATCATGAGATCAAGGGAAAACATGTGTGATTGAGACATCCTATTAAACAAAACACCCCACAAGTCTGAAATCAGACCTGCATGGGCCACCACTAAAACCTTGTCACGCCCCAGAACCAGAATACTGGAGAGCGGGGGAATGACTCAGCCAGCTACGTATTACGGGTAGAAAAATACCGTATAATACGATCAATGCTGTCTAACCAGACGAGGGGGCGCATACTACATAAAAGTCTTACTATGGTCATTACACATCTATTGTCTCAATCATTCAAACAAGAAACTGAAATATAGAACATGTAAGATAAAGCAGTAAGGCATCCCAAACGCTCAGTCAAAATGTTTTTGAGATCTGGCTTTACAAAATATAGCCAGATGATGTAGTAAGTATACACAATTGTTATCAGCTGCAGTCTGACTTAATTACAATTATGTAAAAGTAAGTACAAGACAATCCGACTAACATGTCGGTGCCAAACGGCAAGGTATAAAGTAGATAACAAAACGAGTAGTGAAGTTAAGGAACCCACTCGAGGCCTCCTGCGATCATTTCTCTAGTATTGACCATCCTGGAGGTGGAAGTACGCTGAGTCCTCGGGAACTGGCTCTAAATCTGGCCATGCAAAACCAGAGAGGTTAGACCTCTAATAGCAAGTACCACAAGGGAGCACGACATGAGAACTAAAACCAGTAAGTAAGAGAATATAATAATAGATCTCTGCTTGCTACTAGAACTCACATCACATCAAGACACTTCGAACCAACCTCCCAACCAAACAAGGACAGAAGTTGGCCCGTCATGTCCTGACATTCTGATCATCCCAGTTAGGTAACAGAGTACAGTGCACAAACAAATCATCTTGAATGGCCAATCAACTCCTACGGCTTGCTATTATGAGTCCCAAGTTATCCTGGAATAATACAATTAGGGATTCCTCAGTTCTTACTATGTGCAAGCAAGGCTAGTATATCCAGTCGATCAATTGGCCCATGCATGAATTAGACGAGTCCTAGCAGGACGCCCGTCAATATACAATATACAATAATAATAAAAGCAGATACTGTTCCCTGCCCGTGTGGCAGATTTACAGTATCTGTGGGAACCAGCCGGCCCGTCGGGTACTACTCGTCCCAAGGGGCTGCCATGTAAGAATTCGGAAATTCATTCTCTCTATGCAATCATTATTTTATTTAACTTAATAGTCTCTACGTTGAGTGAAATCTCATGCCGTGGATCATGGTCATTCAATGAGTACTTTCGTACGGGGTACGATATGCACAACTCTACAACGATACCAGTACGGTTAGGTTGCAGGTCTTACATAGCGTAATGCAACAATCAAATCTATCCACGGTAATCCTGCCTTGACCATAAAGTACACATGCTCCTTTTGTAGAAAATAACTAAATAAATAAATAAATAAATAGATTGAAGCCTGCATGTGTATATATGTCAATATTCGGGATCAGCCAGTCGAGTACAATAGTTCATAACATGAACGTGTCTCATTCATTTCATTCAATAAGACGACTAGCCAGTCTCTTAGTTCCGACTAGGAACGCATGATTAATTTAGTCAAGATCACAATCATTATCAATGGTGGCAAGGCATGAAAGTCAACTAGCATTCAGTGGGGTCGAGTCTACAACTCTCGGGATTTAATTCTAGTCAATCCGGGTATCTATAACTCAATTCATGACACATGGTACATCCCACGTAATAATCTATATTTAACAGAAATATTAACATATCATGATCATATCAAGTTTATGCAAAAAGGCGTAAGGATATAAAATGGACGTTAAACATCTAATAAGATATCAATATACAGGGCTATAGAAGATCCAGGGTAAGCAGGCTACTCTCATGTCAGCCTACGCTTATGCCAGCGTACGCTCAGGTCAAGCTACGCTCAAGCCAAGCTAGCGTATGGGAGTCATACGCTTCCAAAAGGCAGCGTATGAACTCCATATGACTCCTGACCATCCAAGTCAGCGTATGCAAGTCATACGCTCCAAAAAGGTAGCGTATGAACTCCATACGACTCCTGACCATCCAAGTCAGCGTATGCAAGTCATACGCTCCAAAAAGGTAGCGTATGAACTTCATACGACTCCTGACCATCCAAGTCAGCGTATGCAAGTCATACGCTCCAAAAAGGTAGCGTATGAACTCCATACGACTCCTGACCATCCAAGTCAGCGTATGCAAGTCATACGCTCCCAAAAGGTAGCGTATGAACTCCATACGACACACGCTTCCAAAAGGTAGCGTATGCAAGACACACGCTTCCTAAAAAGGCAGCGTATGGATTCCATGCTGTGCTAAAGAGCGCGCACAGCTCAGTGACGCAGCTAAAAAGCTAGCATACACTGCTCACTATCTTCTCCAAACAGCAAGAACTCTATGGTTATACCCCAAAGCTTCAAAAGTCCATAACTCTGTCAAAATAAGTTCGAATCCAACTTTCTAAAGGTCAAACTTGGGTAGGATGAACTGCTCTACGACATGGAACCATCAAATCTCGAGAACAAAGGAGTTTGCTAGATCAAAACCCATAGACAACCGAAAATACAATAACTTAGATCTACAAGAAATGAACCAATGAAATCAAAAATACTAAGCACTAAACTCTCTTAGAATCATGAGAGGAAGAATATTAAACCATAAAATATGGTCCTCATGTAGAGCAAGATGTACTTGCCTAGTTGGTAGGTGGAGAGAGTAATGAAAGGAAGAAGAAGAAGTAATGGTGAAGAAGTAAAGTAAATGAGGAGAGAGAAGGGAGAGGGTGGCTTTAAATAAAAGGTGGTGGTAGGTGGGAGTTGGGCCGGGTCTAATGGGTCCAATGGATCGGGTTGCACGGGTCCAACAAGGCTAACCCGAAAGTAAAACTAAAGCAGAAATTAAAATGCAGGTAATAAAATTACAGGAAGAAATGCAGAAATAAAATTGCAGGAATTAATTAGCATGAAAATTAAAGAGCAACTAATTAATTAACATGAAATTTAAAGAGCAGATAATTAATTAACAGAAACTTAATTAACATGAATTAAAGAAATTTAAATACAGGGTAATACATGATAAATACTAAAATAAATACACATGAGTTGTACACGAATAAGACTACGCATTCTGGGAACGGGGAGTGACAAAAGCTACTGTTATACATCTCAATATATATTGGGTGTTTGGTCGGGTTAAAGGGGAGTTCGGGTCATATTCCTAGTCTGAGTTACCCTAGGAATTGGTTGAAGCCAATGACGCATCAATGTAATCCTAGGGCCAGGATTTGATCCCGTCTAGGATCCAACGATTATGAACGTAGTCGTCGAGATCCATCAACCCATGGCCACATATGCGGGTTGATGAATCATTACAAATAGAGAGGGAGACATGTGTCAGGCTGTTAATCTAGCCTGATATGTGTGATTGAGATTCAAAACTTAAGTTATGGGTCGGGTGCGGGTTTGATCCTTAGTAAGTTCAAACTCGCAGGCTAGAATTAAAAAAGAGATTGATTTTAATTTATTAAAAATGTGTTTTTAATTAACAAAAATTCAAATCAACTATTTATTTAATTAAAAATTTAGATTTAGGGCCTATAAAATACTAAATAAATCTAGAAAAACAATTAAAAATTCTATAAGTATATTGAGGATATTTCAGATATCTTGGCAAAGTTTTGGGCCCCATGGTTATGGCTACTCACATGAATTCCTAGAAGCTTATAGATAATTTGTTTTCTTGGACAAACAATTCCTATACGTTCTAGAAAAATCCTGTAAAATGTAATATACTCTAAAATTGTTTCCTAGGCTAAAGTAAGGTCTTAAACTACTAGTTTAGACTAACTTGAGGGTTTTATAGGCTATATGTTGGTAACAACTTTTAAATTTATAGATACTTCGTCTAAACAAGTTCAAAGTAACCCGTGTCTCGTTCTTATACTCTAAGTGTAATAATTTGAATTTCTTGGTAGCAGATCATATAAAAATATTTTGATTATTAAATATATTTAATAGCTGTTACTCTTGTTTGTAACTTCATATAGTGTAATTGGTTAAGATAATATATTATTATTCAGGAGAACATAGTTCAATACCAAATGACATCCTAATTTTTTTGCTTATTAATTAACTTTTACATACTCCAACCTACACGACCCCGACGCAATATAACCTCAACTCAAGATCGAATTCGGACCCGAACTTGAGCTAAATCTGATGAGAGGAATATATTTTCTCATGATTATGAAAAATTGCTTTCTCACAAATAAATTTATAATCCAAATTAAATATGATAATAGATTTTTTTTCACCCTAACAGGGAGTTTGGTACACGAGATTTTTTTTTTATTTTCGGAAAAGTTTAGGATGGGAAACTTATTACTATGTTTGTTCAGGTTACAAAAATTTATTCCTAGGAATTACGAATACCCGAGTAAACAATTTACCCACAAAATATGAAAGTCCTATCCCTTAAAATAAGAGAATAGCTGGGTGTATTTTTTGTCTCGGCAATTTTTTTTTCCTGTAGTTTTTTTTTTTCTATTACTCTTTCCAATATTTTTTTTGTTTTTGGTTTTTTATCCCTTTTCATTTTTAATTTTTTTTAAGATTTTTTAATTATTTTTTGTTCTTTTTTCATTTTCTTGGTTTTAATTCGGTTTTAAAGATTTATTTTCAATTTTGTTCTTTTTTTTTTTTCCTTTTAAGTGTTTATCGACATGTTTTATTTTTTAAGAGGTTTTTTTTCATTTTTTTTTGTTCTTTTTCCATTTTTTTGGTTTGTTTCAGTTTTTCAAAGACTACCTTTTTTTCACTTTTAAAAGTTTTTTTGGTTTTTGGAATCACGGATCAGACCTGCTGCGTCGGTTTGGCACGTGTGGAGGAGAACGAAATAAGACAGAACGAAATAGGCGATATTTGAGGGACTCATTACCTCTTCCCATAGGAATACTGTATATATAGATTTTGAAGTATCAGCTATGAGAAGGCCTTTCGGGACTGGGTGTCATGCACAAAAGTTTGTGCCCCACCCAAACGGACTTGCGTAAATCTACACGGATCGGGATTATGGTGGAAGCTTCCGAAACTTTCTAGAAGATTATGAGTAGTTTGATAAATTACTAAATCTAAATCGGTTTTCGGTTCGGTTCGGTTTTTTCGGATGAAGAACCGAAAACCGAACCGTTATTTCAAATTTTTAAACCATAAACCGAATCGATAACCGAAAAACCGAACCGTTTGTCATATTTCGGTTCGGTTCGGTTTTCGGTTTTCAACCGTTATATGCTCCCCCTATTGACTTGTGTTCTTATTGACACAATTATAGGTGCTGACTGTTCTTCATATGCATCTGCCATAGGCTATTGATGCCCTACTTTAGATTGATTAAGTGGGTTAAGTTCCTCCTTTGGGCATAATCGAGACTATCCAACTTTTGAATGGCCTGAGCAGTTTTAGTTTAGCTGATTTTCCATATTTATGGTGTCATGGAAGAAAAATTAGGGGAAAAAGTGATTCCATTCATCCAAGCAAGGAATCACTTTTCCACATTGAAGTAATCAATTCCTTTCCAAATTCTTGACATTTTCAAACATCGGAAAGAAAAATCAATGGAAAATAAAATTTTCCAAAGGAAAGGAAATGACAAGGAATTGATTTCCTTTTTGTTCCATTCCGCGAACCAAACGAGGCCTAACGGGTAGTACTGCATCTCTCTTTGTAGCGCTTTCAAGTTTTGTGGACTTGGAAATGTGTTTTGGATTTCTTAGCTATGTATTCTTTCTTGATATTTATTTTTACCAATGAATATCATGGAAGAAAACAGTATGCATACTAATGAATATCAAGGTAGAAAACAGTATGCAATAAGCTGTCAGTATAGTAAATATTAAAAATAACTAGAGAAAGAGAGGGATTTGTTGTAAATTTGGATAGATCACCATAATTATTTGGTGTGTATAACATACCTTTTGTTATCCATAACCTGTCTTTTGACATTTTTTTCTTTTTCTTCTGGTTATGATGTTAACCTCCATTGTAATCATACATAAGGGCTCTTCTCAAGTTGATTGAGACAAATGAATGAAAAAAAAAATTCCTCCAAGAAACAATTTCTTCATTTTTATATCTCCATCTCTTTATTTTACAAAATGTTATCAGCACGAATTACTCTAGGAAATAGAAGGGAAAAATATTTACATGAGGGAGAAAGCGTTCTCTTAAGAAGCGAGAAGAAGAAATTACTTAATTGAAGAGTTAAGTTTAATCTTGTATACTTAGATACATGTTTTAGTAAACTTAAATATATATTTGATTTATATGTTTATAGATTGATTAGAACATAAGTTTTCTACATATACTTTCTCTTTTAGTTTTAAATCTAATATTGAACATATTCACAATTTCATTCAAAATAGAAAGTTCATGATAGTTTATTTAAGATTATGTATAGACCTCATTTCTAAATCTTTTCTTATAAACTTTACCCCTGTATATAATTAATCTAGAATATCTTGAATTTTTTTCACTTATTTGAAATTAGTTAGTTACACTAAATTAGTTTGTATTTTGCTATTTCCATTTTTATTTGAATTCTACGTGATACTAATTCATATTGTTGTATTTTGAATTGAATTATGAAAAGTATCCAAATATTATTATATAATGATCACATTGTTGTTATTGATATACATAAGACGTAATATTCTTTGATAGCATTACACTGTGAAGTGTGAAATTTTGTAATCTTGAAAGTACTTATCAATTTTATTATTTAAATTAATTTAGATGTCGAGTTTTGCAAAGCTTGAATTCAAAGTTCTTGATGTGAACGGAGACAATTATTGTTCTTGATGTGAGCGGAGACAATTATATCATGGTAATTGGATGCGAAAGTTGCAATTGCAGTCCAACAAGCTTGATGGTATCATTAAGAAGAAAATTAAATAATCTTCTGAAGCCAAGGCTAGGGTTTCGATTTTTTCATTTTTTTTGTTCTTTTTCCATTTTTTGGTTTGTTTCAGTTTTTCAAAGACTACCTTTTTTTCACTTTTAAAAGTTTTTTGGTTTTTGGTTTTTTTTCATTATTTAAATATTATTTTGGTACTTCTTCATTTTAACCATTTTTTCGTTTCTTTCATTTTTTTTCACTTGTTTTCATTTTTATTCTTTTCAATTTTTAACAATTTTTTAGTTTTTATGAATTTTTTGTGTCATTTTTTAAAGATTTGTTTGATTTCTTAAGATTTTTTCGGTTCTTTTTCATTTTTAAAGGTTTTTTTTTTTTCACTTTTTAGGATTTTTTTTTCATTTCTTTGTTCTTTTTCATTTTTAATGTTCTTTTTTTTAATTTTTATAAGATTTTTAGTTTATATTTTTCAATTTTTTTAATCTTGTTTTATTAAATTTAAGAATGTTTTACATTTATGTAAGAGTGATTTTTTTTCTATTTTTTTTTTTCTTATTTTTTTGTTTTTGAAAATTTTGTTTTAATTTTTTTCCTGAAAATATTTATATATACATCAAATATGAGAATATATTTTTTATGAAATTACCGGAAATTTGATTCGCACACCAAACACCTTCCAAGTTCTACTAGAAATTTTGGTTACCAAATGCACCATAAATCCTTCCCAATGGTGGTTGCTACTAAGAAAATCTCAAAGGTCATTGAAGGAATGGGCCGAGAGCCCATGAGTGTTTGGTTAGCCCAAACCCATGCTCTATATAATGTATAAAGAAGAGAACTACCCGTTCCCATCCCATTGTTTATTATTATTATTTTCCTAATCAAGAAACAAACTTTCAGCCGACACGACGATTTTTCTAGGGTTTCAGGTCTCCAATGGCGCCTAGGGCTTCAGTGAAGGGGAAGGGGAAGACTGGAAAGGGAGGGTCGAAGGAGGAGGATGGGAGCTACAGGCTGGTGAGGAGGAGTGGGGGACCTGGGCGACGAAGAAGGCCAAGACTATAGCCCACTACGGCTTCATCCCTCTCATAATCGTCGTGTGGGATGAACTCCGAGCCGAAGCCCACGCTCTCTCAGCTCCTCAGCCCCGTCTGATGATCCTTTCTCCTCTAAATTCCCAAGGTTTCCTTCCTTTGCTATTATATTGTCAGTTTGTAATTTCGGTTCGGTTTGGTTCCGTTCGCTACTCTGTTTGGAAAACAAAACAACTTTTGACATGTTAATTAACTTCTCTTTCTGCAATTTAATTTGGGATTTCAGTAATTATGATTTCTGATTATTAGTGTATTGTTTGTTGGTGTATTTGTACGAGTGCTACGTAGGTTCTGGTCATGTATTAATCTTTGTCCAATACAAATTGATATATGCTAAGCAGTGATTCGAGAGCATGTTGGGGTTGTCATTATTTGTTGGTATGGATATGTTCGAATAGGTTACACAGAGATTGGTGATCTCTCCTTATTGTGTCTTGTTGGCCATGACCAGGATACTCCGAAATAGTGTATGGCACACCAAAGTTAAATTTGTTTTTGTATTGTCGCATTCATGTCCGCTATAGTGGACTTGAACTACAGGTAAACAAGAAAATATAATTTTTTTGAAGTGGTTCGTTTCAAGGTTCTCCAAAAACCTTGGGTGGTGGTTTTTTGGTTGGGGGGGGGGGGGGGGGGGGATGCAGGTTTCCGTGAAGGTTTCCATTAAGATCCGCCACTGGCCGCACAACATAGACCAGGAACAATGGTTACGACACAATATTGTGTTCTTGTAGTTATAACGAAAATTGTTGATGAAAGTAGGTGATCTAGTATAGTTTGTGAGTTTGATGTGTAAAGTTGTAAACTTGAATGGTGTTACGAATTTTGGGTTTTGGATATTTCTTATGTGGAGAGCTTTTTATGTACTTATTCGTAGGGTGTCGTAGCAGCTTGTGAGATGCTGAAGTCTAAAGGTTTCATTCTTTTATGTTCCTATGATTATTGATTAGTTTATGAAAGTATACCATATAGAGTGTTGTGTTGCATATCCTATGGTTAACTTGACGATTTTTGTTGCTTAGGGAAATACCTGATGGTTACACCATATTAGTTTCATACTCAGTGTTGATACAATTTTACTTTTGTTGGATACCAATTTTGTTGACGAGTTTATGTAAGAAATTAACTATGCGACTCCGGGGGTGATGATTCTGTGTTGAGATTTGTAAAGCTTTGTGGTTTATGAGGTGGGCTTAAGCTATCTTTTTCCAGGATTCTCCCATTTGTGGCTCATGTAGGAATTGGGAAGTTTTTCTTAAATTTGTTTGGTGGTGTTAATAGATTATCACTGTATTTGGAGAAAAATATCGGACTAATTAGTTTGAGCTAGTTCAACCGTAGAAAGTAAAGAGGTCAAGTATATGAACTCTTAACAATAATCGGGGTCATAAGAACATGTTAATGCTTGACTTACTCAAATGGAACAAATAATGCATGAATACAACGAGTTTGGAAGAAGTACGAGCAATTCCTCCGTCGTCTCAAAGCTCAAATCAACAGGTTAGCTAAACTCTTCTTCCTTAGTGTGTATGTTTGTTGTTTTGCTTGATGGATTTTGGTGGTGGTTGGATTATAGGGTCGGGTTGGAAGTTCCGAAGATAGAAGTGTGTTTTCAAGATTTTTTTTCGTGGATGCTGATGCATGTCAGTACCAGAGTGCTTCCTACTCTGCTGAATGCCACGTTGAAGACAATAGAGGTATTTTCAAAGTGATGCCATTTTATTTGAATCTCCAATTTCATGAATTTACTTAGGCGAAGTTGCTCATCTAATTCGTCTCCAAAGCAATATTGATCCTACTCTGCTGAATGCCACGTTGAAGACAATAGAGGTATTTTCAAAGTCGATGCCATTTTATTTGAATCTCCAATTTCATGAATTTACTTAGGTCATGCTGGGGAAGTTACTCATCTAATTTGTCTCCAAAGCAATATTGATTCAGAAACTCCAGTACTTTACCTGCATCATCTGATCTAGTTTGAATCAAACTGTATGTGTAGTTATATCAATGTATCTAATCCGATTTGTACAAGAAATCTTAAGTTTCTTACTTTCATCATATATAGAGACTATTCTGTATTATTGGACTTTCTCCATGAGAAAAGCTATTTGATGCGACGTAAACACTGGTAGCACGTAAGTTAAGTATTTCTCTTTCCCCATCCAAGAATAAGATCCTAAACTTTGTTAGTGGGACCCTAAAACCATCAAGATGTCAAGAATACCGTGCATAGCAATTCTCTGATGGATTCTTACTTTATTTCGTTATGGTTTATTGTAATATTTACATCATAAAGAGTTTGGTAAATCTTGTGTGGTTAAGGCATGGAAACAAAATTTTTTGGTTTCATTTATCATCTCTCACTAGTTTGCCTACTGTAAACAGAGGGCAACTGTCTACTAAAAGCTCGTAGTGTTTCTCAAGGAAAAAAGGAAAAATGGTAGTGGTGGATAACCCCCGCCTTTCATTAAAGTGAAGTTATAAGTGTTCTAGGTACAAAGTATTAAAAGGTACAAGGGAAGAAAACGGAGAAAATATAGGAGTTCAAGATCTTCCAAGCAGTTTCCTAGAGGGAGACAGGCTCATGTGCGGATCCAACCATCCAATCGTGAATGATCAATCCCAAGGGCCATGTCTCGTGAACGTGATCCATTTGAAGCAACTGGCTGGTCAATCCTTCAGTATGTCGTGCCTTTAAATCCTCTGCAAATGAAGGGAGAACAATGATCTATGTACATAGTTCTTGTTTCTTGTATGACTTTGACACTTTCTACTTTTACTTTTTAGTTTTAGTTCCATATTGGAAAAACATAAGGGGAGCACACCTTGTCCATAAATATGTACTCTCTACCACTTCAATGAATTAAATCTATTAAGTTAAGCCAACTTTCAACATGTTATTAGAGAAAGGTTCATTTGTGAATCTTGCTCTCCTATCTCCAAATTAAAATCTCTCTCCCCTTTAAAACCCTAACCCTAGCTCGCCTAACTTCAAGTGCTACCTCCCCCAACAAGCGTGATATCATCATAATCCCAACCCTAACCCCAGCTCCACCCCAACTAGCTTGCCATTATTAGGACTCGACCCCTTCTGTCCAGCCTCACCCAGCTGCCACACCAGTCCCTATCTATTCGCACCCTATCACCTGTTCTAGTTGTCATCACCAACTGAATTTACCGGATCTTGTCCCTCTCCATCTCTAGACCTCAACGCCTTTTACACCATACCTTGACGTCTAATCTAGACCCCGCCGCCACAAACGATCCAAGTCTGCCGCTATCGTCGACAGTCCAAATCTTGATGCTGACGTTGCTACATATCCAAATCCAACTATACCACGTCGTCGATCTAGATCTTTCCTCCCCTTTCTCTCGTGTGTTTCACTATGTTCTTGCTTCCTTCCAGAACTAGGTTTTGCAAATCTTAATTTATGATTCCTTTGGTATTTTCCTTTTCTGCCCTTGCATTGGAAGAGTTTGTTCAAGTGTTTTCCGTTGGTGATTTCTGTTGGGGGATTTGGCAAATGCTCTTAGGTGGTTTGGTGTGATATTCCTTTTACGGTTATTTCTTTGAGTCTGCTGCTTCTTCCTTGGTGTTTTGTGAGTTTGTGGATACTTATGGCGGCGACTCCAACATCTTCGTCTTCTCTGTCTCCAGCTTCTTTATCGTCTACATCTGGGACATCATGGTTACCATGCCGTCCTACTATTACCCAAGAGATAAGCTCTTCTTAGTAGTATTACACTTGGTGGGCACAATAACTACTTGGAGTGAGCTTATTATCTGGCGTGCCCTTGGGACTAGGGGCTTACTCTACCAATTGACTAAGGATCCTCCGTTTGATCCTTCTGAAGCTTGGATATGCAATGATAATCGGATTCAATCTTGGATACTTAATTCTATAGAGACGCATTGTTATCGTATTGTGCTATATCTATCTATGCGAAGAAGATGTGGTAAGATCTCAAATTATTTACTCTGTGTGATAGTATTGTGCTATATATATCTACTGCGAACAAGCTTTTAAACGTCGGTAGGCGGCCGCCTAGGTGTTTGATATATTTTGAATCAATGTTCTAAATTTCGGCCTAGGCGGCCGCCGGCCGCATCGAAAACTTAGGCGGCTGTCCTAGGCTGGTTTCGGCCCTAGGCGGATAAATCGGCCGATTTTTTTGAAAATTTTTCAAAAAACTCTGAAATGGTCATATATATAAAAAAAAACTAAACTGTACTTAATTGGCCGCCGCCGCCGTCATCGTCACAGCCGCCGCCGTCGTCGCAGCGCCGTCGTCGTTGCTGCTGTCGCCGCCGCAGGCCACTGGCTGGACAGTTACTGCTGTCCCCGGTGAGCGGAGGGGAGGGAGGGGATGAGGAGAAGGGGGGAGAGGGAGGAAGAGGGAAGGGAACGGAAGGAAGGGGAGGGGAGGTGAGGAGAGGGTTGCAAGAAGAGTCAGAATACTCTCTCCCTCTCCTCCCCTTTTATTTTATGTCCAAAAAAAAAAATAAATCACAAACCCGGGATTCGAATCCTTAACCCTTAAATTACAAATTTATGCAGAGCTCTGTTAGCCATAAGAGCTAACAAGATTTTGTGTCAACATGTTACCTATATAGTATTTATACATATATACATGTGTAAAAAAATTTTAAAAAAATCGGCGCCTAGGCGGCGCTAGTTGGGCCCTCGGCACCGATTTGCCTAGCGAAATCTATAACATTTTATGAACATTTTTACTATTTTTTTGCATAATATGGCATATTTTAAGGGTGTTTTATGCACAACTAAGTTATAGAACAAAGATTTATGAAGTTACAGTCTTCTATACAAAATGCTTGCAAAATTGTCGTCAAAATATCTTGTCAGGTATTACTCTGCCCAGGCGCCCGCCTACGCCGTCTCACCTTCACCTTTGTCGCCTCACCTTCCCCTACGTCGCCAAACCTTCGCTAGCTGCCTAATCCACCACTAAAAGCAAAAGCGGTGCGGAGATCAAGCACCTAGCGCCGAGGCGGTTGCCTCGACCGCCATTTAGAACACCAACTGTGAAGAAGATGGGGTAAGAAACAACACATGTAGCATGTCTCATTCCTAACTTTATTTCCTCCCATCATTTGACTCCTCCACTATACAAGTTTGCTTCTTCCATTTCTTTCTGCTTCCATACCTTCTTCTTTACATGAGGCATTCCAGCATCTAGGGTGGCGGACCGCTATTGATAAAGAAACGAAGGACTTTTGGTCTAATAGTACTTGGGATTGGGTATCTCTCTCACTTGGTACACTCGTGTTAGCTCGGTGGGTATTTATAATCAAGCATAATCTAGATGGTTATGTTGAGCGCTTGAAAGTGCGACTTGTTGCTTGGCGATTTACTCATCAATATGAGATTGACTATAAGGAGATATTTTCTCTCATTGCTCAGCTTAATATTGTTTGCATGTTGATTTCTTTTGTGGTACACCGAGGTTTGCCTTCACATCAATTGGATATAAAAAATGCTTTTCTCAATAGTGATTTGATTGAGGCCGTGTATATGCAGCAACCTGGCTACGAGACTACGAAAGGAGTCCTTGTGTCATTTACGCAAGTCTATTTATGATTTCAAGCGGTAAGCGGGCTTCTCGTGTTTGCTTTGACAAATTTAGTTAGGTGGTTCAGACGATTGGCTTTACTCGGAGCAATCGTCGATACAAGGGACAATACTTCTTTTGGGTTATGTTGATGATTTTCTTATTATTTGTGATAATATTGTCAGAATTTCTATGCTCAAAGAACATTTGTCTTTTCATTTTCATACCAAGGATTTGGGTCTTCTTCGTCATTTCTTATAAATCGAGGTTGATAGATATGCTGATTCTCTCATCTTATCTCAGTAGAAGTACTGTTTGGATCTTCTATATGATGCTGGCTATTTAGGGTGTAAGCTAGATGATATTCTTATAGATGCGAATATGAAGCTCTTCTCTTTTAGTTCTGCTTCCGACTTATTGTTACCCATATTAATTACTATCAATGTCTTTGTTGGAAAGTTGATGTATTTGATTGTTACTTGGTCGAATATTTCCTTCGTTGTGAATAGTGTGTGCTAATATATACATTTTTCTCGGATATCTCATTTTCAGACCGGTGAGCACTTTTTTCTCATTTTCAGACTGGTGAGCAAATTACCTAAAGAATTTTCCTAGCAGGGACTAGTCTATCAGTCTTCTTTTTCACTCTTCTTGAATGCTTATGTCAATACTGATTATGCGGATTCATTAGATGACCACTGTTCTACGAGTGACTTCTACACTTTGGCAACAACCTTGTGACTGGGTGAAATAAGAAGTCGACTGTTATTTTTCGGTCTTCTGCTGAAGCTGAGTATTGCTCGACTATCCTTGTGGTTTCTTTGCTTAACATGGTTGAAGAGTTTACTTCCAGATCATGGTGTTCCTCCTTCCTCTCATGCGGTTCTGTGCTGTGATAACTAGACAACTATTTATATTGCTGAAAACTCAATGTTTCATGAGCGCACCAAGCATATTGAATTTGATTTTTATTCAATCGGGAGAAGGTTAAGATTCGTGAGGTTCAACTTCACCATGTTCTTGCTACGTCATAGATTGCCGACATTCTCATTAAGGCCTTGTTTTGCTCATTATTTTATTTCATGTGCTTGTTTGGAGATCTCGTCATCTATGCTCCCATAACATGTAAGGGACCGTAGAAGTTAGTTTTTGTTTCTTGTATGACCTAGAGTCTTTCTAGTCTCGCGCTTAGTTTTAGTCCTGCATCGAAAATAAATACAAGGAAGAGGAGCACTCTCTTGCCTATAAATATGTAGTCTCAACCACTTTAATGAATTAAATCCATTATTTTGATCCAACTTCTCAACATAGTTAATCATCTTTTGGTACTTCTAGGCTTAGATTTGTCGAATGCGATGGTGCTTCTCTCCAGTCAAATATGTAAATCAACATATATTGCCGTATTGTACGGAACTCCAAGTAGAAGATTTAACTATCCCCTTATCTTTGAAGAGAACAAAAAATGGTTATGTTTTCATACAGTGCCGTTGGAGTGGCCGTGGAGAAGTGATCTAAGCCCATCTGCTACTATTAGGCCTCGTTTGGTTCACGGATTTAAGGAACCAGGAAAGGAAAGTTCTTCCTTTCCTTTGTTTCGTAGCCACAAACTTGGGAATCAATTTCCTGACAAGGAGGAAAATTGGGGGGAATATGGTTCCACTCATGACCCATGGGATTAATTTTTCCTCCTTTTCCAACATTTATTACAAAAATTATGACAAAAGTAACCATGTGTTATTGCTTATTTTACCATTAATGTTATTTTTTATAATGTTAATTTTATTTTAAAAGGTAAGGATATTATTGGAACATTGTTATATTTTTGCTTTCCTTTTATGCACCAACCAAACACTGTAAAGGAAATCAATGATCTTTCCTAGATGGTTTCCTTGTTTTACCAAACAACGGAAAGGAAATGTGAAAGGAATCCTACTTTTCCATTCCCATAATAAAAAATTACAAGGGAATTCATTTCCTTTCCGTGAACCAAACGAGGCCTTATAGTAGAATGGACAGGAGTCCAACCCTACATACTTACACTTGACCAGATTACCCCTCCTACGGATGGTGCTACTAAATGTGAGTCATAATAAAGGTTTCATTTTGTGACATCCTTTTACCAGATGACATTACTCGGGGGGGGGGGGGGGGGGGGGGTTGCCCCATGATTAAGACAGAAATCCAACAGAACCAGCTCTGGTTACACATGTCGGCCCTGCCTCCGGTAAGAGGTATTCAAATACAAGTTATGGATAGGCAAAAAATACTTATGTAGGGTTCTTGGAATGGCTAGATGATTCTTGGGACAAGATTTGGTTCAGGATGGTCAACACTAGTAGGATTGCTGCTGTAGTTGTTGTGTTAAGAAGTCTACTGTTAATCTCTTACGATACAGTATACAAGGTTTTTCATATGTTTTTGTATGTTAGGTACATTACATGGCCTATGGTACAATACCCCTTTTCGTTTTCTTTCAATATTTGTACTTTTTTAAATTTCTTTGTCTATTCGCTAAGCTTTCTTCTCCTCCTCTGTTTTTGGGTTCTCTTTTCTTTTGGTTGTTTCAGTCACTACTTTTTCTAGTATGGCCCTTATGGTCTTTTGCATGAATAAATTGTTAAGAACTAATAATATTAGTCCAACTAGTTATTATAGTTTCACTTTTAGTTGTCGACTCTAATGATTGCCACTTAAATGTTTAACAATACTTTTTGTTGCTTTGTGTTGAATTTATCTTTTTGTGTTTTATTAATTTTCCAATCTATTTTTCAATGGGATAATGTATATTATTTCACAGTGCTGTACGCAATAGTAAGCGATAAGTGTCACAATTTGACGAGAGGTTAAACATATCTCGGGTAGTCAAGATGGATGGATGCCTGAAGATGGTCAGAAGTTGCTGAAGGATTGTATAGGCTTTCCTACTCCTTGTTAGCAATCACCCGAATAAAACTCGTATTATACGCGAATTTTTCCGTATCTTTCATAAACGTATAATACTTGCGTACTTTTGACAGATCCAAATCAGTATGTAAACTTTAATCATGTGAAATTTTAAACGTGTTCTTTATAAATTATTGAATTATTTGGCACAAAAAACGTGCTGGAAACCTGTTAATTAACCAATTTTGACAACATATTTAAGAATGTGATGTTTCTAACCTCAATATTTCTATTTTTCGAATATTTGTCCGAATTTTTGAATGTATTTTATTGACACTGATCCGATTTATACTCGTACTTTTGTCGTCCCGACCGTTTGCCGAATTGCTAACAAGGTTCCTACTAAGCTACTACATGCTTTTTGCTCAAGGACTTTATAGTCTATCCTACTGCATGCTTTGAGCTGTCATAACCTACAATAGGAAAAATGAGCTGTCATAACCTACAATAGGAAAAACACAGGCTACAAATATATAGGGCTTTATATGATAGTTTTGTAGCAAACTTTTGAGGCTAGGTTACGAATGGTAC
The DNA here is from genome assembly GCA_029216955.1 of Iris pallida. Lineage (NCBI taxonomy): Eukaryota > Viridiplantae > Streptophyta > Magnoliopsida > Asparagales > Iridaceae > Iris > Iris pallida. The sequence continues at coordinate 18,847,762 of JANAVB010004800.1, forward strand.
CAAAAGGATATGATAGTTTTGTAGCAAACTTTTGAGGCTAGGTTACGAATGGTACCAAAAGGAGCTTGCTAGTGAGCTATTTCTAATGTTAGGGTAGGAAGGATCAATGTGATTTTGGGAAGTCTGTAGCTGTTCTGTAGAGTTGGAATTCTCAGAGCTTTTATAGAGGAACACTGATCATATGAAAGTTTATATGATGGATGGTGTTGATGATCATGCATGGTGGTTGTAAGTTCTTCTGTGGATATTTTCTTTCCTACATAGTCAACCCCGTTGTGGTAGGAGAACTCTTGGATGATGAGTGCATTCCAACCATTTTAGGGGGGATGAACATAGAACCTGATCGCATGAGGCAGATAACAAGTAGCATGTTGTTATACCAAAAGTACATTCGTTGTTGCACATATTATAACAACACTAGCATATGTGCACGTGCTTTGCACGTATTTTAACATTCTTTTAATTAACTTAGGAAGACCAAAGGGTAGTCTTCGTAATTATTAAGTTGTCTTTATTAAAATTAATGAACAATTTTAATTAGTATAGACATGTAAGGGTATTTTCTGAATTCAAAAATTTCACCATCCAAGTTTTTCTATTATATAGTAGAATAGATAATTAACAAAGGAAATTAATTTACTCTTACCTTCTCGGTATTCGTACACGAAGGTTAATTAATATTCAACTGTGAGACTCCTATTGGTAATGGTCCATCGCACTTTAGTGCCAACTAACAATGTCTAAGGTCTACTCGGGTAATCTCATAAAGTCTACCTGGGTAAAATCGAGTTCCTTTGACCATCACTTCACTTTGCATATAGACACAGGTCAAATATTCTTCAAATAATAAAGACCAAGTGCTAAATCAAACAAATAAATATCGACATAAAAATAAATCTGTTATTATTATATACATTTAATATCATGTACATTTGACTATTCTGAACTAGGTTATGTTGGAGGACTTGTTGTGAACAAGTGAAAAATGTCTACTTATCTACGCCTTCACTATGCATGTTGCAAGTTAGAACCTTCAATATGTCTTCCCTGATGTATGTTTAAGGAAATTCCTTGATAAGATCTAAGTCTGTAACTTAAAGTTAACTTGTTATAGAGGGGCCAATAATATTTACTATATAAAGTACATAGATTATATTTCTTATTATATGTTTTATTTGGTTATTATACGAGTTCCATCAAAAGTGTCATATTTACACCAGTTCATCAAAATTGTATCATCATACCTCTCCGATCACCTTTTATAGTCTAGGAGAATTTGGAGGGTTCGCCTTGGTGCATGAGCTTAAATTACAATTCAAAAGGTAGGTCTACCTACCTGTCAACTAGCTACCTAGGTTATGGTATGGCCCTCATGCTCATAGCTACCTTGACTAAAAATTTGACACCAATATAGAGGGTCGACGTCATGTCGGTAGCCGGTCATAAAAAATGTCAAAATCTTATATGGAGCTTTCTTATGCTTTATAGCTGGGCACTATTATGACGGGTGGATGCTTGGATGATGACGATTAATCATCATTATGGTTTATGATATGATGGCATCTGATGCTAACTGCATTTGCTGGTATTTAGAAGCATGTATTCTCCTTTTTCTTTTACCAATCAGAGATAACTATGACAGTAAAACCTGCGGTGACAGTTGAATGGATATATTTTGACTATGACAACAGAAGGGATGATTTCATCTTTGTATTTGTTAGGACAAGTATGCTCGTTGGTCTCCTATCTAATAATAATAATAATAATAATAATAATAATAATAACCCTATATGACTCAAGGAGATCCACGCGTGCTACGGGCGATCCCGTGGCGGGATTCTGGCAGCGGCCCAGTAGTGTTGGGGGAGGTCGGCAGTGGCGGTGGCCCAGCTGCGCATGGGGCCGGGGACGGCGGGCATGGATGGCGGTGCTGGATCGACAACGACGACAGGTAAGGCGGGGTGGCCGATGTTCACGACGACGTAGGTTGATGGTCTACTGTCGTCTACAATCGGAGGAACAGTCGCTCGGGAGGGGTTGGCTGTCTTCGAGTAGGATGTCCCTACCGATGGCGGGGCGTAAGCAAGGGCGCTCGGGCAACGGGGCAATAACCGCCACAGGCGGTGCGACGGGAAGATCGGTGAGGTCGGCTACGCCATAGAGGTCTCCATTGTCGGCGGGGGGACCAGATCGGTGAGTTGGGATACCATGGTGTCACCCTCGACATGGCGTACTAAGACTACGACGTTGGGTGATAATAAAAGGAAAGGGATTGTCGGTGCTATAGAGGATGAGAATCGTAGTGGTCATATGTCCTAATATCCCGGTGGTTCGGAGGGAAGATTAACTTTAGGAATGTAACAACAAGCGTTCCAGTTGCTAGTAAATCATTGGCGGATTTTGTAGCCCAAGCACTTCTTCCTCGGCCACGAGGGTGAACTTTGTGGCGCCAAAGAAGGTGGGAGATGGTTATAGAGTTACATTTTCGACAGAGGAGATAGAGGAGGTGACGGAATACTGGAAGAACACTCTAATCCTGTATGTGCTTGGTGACAAGCTAGCTTATGGTCAGATTCGTGCATATGCTCATAGGGTCTGGCGTCCAAAGGGAAGTCTGGAGATATTTGTTAGAGAGAATGGCTTCTATTTTGCTAAATTTGGCTTGCATGTGGACGTAGAGTGCATTATTCAAGGGGGCCATGGACGTTTGATGGTAGACTAATTATCTTGAAGGAGTCAACCCCAGATTCAATATGCGATAAGGATGTACTCATTGCGGTGCCAGTCTGGGTACAGTTTTCTATATTTTATATCAAATACAGGAGTGTACCACTGTTGGTGAGGAACCCTATCAAAGCGGATGATGCTACAGCTTATCGTACCTAGCTGATGTATGCCCGTATGTTTGTGGAGGTTGGAGCTGGATGTGACCTCCCTTGGATACTGGAATATAAGGTTCCATCAGGTGAGGTACTCACACAGGCGGTGGAGTATGAATGGGTTCCTCTATGGTGTAGCAGTTGTGCGTGTTTCGGTCATGTCGCTTCCGCCTGTAAGCATGCCACTCCATATGTTCATACTACTCCGCGGGCTCCTTCGAGTTACGTTAGAGTTGAGAGCATGGAAGATAGGAGTGGGGGTACACAAGAGGATGCGGTTGGTGGCATAGACACAGGAAATAGTGGATGTGGCTCATGGTGGATGTGGCTCCTGTCAATGTCTTTGGGACCGGTGGGGTCCATGTGGATGATAACAGGGAGGCTGCACAAGGACAGATGGTTGTGTTCCAAGTGCAATCGAGGTACTTCTAGCTATGAGGCCCAAAATGGAGGTGTTTACAAGCAGAAAGCGGCATGTTGGGCTGCTACGTGAGGAGTCTTCCTGTACGACCACTGCTCCTGGGGCTATTGAGAAGGATACATGTATGGACAACCTTGCGTGGGCTATGCTACTCTTATTGCATTCGGTTACGGACGAGAACAATGGTGTAATGCATGATATGAGTCAGACAGACCCAATATCTACCCCAGGTACTGATTCTGAGGCGTTACAGGTAGAGATGACCGTTTTCTTAATGTCTATTCTCTCATGGAATATTCGTGGAGCTTGCTTGTTAGGCAGATGGAAGGAGATTTACAAGGAGCTTAAATATACGTAATGTTCCATTAATGTGCTGCTGGAAACTAAGATTGAGGTGGATAGGGTATTGGAGAAGAGAACCCGTGGCACTGGGCTCAGGTGCATAATCTCAATCTATGCAACAGGGCCAGGATATGGGTTCGGTGGGACTATCGCAGTTGAGAAGGAAGGGTGGTCCTTACATCTGAGCAAATTATAGTGGTGTTCTCCAATAAGAGTGGCTTCAAGTTTATGTTTAGTGGGGTGTACGGGCACAATGATAGACGAACGCGGGAGGATCTATGGCGTGACATCATCTATGTGAGTGTGTTAGCTGATGGGGCAAAGCTTCCACTCTTACTTAGGGGAAATTCAACGCTCTCTTACACATGAGGGAGAAGTTGGGGGGCACCGGTTCTGGACCCCATCCTATAGGACTTCTAGCAATGTCTGTTGCAGACTGGTTTACAGGATTTAGACAAGTCTGGGCATATATGGACCTAGCATAACAAAGCTGTACGGGAGAGAATTGCTTGTCAGTTGGACAGAGTCTTGGGCAATAGAGTCTGGTTAGACATGTTTTCTTACTATGTGGCACAGGAATTGTCTGTGGGGACGAGTAACCACTCTCATATTTGCGTTGGGCTCACGGAAAAGCATGCCTGAAAGGCCTGACCTTTTCGGTACAACAAAAACTGGCACTTATTTGAGTGGTATCAAGATGCGGTTGCATGGGGTCTACAACAGGTGGTTATGAGACCCAATTTTCTATGATCTATACTCCTAAATATTTAAAGGGTGCTTTGAAGAGCTGGATCAGGAGGCAGCCTCGGAAGCCATTAGCTGACAAGGGGCTGGAACTTAGGATGGTCCAAAATGCTCTGCAGGTGGACATGATGAGCACCGAATCGGCAGCTCGTGAGAAGGCCCTGATCCAAGAGGTCAACCTCCTTCGGCTTCAGGATGAGATCTAGATTGCATAACGAGCTAAATGCTCCTGGCTCAAGGATGGGGATAAGTGTACGAAGTTTTTCTATGATATGGTTCGTGCTCGCCAGCATCGTAATAGTCTACACCAACTATTGGATGCATATGGCAAGTTGGTTGAATCGCAACTTGGAATTTAGGAGACGGGGGTCAGGTATTATTCCATAATCAATCTGATTATGCTAATACATTTCCTGATCTTATGTGCAAGAAGCTGGTTACGCTCCATGGCAATGTAATCTTGCTAGCTCCGGTTCAAATGGAGGTGGAGAGGATTGTTAAGGATGCGGACTCCAACTAGGCGCTCGTTCGAATGGGTTCAACAACAAGTTTTTCAAAGTTCACTGGGAGTCCATTAAACATTCAGTCCTGGAAGCGGTACATGAGTTTTGCACAAGTGGCAAGTTGTTGAAGGAGCTCAATCACACCATCCTCACATTGGTGCCTAAGAAAGGAGCATTCTCTTTGGCGGACTTCAGGCTCATTGCTTGTTGTAATTATTTGTATAAAATAATTACACATCTTATGTGTCGGATGATAGAGAAGATCATGCAGGATTTGGTGTCAGCAAATCAGACGGCATTCAGCAAGAGGAGATCGATTGCGGAGCATAGCCTTCTCGCACATAAGATTGTGCGGGAGTTTAATAAGATTGGAGGCATGAAGGCATGTATCAAGTTAGACTTGAGAAAGGCTTATGACATGATTAATCGAAACTTCGTCTGCCAACTGATACTGGCCATGGGATTCAACCAGTTTTGGGTTGACATGGTTCGTGAGTGCATTACTACTTCGTTCTTGGTTCTTATACGGGATCACCCGCATGACTTCATTCGAAGCAATCGGGGACTCTGTCAGGGAGACCCGCTCTCCCCGTACCTATTCACATTGGTGATAGAGTTCTTTATTTGTAGGATGGATCTGGTGGTTCACCAGGGGCAAATCATTCCCCTATACAAGAAGGTTTTTCCGCATGTTTCGCATATCATATATGCGAATGATCTATTGGTTTTCATGCGGTCTACTATAGAGGGACTTACTAATATCTCGGAGATCATGAACGAGTTTAGTAGGGTGTCTTGGCTCCATATGAACAGAGAAAAGAGTAGAGTGTACTTTAGCTCTACATGCACTCGCAAGGAGGAATGAACGACGACGTTGGGGATTGAGAAAGGGGAACTACCTGTCAAATATTTGGGAGTTACTCTGTCTGTCAACTATGCGAGAGAGAGAGATTGCCATAGCTTGGTGGAGTTCACTCAACGTCGGGTCGAGGGTTGGCAGGCTCGAGTCCCTCATTTGGAGGTCGGGATGAGCTGATTCGATTAGTCATCACCGTTAGTCATGTTCTGACTTCAGTCTATTGTCCTTCCTACTACCACTATTCGGAAAATTGAGCGCACATGTGCCAATTTTATCTGGCGAGGTGGGATCCATTGCCTAGGATCAATTGTGTCGCCCTCGGGAGGAGGGGGAGTTGGACTGAGACCTCTGCAGGTGCTACGAGAGGTAGCAGGGATTAAATTGGCATGAAAGTTTGTATAAGGTGGATCCTTATGGGCGGAGTCGATGGGTAGTAGATATTTGGAGGGAAGTAACTTCTGGGCCTGCAGATACAATAACAATGTCTCAGTTACCTTCAAGTGTCTATTGCACCAGCGTGCTTCTACGAAGAATGCCATGCACCGTGTCGTTCGAGACAAGCGTAGTACGGACCTGTGGCTCGATCCATGGATCAACCATAGGAGCTTACTGGAGAAAGTTGGGGATCACATGCTTCGAGAGGCGGACAGGAGGTTACGAGTTCATCTCATCTACAATAGGGGGAGTGGCGGCCTGAAAGCTATACATTCACGGCCAGATTTGCTGATATTATCCAGGCAGTCCGTGGACTCCGATGCACAAGAGGACAGATGGGTTTGGCAGCTGCCTATAGCTGGCACTGGGACTGGAGAGTTCGAATTTAGATCGTGCTATGATTTTCTTCAACTGTCTCATGCTAGACTTGAGAACTTTGATTTCATATGGGTCAGCGGATTGATCCAGAAAATGCAATTATGCATGTATAATGTTGCTGGGACGGCTTCTGACCATTGATAGACTCACCCGATTTAGAGTTCATGCTATGATTTTCTTCAACTGTCTCATATTAGACTGGAGGACTTTGATTTCATATGGGTCAACGGATTGGTCCAGAAAATGCAATTATGCATGTATAATGTTGATGGGACGGCTTCTGACCATGGATAGACTCACCTGATTTGTAGTTCACCTCAATTCCCACATGTGTCTTATGTAATCAACATAATGAATCGATACGACATCTATTCTTTGAATGCGTGATGTCCTGGCTCGTCTGACAGGTGCAGAGTAGTAGAGGATCGAGTGGATGTACTGATTCAAGGGGTATTGGCGATATTATTGCTTGCATTAGAGCAAGAAGAAACCGATATAGGATCTGGTATATGGAATCACGGATCAGACCTGCTGCGTCGGTTTGGCACGTGTGGAGAGAACGAAATAAGACAGAACGAAATAGGCGATATTTGAGGGACTCATTACCTCTCCCATAGGAATACTGTATAATATAGATTTTGAAGTATCAGCTATGAGAAGGCCTTTCGGGACTGGGTGTCATGCACAAAAGTTTGTGCCCCACCCAAACGGACTTGCGTAAATCTACACGGATCGGGATTATGGTGGAAGCTTCCGAAACTTTCTAGAAGATTATGAGTAGTTTGATAAATTACTAAATCTAAATCGGTTTTCGGTTCGGTTCGGTTTTTCGGATGAAGAACCGAAAACCGAACCGTTATTTCAAAATTTTAAACCATAAACCGAATCGATAACCGAAAAACCGAACCGTTTGTCATATTTCGGTTCGGTTCGGTTTTCGGTTTTCAACCGTTATATGCTCACCCCTATTGACTTGTGTTCTTATTGACACAATTATAGGTGCTGACTGTTCTTCATATGCATCTGCCATAGGCTATTGATGCCCCTACTTTAGATTGATTAAGTGGGTTAAGTTCCTCCTTTGGGCATAATCGAGACTATCCAACTTTTGAATGGCCTGAGCAGTTTTAGTTTAGCTGATGTTTTCCATATTTATGGTGTCATGGAAGAAAAATTAGGGGAAAAAGTGATTCCATTCATCCAAGCAAGGAATCACTTTTCCACATTGAAGTAATCAATTTCCTTTCCAAATTTCTTGACATTTTCAAACATCGGAAAGAAAAATCAATGGAAAATAAAATTTTCCAAAGGAAAGGAAATGACAAGGAATTGATTTCCTTTTTGTTCCATTCCGCGAACCAAACGAGGCCTAACGGGTAGTACTGCATCTATCTTTGTAGCGCTTTCAAGTTTTGTGGACTTGGAAATGTGTTTTGGATTTCTTAGCTATGTATTCTTTCTTGATATTTATTTCTTACCAATGAATATCATGGAAGAAAACAGTATGCATACTAATGAATATCAAGGTAGAAAACAGTATGCAATAAGCTGTCAGTATAGTAAATATTAAAAATAACTAGAGAAAGAGAGGGATTTGTTGTAAATTTGGATAGATCACCATAATTATTTGGTGTGTATAACATACCTTTTGTTATCCATAACCTGTCTTTTGACATTTTTTTTTTCTTTTTCTTCTGGTTATGATGTTAACCTCCATTGTAATCATACATAAGGGGCTCTTCTCAAGTTGATTGAGACAAATGAATGAAAAAAAAAATTCCTCCAAGAAACAATTTCTTTCATTTTTATATCTCCATCTCTTTATTTTACAAAATGTTATCAGCACGAATTACTCTAGGAAATAGAAGGGAAAAATATTTTACATGAGGGAGAAAGCGTTCTCTTAAGAAGCGAGAAGAAGAAATTACTTATATTGAAGAGTTAAGTTTAATCTTGTATACTTAGATACATGTTTTAGTAAACTTAAATATATATTTGATTTATATGTTTATAGATTGATTAGAACATAAGTTTTCTACATATACTTTCTCTTTTAGTTTTAAATCTAATATTGAACATATTCACAATTTCATTCAAAATAGAAAGTTCATGATAGTTTATTTAAGATTATGTATAGACCTCATTTCTAAATCTTTTCTTATAAACTTTACCCCTGTATATAATTAATCTAGAATATCTTGAATTTTTTTCACTTATTTGAAATTAGTTAGTTACACTAAATTAGTTTGTATTTTGCTATTTCCATTATTTTATTTGAATTCTACGTGATACTAATTCATATTGTTGTATTTTGAATTGAATTATGAAAAGTATCCAAAATATATTATTATATAATGATCACATTGTTGTATATGTGATATACATAAGACGTAATATTCTTTGATAGCATTACACTGTGAAGTGTGAAATTTTGTAATCTTGAAAGTACTTATCAATTTTATTATTTAAATTAATTTAGATGTCGAGTTTTGCAAAGCTTGAATTCAAAGTTCTTGATGTGAACGGAGACAATTATTGTTCTTGATGTGAGCGGAGACAATTATTTATCATGGTAATTGGATGCGAAGTTGCAATTGCAGTCCAACAAGCTTGATGGTATCATTAAGAAGAAAATTAAATAATCTTCTGAAGCCAAGGCTAGGGTTTCGATTTTTCTACATCATATTCATGATGATCTAAAGGTATAATATATGTGTGAGGATGATGACATCTCTAAGGGATCAATTTGACATCAAATATGGTAATCCTTTCACTTGCTCAATGTGAATGGTTGAACGTAAGATGCCAAGACTGTAAAATTGTTAAATAATATAAAGCTATGCTGTTTAATATTGTTTTTCTTCCTAGGTTGTACGGAGAAAAAGTAACAGAGGCTCAAATGATTGAAAAAGTCTCTCCACTTTTCATACAAGCAATGTGCTTCTACTGCAACAATACCGTGAAAGAAATGTTTACAAAAATATTATGAACTGGTAGCTTGTCTTCTTGTAGAAGAGGCAAATAACAACGTTCTCATGAAAAACTATAACACTAGACCAACTGGGTCAATAACAATTCCTTAGGCAAAATGTCAATTTTGGAATTAACAGAGGTCATGGTGGAGGAAGTGGGAGAGGGCATGAAAATATTTATGAAAGATATGGTCATGGTTATCAGCCTTACAAAGGTGGAAGCAGTGGTTCACAAAATGAACAAATGGAACAAGTGGACAATACCCTCTAAAGGGAATTCAAATCTTCAAAATAAACCAAATAAGAATTGTTCCGATCCGACTTCTTTGAGGATCAAAACGGGAATCAAGTTACCAATGAGTAGTCTGAGGAGATGCTAGAAAATTTATTTTCCGTTGAATGAGCACTAAGTCAACTTATGTTTTATTTCGAATACTTACGAACTATTCACATTTGAAGTCATGTTTTATTTTTGGTTTCTATCATGGAATGTCTAGGTCAAAGTGTTTGTTTTTTGTTGAAAAAAACTTTATTATGAGTTTGAAGTCACTTTTCTATAATATGATATTATTATTTGATATGCTTAATTATTTTCTATTATACTTATTGCTAGTTAGAATATATGTTCGTAAATTTTTTATTTTGCTTCATGATAAAAGTGTAGATATACTTGGTAGATAGTGCTACAACATATGACTTTGAAGAATCAAAATGTTTTTTTTTCAAAGTTAGTATTTAACATGAATAAAGTGTTAACAATAGCTGGGCCAACCCAAATAATTGAGGGCTTTGGAATGTTACCAAATGGTACTTAAATATATTTAAAAATGCATTATATTCAAACTGTTCCAAAGAAAATTTTTAAGTTTCAAGGACAGAGATAAAAAATGGGTACCATATTGAAATTTGAAATGATAACAACAAAAAGATATTATGTATCACATCTAATGTTGGAAGCAAAAAACTCACATTAGAAAAATTCTCATCTTTCAGCGGATTTGTATTATACCACCATTGGTATAATTGAATCTCATATGAATATAGCAAAACATAAAGCCAATGATTAATGTACCATTTGACATTACCGTTTGGGTCATCCGGGACAAACTATGATATTATTTTTCTTTATGCTAAATGTATGGATATACGAAGGAAGAAAAATGACTTGAATATGTGTTTGGTAGATAGTAGTAAGTATTTAACATGAATAAAGTGTCGACAATAGTTGGACCAACCCATATAATTGAGGGCTTTGGAATACCACACGTCATGTTACCTAATGGTACTCGATTTTATTTGTAGAATGCGTTATATTAAAGCAGTTCCAAAATAAATTTGCTAAGTTTTAAGGATATACGCAAAAATGGGTACTATATTGAAACTCGAAATGATAACAATAAAGAGAGATTATGTATTACATCTAATGTTGGGAGCAAAAAACTCACATTAGAATTTGCTTTTCTCTTCGGTGGGTTTGTATTACACTACCATTGGTATAAATGAATCTACTACTACACATCAAAAGTGTGGTAGGCTTATAGGTTCTAAGGATAGTTCTCCTAGAAATTGGAGAGCTAATAAAATATCTTGTTATGATAAAAGTTCCAATAGTGGCTGGAGATCCAGAAACAAATAATAAAGATGTGCACATTTTCAAATTCACTGAAATGCCTATGGATGCCTCTAGAATGGCTCGGATACCTGAAAATGAAGAGATCCCGATATTCCATACATGTTCAGTTGAATTGTGAAATAGAAAATTATTTGTTATCGATGACATATTTAGCTATACAGTAGTTACTGAAATTTCAAAGAACAATGATAATTGTGAAAATGAACAACGTAGTATAAATTATTGGAAACGAAGTGCGGAAACCGTTCCCCCAAACCAGAAAGTCCTGCGAGAGAACCGAGCAAAAGCACACAAACCAAAAAAAATGCCAAACACAATCGCAGACACAGATTTTTGACGTGGAAAACCCTTGCGGAAAAAACCACGGGACGATCAGAGTCCAACCCTGAAGAACCTCCACTATAGAATAAAGAGAATACACCCTCTACAAGCTCCTCCCGATCCAACACGGATCACCACAACTCACTTGAAAGAAGAAATTTTTTGATTGCGGACTCCGAAGAACAAGAGATGCCGAAAAATTATTCGAAGCACTCTCTCCTTCACAATAGTCCTTAATCCTCTCTCTCTCTCTCTCTCAAAGATTGTAAAGCACTCTTGTTTTTGAGATGATTTTACAACTAGCATGCATCACCCTTTTATAAGCCCTTGGTAATCCATACATGGAAGGTCAATATATATGGAAACTTCCAATATGCATCAATCATATATTTAATGGAAATTTAATCATAATTGGCTTGCCATAATTGGAAACCCAATAATATGGAAAGCTACTATATGAAGGGCCCAATCATAAATATATGATTAAAGTAAATATGGAAATCCAATCATATATTTCATTACCATATATGTTCCAAAATAGGATCCATGCACTCCTCGAGCTTCTCCGACACACGGATGGCGCTCGTCGCTCTCCGGGGTATTCTCCACATAGGTTGGGAACCCCACCCACTCCAACAAATCTCTCCCTTCACAACTAGGTGGAGGAACTCGTCATCCCGACGATCCGCCTGCAGTACTCAAACTTCTCCCTTGGTAGAACCTTCGTAAGCATGTCCGCTCCATTGTCATCAGTATGGACCTTCTCAAGCATCACGTCCTTCTTTTCAACCACATCCCGTATCCAATGATACCGAGGCTCGATGTGCTTGGACCGGCTATGAAAGGTCTGATTCTTCACAAGGTGAATAGCACTCTGACTGTCGCAAAGCAAAGTATACTGCTCTTGCTTCAGCCCCATTTCCTGCAACAGCTTTTTCATCCACAACAACTCCTTGTAAGCCTCCGTCGCCGCAATGTACTCTGCCTCTGTCGTCGACAAGGCAACACACTCAACCGCGACTGCCATGATACTGCTCCTCCAGCAAACATCATCACATAGCCCGAAGTCGATCGCCTCGTGTCTATATTTCCAGCCATATCAGCGTCGGTATACCCAACCAGCTTCGGCTCGTCACCACCAAAAGAAAGTCTCCAATCGGCAGTGCCCTGAAGGTATCGTTGAATCCACTTGACCGTACTCCAATGTACCCTTCCAGGATTTAAAAAATACCTGCTAACTGTACCAATTATATGAGCGATGTATGGCCTCGTACACACCATAGCATACATAAGGCTCCCCACAGCTGAAGCATATGGAACCCGCTCCATATCTTCTTTTTCGTCCTCGGTAGATGGACATTGCTCCTCAGTGAACTTAAAGTGGGCCGCAAGGGGGCAACTCACTTTCTTCGACCCGTCCATACTGAAACGCTGAAGTACCCGGTAAATGTACTTCTTTTGGGACAAGTGTAGCAACTTGGACTCTCTCTCTCTCGGCTGATCTCCATCCCAATAATAGTCTTTGATGCACCCAAATCCTTCATAGAGAAGGCCGTGCCCAGTTGGCGCTTCAACTCCGCTATCCTAGTAGCATTCCGACCCACTAATAGCATGTCATCAACATAGGGCAATAAAATGATGAAATCATCCTCGGCAAAATATCTCACAAATACACAGTGATCCGACGTCGTCCGTGCATAGCCATGCTCCCCCATAAACGACTCGAACTTCTTGTACCACTGCCTCGGAGCCTGCTTCAGACCATACAAGCTCTTTCTCAACCGGCAGACCAAATGTGACTTGCCCTTCTCACAGAATCCCTCTGGCTGCTCCATGTATAACTCCTTCTCAAGGTCACCGTGGAGGAATGCCGTCTTCACGTCCATCTGCTCGACCTCCAAGTCGAGACTGGCTGCCAATGCTAGCACCACCCAAATAGACGAATGCTTGACGACAGACGAAAAGATCTCATCATAATCTACGCCTTTTCGCTGACCGTAGCCTTTAACTACCAGCCTCGCTTTGTATCGAGGGCGAGTAGCATCATCTGTCTGCTTCACTCTAAACATCCATCGATTCTTCAAAGCCTTCTTGCCCTTTGGCAACCGCACCAGCTCATAAGTGAAATTAGCGTGTAAGAAACTCATCTCCTCCTGCGTAGCCTCCATCTACTCCTGTCTGTGTTCGTCTTCCATAGCCTCTGCAAAACTTTCGGGCTCTCCCTCGTCAGTCAATAGCACATACTCACCCGGTGAGTATCTCGTAGATGGTCGACGCTCTCTGTCGCTCCTTCTCAGTGGAGCCACTGGTGCTGGCTGTATACCAACAGCCTCCTCCTCTTCAGTAATCGCCTCTCCGGCATGCTCATCCTCCTGAGGGACACCCTGACCACCATCAGCAGGCTGATGATCAAGGTTGGGAGCAACTCCACGTACTGGCTCCCCCATAATTGGATCTTCTGCGATGTCCTCTGGAAACTGCTCGAAAAGAAATGACTCTAACTCAGGCAATTCCTCAGCCTCAGAAGGCGTCTCGGAATCCTGAGTGTTGGTCATGGTCTGATCCTCGACGAATACTACGTCCCTGCTTCTGTAGAGCTTTCTTCCCACCGGGTCGTAGAGTCTATAGCCAAACTCATCCCGACCGTAGCCGACAAAGATGCATCGCCTCGTCTTTGGCTCAAGTTTAGACCTCTCGTCCTTCGGTACATGCACGAAGGCCTTACAGCCAAACACTCGCAGGTGATTGTATGACGGCTCTTTGCCGTACCATACTTTGTCAGGCACATCACCCTGCAAAGGAGCACTAGGAGATAAATTAATAACATAAGTAGCTGTGAGAAGAGCCTCACCCCAATAACTACCCGGCAAGTTTGCTTCTGACAGCAAACACCGCACCCTCTCCATCAACGTCCTGTTCATGCGCTCCGCTACACCATTGAGCTGAGGTGTCTTGGGCGGAGTCTTCTGGTGTCGTATCCCTTGCTCTCTGCAATAAGCATCAAAGGGACCGATGTATTCGCCACCGTTGTCGGACCGAACACACAATAACTTCTTGCCCGTCTCTCTTTCAACAGAGGCCTGAAACTCTTTGAAAGTATGCAGCACCTGATCCTTGGTCTGTAAGGCATAGACCCAAACCTTCCTGGAACAGTCATCAATAAAAGTTACAAAGTAAGAAGCACCACCAATAGATTTTACCTTCATAGGACCGCAGACATCCGAGTGAATCAACTCGAGCAACGCCGACTTCCTTGAACTTGGGTGACTTTGAAAAGACACCCTATTTTGCTTCCCAGCTAAGCAGTGCGTGCACTTCTCCAATTTTGTAGACTTGAGCCCTGGAATCACCTTCATATTCACCAAGTAGCTCATCCCTTTCTCGCTGATATGGCCGAGCCGCCTGTGCCACAACTCGGTAGACGCATCACTAACGGCGTTCACCTCCTGTGATCCCTGTGCACTCCCCTCCATATAGTAGAGACCAGACTTTTTGCTTTCTCTGGCAATCACCATCGAACCTCTGGAAAGTTTTCACTGACTATTCTCGAAGAGACTGAAGAATCCCTCATCATCCAACCTTCCAACCGACACCAGGTTGAAATGGATATCAGGGACATGACGAACATCTTTGAGAACAAGAACTGCACCCGTCTTCGTCCTCAAATGCACATCTCCAACGGCAACCGCCTTTGACACATCTCCATTGCCATCTTAAACACTCCACTGTCGCCTGTTGTGTAAGTGGCAAATAGTGCCCTGTTGTGAGATACATGCGCTGAAGCACCTGAATCCACCAGCCAAGAATTGTTATCGCAGGCGAGGTTTGTGATAACCTCATCACCTACGATGATCACATCGCCTCCATGTATCGAAGCCGCCGCTATAGTGTTCTCTTCTTGCTTTTCCTTGTTGCCCTTCTTCTCTCTCTTCCGAGCGAAACAGTTCTGCTTAATGTGGCCCTTCTTGCTACAATGGTAACACTCCGAGTCCTCGTACTGACCCTTGGACTTCCTCCTGCTCTTTTCTCTGCCACCGCCTGGACCTCTGCTTTTGTCCCTTCCGCGGCTCACTTAAACCAATGCCTCTGAGTGGTGGGATGTGGATGAAGTGCCCTGAGAACGTCTCCGCATCTCTTCATTCAGCACCCCGCTCTTGGCAAACTCCAGACCGACCACGCCTTCTGGAGCAGAAGCGATCATAGATACTCGTACGGTCTCCCACGAGTCTAGTAATGTACATAGCAACCAAAGTCCTTGAACCACGTCGTCGAACTTTACTCCCATCGAGGATAGCTGGTCCACCATGTCCTGGAACTCACTCAGGTGATCCGTAATGGATGCACCATTTTTGTACCGCAGACCCATTATCATCCGGATCAGGAATAGTTTATTTACCTCGATCTTTTTTGCGTACAAAGATTCTAGCTTCTCCCACAACGTCTTCGCATGCTCAATATTGACAACGTGGTTGTACACGTTCTCGTCAACGAACTGCCGCATGTACCCACACACCTATATATGCACGAAGTTCCAGTCTTCATCGAATTTGTCATTGGGCTTCTCGGATATAAATACTGGAAGATGTAGCTTCTTAACGAACAGCAAATCCTTCATCTTGCTCCGCCAATAATAGTAGTTGGTACCGTTCAGGTTCACCATGCGCACCGGCTTCGCGTCCATCTCTGCTTCCTGGTTTGACTATCAACTCCTAACACTTCTTTGAACCCAAAGCTCTGATACCACTCTGTTGGGAACGAAGTGCGGAAACCGTTCCCCCAAACCAAAAAGTCCTGCGAGAGAACCGAGCAAAAGCACACAAACCAAAAAAATGCCAAACACAATCGCAGACACAAAGATTTTTGACGTGGAAAACCCTTGCAGGAAAAACCACGGGACGATCGGAGTCCAACCCTGAAGAACCTCCACTAATGGAATAAAGAGAATACACCCTCTACAAGCTCCTACCAATCCAACACGGATCACCACAACTCACTTGAAAGAAGAAATTTTTTGATTACGGACTCCGAAGAACAAGAGATGCCGAAAAATTATTCGAAGCACTCTCTCCTTCACAATAGTCCTTAATCCTCTCTCTCTCATAGATTGTAAAGCACTCTTGTTTTTGAGATAATTTTATAACTAGCATGCATCACCCTTTTATAAGCCCTTAATAATCCATACATGGAAGGCCAATATATATGGAAACTTCAAATATACATCAATCATATATTTAATGGAAATCCAATCATAATTGGCTTGCCATAATTGGAAACCCAATAATATGGAAAGCTACTATATGAAGGGTTCAATCATAAATATATGATCAAAGTAAATATGAAAATCCAATCATATATTTCATTACCATATATGTTCCAAAATAGTATCCATGCACTCCTCGAGCTTCTCCGACACACGGATGGCGCTCGTCGCTCTCCGGGGTATTCTCCACATAGGTTGGGAACCCCACCCACTCCAACATAAATGAATGTCGACAAAGAAAAGATTCGCCAATGTGCAAATATGTTATTAAGCAGAACTAAAATCTTTAGGAAAACGTGATATATTTGGACCTATAATGGAAACACCAAAAGACAACCCTATTGGTTCTAAATGAGTGTTCGTGAGAAAACGAAATTAGAGGAAAAAATTTGAAAGATACAAAGCCTGACTTATAGCATAAGTCAAAGGGCATGTGTTTAATTAAACTTAGACGAGTATTATATAGGTTAAAACAATCCGAAAGAATGGGGCATAATCGTCTTAGTATATATTTGACTAAGGTAGGATACAAAATAGTCAAATTTGATCATATGTCTTTATTAAGAAATTCGAGAATGGATCCTTTATAGTAGCAATATATGTTGATGGTATAAACCTGATCTGATCTCCTACAGAATTGAAGAAAATTGTAAACTATTTGAAGAAAGAATTTGAAATGAAAAACTTGGAAAAATAGAGCTTTGTCTCGGTTTATAAATAGAACGAAGTTCCAGTGGAATGTTAGTGCATCATCCGATATATTGAAAGGATTTGAAACGATTCAGAATGGACAAAGCACACCACTTAGTACATCTATGGTTGTACGGAGTTTGGATTTGGATAAAGATCCATTTCGACCAAAGGGAGAAGATAAAAATGTTTTGGGTCCTGAAGTACTATATTTAAGTGCTATTAGAGCACTACTAAATCTAGAACAATTCACATGACCAGACATTGCATTCTTTGTTGATTTATTATCTAGATATAGTTCTGCACCTACACTTAGACATTGGAAGAGAGTTTAACACATTGAGATATCTTCGTGGAACAACTGTCATGGAATTATTTTATTCTTGTTGTTCTACTAACAATTCTCATCTAATTGGTTGTACAGACTCAAATTATCTTTCTGACCCTCACAAGGGTTGCTCCCAAACATGTTGTCTTTATTAACAATCATGCAACCATATCTTGACGATCAATAAAGCAAGATTCAGTAGTAATTTTCTCTAACCATGCAGAATTAATTGCATTATATGTAGCAACAAGAGAGTGTGTGGTTGAGATCTATCATTCACCATATAAGAGTAAATTGTCAATTATCTACAGTTACAGACGAGCCAAAAATATTCGAAGATATTGCAGCTTGCATTGTCCAAGCCAGAAAATGATTCATCAAAGGAGATCGAACCAAGTACCTTCCACCAAAGTTGTTTTATGCACATGACCTCCAAAGGACAAAAGTGATCGAAGTCAAGCAAGTAATATCAAATGAAAACTTAGCCGATTTGTTCACCAATGCATTTTCAAAGTCCACATTTCATAAATTGGTACACGAAATACGCATGCGACGACTTAATCATCAGACCAACTAGCTGTTACAGATCCATTGTATCGAGGGGAGTATGGCTTGTAAAGAATATTTTTTAGTTTTACAATTTGTACTCTTTTTTCTTGACTAAGATTTTTTCTACCGAATTTTTCTTAGTACTGTTTTAATGAGGCAACAAATGCGCATACACCACCAACTAAGTCATGGTGAATATCCAAAGGGAGTATTGTAAATATGGATAGATCACCATAATTATTTGGTGTATAATCTATGCCTTTTGGTTATCCATAACCTATGTCATTTGGCATTATTATTTTTAATTGTCATCATGATTCTAACCTCCATTGTATGCCTGTATAAAGGGCTCTTCTCACGTTGATTGAGATAAGTGAATGAAGAAATAATTTTCCCCAAAAATAATTTCTTCCATTTTTCTCTTCATCTCTCTACTCTACAAAAAGGATTCTAGTTTTTAACAATTCCTATAATCTCATATATAAGGTCATCCCCAATGGGGGTTTCTATCTCTCCTAGTTCTATGGTAATGTTTTTTTAAAAAGTTCTCCATACACTAGTTTTCATTCTAGTTTTTATCCTACGTGGTGCTGATGTATGATGAAAAATTTGTACGAGGGTTTCTACATGTCAAAACTTTCATAGAAGTTTATCATCTCTAATAGAAATTAATATTGGACCATACTTTCAAATTAAATTATTAAATTATTATTTTATTTTATTGTCACATATGATAAAAATTGAGAATCATTAGGGAACATTTTTCTTTTTGGGTGCAATTTCTATGTAGAAACTTGGCCAACAAAGATAAAAATTTCTTATCGTATATTGTCAAAGTAAGATAGAAACTTAATTTTAGAAATCCCCATTGGAGATAACCTAATAAGAAAAGTAAGGGTGCGCATTATTCGGTTTGGGCCGAAAGCCTAATCGAATAAGAGATTCGGTTTAGTTGAAAAAATCTGATTCGTTTTTAAAAGTACAATTTTTTTTATTCTTATTAGGTTTCGATCCAAAACCAAACACCGAATAAGACTTGTACAATTATGTAAATACACTCAATTTTATGCATATTTTGTGATTAAAAATGTATATATTTTAAAAACAACAATTATATATATGAGTGAAAAATCCAAAGTAATTAGGTAATATTCTATAACTAGTGGTATTGAATAATCTACCAAAATTAATCCTAGAATAGCTCCTAGAATGGTGGATCATATTGTATGTAAACTACATATATATGTTGTACAACTTTGCTTTGTTAAAAAAATACAACATACAAAAAATATTCACATTATCATTCTCTTTTTATAAACATCACACTACCAAAATAAGTCAAATCAGCGACGCAATAGCGACGCCTAATGAAAATGTCGCCAATGTTTTGTATATTAGCGACGAAAATAAGAAACGTCGTAAGACGTTACTGTTTGCGACGTCCATCGATATTTTGTGACTAGTATAATTTTATGAAAAACATTGGCGACTAGTATAATTTTATGAAAAACATTGTCAATGTTCTCTAATATATATTAGCGACGAAAATAAGAAACATTGGCGACGTTTTCATCAAAGTACCCTGAAATCAAGTGTTCATGTGAGCCATTCTCTCAAAAGGAAATGCGACACAAAAGACTTGCAAACGTAAATTTTCTTTTGAGAGGATGGCTCACATGGACACTTGATTTCAGGCTACACAAGTTCATCAAAGTACCCTGAAATCATGTGTTCCCTGTGAGCCCACAAGGAAAACTTGACACTGGAGTGTCCAAGCTAGCACTTATGTCGCCAATGTTTTTCACAAAATATTGCTGGATGTCACAAACAACGATGTATTGCGACATTTTTTTATTTTCGTCGCTAATATACAAAACATTGGCGACATTCTATCAGGCGTCGCTAATTGTGTCACTACCAAAATAAGTCAAATCAACGATGCCTGATTAAAATGTCGCCAATGTTTTGTATATTAGAGACGAAAATAAGAAATGTCGCAAGACGTCACTGTTTTGCGATGTCCAACGATATTTTGCGACTAGTATAAATTTATGAAAAACATAAGTTGCAGTGAAGTCGATAAACGTCGCATTATTAACGTTAGCGACGTTTAGCGACTCCTAACTTATTATGTCGCAGTGTACAACACAATAGCGACGTCAAAACATGACATCGCTAATGTTTTTAATATAGGGTTCCAACTTTTCATTTAGCCCCATTCACTCGTTCCCAAAAATTTTGGACAGCCGCTCGAGCCCCTCAGCCTCTCCCTTTCTGCTCCTCCCCCGCCTCCGGTCAGCCGCCGCCTCCTCTGGCACTCCAGCCCCTCCGTCTTCGGTCCTCTTCTGTCTCCGATCCTCCCCCTCTTCGCCGTGACCCCTTCGGCGCTCCAGCCCCTCTCCGTCTCCGGTCCTCCTCGCTCTCCACCGTGACCCCTCCCGGGCGTAGGTGCTCCTTCGCCTCCCCCTCCGCCTCCGACTCTCCTCCTCTTCGGCGACCCCTCTCCCGATCACCCCCCTCGGTATCGGTAAACCCTAAGCCCCTATCACTCTTGTAGCATAGACACGACACGACCAGTCACGATATGACACGACACACACACACACACTAACATGACACTGACATGACACACACTGACATGATAGGACATGACACACACACTAACATGACACTAACACGACAAACGCACTGACACGACAAGACACGATACACACACACTAACATGACCCTGACACGATACACATACTGCCACGACAAGACACGACACACACACACACTAAGATGATACTGACATGACACACACTGATATGACCGGGCATGATAGGATACGACACACACATACTTTATAGTTTGCTAACAAATTTAAGATTATCACACCTTTATCCTACTTGCCTAATTTAGCCTCTCAATAGTTCAAACTTAGATGAACTGAGTCCTCTCTCGTAAGAAATTTTTCGGGTGGTCTTCGAATCGAACCGACTGTCTTAATTTGAAGTATCTTAATTTGAATCGTAATTCACAACCCATAATTAAAATTGGATTAGATATATGCAAGTATTAATTTGAAGCATTTGCATTTGTATTCTCTGTCTTAATTTGAAGTGATAATTTAGCTCCACATTTGCATTTGTATTCTTTTGGTTCCTTCTTAAAGGTTAGATGGTAGAATTTCTCAAGATACCTAGAGTGTATAGAGTGAGTATCCTAGTAGTATATAAGATATTTTAGAAATTGGGTAATTGTCAAGGTAAGTTTGGGGTTTAACTGAAAGTATCTAGAGTGTATCCTATAAGATATGGTATGGTGTCAAGTGTTGGTATGATTGGTATAGTGTCAAGATACTAGGTATGTAGGTAAGTGCTAGCTAGGTATTGCCAAATATTTCATGGTAAGCGCTAGCTAGGTAAGTGCTAGCTTGGACACTCCGAGGTCAAGTTTTCCTTGTGGACTCACAAGGAACACATGATTTCAGGGTACTTTGATGAACGTGTGTAGCCTGAAATCAAGTGTCCATGTGAGCCATCCTCTCAAAAGAAAATATACGTCTGCAAGCCATTTGTGTCGCATTTCCTTTTGAGAGAATGGCTCACATGGATACTTGATTTCAGGGTACTTTGATGAAAGTGTGTATAGTTAGTGTCATGGGTACTTGAAACTGTATCCTAGTATCAAGATACAAGAGAGTATCAATGTGATATTGTGTACCATGATACATGATATCCACATGATACACAAATACCTAGAGTTAAGGTGATATGTAGAGATATCTTTATCTCTTATGTTAAGTGTCCATGTTAGTCTGAAATCAAGTGTCCATGTAAGCCATTATCTGATTTACTTATGCAAGCCTTTTGACACTACTAGAGTTATACTAAAAAAGACGAAGAACTTAGTCTTTATAGATTTTTTTCGGAAATCTAGTATAACTCTAATAGCCTCAAAAGGCTTGTATAAGTAATTTTTTTTCCAGAGAATGGCTCGCAAAGAAAACGTGACAACACCCAAGTGTCAAGTAAGTTGGTACTTTGATGAACGTGTTTATAGTTAGTGTAATAGGTAAGTGTTAGCTAGGTATCTTAGATACTTAGGTACGTGTCCTTGTCAGCCTGAAGTCAAGTGTCCATGTCAGCCTTTCTCTGACAAGTAAATTTACATCTACAAGCCTTTTTGAGTTCTACAGATTTCAGAAAAATAGAAGAAAAGATAAAGAGCGAAAGGAGTAAAAAATCAAAAAAATAACAAAGAAAGAAAATCCTAGAAACGAAAAATTATAATACTTGGCCTTTTCTAATATTTTTCTGAAATCCTGTACAACTCCAAAAGCCTCAAAAGGCTTGCAGAAGTAAATTTTCTTTGAAGAGAAGGGCTGACATTGAACACGTGATGACACTCATTTAATAATCATGTGTATCCATCTATGCATCCATTTGGACAATGTACTCGAATAATGTGTATCCATATTTGCGAAATTATCTTCAAATGGATATGAATTACTATATGCGACATCGTTCGTGGATGTACAATCGTCATCCTGATGACATGTGTGGTGTGCGGAATGAATTTATACATGGGGTAGAGCAGTTCCTGCAGTTCGCCAAGGCGTTCCCTCAGTACATGGACCGTACCAAAATTAAGTGTCCATGTATGAAATGTCGTAACTTAAAATATCATCCAGAAGTGGATGTGACATTTTATTTGTACTCGATGGGCTTTACGCCGAATTACTATTAGTGGACTACACATGACGAACTTGTCTCTTTAGTATGTGGAGCCTTATATGCATGTCTACGACCACGGTGATTATGACGATGGATGCGTAAACATGGTTTTCGACACCGTTGGGCCTAGTTTCATTCTGGATGATCATGATATAGCTGTGAAGGCACCAAGTGCCGATGTTGTAAGGTTCATAGAGTTGCTGGAGAATATAAGAACTCTATTGTATCCTGGTTGTGAGGATCATTCACCATTAGAGGTAGTCACTAGAATGTTGAGCATAAAGTCTGATTTCAACATGTCTCAAGAATGCTACAACCAAGTGATGGAGTTGATTATAGAGATCTTGCCGACGGGTGGTAAGTTACCTAAAGACTTCTACTGATGTAAGAAGATGATAAGATCACTTTGGATGGGATACGAGAAAATCGATTCCTGCCGTAACGGGTGCATGCTCTACTACAAAGATGACAAGGATGAAGAAGTGTGTAGATTTTATGGTGCTAATCGCTACAAGCCAACTGCTATAGGGAGGTCTGCTGGTAAAAGGAGGACGACCGATTCAATGCACTACTTGCCTTTGATGCTGCGGTTGCAGTGGTTGTTTATGGTGAAGGAGACTGCCGAAAACATGAGGCGGCACAAGCGAAAAAATATTGAAGGAGTGTTGGATCACCCATCCGATGGAGAAGCTTAGAAGTACTTTGATCGAGAGTGTCCTGATTTTGCCGAGGATCCGTGTAATATAAGATTGGGGCTCTCCTCTGACAGTTTTACCCCATTCGAACTTTCGGGCTCTCAGTATTCGTGCTGGCATGTGATCGTCACTCCGTATAACCTACCATCTTATATGTGCATAAAGACTCTTGTTATGTTCTTAACCGTCATCATCCCTGCTCCAAATAACCTAAAGAGAAACATCGATGTGTACTTACAGTCGTTAATAGATGAGTTGAATCAGCTATGGGAAGTAGGCGCAAACACATACGATGTTAGCAAAAAACATAATTTTCAGATAAGGGCGGCACTTATGTAGACTATCAACGACTTCTCGGCTTATGGTATGTTATCAGGATGGAGCACTCATGGTCGTCTCTCATGTCCTTATTGCATGGAACCAATGCTTTCCATTTAAAAAATGGAGGCAAACCATGCTTCTTCGATTGTCATCGACAGTTTCGTGCAGGCATTATAGAAAAGAATAATCCATCGCCAAGGTGGCCCGAAGACACGAGTTGCGAAGAGGTAAAAAATTTTACCAAGTGCTATCGAAGAGCAGTGTGATGGATTCAGTCACACACATAATTGGACGAAGAGGAGCATATTTTAGGACCTTCCATATTGGGACACAAATATGATCATCAAACATAATCTTGATATCATGCATATCGAGAAGAATGTGTTTGACAACGTAATTAATATTGTGATGAACATGAAGGGGAAGATGAAGGACAATGGCAAAGCCAGGTTGGACATTGAAGAAATATATAGGCGTCCTGAATTGCATTTGATAGGAGAAGAGAATGGAAAGTACAAGCAACCCAAGGTCATTTTCTCACTGGACAAGGAGGATAAAGGATGAATTTGTAGGTGGATTAAGGCCTCAAATTTCCAGACAACAATGTGTCGAATCTAAGAAGATGTATCGACATGAAGGAGAACAAACTGATGGGTATGAAGATCCACGACTGCCATGTATTCGTGGAGAGGTTAATTTCGATTGCATTTAGGGAGTTCTTACCACCGACAGTTTGGGATCCTTTTACAGAACTTAGCATATTTTTCAAGGATCTTTGTTCTAATAAATTGCTCGTCAATCGTCTAGAAAAGTAAGAGCGAGACATTGCGGTAACACTCTGCAAGCTCGAGAGGTTGTTCCCTCATGGTTTCTTCGACTCTATGGAGCATTTGTCAATTCATCTTTCTTATAAGGCACGTGTTGGTGGACCCGTCAGTTATAGATGGATGTATCCGTTCGAGCGGCATCTGAACGACGAGGCAATAAGGGCTGCTCATATATATATATATATATATATATATATATATATATATATATATATATATATATATATATATATATATATATATATATATATATATATATATATATATATATATATATATATAACCAACCCCGAAGCTTTATTCATGAGTAAGGCGCAAAATGCCGAAGCCTTTACAAGTAAGCAAAAAAAGAACATCAAAAAGGAAGAAACAGGGGGCAAAATCCCTCACACTGCCTACAACAATTCAGTTGAACAATGGTTGCCAGAGACCCTCTCCAACGTGCTTGCAGAGTCTGTTGACTTTGTGAGTCTGTCTGAGAGCCTCCCTGATCAGTTGATTGGCGGTGTATTGTCGGTCCTCATATCTGGATTTGTTACAATTTTTTCAAAGAACCCACATGATGGCGGCTACAAGATCTGGTGTCCGTGTGAGGCGTTGCCCCAGGTGGCTACGAGATTGTTGAAGCCCCCAACTGCTAGATCCTGTCTGCACCGACGGAAAAGGGCGAAGGAAACCTGCATGACATGCTGATGCTAAGCTGAAACTGATGGAGGTGATCGCGTCGTCGTTGGGGAGCTTTTTGCGAAATGCTCTCCAAATCAGGAAAGATCATTTTTTAGGGATGCAAGACTGCCAGAAATAACCGATGATGGGGGAAGGCGCTCTAATGTCGCGGACCACACGCCTTGCCGAGGCCAAAGTGAAAGCGCCATCGGCAGAGGGGGACCACCTCAAAGCGTCAGGCTCCATCTTGATCTTTAATCCGGAAGCCGCCAACGCTTCAGCTGCCTGCTCTCCAATCCACTCTTGGACCCTCTCCCAATTCCAAACGCCATCGCTATCCAACAAATCATGTATAGCGCTGTAGGGAGGAGCAGCCGGTAATTGCGAAAGTAGGGCATCTCAGGACCAACGTTCGTGGAAGAGGGACGATTCGCCCGGGCCCAGATGGAGACGGATCAAAGGCTCGACGAGAAGCCTCCCGCGTAGGATGCGATGCCAAGACGCTGAAGATCTGTTATTGAAGTCTGCAGCAGACGGATGAGTGTGCCGAAAATAACTAGCCTTCATGAACCGAGCCCAGATAGTACGGCTCTCGCGAAGCTTCAACCACATCTTCATGTAGCAAGCATCTACGACGTGCGACAGTTCGCTGAATCCCAGCCCGCCCTCCATTGTAGGTCCCAACTAGCTGCTGATATATATATATATATATATATATATATATATATATATATATATATATATATATATATATATATATATATATATATATATATATGCAGATGACCTCTAGCCTAGTGGTTAAGAGAGATGCATGCGGCCCGAGTGGTCAGGAGCTCGAATCCCAGTGGGAGCGATTCTAGAAATAATTACCTGGTTCCAAATATATATATATATATATATATATATATATATATATATATATATATATATATATATATATATATATATATATATATATATATATAACGCAACTTCGATGATGATGAGGTGGAGAAGCTTGAGAGGTAAGTAAATAATACGTCTACGTTCACGTCATCTAGTAAATAATATGTCTAATTGGCCGATATTTTATTATTTTTTAGCATATTTAATGATGAGGTGAGGTCCACTAGGCCACACATAACAGACGAAGAAGCAGATGAGGAAGTGAAACGTTATTTCCCTTTCTGGCTGAGTGCATATGTAAGGGTCTTGTATATATATGCACTTTACATGTCAATATATGAACTTAGTTTGCTATCTTATGTTATGTAGGTCGATCTTCCATACACAGGACTTGAGAATAAGTCTATTAGAACCTTGCCAAGGGCCCAATTCTGGCCATAAAAATCTGGCCAAGTTACTGTGTTAATTAGTTTAGGTTCAAGTCAACAAATGAAGAGATCAAAGATAACTTTGTGGAACTCAATTCCACCAAAAATAGTTGTTTGTGTATCAGATCATCGGCCTACACGGATGTCGATGCAGGCAATGATTTCTATGGCATCTTACGAGAGATTGTCGAGTTGACATTTAATTATGGAATAGAGCCTGAAAAAATTGTGTTATTCAGATGTGATTGGTTCGATCTGATTCAAGATCAAGATTGGAGAATGGACAAGCATGGTCTTCTAGATATAAACTATCGTCGTCGATATCAGGGCTATGAACCATTTATACTTTCAAGTCAGGCTCAGCTTATGTACTTCACAACCTATCCTAAATGGGAGGCAGCGAGGTCGGACTGATGGGCAGTATGCAAGACCAAGGCAAGAAATACCTTTGACGTTCATGAAGTAGCTTATCAAGAGGATGAGCTACCTCTTCTACCCAATATTGTAGATGTAGACTTAATGGACGTTCCTCATTCCACGTCTAATTATTGTGTAGAATAGGTAGAAATATTCGAAGAGGAAGATCTACTAGATGAAAGTGTAGATGAGGAGGAGGAGGAGGAGGAGGAAGAAGACGACGAACAAAACAAAGAAGATGAATTTCAGAAAAGGATTGAAAGTAATATAATAAGGAGGAGGAGGAAGAAGACGACAAGCATGACGCGTGTGTCACGACCCGCACCCGCTTTTCGGACGTGAGCTCGTGAGCAAGCCAGCTACGTATCGAGCGGACTCCAACCCGACTCGAGTACGTATAAGCTGTCAAGATCATGGTATCATGTCTAATCTAAACTATATCTCAATCCACAGGAATCATATAAACAAGAATGAACAATTATGGGTCATGGTCTGCAGCCCATTAGCATATTGTCCGATTAGACTCCAAGAATAATATGAGTTTATAAAATGAGCAGAATATAACATGGTACTGAATATAAAGCACGAGAGGATAATAAAGAAATATCACAAGCAAATACCTGTATCATGCATCGCAATCCTCTACCATCCCGCTCTACTAACTAACTCCATGCAGTCGCTAAACCTGAAGAGATCATCAGGTCCTCAGAGGACTAGCAAGATACATAATATACAAGCCAACATGTAATAGTACAAATATACAAAGAAGTAAGGAACAATCAAGGACATCCAACGAGACAAAATGAACCAAGATTCAAGATCTAAACACAAGGATCCTAAGACACTGGCATGCCATACTAGAAATGGCTAATAGGTCAAAGCTATAGACTGTAGTCAAGGCAAGTACTCACAATCTATAGTGTCTCAATCGCAGTCAAGGCAAGTACTCACAACCAAGACGGTAGCCAATCCTAGTATAAAAATCCTATAGACCGTAGTCAAGGTAAGTACTCACAATCTATAGAATGTCAAAGTCATGTCATACTCAAGTCATGTCAAGTTATGATCAAGTCGAGGGAATCGTGGTGTAGGACTAGACGACTCTATCAAGGAATACATATGAAACTAACACAGTGTAATAGATAGAAATATCATAACAGAAAGGAACGAGAATGTGCAGGCAACTAGAAACATGTAAAGTAAAACTATAACAGGATGAGTGTACTAGACATGGAATAAAGCAATCACGAACGTAAGGAAAAGAACAACAGTAAGATAGTGAACATGCATATAAATTATACTGTACAAGCTGGCAAGGTATACTTGCCTGAGGGTTGCACGGAGAACCAACAATGTATCGCCAATCAACAAGTCAGAAAATCCAAGTCATCACAACTGTCTCCGAAAGCTGAAATAAACATTATCATTGTTCTCAGAATAGTCAAATTAGTTAGGATTGCCTGTCCTTAAGTCTAATTCTGGACATAGGAGCAAAACGGTAATTTTAGGCAAAAACAGTATCCGCCGTTGGACCCACTTTGCACCGAAAATTGTGCCAGAGTCAATGGTCTATAAAGTCGTCAAACTATATGTCAAAAGGTCTGATTTTCCGATACGAACCCAACCATATGTCCAAAGTTGGATTCCGGCGGGCCGTGCACAAAATCACACGTTGAGTCGGACCGTGGGGCCCACAAAATGGCGGTCCGATTCAACCGTCTCAGAATTGGACCAAACTTGGCATACAGGACCAGAAAAATGATACGGTCCTGTTGGCGCAAGTTTCGTCTCGATCTGATGAACGTACACAAAGTAATTAGGAAACTTGTACAGAGGCCGATACGGTAAATTTTGACGGATACGCATCAAAGTCGTCGCGCACACGCAACCAATTTGAATTCCGTCAAAGCCCACACGACCACGAATCCGTTACACACCTTTCAATGCTCATAGTGCGCGACCACGTCGCCCGGATTGGCGGGACGCACGTCGTATCGAAGGTTTTTCCAAATTTTGAAATCAGAAATCTAAGTTTTTTTCTGATTTTAAAACCCGGATTTCTTTGTGCACTGTTAATGAAATCTGGATCTACATGTTGTGTTCTAGTGTCCTATAGGTTGTCTTCAAATATGTTTAACTAGATTTCGAAGAATCGATTTAGATTGGAAGATATGTGCCTTCCAAATGAGGTCCTTGGGATCGAATTTCTGTCTCGCTCGAGACAGTTTTTCTTCTATTTCGGATCGATCTTTAACGCAATTTTGGTTCAATTTAGTTTGAACCAATTACTAGGGTTTAAAGACCTATATGTTGTCTGTGTGTTGGAACTTGAAGATCGGGAAGTAATTGAGGGTGGGCGGAGAAAACTCACATCGATTTTGCGCGTTTGCTGTCTCTACTGCTGTGGTTGTTGTGGATGTTCCTGATGTCGTTCACTTTTTCGGCGAACGCCGCCGTCGATCTCCGACGTGCAGGCGTCGGGGGTGGTCGTCCGGCGTTAGGGGAGGCCCTGGGCGGTCGCACGGGATGGTGGCGCGGTGGTTTGGCTAGGGTTTGCTGCGATCTCACTTTACGAACTTCCCTCGGTTTCGACCTATCCGTGTGTATATATACGCTCGGTCTGGCATATGTCAGGGTCGGGTCTTCTTGCTGAGCCTGGGGAAATTTGGCTGTGGGGGTTTAATACATTGGCATGTGGCCGATTTGCTTTGCTGGGATTGCAGTGGAGGCTTGGCATGGTCGGGCTGGGCTCCCCTGCTGCTCTGGCTGGGCTCTCATTTGTTTTGCTTTTCTTTTTCCTTTTTATTTCTTCTTTTTTTTTCTATTTATTATTCTATATATACACCTATGTATATATCCATCATATATATATACAGGTATAAGGATAATATACATGTACAACATACATTCAAATATAGGGAATAATACATTCTAAATACAATCTATAGTAGAAATACAACATTCTTAAATCTATATACTAAAAATTCACGTAAATAAATACAATGATATTATATATATATATATATATATATATATATATATATATATATATATATATATATATATATATTTTATATATATATATATATATATATATATATATATATATATATATATATATATATATATATATATATATATATATATATATATATATTTTTTTTTTAAATCTATATGGTATATGGCAAATTAGGCTTATATATATATATATATATATATATATATATATATATATATATATATATATATATATATATATATATATATATATATATATATATATATATAAGCCTAATTTGCCATATACCATAAATACTTCTATATATATATATATATATACATATACAAATATATTTATATAACCTAGGTAATTCCCATAAAGTCCAACTTATTTGTTAAGGAAAATTATTTACAATATTATCAATAAAATATTATTTCCAATATCAAGCACATAAAATATGTTTATATATATAACAACTATTCCTAAAATTGTCTCCAAAATTACCAAGGTAAAATACCAACACAATATATGTCTACTCTGACGTCTTTGGTCACAATACCCGACTACATTGACTGGCCTTGGTTTGGGTCATGTCCGGGCAAGTTTGGCAGTATCGGGTTTCCTGAAAGTCGTAACATTAATAAATAACTAATTAAATTATTTATAGAGATTAACTCGCAACTTGGCCTGGTTTTTCTAGTTAGGACTTCACTATGGCTCGGTCATCCCTACTATGGCTAATACACTAGTCAAGGCACGCCACTGCACTATCCGTGCCACGATTCCTAGTCGTCTGGTACTTCAAAACTCAACCGTGGTTAAAGTCATCTACCGTAATATTTAATCCATAATTATTTATAAAAATACAAATTTAAAAATCACCATTTAAATCAAATTAATAACAAAAAAAAAAATTTCAAAATTTTCGGGAAGGGAAGCTACAAATCTAACCACCTTAAAAATAATTTTGTCCTCGAAATTCTAATTCATAACTATTCATTAAATCAAAGTCTACTATTTCCTTAATCTCCTCAAATTTAATTCCTCAAAATAGTTTATAACCTTCTCTAGGCATTTTTATAACTCCGAATACTTGAGGACTTCTACCCACCTTTGGTCATACTACTTCTCAAAATACGGCCACTAAAATCTAATAATCTTCTAACTACTGGCTAACAATTCTACTAACAGATATCTAGGGCATATGGTATCTTTAATCCCTCATAGCTATAAACAACCAAAAATTCAATAATCAGGCAATATTATACTATAACTTAAGAATTTCTGATGAATTCTAGACAGCACGATCATTTGTCACTCCGAAATAGGAAGGGACAAGAATAAATGGTACGGAAAGCAAGGAAGTATAATCGAGAGCAAATATGGAGTTTTCAAGGACGTAGAGAATTTCTAGGAGAATTTTTAAGGCAGTATGGATTGAGACTTCTAAGGGTTTAGTCAAATTCGTAGGCTCGTATCAGTACAGTTACATAACCGATACGATATGCTCTGACCTGCATGGGCCACCACAAAACTTGTCACGACCCGCACCCGCTTTTCGGACGCGAGCTCGTGAGCAAGCCAGCTACGTATCGAGCGGACTC
>JANAVB010004800.1:18884640-18888972 GCA_029216955.1 Iris pallida
TATTAGCACAATTTTTTTAGGAGGACTACGTTAGGCTACGTGATCTTGCGACTGCTAGGGCGCCTGTAAAACCCCTGAATTTTTGAAATCTTATTTTATTTTTATTTGACTTAAATAGGACTTTATTTATTTTTATCAATATTTTTTTTGTTAATGTAGATGATCTTAGCCATGGTTGAGTTTTTGAGTTCAAGACGACCAAGAATTGTGGCACGAATGGTATACTCGTGTGCCTTGACTAGTGTTTAGCCATGGTAGGGAAGGCCCAACCATAAGTGAGTCCTAACTAGAAAAACCAGGCCAAGTTGCGACTTAACCCCCACCGATGATTTATTTATTCATTAATTAGAATATTGGCTTTTAGGAGACCCAGTTGTACCATTCTAGCCCGAACCTGATCCGAACTGTCACGACCCGCACCCGGAGTAAGGGCACGAGTGCGAGACAACGTCCCAGCCTACGCCGCAAAAACGGCGTAAAACACTGTCTAGGTCTACTATCTAACAATAGTTAAAATATCAAAACATGTCGAGAATGGTCAACTCTGGACGGAGGACAAGCAATGACAATATAATATACCAACTACAAATTCTAAGAAGAAAAGATGACACTGAAAGATAAAGACAACAAGATATGAAAATATCATCCTGAAAGTCCAACACAGAATAATACAAGTCCAAAGTCTCAGAGTCAACAATCTCAAATACAAATACTAAATAATAACAAGCCCAAGTGTAATCTGGAGACAAAGTCCAGTACTAAACTAATCTAATAGAGCTACCACTAATGTCTCATCGGCTGGAACTAACTCCTGCTGGACAAGGGTCTCTTGGTCTACGCCCACTACGTCATAAGGACCATAGTAGGTAGGACACTCATCCTTGCCATCATCTGTAAAATTTTGTCAACATATCCAATCAGGATGGAACGAACACAATCAACTAACAACAGTTCGCAAGATAGGATAAAAGCTACAAGACTATAAATAGAGAGTATATACAGGAGTAATAGAAATGTACATATAAGTATCATGGCAAGGTAAGCTGTAAACTAGAGCTAGAACGAGGGCAAGTAAATAGGGTTTAACAGTGTTAGGCATGATTTAAATAGGGTTTAACAGTGTTAGGCATGATTTCTAGTGTATGTTATACAAATCTATGTCAAACTCAGTCACACCAGGTCAAACTAAGTCACACCAAGTCAAACTAAGTCAAACTAAATCATACTAGGTCATACTAGGCCAAACAAAGTCGAACTAGGTCATACTAAGTCAAACAAAGTCAAACAAGGTCAAGGTAAGTTAAACAAAGTCAAACAAGGTCAAACAATGTCAATCTAGATCATACTAGGTCAAAGGTTGACCTACAGTTGACTTTTGGTCAACTGGTCAACTCTGGTCAACTTCTAATCCAATCTAGGTCAAACTGGATCAATGGTTGACTCACAGTTGAATTTTGGTCAACTGGTCAACTCTGGTCAACTCCTAGTCCAATCTAGGTCCAATGTCGACTTGCAGTTAATTTGAGTCAAAACAGTCAACCTTGGTCAAATCTAAGTCAAATACCCTATTTTTAACCATTACCTACCAAGATAACCCACTTACCTTATCTGTATAGGTATCTTATATCAATACCTTAAATATCTAAGCAATACCTTAACACCCCATCTACTTTAGACTAGTAGATAACTCACTATCCTAGGATAATAGATTCTACCATTTCTTTAGATTAGTATCTACCCATCTATCTTAACATCCTACCAATACCTTACCCTTAGACTATAGGTAAATCCTATTACCTTGTTAATACCTTAGACTTCTTATTTATCCTCCAAGATACTAACTATCCCTCTAAGATACTAACTTGTATCTAACACTCTAACTTACTAGTATCATAATCTCTAAGATACTAAAATATATATATTTAGGACACTAGCTATATACATCTAACTATGTAATATATACTTCTAGTATCCTAAATTCTAAGTTACTAACTAGTAGTATCCTACTCAAGGTAATATGACATACTAACCTATGACACCAAGATACCAACATACATCTATCCACTAACTTAGGATACTAATTTCTAATATAGGATACTAACTCTATATTTAAGCTATCCTAGGATACTAACCAAGATACCATATACTTTATCCCTATTGGTATCCCAATACCTTTACCTTGGTTGGAAGTCCAAACCTTAGTCTAGATATAAATACCTTAGTCTCCCAATACCCAAACTATAGTTATCTAGCATCTATTTATCTACCCCAAGCCATTAGATAACCTATACCTTAGTATCTAGCCCTAGTATCTAGGTAACCATACCTTACCTTGAAGGTAAATCCAATACCTTGAAGGTAAACCCCCATTACCTTGTCTTGAAGATAAACTCACTACCTTACCTTGTGATAAGGTAAACCCCTTTACCTTAAAGTAAGGTAAATCACAATATCGTAGGATACCAACATCTAGTATCCTAAGATACTACCTATCTGCAAACTAACTACTATCTAACTTAACTATAATCTAGACAAGATACAACTTATCTAACTATCTAAGATATCTAACTATTGGGATACTAACTCATCTAATCTTCAACTACACACATATAAACCATGTATAACCAAGATACTAATATCTAACTATAACATATATGTATATATATATATATATATATATATATATATATATATATATATATATATATATATATATATATATATATATATATATATATATATATATCCATCTCTAACTCTAACCAACTAACATATGTCATATCTAACTAACAATAACATAGACTAACATAACTAACTATCTAACTTATACAAGATACCACTATCTAACTTCTAAGATAACTCTAACCTCTTCATAGATTCTAACAACCACTAACATACTACATATCCATACATACAACATCTAAATCTCTCTCCACTCCAACACTAACACACACAAACATATACCACATCCACCCCTCTTTTAACACACCCACACATCTATATACACAAACGACCATTCAACCAAAACACAAATTATTCACAAAACCACACTAGCCTCAAGTCAAATAGGATGGCATGATCCTCCTAACTCTCCACCTTCACAACCACACACACTACACTACCATCTATACAACATCAAACACACAGTAGCACATCTCCCTATCAATCTTACTTCTCTCTACTAACCACATACATCCTTATCTCATTCAAACACACATATACGCACTATACTAACATATATTACCTAATAATATATATATATCTAACAATACTATATATAATATATATATAATTATATATATATATATAGATATATATATATATATAATATTTATATATTCAAAAAATATATATATACATATTCTTGACAACCTATATATCTATATATATATAATATATATATATATTATATATATTATAATATTATATATATATCATACATATCTTGACAACCAATGATACCTACATTCACTTGATATCCATTACATAGGCTCATAGGATACACAAATGTCCATGTCATATAGTCAGTTTTTATTAAAACCAATACTGCAACCTATTAGACCTATTCAAAATTCTAGGAATAAAGTATGTCGTAGCCCTTCGTATTAACTTTTCGAAACTTCAAAAGGATCGTATTTTCGTGTCCGGAAGCTCCCGAAATCACGAAAACTGAAACGCGTTCGTCTTTCGGACAGCTGACACTCAAACATTTTACAGAAAGTTCTACAATGATTTTGGCATATTAATATATATTTGGAAAGCTAACTTCGATACGCTTCTTTAAAAAATAGAAGATTAATCAGAGTCTTGAGCTAGGATGACATTTCTAAGTTGCTCTGGCTACTAAAAACGTGGATAAAAATTATGACAAATTGGGTTGTTTTGGACAAAAAACACATACTAACTATATTATATAGGATACTAACTAGATTATCTAACTCACTAACTTAACACTAACACATCCACCTCTATCACATACACACAAGATACATATCAATATATATATATATATACAAAAACCTCAAATCAGTCCACATCCAAAATATAATGGTGTTTCATGCATGGGGGACACCAAACCAATCCCAGACTCCTAAAGAGGACTCAAAAGAGCCTTTAAAAATATTCCTAATGGTGGTTCATGCATGGGAGTGATTCCTATGGGTTCAAAACTAACAAATATGCAAGAGAAGATGAAATAGAGAAGGTTTAGAGAGAGATACCTTTGATTCCAATGAACACCCAAAGGACAACGAATCCGACTAGACTCTTCTAGCAAATGGACACCCCTCCTTGCTCTTGGCTCCATAATCCTTGTAGAGAGATACGTATTGG
>JANAVB010004800.1:18888985-19026485 GCA_029216955.1 Iris pallida
AATACACGACCATTCAACCAAACACAAAATTCAACAACCACACTAGCCTCAAGTCAAATAGGATGGCATGATCCTCCTAACTCTCTCACCTTCACAACACACACACACTACACTACCATCTATAACATCAAACACACAGTAGCACAATCCTCTATCAATCTTACTTCTCTTACTAACCACATACATCCTTATCTCATTCAAAACACACATACGCACTATACTAACATATATTACCTAATAATAATAATATATATCTAACAATAATATATATATAATATAAATATATAATATATATATATATATATATTATATATATATCAAAAAAAAAAATAATATATATACATATTCTTGACAACCTATATATATAATATATATATATATAATATATATATATATATATATATAATATTATATATATATCATACATATCTTGACAACCAATGATACCTACATTCACTTGATATCCATACTACATAGGCTCATAGGATACACAAAATGTCCATGTCATATAGTCAGTTTTTTAATTAAAACCAATACTGCACCTATTAGACCTATTCACTAAATTCTAGGAATAAAGTATGTCGTAGCCCTTCGTATTAACTTTTCGAAACTTCAAAAGGATCGTATTTTCGTGTCCGGAAGCTCCCGAAATCACGAAAACACTGAAACGCGTTCGTCTTTCGGACAGCTGACACTCAAACAGTTTTACAGAAAGTTCTACAATGATTTTGGCATATTAATATATATATTTGGAAAGCTAACTTCGATACGCTTCTTTAAAAAAATAGAAGATTAATCAGAGTCTTGAGCTAGGAGTTATGACATTTCTAAGTTGCTCTGGCTACTAAAAACGTGGATAAAAATTATGACAAATTTGGGTTGTTTTGGACAAAAGAAACACATACTAACTATATTATATAGGATACTAACTAGATTATCTAACTCACTAACTTAACACTAACACATCCACACTCTATCACATACACACAAGATACATATCAATATATATATATATATACAAAAAACCTCAAATCAGTCCACATCCATAAATATAATGGTGTTTCATGCATGGGGGACACCAAACCAATCCCAGACTCCTAAAGAGGACTCAAAAGAGCCTTTAAAATATTCCTAATGGTGGTTCATGCATGGGAGTGATTCCTATGGGTTCAAAACTAACAAATATGCAAGAGAAAGATGAAATAGAGAAGGTTTAGAGAGAGATACCTTTGATTTCCAATGAACAACCCAAAGGACACGAATCCGACATAGACTCTTCTAGCAAATGGACACCCCTCCTTGCTCTTGGCTCCATAATCCTTGTAGAGAGAGATACGTATTGGGAGTTTATTCGTCGCTAGCAACGGAAATTTTTCGTCGCTAAGATGTCGGTACTAACTTAGCGACAGACTAGCGACGGACTCTGCGACGTATATTAAAATTTTATTATGCATAAAAAATCGGTCGCTACGAGGTCGCTATTTTGTCGCTATTTAGCGATGGATTATCTTCCGTCGCTAAAGTCAGTCGTTATTTATCAGTATCTTTGTAGTGGATGCTAGTTTTTGGATCGTCTTTCGCTTCGTTCGACTCTTCCATCGTTGTTATGTATTCTCTCTTTTTGTTAGTAGTGGATTTGTCTCCATCCAACGTTTTGTACAAATGACTTTAATAAGTTGATTTTATGATATATTGGTTTGTGGATGAGATTAGTTTCATGGTTACGGCATTTTACAGCTTATGTATACATATGAGGTTTCCGTATATTGGAGTATGCTTCGTATGTATGCAGCTGGCATGTCTACGTACTTGGTCCTAAGTATTTTGGGACTGGGGCGTTACAACGTCTGCTACTCCATCGCCGGTCGAGCTATAGATGACCGTAGTTGGTGGTCTTTAGCAGGGTACGTACTATGGTACGGAATCCTACGATACCTATTTGGCAACAAAGTCATCCAGGGCTCCCTTTGTTAGTGTGCACTCCTCATCGCAGGCTTCGTAGGCGTTGGCGCGAGTCCAAGAGATTATGGAGCAAGTCGTCGAGTTACGTGAGGAGATGAAGCGGAGGTCGAACCTACCCCATACCGCTCAGAGAGACGATCTAGTGCTCACTGTACGTTTTGATGCGCTCGAGCGTAGCATTATGGAGCTTCTGAGTATGAGAACGGATGTACTGCAAAGCAACCGAAGGGTGATATATGCCATGGATGCTTGACTGCGAGCATTGGAGTAGGGAATTCCACGTGGTCTACCGCCAAAGTCCACTGCTCCAACCGATTCTACTCTACCGCTGACGACTCCGCTGCCGCCATTATCGTCAGATCCGGTGAAGTTATCGCAGGAGATGTATGAGTACCTGCTGGCTAGAGGCGGTCATCCTCCTCCTCCTGTCGATGATCATTAGTATTTTTTTCATGATTGTGTGTTGGCCCATTGTTGGGTATTTGTGTAGACTTTTTTTTTACCGGTGTATTTAGACCTATTGGCGCCGAGTTTTACCGGTGTTTGTACAAACAATTGAGGATGCTAGATTTATTTTTTCATTTTGGATGCTCGATGATTCATTTTTCCATTTTTTATGTGTTTGTGTAAACTATTTGTGTTGGATGATTGATTCTTATTTATGCTATTGTTGGATTGTTCTTTTTATGTTGTTGGATCTCATATATGCAGGGTTGAATTGTTCTTCTTTTGTTCTGCTATATTTTTTTAAATTTTTTTTCCAGATTAGCGACGTTGAATGACGTACGCTAAACGTCGCTAATCAGTATCGGAACGTCGCTAACTTCAGTATCGGAACGTCGCTACCATGTATAGGAACGTCGCTAAATGTCGCCAAAGTACGAACATGGCAGTCACTACCAAGCGTAGCAAAACGTCGTTGTTGCGTCGCAATTTGGCGATGTTCTTATACTCTGTCGGTATACGTCCCTGTTTCAGCGACGTCATCTACGTCACTAAAAACATCGCCGTTGTGATGTTTTACGACGTAGTAACCATCTGTGACTATGTAAACAACGGCACCATTTATTCGTCACTAATTCCATCGCTAATTTGTATTAGCAACGTTTTGGGCCTATCTATCAACGCCAGTAGACGTCGCTAAAATCACTTATCCAGTAAAACCATACTACCAAAATACCACATGGTTGGTGATGAAGAACAAAAGCTTCTTGAACAAAACAAGGGCTCGAACTCTTCCAAGACCGCAAAATCATAGGAGAACTCCAATCATCCACTTTTTCTCCATCACTCGGATCAACCATGTACTGTCCTTGTTTTACAACCATTGATGGAAGAATTATACAACGTGGGTGCACTTAATAAGCATGAAACTGTAGGTCCTAAAAAAAATCAAGTTGCACACATCAACAAAGTCAGAAAATCAAAAAATACAACTTTCAGATGAATTACGCAGAAATCAGATTGTGCATCCTTCAGATTGCGCAGGATAGATTGTGCACACTTTCAAGTGCGCAGGCTGATGTGGCAAATCACCATCATTACCTGACATAAATCAAATCTTCTGACAACTGACAGCACGGAGAACGAGGCGACCGTTCGTTTAATCGTGCAGCACGACGCTCGAGGACAGCTGGCAACGCAATCCATGTTAGCGCAATCTATGTTGGCGCAATCCATTTCCTGCGTAATCTAAGTTGGCGCAATCCAAAGTCTGCGCAATTCAATGTGCGCGTTCTATCAACACAAATGACAAAATACACGTGGCATTCATGCCATCAATAGTTCATTTTGTGGCAACTATCTATGCATGATCATGCACATTTCAATCAAAAGATGCCATATGTCCAAAACAGTTAGCCCATGATTCAGCAACTGCCTGCGCAGTCTATTGCTGCGCAAACCAATTGCTGCGCAATCCATCATGCGCAGTCCAGAATAACTAAAAGTTAGTTATTTCTCAGAACTCTATAAATAGAGTTTCAAGTCTCCATTCAAGGGGATCAATAATCAATAAATCAGAGATCAGAGTTCAGAGACTTCAGGAGTTCTTGCCCAAGTGCTGCTGCATTCTTCCGAGGCTTTTGCCTTCAACTTTCGAGGCTTTTTGCCTTCAATTCCAGAGTTGTCTTCAACTTCAGAGGCTCCGTCTTCAGAGTTCACATCGTCCAAGGGATAAAGCAATCGTCATCTAGATTGGATTCCTAAAGTTATACCATTCCCAGAATTCAAATTATAATCTTTTACAAAGTTTGTATCAATAAAGTTCTTCAACTTTTGTTTTTGCAAACAAAATGGCGACTCTGCTGGGGACGACTTTCTTCTCCGATGAGGAAGTGACAACTCAATATGACGTAGCGTCTATCAAAAAGACGTAGAAGACACTGGTTGTGAAGATCAACCAGACAGCCTACGAGTCTATGATCAACTCCAAGACCACTCCTCGCACTGCAACCACTGCTGCCACAAGCAAAGTGCGCCCAGTGTGGGTCCCAAAGACTGCTGCGCATTCTGTTAATGCTGACAGCAAGTCTTCTGCGCAGTCTGTCTGCAAGACTGCTGCGTAGTCCAAAGCTTCTGTCATCAAGCTGGCTGCACAATCTGTCTCTGCTACTGATGCGCAGTCTGCTATGGCCAGTGCACAAAAGACTTCATATGCTGCCATGGCTAAGTGTAAAGTCCCTATACCTCTGGCGCAGTTGGCTGCCAATCTTCCTGCACAAACCAACA
This sequence comes from Iris pallida, assembly GCA_029216955.1. Lineage (NCBI taxonomy): Eukaryota > Viridiplantae > Streptophyta > Magnoliopsida > Asparagales > Iridaceae > Iris > Iris pallida. The sequence goes on from JANAVB010004800.1 coordinate 18,893,678, forward strand.
CTCCAGCAACCAGAGTGCACCCTAAGCATTCTGTGGCAAGAACTCCTGATGCGCAAACCACAGTCTCTGTGGCCAGAACCAATGTACCATCAACCCATGCACAAAGCATGCCTGTGCAATCCAAGAGTGACAGCCTTTTGGCTAAACTCTCTTCTTCTCACAACAAAGGGAGAGATTCTGTTCCTCCTCTCAAACATTCTATTGCTCTTGCGCAATCCACTGGGGGTAGTCCTTTGGCTATTCCTCATTCTCTTCAAAATAAAGGAAAAGACCCGTTGGTCTTTTTTCAAACTTCCTTGTCCCATGACTTGGAAGACAACAGAGGGAAACGCTCTTTAGCTCACCCTTCTTCGCAAAAAAAAGGAAAAGGTCCTTTGGTCTTTTCTCAATCTTTTTCAGTTTTTACCGAAGAAGATCAATCTGAACGTGCCTCAGCACCAATCAGTACTAGAACTCTTTCAAACAAGGATTCTTCTTTCCTTTATAACAAGAGAACTTGTACTGACCAAAGAGGTATTCTGCCTACCCCGGTAGCAGAATTCCAGGACCTCCCGACTCTCAAGATTTCCCGTTCCAGACAGGGAAAACTGTTAGTGTCTCAGACAGAAACCCCTGGGGGTGAATTTGCTGATCTTAGAACTTATCTCAACAGACCTACTTCGGTAAAACGCAAACAGCCAATGCCGAAGATTAAACATCATCAAAAACAAATCTCTAGGGTTAAAAATCCTGACACTTATGCCAATGAAGTGAGCACTTCCCTGTATACTCAAGGGACTAAATATTTGAAGAATCGAAATCATGTTCCGAATGTTATCAAAGAACAGATTCCTCAGAGTTTTCCTCGTCCTGTTGTTGTTCCTGATCTCCGAGAACATCTTAGACAGAAGAGGGATACTATCCCGACATCTTCAGTTCAACCATATGATCATCATTGCAACCACAAAGTCATCATCCAATGTTGTTGTCAAACAACAAAACGATCTGTCTTCGATCGTCTGACTTTTGCTAAATCTGAACCTATGTCAGAGGAAGATGAAGTCTTGTATGCTTCTGTCAACATGACTTCTCAAGACACTGGGGGTAGAAGATGCTCTAAGCACGGTAAAACTCGTAAGCCAAGCCAGCGGTATTTAGAATTACTCCAAGAATCTTCTGAAGGAGTGTTTCGACATACCCGTTCTCGAAGCCGAGATACAATCGGTCAAAGGAATCTTCCTCAAAATCCTTTAGGTTATCTTCCTACCTCTCAGTCAGGAGATGATTCTTTCTCCGACTATGATGCATACATCGAAAGCTCTGAACAGACAGTGTCTTCCACTGTACCAAGAGAAGTGACAGCTTATGTTGTCACTGATGATCCAGATGCTTCAACTTCAGCAAATCAAGAACAAAGAATTGCTGTACTGGAAGACAAGCTAAAAACCATGGCTGAAATGGTTGCCAGTATGCATTCTATCATTGTGGCACAACATGCTACACCACCAACTGCACCTACTGCGAGTCCAGAGATTATAGCATCTTCGGTACCTGCCAATACTGGGCTGGAGGTAGTGTCTTCTCAAATGCCTCCTGTACAAGTACAAGTTCAAACTACACCTAGTCAGTCAGGGGCTGGGGGTAGTGCTTACAATGCTGTTCCTCCTCCTACCATTCTAACTCAACCTGCTCCTTCTTCGTCATCAGAAGACGCCAATGAAGCTGTCAAACTCTTGTGAAGCCAGTTCGAAGCTTTCAAAGAGAGAGACAACTTGCAAAGATTGGGGATCAAGCAGCCCTATCCAGTTGAATGGAAGGAAGTCCCGTTTCCACCAAAGTACAAGATCCCAACAATCTCTTTGTTCGATGGCAGTACCTCACCAAGCCAATTCATCAATCATTTTGAGGTAATAACCGTTCAACTTCAGCCAAATGACGCTCTTCTTACCAGAGTGTTCATCGGTTGTTTAGCCGGCGTAGCATATGATTGGTACAGAAGTTTGCCCGATGGTTGTATCACTTCTTTCTCAGGTCTCAAGCAAATCTTCCTGGAACGGTTCTATGAAGGATTTAACGACATGACTATGTCGGCTCTCAACAAAATCAAACAGAAACACAATGAAACTGCTGAGAGTTTTATCGAACGGTTCCGCCGTGAAGCTTTGAAAATGCCTTCCGGAACTCCAGCTGCTGTCACTATTGATACTTGTAAGGCAAATCTTTTGCCTATCATCAGTATGTGGACGGGATCTACCCAATTCCAAGATTAGCCTTCGTTCATCGTCAATGCCAAAGCTGCTGAAGTGAGTGCCGAGAAGTTCAAACAATTGGGGGTACAGTTGTCTAATCCTGATCGAGATGAACACGAGACGTCAGGTGGTGGCAAACGCCAGAACAACCGCAAAGCAGAAGAGACTTTGAACATCAATTTGAATAAGAATAAAAAATCTTTGGCTGTCAATGTGGTTCCGCCTACATCCACTCCTACTTCTTCTGTACCTCCACCGAGGGAACCTCGTCCGAAAGTAGAATATTCCTTTGACGAGAATGACACTGCAAGCATCTTTGAATGTTTACTCAAAAGCAATAAGATTCAACTCCCCGATCCAAAGAAACCTGATGAAGTCGGTAAAATAGATCATCCTAAATACTGTGTCTACCACAGGTTCATTGGACATCCTACTCGAGCATGTCACGTGCTTAAAGGCAAAATTCAAGAGCTTGTCAATGCTGGTGTCGTTACTCTGCAACAAGATTAGAAGACTGTTACTGCAAATATGGTTTCAGTCCAGTTTGGTGACTTTCCTCCGCAGATGATATCGCACGGTGTCATTCCTATTCCCAAAGCTACTCTTGAGATTGAGAATCTTCCGCCTCCACCAAGTGAAGGTCTTGTTCCCTTGTCTCTTGACAACGGCAAAATTATGTGGATCCATCCAGATCTTGCTTCCGAGTTCGAAGTTTCCTCTTCTTCTAAGAAGAAAGACTGCTCCAAAAGAAAGACAAAGACTTGCAACATGGTGTCTTTTGAACCCATCGTTGACGAAGAAATTCTGCTAGGCACCAGATCAGGGAAAGCTTACTTGAAAGATCATTCTGAGGTTCAAGAGAATCCTACTTCTTCTTCTGAACCTGTTCCAATACAATCTACTTCCTCTGAAGAAATTCCTTCTACATCTTCACCAGTCGTAGTACCTATTCCTCCCAAACCGGTGGTTGCTGACAAAGGCAAGCAACAAGTCCGCTTCGACAAACCCCTGAAGAAATCATCTCCTACAGGACTTAAAAAGCCATACAACTTTGATATATTGGCACAACTAGTCAATACACCAGCTAGGCTATCAATCTTCGAGCTCTTGCGCCTTTCCAAGGAGACTCGAAAAACTCTAAGTGAAGCCCTGATGCAGGCTGAAACTTGTCTAACTCTTCTCAAAAAGCCAGAATCAGAACCAGTTTCTTGCAGTCATTGTCATAATGTCCTGGAGTTGATTCCAGACATCACTTTCACTCAGGATGATATGCTGCTGGAGGATAATAGACATGATCGTCCTCTATACTATACAGGGTATGTCGATTCGATGAAAGTCGATCGTATCCTGATAGATCCAGGGTCTGCACTTAGCATCATGCCAAAAACAATGCTAGACGCGTTGAAGATACCAGTGCATAGTCTTTCAAGTACAATCACCACTATCTTGGGATTCAACCAAGGCATGAGTGAACCTTTGGGCAAGATCCGCCTAAAACTCCAAATAGGCAATCTTCGCACAAAGGTGACCTTTTATATCATAGACAATCATGGTTGTTCTTACAATGCTCTCCTGGGAAGACCCTTTCTCCATGAACATAATGTCGTTCCATCAACTCTTCATCAATGCTTCAAATATATTGATGACAAAGGAGAAGTTCACAAAGAAGTTGCAGACCTTTATTCTTTCAAGGGCGTCGAAGCGTATTGCAACGATGCTCGCTTGTATAAGAAAGAATTTATAAAAGTGGTATTGGCCATGGATACTGAAGAAGATCAAGAAGCAGTGCCCAAAGACACTCTTATTATACCTGTTAAAGGGCGTGTTTCTCATCCTCAGTCTTCTAAACCACTGGCTATTCACTTGCCAGTCCAAAAGAAATCAGTTGATGCTGATAAAAATCAAAGGGAGCTCACCTCTTCTGAGCCACTTGTTATCGACTTACGTCGTAACAAAGACAAAAAGCTGTCACGCCCCAGCACCAGAATCCTGGAGAGCGGGGGCAGACATAGCCAGCTACGTATATGAAATGGAATCCATCTCGCTATACGGTCACGGCTGTCTAGATACATGAGGGTTTAACTACAAGCCAGCAGTCTCTTAAGGTCATGAACAAGCCTATTGTCTCAATCACAAGCAAGTAAGTAAAAGTTACAAGATGTATGATCATTAAATATACAATAATAAGGCGTCCCAAATATTACATATTTAGCTGATCATGAAGCTAGTCGTACAAAATGTCAGGACTAGCAAGAGTTTTAGTCATACATGATCAACCCTAGGATCTGTTAATCATGTTACAGCCCGTAGGCAGACAGTAAGTAAGTGCAACCGAGCTAAACAGGTGCTTGTCGGCTAAACGCCTCAAAAGAATATTTTTACAATAGAGTGGGAGAGCCAAAAATAACCCACTCATTGCCAGGATTCCTTCTAGTGTTCACCATCTGGCAGGAAGGTCGGTAGATCCTCTGGAGCTGCTCCGAAATCTGGCCACACAAAACCAGCTGGGTCAGACCCCAGAAAGAGCAAGTGCCACAAAAGAAGCTTCACTTAAGAACTAAAACCAGCAATCAGCACAGGAATATAAATATAAATAAAATAAGGACTGGAATAAAAGGAAACATACCAGGATGATATACGACGAGATAACCATGGAACTATTCAGATAGCCAGGTTACAACCCGTAAACCAAACAAGGACCGGGGTTGTAACCCTTCGTCTGAACGGAGCTTGGTTTCTCACCATTTATCGGTAAAATAAATACAAGGATTCTGGTTATTCAATAGTCTGGAACAGGGTCAGGGCAAGACTAGACTGGTTAGACTCTATCTAATCACTTCACGGCCAAGCAAGAACTACGGCTTGATACTTTAACTAACTAGGGTTGTCACAAGCCTAATTACTAACAAGATGCAGTGAGATTATTCCACAGCCACAAGCCCTGCAGACCATCCAAGTTACCCAGGTTGAAATTAGGGGTTGAATTCAGGTGGGTACATCGTCCAGAAAACGCATGTACCCTTAAGCAGTTTGAAGGGTGCAACACATGACAGTGTGCTGGAAATGTGCCCTACTCGACGGCAGGCTACAGATCCCAAGCGCACCCAGGTAACGGGATTGCCTGTAGCTGGAAAATCTCTTCATGACTAGTGTATTATCTAGTTATTAGCCTTAGTCCATTTTAGTGGGTACTTCTGACCGTGGTACTCAGGAGTCCCATCCTAGACATGATGCAAGACAGGACTGGATTATTTGTACAAGCACAATCGTCCACGGTGTCCAGGTTATTTATACAGGTTATGTCATGTCAGGTAGCCGTCGCAACAGCTTATCAAGATATAACATGTCAGGTCTATCGTGTCAAGTATACTTGTCAGGAGCGCGCCACGACGGGCCACTATCAAGTCATGTCAGGTTATTATGTCAGGAGTGCACCACTACGGGTCACTATCGTGTCATGCTCAGGTATCATTTCCAAACATATTAAACAAATCCATGATTATCAAGTTCATGACAAAAGGCGTAAGGATATAAAATGGACGTTAAATATCTAATAAAATATCAATATACAGGGCTATAGAAGATCAAGGGTAATCAGGCTACGCTCTAGCCAGGCTACGCTCAGGCTAGCATACGCTCAGGTCTGCGTACCAGAGGATCCATACACTTCCAATGGGAAGCGTACGCAAGGGTCAGCGTACACAAGGGCACGCTCAAGCTACAGGTCAGCGTACGCTCAAGCTAGCGTACGCTCAAGACTGCGTACGCTCAAGACTGCGTACGCTCGAGCTAGCGTACGAAAGGGGCCAGCATACGCCTAGCGTACCAAGGCACGCGTACGCTCAAGCTAGCGTATGCTCAAGACACGCTGCCAACAGGCAGCGTATCAAGGTGAGCGTACGCTCACTAAAGAGCAGCGTACAAAGGCTAGCGTACGCTCGCTAAAGAGCAGCGTACGAAGGCTAGCGTACGCTCGCTAAAGAGCAGCGTACGACTCAGCGGCATAAGCTAAAAAGCTAGCTCATTGTTCACTGTCTTCTCCAAATGGCAAGAACAGCAAGAACTCTAAAGTTGAATCTAAGCTTCAATTGTCCAAATCTTGGTCAAAATAAGTCCGAATCCAACTTTCCAAAGGTCAAAATTGGGTAGAATGAAATTCTCTAAAACATGGAACCATCAAAACTTGAAAACAAGCAAGTTTAATAGATCAAAACACCAAAAATCCAAAAATAGCAAAACTTTAGATCTACACGAATTAAAGCCTCAAAATGGAAAATGACAAGTTCTAATGTGGTTTAGAATCATGAGGAGAAGCTAATGAAACCATCAAAAGGAGTTCTCTTGTGGAAGCAAGTTGCACTTGCCTATGGTGTTCTTGGTTGGTGGAGAAGAGTAATGGTAGGGGAAGGAGAAGTAAATGAGAATTATGGAGGAGAGAGAAGGTTGGTAGGGATAATAAAGAGGGGGGGTTGTGGTGGAAATGAAGGAGAATCATAGGCTAAGGTGTTCCACCCTTGGCCCATGATGAACCAAGCATTGGGCCGGCCGAACCAAGCCAACCCAAATCGAGAGTTAAACCAAGCCGAGAGCTAAACAAGGAATAACACAAGAAAAGACACGTACACGTATTTCCAAAATACGTAATACGAATCACAGGCATTACAACTCTACCCACCTTAAAAGAATTTCGTCCTCGAAATTTAATTAAGAGGCTAGAGGGACAAGAACAAGCTACACTATTCGCAGACAATTATACTAGGCAATCAATCAATCATGCAAGCAAGGAATTGATGGCATGAGGCATAAGAAAGACATTATACCTCATGAGTTAAACAAGTCGGGATATCGTGATCGGATATCATCCTCACGCTCCCACGTTGACTCCCCCAAAGAGTGATAACCCCAAGCAACTCGGACTAACTTGATAGTCTTGTTCTTGAGGATCTTCTCTCTTCGATCCAATATAGACACGGGCCTCTCCTCACACGAAAGGTTGGTACCAACAACCAATTCTGAATGATCCAGGATGTGGCTCGGGTCCGGGATGTACCGTCGTAATTGGGATACATGGAACACGTCATGCACCTCGCTTAGCGACGGTGGAAGAGCGAGACGATAGGATACATCTCCTACTCGCTCCAGAATGTCGAACGGTCCTATATACCTAGGACTAAGCTTGCCCCGTACGCCGAAACGAATGATGCCACGGTTAGGCAAAATCCTCAGGAATACATGATCGCCGACCGAGAACTCGAGAGGGCGCCGATGAGAATCGGCCCAATGGCGCTGGCGATCTTGGGCAACTCGAAGGTGATCTCTGACTTGCCTGACCACCTCAACTGTCTGGGCAATCATTTCTGGACCAAGCATCTGTCTCTCTCCAACATCATCCCAGGCTAGCGGGGATCTGCACTTCCTACCATACAGTGCCTCGAACTGTGCCATCTGGATACTGGTCTGGAAACTGTTGTTGTACGAGAATTCCACCAGGTGCAGGTGATCTTCCCATGAACCACCGAAGTCAAGTGTGCAAGACCGCAACATGTCTTCAAGAGTCTGGATCGTACGCTCCGACTGGCCATCCGTCTGCGGGTGATATGCTGAACTGAACTGGAGATGAGTCCCCAAACTCTCTTGCAAGCTACGCCAAAAGTACGACGTAAATCTTGAATCTCGGTCCGAGGTGATACTGACTGGCACACCGTACAATCTGACAATCTGCCTGAGGTACATCTCTGCTAACTGAGCTGTCGACTGACCAACTCTGAATGGAAGAAAGTGAGCCACTTTCGTAAGCCTGTCAACTATAACCCAAATAGCATCTCTACCAGCTGGGGATCTAGGTAATCCAGTCACGAAATCCATGGTCACATGCTTCCACTTCCATTCTGGAATCGATAAGGGCTGAAGAAGTCCAGCCGGTCTCTGATGTTCGGCTTTAACTTGTTGGCAAACCAAACACCGAGAGACAAACCGAGCTATCTCCCGCTTCATGCCATTCCACCAGAAGTGCTGACGGATATCATGGTACATCTTCGTACTGCCAGGATGGATGGAATACTGAGAACTGTGCGTCTCTGACATGATCTCCTGTCTGATATCTCCATTGGGTACACAAAGATGCTTACCATGTCGAAGTGTACCATCCTCATGAATGCATAACTCTGGTCTTCGTCCTGCCTCGCACTCTGCTCTGATTCGCTGAAGCTTGGAATCTGCCGATTGCGCCATCCGGATCCTCTCAACTATGGTGGACTGAACTTGCATACTGGCCATCAAGGCCACACTGGAAGGGAGAACGACTTCAATACCCATCTTCTGAAGATCTGCTAACAGCTCTGGTTGCGCTGTTAGGAAATAAGCTCCGGCTCTCCGGCTCAATGCATCTGCTACGACATTGGCCTTCCCAGGATGATACTGCAGGTTGACATCATAATCCACAAGAAGCTCCAGCCATCTCCTCTGACGCATGTTAAGATCCTTCTGGGTGAAAACATACTTCAGGCTCTTGTGGTCGGTAAAAATCTCCACCCTATCTCCGTACAAGTAGTGCCTCCACAACTTAAGTGCAAACACCACTGCTGCCAGCTCCAAGTCATGGGTTGGGTAATTCCTCTCATGATCACGAAGTTGTCGTGATGCATAAGCTATCACCTTCCCATGCTGCATCAGAACACATCCTAAACCTCTGCCTGAAGCATCATAATACACTGAGAATCCTCCGGTTCCATTTGGAAGCGTGAGAATAGGAGCTGTTATCAGGCCTCGCTTCAACTGCTCAAAAGAACTCTGACACTCTGCTGTCCAAGCAAACTGTGCATCCTTGCGGGTCAACTGGGTCAATGGCGCTGAAATCCGAGCAAAGTCTGAAATAAATCGCCGATAATAGCCAGCCAATCCAAGGAAACTGCGAACTTTTGCAACGGTACTAGGTACTGGCCATGACTCAATAGCTACAATCTTCTGGAGATCCACTTTTACCCCTCCTCTGGTGATGATATGACCCAAGTACGAAATACGGTCGAGCCAGAACTCGCATTTACTGAACTTGGCATATAACTGGTGCTCTCTGAGGATCTGAAGAACTATACGGAGATGCTGCTCATGCTCCGCCTCACTCTTACTGTAGACCAGGATGTCATCCAAGAACACAATCACAAACTGATCCAAGTAAGGCATGAAGATGCGATTCATGAGGTCCATGAATACTGCCGGCGCATTGGTTGCTCCAAAAGGCATAACAAGGAACTCCCAATGCCCATATCTCGATCTAAAAGCTGTCTTCGGGATGTCCTGCTCTCTGACTCTGATCTGATGATAACCTGAGCGCAAATCAATCTTCGAGAATACTGATGCCCCTTTGAGTTGATCAAACAAGTCATCTATCCTCGGAAGAGGGTATCTGTTCTTGATTGTCACTGAGTTCAAGGTACGATAATCAACACATAACCTGTACGTACCATCCTTCTTTTTCACAAGAAGCATCGGGGCTCCCCAAGGCGATCCACTAGCACGAATGAATCCCTTGGTTCTAAGCTCTTCAATCATCTTATACAAGATCTCCAACTCTGATGGCGCCATCCTGTAGACTATCTCTGACACTGGAGCCGTTCCGGGAATCAAGTCTATAGTGAACTCGATCTCCCGCTCCGGAGGCATACCTGGAAGCTCCTCTGGAAAAACATCTGGGAACTCATCCACTATCCTGGGCAACTGAACTGCTGCTACTGCCATCCGCAATACTGGAGGAGATGACTCAACCTAACCTCGAGAGAAAGAAAACTCCGGCTCTCCTGGAATGCTAAAAACAACCCTACCAATATGGCAGTCTATCCTAGCATACTGGTTCCTCAACCAATCCATCCCTAAGACCACATCATAATCGGCCATCGGGAACTCTATCAACCTAGCGGGGAATTCTCTACCGCTAACTACGATCCGACACGAGGAAAACACTCTATCTACTCCCACAAGTCCGTTACCAGTAAGTATATTGAGCCTTACTGATAATGACTCGGGCTCCAATCCTACCCGTGTCGCAAATCGTGCAGACATAAAAGAATGCGATGCACCAGAATCAAATAAAGCTGAAGCTGGGAAGGAGTTGACGAGAATAGTACCTGCCGCTGCCTCACCTGGTGCCAATCCTTCCTCCATGGTCATCACCATAGCCTGACCATGCCTCGGGGGGCTTGTCCCCTCTGCTGAATTCCTTGCTGCCTATTCTGACTCAAGGCCTGGGCTTGCGCATACTGCTGGGGGCTCTGCTGCTGAAACGCCTGGGACTGAGGCGGCAAGGGCCTCGGCAATGGATACTGCTGCTGCTGCTGCTGGACCGGTGCGGGTCCTCTCACCGAAGAACTAGAAAGGTGGGACGAGGATGAACCACCCCTGTTTGGGCAGGATCCAACCCTATGGTCTGGTGCTCAATAAGCCAGACATAATCCCTGTGCCCTGCGACATTCTGCCACCACATGGCCTGGCTTCCCACAATGAGAATAACCTACTGCGGAAGATTGCTTCTGCTTCTGCTGCTGCTGAGGGTGCGTCGGAGTTGAATGCTGAACCGACGTCACTGAGGCCGCTCGCCTCGGAGTTCCAATAGTCAAGGCCCTGGCTGCCGGGGCCGGTGCTGAAGACTGATTCATCTGGCCGTGAGATCTCTTTCGACCTCCGGCCCTATCCACAATCCTCTGGGAGGTATACTCATGCCTCCGGGCTGCTCTCAAGACTGCATCAAAAGTCTGATGCTCAAACTGCTCAACTGCCAACAAGATCTCCAGGTGAAGTCCCTGCTGGAACCGCTGGGCTCTATCATACTCGGTTGCCACCAAAGTGGGAGCAAACCGACTGAGTCTGGAAAACCCGGCCGCATATCCGTCGACCGTCCTGCCACCTTGCTTCAGATTGGTAAACCTCGTCTGTAGATCATACCGAGCTACAACATCAAAATATTTGGTCCAAAATCTCTCCCGGATTACTGCCCAAGCAATGGGTGCTGCTAATCCAACGGCCTGCGCTGCCCACCAGCTGCGGGCAAGATCTAATAGCTGTAGGCGCACAACTGCCACCTTCTCATTCTCTGGGGTCCTGGCTGCTTCTAGAATCACTTCTGTGTCCTAAAGCCATGCATCTGCCGTGATAGCATCTTCACTACCATCGAAGAAGGGAGGGTTCAAGCGCTTGAAGCTGTTGGCAGCGCTGTTACCCTGATGACCACCCCGGGTCAAAGCATCCGTCACTGCCTGGTGCAAGGCATCTCCATGCCGGTCTTGGGAAGCTATCAAGGTCCTGACGAGTCCTACCAAAGTGCCGTCATCATATTCTACAGGTTGAACTGGCTGGACTGGTGGCTCTCCGCCAGAAGGCACGACTCTGGAGGCTACTCCGGAATGCTGGGCTTGATCTCTAGGTTGCTGCTGGTCCGCGGGAGGTGCTCCGCCTTGCTGATCGGTCGGGTCAGGTACTATGCCGCTGAAGAAGACGACATAGGAAACAATAAGGAAGGACCAGGACAGAGCAACGATACAAGCATATGATTAGGACAAGAATCCAGGGATTCAGAAGATACAAGCAGAGATCAAGGACGAATACTGATTGAGACATCTATTCTGTACACCCTCACATATCTTGATTACAAGACCTGCATGGGCCACCACTTAAACCATGTCACGCCCCAGAACCAGAATACTGGAGAGCGGGGGCAGACATAGCCAGCTACGTATATGAAATGGAATCCATCTCGCTATACGGTCACGGCTGTCTAGATACATGAGGGTTTAACTACAAGCCAGCAGTCTCTTAAGGTCATGAAGAAGCCTATTGTCTCAATCACAAGCAAGTAAGTAAAAGTTACAAGATGTATGATCATTAAATATACAATAATAAGGCGTCCCAAATATTATATATTTAGCTGATCATGAAGCTAGTCGTACAAAATGTCAGGACTAGCAAGAGTTTTAGTCATACATGATCAATCCTAGGATCTGTTAATCATGTTACAGCCCGTAGGCAGACAGTAAGTAAGTGCAACCGAGCTAAACAGGTGCTCGTCGGCTAAACGCCTCAAAAGAATATTTTTACAATAGAGTGGGAGAGCCAAAAATAACCCACTCGTTGCCAGGATTCCTTCTAGTGTTCACCATCTGGCAGGAAGGTCGGTAGATCCTCTGGAGCTGCTCCGAAATCTGGCCACACAAAACCAGCTGGATCAGACCCCAGAAAGAGCAAGTGCCACAAAGGAAGCTTCACTTAAGAACTAAAACCAGCAATCAGCACAGGAATATAAATATAAATAAAATAAGGACTGGAATAAAAGGAAACATATCAGGATGATATACGACGAGATAACCATGGAACTATTCAGATAGCCAGGTTACAACCCGTAAACCAAACAAGGACCGGGGTTGTAACCCTTCGTCTGAACGGAGCTTGGTTTCTCACCATTTATCGGTAAAATAAATATAAGCATTCTGGTTATTCAATAGTCTGGAACAGGGTCAGGGCAAGACTAGACTGGTTAGACTCCATCCAATCACTTCACGGCCAAGCAAGAACTACGGCTTGATACTTTAACTAACTAGGGTTGTCACAAGCCTAATTACTAACAAGATACAGTGAGATTATTCCACAGCCACAAGCCGTGCAGACCATCCAGGTTACCCAGGTCGAAATTAGGGGTTGAATTCAGGTGGGTACATCGTCCAGAAAACGCATGTACCCTTAAGCAGTTTGAAGGGTGCAACACATGACAGTGCGCTGGAAATGTGCCCTACTCGACGGCAGGCTACAGATCCCAAGCGCGCCCAGGTAACGGGATTGCCTGTAGCTGGGAAATCTCTTCATGACTAGTGTATTATCTAGTTATTAGCCTTAGTCTATTTTAGTGGGTACTCCTGACCGTGGTACTCAGGAGTCCCATCCTAGACATGATGCAAGACAGGACTGGATTATTTGTACAAGCACAATCGCCCACGGTGTCCAGGTTATTTATACAGGTTATGTCATGTTAGGTAGCCGTCGCAACAGCTTATCAAGATATAACATGTCAGGTCTATCGTGTCAAGTATACTTGTCAGGAGCACGCCACGATGGGCCACTATCAAGTCATGTCAGGTTATTATGTCAGGAGTGCACCACTACGGGTCACTATCGTGTCATGCTCAGGTATCATTTCCAAACATATTAAACAAATCCATGATTATCAAGTTCATGACAAAAGGCGTAAGGATATAAAATGGACGTTAAATATCTAATAAAATATCAATATACAGGGCTATAGAAGATCAAGGGTAATCAGGCTACGCTCTAGCCAGGCTACGCTCAGGCTAGCGTACGCTCAGGTCTGCGTACCAGAGGATCCATACACTTCCAATGGGAAGCGTACGCAAGGGTCAGCGTACACAAGGACACGCTCAAGCTACAGGTCAGCGTACGCTCAAGCTAGCGTACGCTCAAGACTGCGTACGCTCGAGCTAGCGTACGAAAGGGGCCAGCGTACGCCTAGCGTAACAAGGCACGCGTACGCTCAAGCTAGCGTATGCTCAAGACACGCTGCCAACAGGCAGCGTATCAAGGTGAGCGTACGCTCACTAAAGAGCAGCGTACGAAGGCTAGCGTACGCTCGCTAAAGAGCAGCGTACGAAGGCTAGCGTACGCTCGCTAAAGAGCTGCGTACGAAGGCTAGCGTACGCTCGCTAAAGAGCAGCTAATGAAGAAGGATGTATCTTTTATTTGGACTGAAGAATGTCAACAAGCATTCGACGTCATCAAATGATATCTCATGAACCCACCAGTATTGGTGCCACTAATCTCAAGCATTCCATTCTTAATGTACGTCCGTGCTATGGATCATTCATTGGGTGCTTTACTCGCCCAAAAGAACAAAGACGGTCATGAACAAGCTATCTACTATCTCAGTCGTACTATGATTGGTGCTGAACACCGTTATAGTCCGGTTGAAAAAGAATGTCTAGCCCTTATGTTCGCCGTTCAAAAGACAAGACATTACATCATAGGTCAAACCATTCATGTTATATCCCGAGTCAATCCTCTTCGGGTACTGATGAAGAAGCCTAGCACAATCAACTCTCGGCTTGCTACATGGGCTATCCTTCTAGCCCAATATGATATGGTATATATTCCTCAAAAATCTGTCAAAGGTCAAGCACTGGCAGATTTCTTGGCGGCTCATCCCGTACCGAAAACGTCCAAGCTTTACGATGAAATTCCAGACGAGACGTTGGAAGTCAACTTGATCTCTGAAGAATTTCCGACCTGGCGTCTATTCTTTGACGGAGCATCCAAAATCGGACCCAATGGTGCTATTGTAGCAGGAGTTGGAGTTGTTCTCGTTTCTCCAGAAGGATCAACTATCCAAAGATCTTACTCTCTAGATGAATCTTGCTCCAATAATGTAGCAGAGTACAATGCTCTACTTATCAGTCTTCAATTAGCCAAGCAATTGAATGTTGAATATCTCGAAGTTTATGGCGATTCTAAACTGGTTGTCAATCAGGTTAGAGGAACTTATGAAGTCCGTCATCAAGATCTGATACCTTATTTTGAGGCAGCAATCAACATGGCTACATTATTCAAAGATTTTTTTATTGAATATGTACGCCGAGCTTGCAATACTGAAGCAGATGCCTTAGCCAATCTTGCAGCAGTCTTAGCCGTTCATATCAGAAGACAACAAGTGGTGGTTATCTCTAATCGAGAATTGTTTTGTGTCGAAAACAATCGTAGCATCGAATTCAGTAATTTTGCTAAAATAAATGTTATCGATGAAGATTGGAGAACTCCTTTTATAGACTTCGTGGTTTATGACATACTTTCCGAAGATCCTAAGGAGGATACAAGTATTCGACGACGATCTCTACGATTCTACTACAACCAAACTACTAAAATCCTCTATCGACGGACTTACGACGGTCTTCTTCTACGATGTCTAGCTGGTGATGAAGCAAAACAAGTACTGCGTGAAGCTCATGACGGTGTCTGTGGAGCACATCAGCCCGGTCCTAAACTACAGGATCGCATCCGAAGAATGGGTTACTACTGGCCCTCTATGGTATCAGATGCCATCGAATATGCAAGAAAATATCGAGCTTGTCAAATCCATGCAGATTTCATTCATCAACCTTCAGAATTTTTACATCCGACAGCCGCTTCCTGGCCTTTTGAAGCTTGGGGCATGGATGTCATAGGTCCTATTAATCCTCCTTCTTCTAGAGGACATCGGTTCATTCTAGCAATAACAGACTACTTCTCTAAGTGGGCTGAAGCTATACCCTTGGCTGAATTCAAGACCAGTAGTGTCATCAACTTTGTCAAACACCATGTCATTTATCGATTTGGTGTCCCTCGACGAATCATTCATGACAACGGACCGCAATTCATCAGCCAGAAATTCATCAGATTCTGTGATGATCACCGGATTGACAATGTCGCCTCGACTGCTTACAATCCTGCCGCTAATGGTTTAGCTGAAACTTTCAACAAAACTATTATCAAGCTTCTCAAAAAGTTTGTATCCACTAACAAACGGAATTGGAGTGAAAAGCTTGGCGAGTGTCTATGGGCCTACCGAACTACGGTCCGCAACCCTAGAGGTTTTACACCTTTCTCTTTGGTATATGGCTGTGAAGCTGTTCTTCCTCTGGAACTTCAAATTCCTTCTTTAAGGATTTCCATTGCTAATGAGCTCACTACGGAGAATAATGATCTTCTTCGACTTCAAGAACTAGAGGCGCTTGATGAGAAGCGATTAATGGCTCAACAACATATTGAGTTATACCAAGCTCGCATTTCTAAGACTTTCAGCCGTAAAGTGAAGGTCAGAGCCTTTCAACAAGGAGAACTTGTTTTAACAGTCAGACATCCTATGATTATGACTCATATGAGCAAAGGCAAATTCGACGCAAAATGGGAAGGTCCTTACGTTATGAGTAAAGTTTTCTCAAATGGAGCTTATCAACTCTCAGAACTGGATGGACGAATTGCTATGATGCCTATCAATGGCAAATTCCTTAAAAAGTATTATGTGTAAATGTAAAAGCTTGTAAATCATCAGACAAATTCATGTTCATAAATAAAATTTTATTTCATCATGAATGATAGTACATGATATTAAGGAAGGTCACTATCATCCTTCTCTACATTGGGACGCGGACCACTGCCGTCCTTCTCAAAGACACGGTCAGCAAAAGAGCCGAGAACTTCCTTGCTGGAGCCCACGAGGAACTTGCAAGCAGCCAGCCTCATGGCCTCTTCTTCTTCAGTCTTTCCTGGTTCAAGCAAGAAGTCCAGAATATCTCGTGGTGGTTTTTGTGCAGACGAACCTTCGCCTGCCTCTGCCTGCTTTGATTGAACTGGATCGACAAGACGTTCTTCAACGTCTTCTTCAACCTTCGGGGCGAGTTCAGTCTTCTTGAGTGCATCTCCAGACGACATTTTTTATGTTGGAAAAGTGGAAGTGTTCCTTTCTGTTAAAATTCTGCTCTATTTATATGCAGAGATTATCCAAATGATGAAGCGATACATTCATCTGACGGTTCATCCGTTCATTTAATTCACTTGACGGTTCGTCCGTTCATTACGTTCATCCGATGGTTCACCCATTCACATTCATCCGACGGTTTATCCGTTCATTATCTCTTGACGGTTCATCCGTTCATTTAATTCACTTGACGGTTCGTCCGTTCATTACATTCATCCGATGGTTCACCCATTCACATTCATCCGACGGTTTATCCGTTCATTATCACCCGACGGTTCGCTCGTTCATTCATCATCACTTGACGGTTTATTCGTTCGTTATTTCCTATTTTGACGGTTTGTCCGTTCATTCCATCATTTGACGGTTTTCCCGTTCATCTCATATCCACATCAGCAACTTATCGTTTCGATTAAGTTGTCAATTGAGATAATTATGTTCAGTATATTCTGCCACGTCCATATTACCTCTGAGCAGATATAATGAATATAATTATTTTCTACAAAATCATCAAGAAATATATCATGTCTTGTACCTCTGAATATATTTTCTATCTCTATTATTTATATCTGAACAAGATATGCAATAAATAATAGAGCCACAGCAAAAATGTCTTTTATTTAATTGAAATATAAGACATTACAAAAATACATATATTTCAAAAGACATAAAGATACAAAATGTTCCACTAAGATGGAGGTATTATCAGATTGTCAATCTGCTGCTTGAGAGTCTGCAGCCGTTCTTCACGAGTGGACATCACCCTCCTTCTGGCTTCCTCCATCCCAGTTTCTTCATTAAAAGCCGGCATGGTCACCATTCTGCGGGTAATCTCAGCATTATGAGCTTCTACATATTCATCCCTCTCCTGAATCAGAATATTAAATTGCTGAGTTACAAGTTGATGATCAGCAACTTCCTCTTCTAACTCTTTCTGAAGACGAGCAATCGTCGGGGAGCCATCGGGATTGTCGGAGAAGGAAGGAGGAAAGAGCTAAGAAGTTTTTCTCTCAAAAGTACGAAGCAAACAAGTAAAGAATACTTCGAATGAATTGAAGAACTATTTATAGTTTTTCAAAGTCGAAACGGCCGCCTTAGATTGCGCCTAAAAATGGGCCAAACCCTCAGATTGCACAGACAGCTCATTATGCGCGCAAATTGGTTTCATATTCAAAATTCAAAGTATTTTGAAATTTTTAAATAAGTTCAACTTTCGAAAACTTTGAAGGGGGTCTTGTAGGTCCTAAAAAAATCAAGTTGCACACATCAACAAAGTCAGAAAATTAAGAAATACAACTTTCAGATGAACTGCGCAGAAATCAGATTGCGCATCCTTCAGATTGCGCAGGATAGATTGCGCACACTTTCAAGTGCGCAGGCTAACGTGGCAAATCACCATCATTACCTGACACAAATCAAATCTTCTGACAACTGACAGCACGGAGAACGAGGCGACCGTTCGTTCAATCGTGCAGCACGGCGCTCGAGGACAGCTGGCAGCACAATCCATGTTAGCGCAATCTATGTTGGCGCAATCCATTTCCTGCGCAATTTAAGTTGGCGCAATACAAAGTCTGCGCAATTCAATGTGCGCGTTCTATCAACACAAATGACAAAATACACGTGGCATTCATGCCATCAATAGCTCATTTCGTGTCAACTGTCTATGCATGATCATGCGCATTTCAATCAAAAGATACCATGTGTCCAAAACAGTTAGCCCATGATTCAGCAACTGCCTGCGCAGTCCATTGCTGCGCAAACCAATTGCTGCGCAATCCATCATGCACAGTCCAGAATAACTGAAAGTTAGTTATTTCTCAGAACTCTATAAATAGAGTTTCAAGTCTCCATTCAAGGGGATCAATAATCAATAAATCAGAGATCAGAGTTCAGAGACTTCAGGAGTTCTTGCCCAAGTGCTGCTGCATTCTTTCGAGGCTTTTGCCTTCAACTTCCGAGGCTTTTTGCCTTCAATTCCAGAGTTGTCTTCAACTTCAGAGGCTCCGTCTTCAGAGTTCACATCGTCCAAGGGATAAAGCAATCGTCATCTAGATTGGATTCCTAAAGTTGTACCATTCCCAGAATTCAAATTGTAATCTTTTACAAAGTTTGTATCAATAAAGTTTTTCAACTTTTGTTTTTGCAAACAGAAACTTACTACCAGAACAAGAAGAGGCATGTGGCTAGGAGCTG
Organism: Iris pallida; assembly: GCA_029216955.1. Taxonomy (NCBI): domain Eukaryota; kingdom Viridiplantae; phylum Streptophyta; class Magnoliopsida; order Asparagales; family Iridaceae; genus Iris; species Iris pallida. The sequence goes on from JANAVB010004800.1 coordinate 18,912,599, forward strand.
CAGGATATAGGAGCTGCAGTTGTAGATGGAATCCACAAAAGACAAATTCACAACTCTGATGGGCAACAACCAACAACAATGGGATCACTGTAACACTTATCAAAACCTGGTTGTTGGTTGCTGGAAGCCATGTCGAAAGATATCTCAGGCAGTGTCATCCATTTCAAGGATGCAAGAGGTATGTGGCTAGAGCTGCAAGAGAGATTTTCAAACTAACACAGTTTCGTTGTTCCATATAGAGACTGTTATTCATGACTATGAATAAGTTACAAACTCAGTCACATCATTTTTCACGAAACTCAAAAGCCTCATGTGGGATGAGAAGGATCCCCTCTATGCATTTCCTCCTTGCAATTATGAAGCAGCTATCGAGGTTAAGCCTTTCATGGAGACAGAAAAGACCATGAAATTCATGATAGGGTTAATGAAAGCTATGCACAGACCCGAAGCAACATAATAAGCATGAACCCTCTTTCGAACTTGAACAATGCCTATGCAATGGTGCTACGCCATAAAAAGAAGGATAAGGCCTCTAATGGAAAGTCGACGACACCACCAGAAGCATCTACTTTTTCAATAAAAAAGGTGACCCGTGGTTTTAACCCTACAGAAGGAGAAGCTAAATTTTGTGAAAAATGCAACATGAATAATCACAACACAAAGAACTGCAGAGTTAAACTAAATACACATATTGCAATGGAAAAGGGCATACATTTGATTACTGCCGGAGGAGGACGAATGCTACTGAAGGTGGACAAACAAGATCGAAAGCAAATCATGTAGCCCCTCAATATGATAGTAAGAAAGCTTTGACTTATTTTCCCTTTTCTGGAGAAGAGTGCCATCAACTTCTCAGTCTTCTTTTAACCAAAACAATGTCTGCCTCAGCCAATCTAGTCAGTAACATTCCAATTTGTGAGGAACTATCTGGTAAGTATTTCACCTTGGACAAAGTAGTAAAGAGACAATATATGTGGGATAGTGGTGCAAGTGATCATATTACTATAACCCTATTTTGCTTACCTCTCTAAAACCAATTCATAACCGTTGGGTTAAGCTTCCTGATGGAACCTCGATGCATGTTACTCATATTGGTGCAATAGCTTTTTCTTCCTATTTTGTTCTTCATTATGTTTTTGTGTCCTATTCTATGTCACTTGATTTCTATGAGAAAATAAGCATTTGATTCATTCTATTACTATCTTTTTCAAACAAATTTGTATAATACAGGACCTACGATCGAGGAAGATGATTAGGACATGTACTGAGAAGGACAGGGTCTACTCCTCAATCAATCAAAGAAAAGGAACATGCGATATGGTACACACCAACACATACAGCTTATGGCATCAACGACTTGGTCACCCTTCAAATAAAGCATCTTCATTATTTCCATTCCTTGCAAATATAGCTTGTGATTCAAGCACTTGCTCTATGTGTCATTTAGCAAAACTCAATAAACAATCTTTTCCATTAAGCACTGCTCTTAGTACATCTTGTTTTGATTAAATTCACATCGGCATTTGAGGGTTATCATGTTCCATCTTTTTCTGGTGCACAGTATTTTTTAACCATTGTTGATGGCCATTCACAAAGACATAGGTATATTTGATGAAACACAAATCTGAAGCGCATACTCTACTCATTCATTTTATTCGCTTGGCCGAAAATCATTTTTGTAAAAGTGTTAAGGTCGTAAGGAGTGATAACAGGCCTAAATTTAAGATACTCTAATTTTATTCATCTAAATGCATCGTCCACCAAACTAGTTGCATCAACGCACCACAACAAAAAGGTATGGTTGAGCGCAAACATCGACATTTGTTAAATGTAGCTAGAGCTCTTCTTTTTCAAGCAAATCTCCCAAAACATTTTTGGGGAGATGCCATACTTATTGCGACTAACTTGATAAATATGACAACGACTTCAATTATTCAAGGAAAAAACACCTTTTGAAAAACTTTTTCATGAGGAACCAAGTTATTCTCATTTTAAAAAATTGTTGTCAATGCTTTTTGTCCACACATCTAACCCATCCTCACAAATTTAACCCTAGGTCAATGGAGTGCATTTTTCTTGGCTACCCGCATGGCCAAATGGTATAAGGTTTATAACTTGACAACCAAAAAAATCATAGTTTCAAGGGATGTGATTTTCCTTGAGAGTCTATTTCCTTTTAAAATAAATTCTGATTTTCATTCATCACCATATACTGATTTGTTTCATTCTTTGACTAATTCACCACATTTGATATCCCTCCAATTTTAACTCCTACAATCTCTCATCAAAATTCCAAGTACAACCCAACTCCTATAATCTCTCCTTCAAAATCCCTAATCTTCTGCTAACCATCATTCTCCTAATACTTCCAAATCAATGACATCCTCATATCACTTTTTTTCTCAACTCACGCCTTTTAACATGGACATAAATCCGTCCATGTCCTCTACCACTAATTCCGCCCTTAACACATCTTCCGATCCTATTCTATCACCTTTGCAGCCTCCACCACAACCACAAAGGTCTTCTCGAGCCACAAAGAATCTAACCATATTGCAGGGATTTCATATTGATGTGCCTCTCCCCTTATGCCCTGATTCGTCAGTTTCCTCGAACGAGGCAATCTTTTTTGGTACGACTCATAGCCTATCTCATGTTCTATCTAATGCTAATCTTTCTTCACCTCATAGAACCTTTATTGCTACAATGACCATGCAAAGAGAGCCTATCTCGTTTTTTCAAGCAGTTAAGAATCCGAAATGGAGAGAAGCTATGCAGCAAGAGGTTCAAGAATTTTAAGCTAACAAGACTTCGAGTTTGGTTCCTCCTCACAAACGACCAATTGGTTGTAAGTGGGTATACAAAATTAAGTATAATCCCGATGGTATAGTTGAGCACTACAAGGCTAGACTAGTGGCCAAGGGTTATATCCAAGTTGAAGGGCTCAACTATAGGGAAACGTTTGCCCCGATTGCTAAGCTTACAACAGTTCGAGTCTTACTCAGTCTTACAGCCCAACAGAATTGGCACCTTCACCAATTAGACGTAAATAATGTGTTTCTCAATGAAGATCTCCATGAAGATGTGTACATGCAGCTACCTTCACCAATTGGATGTAAACAAATCATTATATGGCTTGAAGCAAGACTTGTCACGACCCGCATCCGGTATAGGGGCACGAGTGCGTAACAACGCCCAGCCTACAATGCAACATCGGCAGTTGAAAGCTGTCTAGGTCTACTAAACTAACCAACAATATAAATATCATAACCTGTCGAGATAGTCAACTCCAAATGGAGGACAAGTAATGACAATATATCCATACTCAATCATAATACTATAAGGAATATAAATGGTATAAAAAAGATAAAGATAACAAGATATGGAATATCCAAAAAATCTAATATAAAAATAATACAAGTCCAGATAGTCTAAGAGCCAACAAATCTCAATACAAGTCTCAAAATAATAAACATACCAAGAGTCGTCATCTGGAGACAAAGTCCAGTATAAAACCTAGTCGAACTGAGTCGCCACTCAGCTGGAACTAAGCCCTGTTGGGCTAGGGTCTCCTGGTCTATACCCACTATGTCATGCGGACCATAGTAGGTGGTGCACTCGTCCTCGTCGTCTAAAAAATATATCCAGTCAGGATTGGAATGAGATACATTTCTAATAACAGTTCTAGTAAAATGATAAAGACTATGAAGCAATAAATAGAGAGAATATGCAAGGTAAAAGGACATATACATGAACATAGTAAGGCATAAGTAAGACTGTAAATGAGTGTAAGAGCAAAAGAGCAGGGTATATTATGCACAAGAATCAAGAAAATAATATCTATATGAGTGAGCACTAGTTGCAACATGTGATCGGCTCAGGAACTTGATATAAGAGTTTATGGCCTGGTTAATCATACATGCGGTGTATGATTAACACTATTCAAGATTCAAGACTTGATGCAAGGAGGGTTTTGATCACATATCTACGCTAATACTCCCTGCCCCCGACTACTATAGTGGATCCAACCATGACACATTACAACACGAGATTATCTGAAAAGGTCGTGAGCCTTCGCGGGAATCGGTGTCCATGCAATACACAAGAACAACATGAAGGCTTGCACAAGATACACCAAGATATACAAGAAATAACATCTCATGACGGGATCTAGACGATACTAATCTGTGTAACCAATGTGAGAGAACAAGGATATCTACATTAAATACAAAAAACATAGAAGATATCATAAAACAAAAAATTATCAGAGAGTATATTCGCCTGAGATCCTTGTAGAATATCAGTTGTATTCGATACGGTGCCTCAAAGATCTATATATGGAATATCAATATTAATTTGTGTTTAGAAATCATAGACATGTTGTTCTAGGTCAATGCTAGGTCAATAAGTTCAACTTGGTCAAACTAACCATTTCTAGGTTGTATGAGTCCAACTCTAGGTTATTGGGTCCATACACTAAGTTCATAGGCTATAATAGCTATATGGATACTAGAGTATCCCTGCTATCTATGTATCTTAAAATACACAAAATACTCTATGTAATATATATACTAGTATCCCTATACTCTTTTCCTTACCTTAGTCACTCTAGGTAAACCAATTCCTAGCTACCTAACTTATACTTGTATTGCCAATTACCTACTCAAATCCTTAACACAAGGTAACTCAACCTATATCAATATTATCCACATACTTATACTTGTATTGCCAATTACTAACTTAACCTATATCAATATTATCCACATATCCTATATATAGGATGCCCTCTTATCCCAATATACCTCGGCTTATCTCAAGGTAATACTATACCTAGTACTAAACCCATACTAACTAATACTTAACAGGTATTACTAATATCTAATACCCTAACCATATCCTAGCTACTAACCTTAACCTCATCAAGCTACTACCCTTCTAACTTGTATGGACAGATACTTCACTGAACCCCCTTTTTGTTCAGTCCTATTTTCCTATCCTTCACCACTGCTTCACTGATATCTTCAACCATATGTTGCCACACTTACCTGCTATCCCAAGACATTCCTTAAGCCACCGGCCTTTCCCTTTCTTCTAAACTGTTGCTTAGCATTAGGATCAACCACTCTCTCGGCTATACCCTTTACACACCCCACTCCTATCTCTATACATATACAGATATCAGTATACATCTGCTCTAACCTGTACAGGTTCCCCCATGTCGTGCACACACATCTAGTATTGCTCTCCACTTATACTTCATGGCTCACCCCTCACAGGTAACTACCTATCTAGCCAAGTTCCTATACAGGATTCACTAATGCACCTGTACAAACAGGCCAACATAGGGCCTATGTGTGCACAGGCACACTAGGCATTGCCTGTGCAGGCCACCCTAAGGCCTGCCTGGCCATCTTGCACTACCCAGGGTGTATCCCCTTCCTGCACACAAACTTTAGGAATCCTGTGCACACTTGATCCCCTTCTCTTCCTGTGCACCCACAGGAAGTCCCCAACTGCAACTACAAGCCTATTACTGATACACTCTCTCGACACTCTGTCAAGGTAAATGGCAGCACCTACATGAGGCTGCCCCTCCCCTTTGAAACCTGATCACTCCTCACTTCTACTGCTGATACCTACTATCTTTCTATCTATTCATATATATATATATATATATATATATATATATATATATATATATATCAAGCTACCTACTATATATTCCTCTAACATACATACTACCAAACATGATACTCACTCACAAACACCCTCTCTCTAACTGAACAATCCTTAATCTGTTTACTGTTTTCCCCTTTTCACTAATTCTCAGTTAACATAGCATAGGCCTCTCAACTGATCCCCCTATTCAGTTAAGTCCTTAAATGAACTTCAAACCTTTATAGTTCAGTTCTTAACTGAACTTCCCCTCTTCTTTACTGTTCAGTCCAAGACTGAACTTCCCATTCAGTTCAGTCCAGACTGAACACTGAAGTTCCTCCAGTTCAGTCCTATTGACTGATACACCCCTGTTGTTATTCATGTTCTCCTTCTACAGGCCCTGACCTTCCTTCCCGAGCCCTATGGCAGCAACTGTTGCTGCTACTACTCTAAATCCCCCTTCCTTCTATTCCTCTATCTACACTTATATACCTTAGTTCCTATACCTATATGTGCATTCACATATATTTTTAGGGGTATTCCTACATGTACCACTCCATTAGTTCTAGGAGTATTTTGGGCTCTTAACTGGATCTAAAACCCATCACTAAAGATACACTCAAGATGGGCAATCATATTCAAAACCTATTACTAAAGATACACTCAAGATGGGCAATCATATTCAAAACCAAGTAAAGGAAATCAATTAGCAAAGAAAGAAAGCCACATTTCATAAATAACAATCATCACTAAGGAATCCCTCATATCTATATTGCCTCTATATACATATAGACACTCACTTTTACCTATATATAACTCACCCCCTAGACATACACTATACTGCACTAAAGCTGACACACACATTCAAACCCATATTGTTTGCCATAAAAAATCAAAGACATGTATTACAGAATACTGAAATTGATTGCAAACTCGCTTGTAAAAAGAAAAGCCTAGAAAGAAATCCTAGGAAACAATCCAAGTACAATTGTTTAGTTTTGATTCTGGGGGGTGACGATGGAGGCTCGGGAAAGTGCTAGCAACTCTGCCTTACTCCGTAGACTATCTGATACAGTCTCTAGATCGAGAAGAAATTGCTTTTCTCTTGAAGGTTGCCAGCCTTTTTGCAGGGGTGTGGCACCCTGCTATTTATAATAGGATGTATGTTGAGCCACATAGATGGCCTGTTGCAACGTGGCTAATTGGCACGCGAAGACCCGCTCTTTGGCTGCCATCTGTCGATTTGCTGGGATTTTGTTGCAGCAAATCTGGGCAGTTTAGGACTTGGTCAGATTGCAACGTGTCCTATCGCAGGGATCATTTTTTTAGCCGCATAGATCTCTCAGTTTTTGACCATGTGGGGCCGCATGAGACTCATGCGGCTTAGGTTGCAGACTTCCTTAGCCCAGACATAGCTTGAGAATTTAAGCCGCATAGATTCTGTATTTTGGCCGCATAAAGCTCATGCGGCTTGGATCACAGTTACTCTTGGCCGCATGAAGTTCGGAAACTTTGGGGTCGCATATGTCTGAATCGCATAAAGTTCATGCGGCTTAGGTGACACTCCTTCTGGCCGCATGAAGGCGTACGAACCTTGCTTTTGGGCGACGTCTCACGTCTTATCTTTTTGTCGAAGTGTCAGAGCTGTCATTTTTGTCAGTTTTGTCAGGATTTGTCAGCTTTATCAGACGAACTGCTCCTCTTGGCTGCATATCTTCCTTCTGCAGCTGGTTGTCGACGGGCCGCATATGTCATTGAACCAATCATGTGGCTTTCCTTTATGCGGACCTGTTTGGCCCAAAGTACCTATGCGGTAATTTGTAATCCGCATGAACCCCATATTTTTCATGCTTCTACAAGACCCCCTTCAAAGTTTTCAAATTGCAAATTTGGAATACTTTGAATGAGAAGCATGAAAATATGTCAAGCCGCAGGGAGTCTTCAAGTCGCAGGAAATTTTTTGAACTGTAGAGAGATCTTGAGTCGCAAGGAAATCCTGAGCCGCAGAATAAATCTTGAGCCACAGGGATACTTCGAGCCTGAGCCGCATAAGGGTTCATGACTGAGTTGCAGGAATTCTTCATGAAGTCGGCATCATGACTTTGGGCCGCATGATTTCTGTTTTGGCTAGGCCGCATAACCCAAAACAGAGTCCTTTGTTTTTTATATGACTATCTTCTTTCTTTGGTTTGTAGCATCCGTGTCGAAGGCTGAGACCATTGCGAAGGAAGAGATGCTGCCCCCTTTCATCAAACAAGAGTCACTATCTGTTAAAGAGGGGTTATCTGATAGGTTTGTGGCAATCCTATCAGAGGTAGCATGGATATGATAAGTTTGGGTACTTCCGCTGGGGATTTTATGTGGACTTATCATCCTTGGCGTACCTTGTTTTTAGGTACGGATAATAAGTTGAGAGAGGGAACCATCATATTTACTCAGAGGTGGTGAGAACATGGTAAGTATGGGGTTGATAGTAATGAGGACGTGGTGGGAGTGGACTCAGATGAGGATACATAGAACAACTCAGAGGTAATATGGACGTGGAAGTTCTACGCAACGGGTGATGAATGCCACGAAACAACTGGATTCCAGAAGCATATGATTGTGAAAAAGGGGTGCATGTACTAGAGGATCTAATACATCATTTGTAGTCAACAGAGGACATTTGTGTACGTATTATCCTTTTTGTGTACTGGCGGTGTGAGTACGAATAATAAGTGGAGATAAAACCAACATATTTACTCAGAGGTAATGAGGACATGGTAAATATGGGTCTAAAGTAGAGCCTTCCTACTCAGAGGTAATGAGGACGTGGTAGGAGTGGGCCTAATGAGGATACACAGAACAACTCAGAGGTGCTATCAACGTGAAAGTTCTATGTATTGGGTGATAAATGCCACGGAACAACTGGGTTCCAGAAGCATATGATTATGAAAAAGGGGTGCATGTACTAGAGGACCTAATACAGCATTTGTGGTCAACAGAGGATATTTGTGGACCTATTATCCTTTTTGTGTACTGGCGGTACGAGTACGGATAATAAGTGGAGAGAAAACCAACATATTTACTCAGAGGTAATGAGGACGTGGTAAATATGTGTCTAAAGTAGAGCCTTCCTACTCAGAGGTAATGAGGACGTGGTAGGAGTGGGCCTAATGAGGATACACAGAACAACTCGGAGGTGCTATCAACGTGAAAGTTCTATGTATTTGATTGTTTGTTTGTGATGGACGGAAAAACAACTCAGAGGTAATATGGACGTGGATATTTTTTCTGTTGGGGAATTTTGTGGACCTATTGCCCTTTTGTGAATCTAGAAATGCGAGCAAATAGATTTGAATGATATTTTATGGACCTACTACTCTTTGGTACACCGATGGTGCGAGTAATAGATTAGGATAACTTTCGTGGACCTATTACCCTTCTGCGCACTGGCGGTGCGGGTAATAGATTTGAAACAAAACCCAATAGAGGAAATATAGGCGTGATATATGGTAGTCAAAACATCAAAGCGAAAGTTCAGATGTATCAATATACATGACTTGTCACTCGTAGAGATGCAATACGAGTCCCCTCGGGGGGGGGGGGGAGAGAACGGAGTGTAAGTTCAGGGGTACCTGATGTACATAACTCGACACTCTAGGTAATATTTTTTTTATCGGCAGCCTCTTATTGATGAGATAAGGAACTCTGTCCATGGGGATTACATCATCAGGAGAGGTACCATTCGTCTGTGCCACTAGGTATTTGGCGAGTTCTACGTCCTCTTCGGCTACCCCCTGCGATCCCAAAGGTTGGGATGCCGTCTTGGGCAACTTGACCACCAAGGGTCGAACTTAAAATATTGGCTTACTTGAGTATGTCAGATCGGCATTTAGTTGCCAGCTCGTCTTGGGAAGACGGGTGACAATTAGCTCGGCAAGGGATTCTGTGTCTTCCGATGGTCTTCGGATGGATTTTAGTAATTGGATCACCATCGGCCCTATGATGGGCTTTGGCTCTTGAATTTGGGAGCCGGCTGACCATTAGTTCTGACTGCGCAGCTTGAACGAGAGAACCAGACACCTCTTCATGCAAGGTTACGACAAGGGGTGCCGCTTTGCCTGATTTACGAGTCTGGAGGTGAATTATCAAGGGTTCCTCAGGCCCTGTGATGGTCTCCAGTTTGTTAATGATGTACTTCTTGGATTCTTCATATAAAAAAGCCTCCGAAGAATAATAAGACTCAACCCCTTTGAAGGGATCGATGTCGGCAAATTTGGTCCTCACGAAACTGTGCTTACTGACATATTTGAAACACTGGTGAAGGGTGGATGGCACGATCATAAAGTCATGTATCCACGGACGTCCCAGGAGGATGTTGTAGGAGGTGTCTGCATCTATGACGTAGGAGGTAACTTTCGTCTTCAGGTCACCAATCTAGCACTTCAACCGAATCTTTCCTAGGGGATAGCTCCTCCCCGAGTTGAAACCGATAATGCCAGTGTTGGTTGCCGCTAGCCGATGCATAGGGATGCCAAGAAGTTGGAGCAGGCTTTTCGGGATGATGCTTGTTGACGAGCCAATGTCGATATACATCCGATCCACCTTGATGTCGCCTATGTATCCAGTGTAGTATAGGGGGCGATCATGCAAATTGGACTTGATCAACATGTCATGAGGAGTAAATATGATATTGGGCATTGCATCTGTACTATCGCCGCCCTGTAGATCTGTTGGCGGGTCTTCCCCTGGAGGCTTGACTTGAGCTAAGTAGGCATCATCATTCTGGAGTGCTTCGTTTAATGCGACACGAAGATCCTTGGAGAGCCTTAGGAGCTCATATAGCGACAACTTTGCTAGCATATTAGCCAATTGTGCTAATATGTCGAAGTTGTAAGGTCTCTCCAGTCCCTGAGGTACATCATTGCGGAGTGGCCTATCGAAGCGGGTTTCCTTTTTTTGGATTTGTTTGCCAGTGGAGGCTGAGATGGCCTTGGAATATCAGAGGGAGGCAACGTTGCCGGCTGAGGATCTTCGACTGGACTATCCCGTGCGGGCTGGACTTGTGCTCCATACCGGGTAATAACATCTGCAGCTTCTTCAGCTTCGGCTGAAATTGTGTGGCAGGCTCTAGACTTCTTGCCCTTCTTCTTGTTGGTAGGAGATGACACCCCCTGGGTAACTTCGGGCACCAAGTCTGGATGCACCCACATGATCTCTTCTCGCGATGTGGTGAGAGGTACCAATCCAGATGTTTGGCTCCGGACGGGTGGAAGATTAGTAACCTCCATCGTTGCCCGAGGGACAGGTATGACCCTATCTGGAGTGCTTGTCAGAGGGAAGTCACCAAACTGAATAGATACCATGTTCACCGCCATGGTAACCTCTTCAAAGTCTATCAACAGAGCTTTTGAGTCGATAAGACTCTGAATGTACCGCTTCAATTGGAAACAATCATGAGTGGCATGATGGACATAGCAGTGGAAGTGACAATACTTTGGGTCCTCTATTTCTGCTGGTCGGGGTTCGCGCCTTGGTGGAGGGAGCTGGATCCTACCCCCTTGCAAGAGCATATCGAAGATAGGTTTGACATGACTATCTTCAAATGAGTAATTGACCTTGGGCTACGGACCTTCCATCTGTTTTTGTTCGGGCTTCTGAGTCGCATCAGTGATCATGGCCTGTTTGCCCTTGTTGTCCCGGTTTGTGGTGGCACCACTGTTGCTATTATTGGAGGTGGACCCGGACGCATGCCCTTATCTTCTCCATCTGGGATGTGTAAACCCAACTGGCGAGCCTTCTTCAATTTTGCCTCTGCGTTGGTAGCACTTATGATGAAGGTTGTCCAATCCCAGAACTGATTGTCGCCCATCCAGAGGCTAATTGAGGGGAGCAACTTCTTCTGGCAGATTTTAATCAAGGAGCTCTCGGGATTGCCTTGGGGCAATCTCATTGCGGTTTGGCGAAACCGCTCGATATAGTTTTTCGTTAGCTCCCTCTCTCCCTGAACGACGTCCATGAGAGACGACATCGTTACGTCATGCCCCACTTCATAAAATTTTTCTAGGAACATGTGTTTGAAGTCGTCAAAAGAGTGAATGCAGTTGTCAGAAAGGTTGCGGTACCAGTCGAACGCGATCCCGTCCAATGCTCCGATGAATAGTCGCGTGAGGATGGCATCACTATGCGACAAGTGGTCGGTTGTGACTTCAAAGTAAGTCATGTACCGACTAGCAGAGGTCTTTCCATCATAAGAATCGATATAGAACGGCTTGTACCGTGGTAGAAAAGGCACATCTCTCTATGCAACGGGATATGGCTGCCGTATTCTGAGATCCCGAGAGGAGTCTCGGGCATTGAACATTGCCCGAAGCTCCTAGACTTCCCTCCTTGCCTTCTTGGCTTCATCTGCAGCTGAAGGAACGGATGGTGCTACGGGATCATCACCCAAAGGAGGGGCGGTCGTGTAGGAGTCTGCGTTGACTGCGGTCCCAAGCTTGCTTGTTCGGGCGTCCTTGCTGGTTGAATTGGCAAGGCGGCTTTGATCTCGTCTACGGACTTGACCAAGGACAGGAGCATGGCTTCCAGCACTTCTAGCCGTCGTCGGTCGGAAGGCGCTTCATGATCGTCGTCAGTCATAAAGACTGTTCTCACGTGGGCAGAGGTGGAGGGGATTGTGGCAGAGGTACTCTGTGTGCCGTACCCTTGTATAAAGAAATCGTCAGGGAATGTTGGAATATCATCTTTCTCTGACTCGGAAGGGGTGCTACCCCCTGTGCAAGAAGCTGCATCATCTTGGTGAGGGTGGTGGCCCTAAGGGAAATCCGATTCTGTTGCAGTGTTCTGGGGGATCTCTGCCCCCTGTGTGTGCTCTTGGTACACCGGGTTGTCCCATACATTGAGGGGACTGCTACCCCCAGCTTCATCTACTCTAGGCCGAAGGTGCACCTCCGGGTGCTGGAAGCTTCTTTTTGGATCGAGTGCCTAAATAGACACCCCTTGTGGTTGATGGGAACCCCCCAGATGAGGGTCTCCTTGCAATACTGGCCGAGATGGCCGGGATGGAAGAGCCTGTCTTCTTTCCTCCCTTGCCAGGAGAAACATTTTGAGTTGAATTACAGGAGGCGAAAGGAAACTCCTCATCCCCTGGAATTTGGACAGGTGCTGGCTGCTGCAGTCGCTAGAAAACTGACTGCCAATCTTCAGGTGCTGCTGATTTATCGCAGTAGCAGTTGATGATGACTTGGGTGCAACGACGCCCCGAGAGGGACTCATTGCATGTTGACGCTGCCGTCTTACGTTTTTGAGTAATCACGTCACGTAAGTCGGTAGGAAGCTTTTCTACCTTTGTACCCAACTTGTGAACTCGGGAATCCCGAGCGCACTGGTGCTTAGGCATCATGTTTATGTAGGAACAAAATCGTAAAGCACAATACTCTAGAGGGGGGGTGAATAGAGTAGGCAGCGGAATATTGCTAATTAAAAAATGTTAGTAGCAAGATCATAGAATAATAATCACAACTAAGTAAAGTAAAGGCAGAGATAAGAAAGCAAACGCAAAGATAGCGATATATACTGGTTTTCCTCTGTTGAGGACTAATCCAGTCGGTAGAACTCTTGCTACCAGTTGAATCCACTATTGGCAAAACCGTAAGTTTTCTTACGAAGTCCTTGCAACTTCTACAACGCGAGCTTTGATACGAAGAACTCGTCCAACTTCAAATGTGAAGAGGTATTCTTCAATCAAGCCTTCTGATTACAGTCTCTCAGAAACTTCTAGACCGCACCGCACTGGCAAATCGACTAGAGGACTGTAATTGGCTTGGGATCTAAAATTTAAAGCTCAAGAAAAACTCTTTGGAAGACTGAAAGCTTTAGATAGAGAGAAGATTGAAAGTGAATGAGTGAGTTGAAATGATCGAAATCCTTCTCTATTTATAGGAATTCTAAAGACAGAATTCTGGCAGAATTCGGGCAGAATTCGGACAGAACTCGATGAGGAAATCTCGGTCAAATCCGTAACTGCAGGAGGACCAAGTTCCAGAGAATTCAAAAATCAAACGGCCACCAACCGAACTCTGGCCGAGTTCTGTCAGGGTTAGGTTAGGTTTTAAAAATTAGTTTTTGGGGATTTTTGAAAACCTTTTTGAAGCTTTTGTTTAAATGAATGTTTTTCAAAACAAAGGATATTTTAAAAGTATTTTGAAAACATTTTGGAATAGCCTATTTGCCAGTACGACTCGGTGTACAACGTATTCCTAGACTCAATAAAATAAAAAATACATTGCTTAAAGGAAATACAGACTCGAACAGGCAAACATAGCTTCGGTCTTGAACTGTGTAGATAGCTATTCTTGTTCATGTCCAAGAGTCCGATACATCCTGACTAGCTTCACATATCGAGATAGAGTTTGATCAATTATTAAAATCAGGTTGACCATATGACCAATGGGCCAACAATCTCCCCCATTTTGATAATTGACAAACTATGAATGATATAACATTTAAGCTTGAAATAAAATCAAAAAATAGTTCATGTCCTGCATTTTCTCAAAAGAAATGTTAGATCTTTATTTTTCTCCTCCGTTGTCATTTAGCAAAATAATTGCAATAGAGGAAAAAAAAACTCCCCCGCAATCAATGCATAAATAACAAATAGTGAAGAAATACAAGAAAATAATCATGATAAATGATAATAAAGAAAATTTGAATGACATCACAGGCATGTATTTGTACTCAGGCAGTTATAATAAACAAAGAATTATTTCACAGGCAGTTTATAGTAAAGAAGCAGAAAAAGATGCTAAGTAAATAAACTGATGTGAATCATAAAGTACGATAAAAATCCATAAAGATGAAAAGATGTTCAGATGACATCAAATAAAACAAATCCAGTACAAGTCCTCAAAAAAATATTGATAATAAAGTCTGAAAATAGAAAAACTTGGAATGTCGGAGCATTTCCAAGTATACAGTAAATAATGTCTAAGTCTCATATCAACTAACATATCACAACTCCTCCTCCTCCTCATCATCATCATCAGTATGATGACCAACATGTCCAGAAGGACCAGCTCCAGAGGTACCCACGCCAGAAGGATGAGGAGGAGCGCCAGTATAAAACTCACCAATATAATCACGAGGAGGAGCACGGTCAGAACGGTACCAATTATATGCGTTACCGGGCTGGAAGTAGGCATGAACAGCCTCATCCTCACAGCGGTAACCAGAGAAAGCTGGATCTCTAGGGATGGAACCGGCTGAATGTCCAGTCTGGGCGAAATGAAGATCAGCTAATTAGTTTGCAATCGCCTGATAACGGGTGACTTCGCGGAACTCACGCTCGCGAGCCATGTCCGTCAGGGAGACGTACAAATCTGAAAGGTGCTGGTGTATGCCCTCAAATGTCATAGCATACTGCTGAGGAGGTGGAGGAGATGGAGCAGTAGCAGGAGCAGGAGGAGGAGCAGATGCAGTCATACTGCGACGAGATAACTTGAGAACCTTGGGCTCAGGGTCTTGAGCACAAGCAGATAAGTCAATATCGAAACGCTGAAAGATGCGTGGGAGAATCATCACATAAGAGAGATTTCTATCTCTTGCACGACAACGTCCCATCATCTGAATAATGGTCTTAGGGGCAGAAAATGGAATCCCCTTAAGAATGTGATACATAGCAGATAATTCAAGAAACGTGACATCATCCTTCGAAGTAGACTTTGGAAGAAGAGTAGAATAAATGATACGGTGCAATTCATAATTAAACAAGTTCAGGTTGTTTGCCTTGAACTTTCCAAAGCGAACTCTATCAGGTGCACAAAGTTCAGCTTTGAAACTGGTAAGTGTCGTGCCTTCGGGGAAATCAAACTCAGTGATGTCAACAAACGGTTCGCCTTCGTTAGAAATACCAAGGATCTCCGCTAAGAGAACATCATTAAAATTGATATCTAATCCTCCAACACGTGTGCTTACATCAAAAGTGTTTAATATGATATTGCAGTAAAACAGTCTAATGGCATTAGTTGCTACGGGAAAACAGAGTTTAATAAAATGCTGTAACCCTAATGCCTCAAAGAAATGGCGATGATCAGGAAATACAGTCCACTTGATGGGTGCGCCTGTGCATATGGATCTCATAGAGAAGTCTCCATACCACAGTAAGGCTTGGTCTAGGGTTTGAAAGTAAAACCCGTCGAACGCGCCGTCGCTAGATTGGACTGGTGAAAATAGGGAATGAGTGGGTGGATCCGAAGATGAACCTTCCTCACTTGGGTTGGTTGTCTTCTTCCTCTTAAAAGGGTTGAATCCCTTAGGTGCCATTTGTGCAAATAGAAGTAAATATGCACTAATTGAAAAGTGGAGAAAGATGGAGTTATACCTCCCGAAATCAAAGTATGTCGAAGAGAACGACGAACTCCGCACGAATCCAAAGTTTGGATTGATTTCACCACTTGGATTAGAAGATAGGGGGTGGTGAAGAACT
Organism: Iris pallida; assembly: GCA_029216955.1. Classification (NCBI taxonomy): domain Eukaryota; kingdom Viridiplantae; phylum Streptophyta; class Magnoliopsida; order Asparagales; family Iridaceae; genus Iris; species Iris pallida. The sequence continues at coordinate 18,928,722 of JANAVB010004800.1, forward strand.
AGGGTTCGGGGCTCCTTCGCGGCTGCTGTTGCTGGTTATGATGTAGTTTAGAAGCAATGAGGAAGAAAGGCTCTCGGGTTCTGGTATATATAACCTGACACCCTCAACCGAACTCGGGCCGAATTCGGTCCGAAGTCTAGCCGAATTCGCCTGGGTTTGGTTTGAAATACTTTCTTTTTCATTGGCTCATTTCAAATATTTAATTCAAAGATTAGTAATTTCAACCTTCAATTAACATAATTAATACTATTTTATAGATTAAATATTATTACACAGTGACTGTTTCAGATTAGCTGTAGGAGTACTGTCCCTGCTGGCGGAGGTTCACCGGGAACTCTTAAGTACCGCTTCGCTTCAACCGTAGTTGTGGTGACAGACAGACTCTTTATTGGCTTGTCTCTAACACAGTTTTTGTATATTGAAATAAAATCATAAAACAAAATTAATTAATATTATTGACGTCCAAAATTCCTAATTCTTGACGTAAATAATTGAAACGATCTTCTGCTAGAGATTTTATGAAAATGTCAGCTAATTGATTCTCAGTATCTATGTATACAAGGTCAATATTTCCATTTTGATGATGATCTCTAAGAAAATGATGTCTAATCTCGATATGTTTAGTACGAGAATGACATACAGGATTCTTAGTCAAATTAATAGTGCTCGTGTTATCACAGAAAATGGGAATGTGTGAATAAAATAAATCATAGTCTTCCAAGGTTTGTTTTATCCACAAAATCTGAGCACAACAACGTCCTGCGACGATATACTCAGCCTCTGTTGTTGATAGGGCTACAGAATTTTACTTTTTACTAAACCATGAGACTAAAGCTTTACCTAAGAAATGACATGTGCCACTAGTACTTTTTCTATCAACTTTGCATCCGACAAAATCTGTATCCGAATAACCAGTAAGGTCAAAGGACTTAGTTTTGGGATACCACAAGCCAACAGAAGAAGTGCCCTTAAGGTATCGAAAGATACGCTTAACTGCGCACAGATGTGATTCCTTTGGATTAGCTTGAAAACGTGCACACAGGCAAACACTAAACATTATATCTGGATGACTAGCAGTTAAATAAAGTAAACTACCGATCATACCTCGATACTTACGTGTGTCGACCGGCTTGCCTTATTTATCAATATCAAGCTTTGTTGAAGTTGCCATCGAAGTGCCAAAAGGTTTGACATTGTCCAGATCGAACTTCTTTAGCAAATCTTTTGTGTACTTGGCTTGATTTATGAACGTCCCATTGTCAGTTTGTTTGATTTGCAGTCCGAAAAAGAATTTCAGCTCTCCCATCATGCTCATCTCAAACTCATTCTGCATACACTTAGAAAATTCTTGACACAGAGATTCATCAGTAGATCCAAATATGATATCATCTACATAGACTTGTATTAAAAGAAGCTTACCATTAAAGGACTTAATAAAAAGTGTCGTGTCAACCTTGCCTTTTGAAAAAACGTTATCAAGAAGAAAAGAGCTTAGACGATCATACCAACCACGAGGGGCTTGTTTTAAACCGTACAAAGCTTTCTTCAACTTGAAAACATGATCAGGGTTTTTAAAATCTGTAAAACCTGGAGGTTGTGCTACAAAAACTTCTTCTTTAATAAAACTATTTAAAAATGCACTCTTGACATCCATTTGAAATAATTTGAAATTATAAAAACATGCAAATGCACATAACATGCGAATAGATTCTAATCTCGCAACTGGGGCATAAGTCTCATTGTAGTCGATACCTTCTTCCTGATTGTATCCTTGAGCTACGAGTCGAGCCTTATTACGAGTCACTAAAGCATTCTCATTTAGTTTATTTCGGAATACCCAACGGGTGCCAATGACCGGACGATCAATAGGCTTGGGAACAAGTTCCCAAACTTGATTCCGTTCAAATTGGTTTAATTCCTCTTGCATAGCATCTATCCAAAAACTATCACTACATGCTTCATCAATAGTTTTGGGTTCTAGCTGTGAAATAAATGCAACACTAGAGACAATATCTCTACTAGATGTACGAGTATTTACACCTTTGGTAATGTCACCAATTACCAAATCCTTTGGATGATCAGCTGTAAATTTTAATCTTTTTGACAGACTCTGAAGGTTGCTGGTTCCTGAATCTTCTCTAGGAGGATCAGCTAGTGCCGAGCTTGGTTGAGAATCAGCTGTTGTTGAGCTTGGTACAGTTGGATCTTCGTTATTGTCATCGATAGTCATTTGATTCAGTTCATCAAAAGTGACGTTGATTGATTCTTCGATGATCATGGTTCGTTTGTTGAAGACTCTGTATCCTTTGCTCTTGGCCGTATAATCTAAAAATATACCTTCATCGGCCTTTTCGTCAAACTTTTCCAAATTATCTTTTGTATTGAGAATAAAACATTTACAACCAAATATTCTAAAATAAAAAACAGATGGAATTCTATCAAACCATAACTCAAATGGAGTCTTCTTCGATTTAGGTCGAATTAGAACTCTATTGAGAACAAAGCAAGCTGTATTGACAGCTTCAGCCCAGAAATATTTGGGTAGACTAAACTGGTTTAACATCACTCTAGCCATTTCTGATAGAGTTCTGTTCTTACGTTCCACAACTCCATTTTGTTGTGGAGTCCTAGGACAGGAGAACTCGTGTACAAAATCGTGTGTGTCACAAAAATGCTCAAACTCTGCATTCTCGAATTCGCCTTCATGATCGCTTCTAATACGAGTGATCATGTAACATTTTTCATTTTGAACTTTCTTGCAAAAGGCGACAAATTCGGATAATGCATCATTTTTGCGTGTCAAGAAGTATACCCACGTGTATCTAGAAAAATCATCTACAATTACGAAAGCATAAAGTTTACCTCCGAGGCTAGCAACTCTGCTAGGACCAAATAAGTCCATATGAAGCAATTGTAGAGGTCTAGTAGTACATACTGTGTTTACTGACTTGAATGTGGATCTGGTAGCTTTGTTCTTTTCACATTGGCTGCATACCGAATCCTTCTTGAATGTAATATCCGGTAAACCGCGTACTAGCTTCTTTGTGGATAATCTTGATATTGTGTCCATATTTGCGTGACCGAGTCTCATATGCCACAGATGACTCTCATCGCTTTTAGCCATTAAGCATCTACCTGAAATGTTAGTTTCTTCCAACAAATAGAAAACATATATGTTGTCTTCCCTGATACCTTCAAAGATAGTATTACCAGTTGAGCTATCAACTATAATACATTTGTCTTTGCCAAAGTTGATGCCATAACCATGATCAGCCAAATGACTTACGCTGAGTAGATTATGTTTCAACTCGGTAACCAGAAAGACATCTTTAATAACAGGATAGGGAGACTTACCAACATTACTGATACCAATAATATATCCTTTCAAGTTATTACCGAAGAAAACATAGCCTTCCTTCTTTTTCTTCGACAGTGTTGCAAATAATGTAGCATCACCGGTCATATGCCGTGAGCAACCGCTGTCGAGAATCCATTTGCTTCTAGCATGTGAAAGGTGTTCCACCTACAAAACAGTTTGCAGATGAAACTTTTGGTACCCATTTTTTATAGGGTCCTAAAATGTTAGCCTTTGGTATCCAAGCATAAATATTTAAATCAACAAGCTTTCTGATTCTACATGCAGATGAAATATGACCAATGAGGCCACAAAAATGACATTGTGCATGTCGAGTGTTGAAAGCTGAGTGGTGTGCATGGTTGGTAGGTTTAGGTTTTCTAGTATAGAAGAAAGCATACCTATAATCCTGTTTGGGCTTAACCTTTTGGGGTAAAGGTTTGATAGGGTTAGGTCGACAGTGTTTGGCTTGGGAATGTTCCGATTTTTCGGTAAGTGACACGTGTTAGGATAGGAAGCAGCAGGCTCAGGCTGTTTTCCTAACCTAATTTCCAATCTTTTGGAAGTGTCATACAACTTAGTATAATCAGAAGTGTGTGTTTCCATTCTGATTTGTGCACTTTGAAGACTTTTCTTCTCTTTAGAAAGTTCTTCCTTGAGTTGGTCAATAACTTTGTCTTTCTCTTCAGATGACTTGGTAGTCTCGTGTAATAAGAGCTTTATTGAAGAAAGCTCACCAGACTCACTAACATTATTTCTAACCTCAGCTAGTAGGTCGGTAAGTCTACCTATTTCACCTTTGTACTCTTTGAGTACCTTCTTAGAGGTCTGATACTTGCTACGCAGTTTCCTGTAATCAGTCATCAGTTCACTGAAGGCATCACCTAATTATTCAAAGGTGGAGTCATCATAAGTATCAACTACAGGTTCAGTAGGTACCTGATCGGATGCCATAAAGCATACGTTTGCAGCGTCTTCTGATTGTTCGTCTTCTGAGTCGCTGGCTTCACTTTCATGCCATATGCTGGTGTTGGCATACTTCCATGATGTTGATCTCTTCAGGTTCCTTTTTTCATACCTGTTGCTCTTCTTGATTGATGATGAGTTTGTAGGACAATCCTTCTTCATGTGTCCCTTCTTCTTGCAGCCGTAGCAGACAGCATCATCCTGATACTAGTTGTTGCTGCTGTTGTTTTCTTTGGCTCTCTTCTCATATCTCATGAATCTTTTGACTTTCCTTGCTAGGAGTGCTTGATCTTCAGCATCAGATTCACTGCTGTCTGAGTCACCTTCAGCAGCTTTTCTGTGCTGAGCCTTAAAAGAGATTGTCTTCTCCTTTGGTGCAGGCTCTTCAAAATCTTGTAGCTCCAGTTCATGAGTGAGTAGCTTACCCATGAGTACTTCGAGGGACATAGTTGTGAGGTCGTTCCCTTCAATGATTGCAGTAGCCTTCGGAATCCAGTTCTTGGTAAGTGCTCGCAGGAGTTTGCGAATCTTTTCATGGTTACTGTACTCTTTGCCTAGGAAGGACAAAGGATTTACAATATCCAAGAATCTTTCGAACATTTGAGTAACTGTTTTGTTGGGCTTTATCTTGAACACCTCATACTCTTGAGTAAGTCTGCTAACTTTTGATTCTTTGACTTGAGTCGTGCCTTCATGTGTGACTTCAAGTAGCTTCCACACTTCATTAGCCGTTGTGCAGATAGACACCCTGTTAAATTCAGTTCTGTCTAAAGCACAAAATAGAGCATTAATAGTACGTGCATCAAGACTGACCTTTTTCTTTTCCTCCTCTGTATATCTGCTATGGGATTTTTCAACTAAAACTCCATCAACATTTATACGAGGTGGCTTTTGATAGCCATCAATAACAATAGACCATAAATCAAAGTCAAGAGATTTCAAGAAGAAACTCATCCGTGTTTTCCAATAGGTATAGTTCGTACCATCAAACAGTGGAGGTCTGTTTGTGGCCTGGCCTTCACTTGTGAATTTTACAGTTGCCATGTGTTGTGCTGTGATCTATATAACAGTTAATTAAAATGAATAAATAATTGTACTGTTACCTTTGCTTTACCTGTAAAACCCGCTCTGATACCAATTGTAGGAACGAAATCGTAAAGCACAATACTCTAGAGGGGGGTGAATAGAGTAGGCAGTGGAATATTGCTAATTAAAAAATGTTAGTAGCAAGATCACAGAATAATAATCACAACTAAGTAAAGTAAAGGCAGAGATAAGAAAGCAAACGCAAAGACAGCGATGTATACTGGTTTCCCTTTGTTGAGGACTAATTCAGTCGGTAGAACTCTTGCTACCAGTTGAATCCACTATTGGCAAAACCGTAAGTTTTCTTACGAAGTCCTTGCAACTTCTACAATGCGAGCTTTGATACGAAGAACTCGTCCAACTTCAAATGTGAAGAGGTATTCTTCAATCAAGCCTTCTGATTACAATCTTTCAGAAACTTCTAGACCGCACCGTACTGGCAAATCGACTAGAGGATTGTAATTGGCTTGGGATCTGAAATTTAAAGCTCAAGAAAAACTCTTTGGAAGACTGAAAGCTTTAGATAGAGAGAAGATTGAAAGTGAATGAGTAAGTTGAAATGATCGAAATCCTTCTCTATTTATAGGAATTCCAAAGACAGAATTCTGGCAGAATTCGGGCAGAATTCGGACAGAACTCGATGAGGAAATCTCGGTCAAATCCGCAACTGCAGGAGGACCAAGTTCCAGAGAATTCAAAAATCAAACGGCCACCAACCGAACTCTGGCCGAACTCTGGCCGAGTTCTGTCAGGGTTAGGTTAGGTTTTAAAAATTAGTTTTTGGAGATTTTTGAAAACCTTTTTGAAGCTTTTGTTTAAATGAATATTTTTCAAAACAAAGGATATTTTAAAAGTATTTTGAAAACATTTTGGAATAGCCTATTTGCCAGTACGACTCGGTGTACAACGTATTCCTAGACTCAATAAAATAAAAAATATATTGCTTAAAGGAAATACAGACTCGAACAGGCAAATATAGCTTCGGTCTTGAACTGTGTAGATAGCTGTTCTTGTTCATGTCCAAGAGTCCGATACATCCTGACTAGCTTCACATATCGAGACAGAGTTTCATCAATTATTAAAATCAGGTTGACCATATGACCAATGGGCCAACCGTTTGCTCCCTGATCCGTGGCTAGTAAAAGCACTTGCTCTGGATCTTTAGAGGGAGACTTTAAAGACCCACCCTGTCCGTTAGCCCTGGGGGACTGGATGCGAGTGATTCTGTACAACTTTTCGTCAGGAGCCCGTATAACAGTCAACGGGACCCACTGACAGTCAGCAACTTGGACAGTTGACTGGGCTGGTTGGGCCTGCACGGCCCTAGGCTTTTTTGACTTAGCACCCGAAGGCGCAAAGTAAAAGGAGTCTAAATTGATACATCCCGTATCTTTAGTGAGCCGCATGGCGTCGGGCTCGCATGAAAGGCGGTCGAACACAGAGCTTCTGACAAGGCCGCATGAGACATCCTGTTTGAAGCCAGGAATGGTCGTCGCATGGACCATCTTCTTGCGGCTAGAGCTGGCTGTCGTATGGATCATCTTCCTGCGGCTAGAGTTGGCTGTCGCATGAGTTGGCTGCCGCATGGACATACTGTCGATCTCCTCTATGCAGCTCCTTCTTTGTCCGCATTGATTTCCTTTGTGCCCCCAAAAACTCAGCATCGTAGTGTTTTCCTCTGCTGGATTTGGGAACAGTGGAGTCCTCCGCGGTCGAAAACAAAGCCGCAGGAGAGTTCTGGTCACCGTCTTGGGTTGCAGAAGGAGCTTCTTCAAGAACTTGGTCGGAGGCAACAGTTTTGCGCACCGACGCCTTGTGAGTCCTCTTTAGGTTGGCTCGCTTCTGAGATGGGCTGGCGCTCCCTTCAGAGAGCAATTCTTCAAAGGCTTGTTGGTCAAAACGAACCACAAGCATCGGTTGTGTAGAGCCGAGCTTGGATGCGTCAGATTGCGTCACCAACTTCTCATCGGAAGATAAGGATGTCCCCAGCAGAGTCGCCATCGTATTTGCCAAAAAAATCAAAGACAAGTGTTACAGAACACTGAAATTGATTGCAAACTCGCTTGTACAAAGGAAAGCCTAGAAAGAAATCTGTAACACCCCAGTCCCAAAATACGTGGGACCAGGTATACGAATACATGCCAGCAGGACTTCACCAATGGGCCAAGCTATACAACAAGCCCATTAGCGAAATACTTAAGCTGTAAATCATGATAACACCAAGAAATATAACACAGTCCACAGGTATATACATCTAATCACATCCACAGAGTCCACAAAGAGATCAAGAATAAATAAGAAAATGTCTCAAATATCCGACAATAAAAGTAATGAAGTCTGTGCGGGTAAAACATCCAGAAACCAAAGAAATAGAAAGAAAGTACAAATCAACTACAAGTCTGATGAAAAGAAAAGGAAATAATGTAGCAAGACTAAATATGATTAATACATGATCACGAAAAATCCTCTGGCACTATCACGTCCTCCTGTGCCGGTACGCCTCCGGTCTCAGCTCCCGAACCGTAAACCTCTGGGTAGTCTTCAGCTTCGTCTAAGCCTGGGAAATAGCCAGGTCCTCAGAGGACTAGCAAGGTGCATAATATACAAGCCAAGGTACGGAAATAAAAATATGAACTAAGGCAATCTACTGTATCCGTCTATGTGCTATGCAAGTGAGATACTTTTCTAGAATACCAGACCCCTTCCACTAAGGCTCACAAGCACCTCACCAGGGTATTGTCCCCAGTACCTGTGTCGTGACACCAAGGACAATCAATTCTCGACAGTGATAATCCTTTACTCTGCTACAGAGATAAAGGTCACTAAACAATGGGCCACACGATAATAGGTCTGATATTGTAGTCAAGTTCTCCCCAATCCCCATGTCTAGAATCTAGCAATGTCAAGTCTGTACAGTCATCTCGAAAGTAAAAGCAATACTGATAAAGAAATCTAGAATGCAAACACGAGGTCAACACCATGAATAGTCATGTAAACCTCGTATCATGAATGTGTCGGTGTCCTGTGGTCAATTGTGTCAATGGACACATCAGTATGAACGTAATGCCTAATGTCAATACTCGATGTCACTATCATGACATCGGTACCCGTCTATAAATGGACACTAAGTTTCAACGTCCTACGTCATGCAATGCTAATAAAAAAAAGACAGAAAAGAAAGATCTGTAACGATGGCAAGGCACGCTTGCCTGTAACTGCTGTCTGCGGGTAGGCTTGTCCAACTCCGGTGTCCATGTTGATCCTCCCAAGCTCATCTATAATAATACACTATATTTAATATTCTATATCAACATACCATATATAAATTATATGAGTATTTATGACTCCTAGTTGTCATAACGTTGCTACGACACTACATCTATTATATAAGTACATATAGGTACCAAATCCTCTCGTAAATACTTTACAATTATAACAAAATAATATATTTAAATTCTGAAATTTATCTATAGATATTTATATATTGCTATAATGCTATTTTCAAAAGAAAAACCCTTTCACAAGAGTCTTATGTCAATGCCACATATGACTTCCTCAAATCGACCCATTAATTTAGTTCCAAAACAATAATAAAATAAAAGTAATAAATTCTGTAAAAATTCCAGAAATTAGTTAAAATAGTATTTATAATGTTAAAACTTGCACAACATAAAGTTTAATATAGATTCATAGAGTTTTAACAATTTTGGACACAAGGAAAACAGAATTTTTCGGAGTTTGGTGACATGACAAATGTCATGAATTTTTAAAAATAGCAAACGGATGCAAAATCTAACTTTCAGATATGCATCCGAAAGGTATCGATGTCTAGATTCTGAATAAAAATATTAAAAGGTTAGTAACTGAACTTAGATAGGTGAAAAGTGGCCCGCAACAGAATTCATCAGTTCTGGATACCCTGTCGTAGAATCAACGCCACGGGCAAACCGCTTGGAACTAGGGGATTCGGCGATCAAAGGTTGGACTAGACACACAAAGGTAACTCTCAGATTTGGTTTGAAGAGAAAAAGATGAGAAAAAGTGGGTGAAACATCATCTACAATTTGACTAACCTGCTATGACGTTTCAGACTTCGATTCGACGGAGTTTCGGCCCAAGTAGCACGTCGTGCACATCTCTAACGGCCGCAAGGTTGCTCCTATAGTTGCTAGGGTGGAATAGGATGTTGAGAGGGATGTCCAAGTGGTGGTGGTTGGCATAAAAATCGAGGATAAATTATATTTTGTGAAGAAAGGGGGGTCGGCTAGGGTTTCGGATTTGGAGTGGTGGCCGCTAGGTTTGGGGGGGATTTGTGGAGTAGTGGGTGGTTATGAGAGAGGGGGATGGTTAGGATTTGATAGGTATATATATATTTAGTGCAGGGGCTTTGGTTTGATCTAATTTGGATAGGATTTGGTTTTCCAAATCATACTATTATTAATAGGTTTCCTAATTTGGATAGTAGTTTGACCAAGTCAAAGATATAAGAAAATATTGCATATGGCTGCAATTTAATCCTTAAAATTCTCTTAAATATATGTATACTTGGTTTTGGTACTCTTAGTTAGGTTCTGACTAGTAGGGTTGACTAGGTTAGAGTCCGAATAGTATTACTAGTCAAATTGGACCCGAAAATCAATTTAATGAGTCTCATGTGCCATTTGCAAATAAGTAGCACATAAAAACTCGATTGGATGGTATACCCTAGGCATGTGCATTGTAGACTCAAAATGGATCAAAATCATATATTGGGTCATACGGTTTCGATCTATGTCAAGTCCAAAAATTAAATTGGAAGTTGGCTTAAAATTACGTTAATGGCTCAAATTGGCCTAAGTTGGCCCGAAGTTGCGCGAAGTCAAAAGAATGTTGAAAAGTAAATTTGGATGGGACATGATATATCAAACTGAAGGTTGACGAGTCTAGAATTCAAATATGGAACTGGATTTGAGAAAACAATATTTGTTGTGCTTCAAAAATTAAAGCTACGGTAAACTACTAACATAGTCATCATTAACTTTAATAAACTAAAATATCTATATAAAATAATTAAAAATAAGATTCAAAAAATGAGGGGGCTTACAACCTACCCACCTTAGAAAATTTCGTCCTCGAAATTAAAATAACACAATTATAAAAAAGAAAACTTATCATAAGAATAATTAAGCTAAGACTTACCGGCATCTACGAATAAGTGGGGATAACGTCACGCATAGAATCTTCACGCTCCCAATTTGATTCTCCCGGAGAATGGTGCCTCCATGCAACACGAACCACTCTAATCGTCTGCCCTCTGAGCGTCTTCTCACTCGTATCCAAGATACCTAACGGCTGCTCCTCGTATGATAAACTCCGTGATCTCAGAGTGATCGACCATATGACTGGGATCAGTCACATACCTCCTCAGTTGTGAGACATGGAATACATCATGCACTCCCTCTAGTGATTGGGGTAATACAAGACGATATGCCACCTCTCCTACACGCTCAATGATATCGAACGGTCCAATATACCTTGGACTCAACTTCCTCCTACTCCTGAATCTAGTAGTGCCCCGAGTCGGTGAAATCCTTAAAAATACATGCTCTTCCTCCTTGAATTCCAGTGGTCGACGATGCGTATCGGCCCAATGCTCTGTCGGTCTTGAGCTGCCTGAAGATGACTCTAAATTTGCTTCACTTTTTCGACTGTCTGCGTCACAAGCTCTGGTCCAAGTATCTGTCGCTCTTACCTCTATCCTCTCGCGAAGTCTTCAAAATCTTGCATCTGTAGGTAATGCTGCCTTGATTCTATCCACTAGTGACGACTATACTTCAAGATTGGCAAGTACTCGTTGTTGTCCCGGCATAATGACTTCTATTCCAAGCTCCTGAAGATCCTCTACTAACTGTGGCTGGGTTGTCAAAAAATATGCAGTAGGCTTCCTACTCAAAGCATCCGCCACTACATTCGCTTTGCCAGGATGTTACTGTAAGTCTATGTCATAGTCTGTCCTAAGCTCCAACAACCGCCTCTGTCTCATATTCAATTCCTTTAGCGTGAAGACATACTTCAAGCTCTTATGATCCGTAAATATCTCCACATGCTCTCCGTACAAATAATGACTCCACATCTTCAATGCAAAGATCACAACTGCTAACTCCAACTCATAAGTAGGGTAATTCTTCTCATGTGCCCTTAGTTGCCTTGATGCATAGGCTATGACCTTCCATGTTGCATAAAAACACATCCAAGTCCACTACCCGACGCATCACTGTATACAACAAATCCTCCCGATCCAGAAGGAAGCGTCAAAATTGGTGTTGGGGTCAACCTCTTCTTCAACTCTTCAAAAGCCTTCTGACAATCTTCTGTCCACTGGAACTCCTGATTCTTATGAGTCAACCGTGTCATCGGCTCTGCAATCCGTAAGAAATTCCCTACGAATTTACGATAATACTCTGCAAGTCCGAGAAAACTCCTAACTTCTGCAACCGATGTTGGTGTCAGCCAAGACTCTACGGTAGCTATCTTTTCCTGATCAACTGAAAGTCCTTCTCCCGAGATAATGTTTCCAGGGAAAGGAACTCTATCAAGGCAAAAATCATAATTACTAAGCTTAGAATACAATATCTCCTTCCTTAATACTCCCAACACAACTCTAAGATGCTTCTCGAAATAAGCTAGGGAAAAAAGGATTAAAGTGTTTACTGCAGAAGAATTCTAATACCGCTAGTTGTACCATTCTATCGTAGGTATAGTATTATAACCTATTCAATGATACTCGTCAGATCACTCCTAGAAATTCCTCCTAATGGGCTCTACGCATCCGATATCCGGGCATTCATACTCGACTCATAATCTCACTAGGATCCATCTATAAGAAACTTACCCGTTTCTAGCTATCCAATATCACAATCACACTAATATCTAGCTTAATTATATTCTATAATATAACTATAAGGTTTTAACTATTTTAGTCATTTAATAAGTAGAAGGTAATGAGAACCTAAAGCTGGGTCAAAAAAACCTATATACCAATTTCAAACAACGATAGGGTCAAGCAAAGCAGGAGGGTTTGTCGAATTATTTCCAAGAACGATGTGAAGCCAAACAAGATGCATAGGACATAGTCTAGGTAAGACTCGAGAACCATATATATCCGTGGTTATGTCACATAAAGTTACTGTCACGCCAGTGTGCACCTGGCTGTAAATAACTTTCTTGTTCTATAATACGACGGATGGCTGTAGTGCACATCTACCATGCCAGGTAATACAGGTTCTTGAGCTTATTTTGGCCAAATCCATGAAATATTTTTGAATTAACTTTTTTTTATGAAAATATAGGAAAAATGTCAATATGCATAGGATATGATTCAAGTAGAATTTGAGAAACATATGTAGCCATGATGCCGTTATCTGAAGTCTTGCCTCGCCAGTATTTCTCTGGCTGCAAAAACTTTGATTTCGTAATACAAAGATAAATATAATTTTTCAAACTTTTCCTTAGACCAATCCATAATACACTTTCCAACAACTTAGCACAAAAAGAACTGGAAGAATTACTCAAGAAGTCAACATGGAAGGGTTTAGTCAAATGAGTAGGAAAGAACACAAAAGCAATCATGTTGAAAAAGAAGATAACATGGAAACATTCATGTTGAAGAGTCGGAGAGAAGTCTATAATCTTGTTTTTGGATGTATCCTCAAGTCCTATTCCTCAAGCTATTGCGGGCTAATAGTATAGATATCACCATGACATCGCACAATTCGTGAAGACTCCACCTGCACTTAAGACTTCTAATGACTGTGCTCTTGCTTTCCTAATGTGATAGTAAGGGAAGATACATCCATTATGAAGATTCATCTTACTAGCATGAATATATAAGGATTACAGTAGAACATATCAAACTGGATGCAAATCAAAAAGTCAAGTACGAGTTCGAAACGAAGTTAAGGAAGGTATAAACATGTGGATGTGATCCTATGGGTCTTTCCTATTCTATTTGCAGGCTCACGTCGGTACAGTTATGTAACCGAAGTGATTAACTGACCTGCATGGGCCACCATAAAAATATGTAACACCCCAGTCCCAAAATACGTGGGACCGGGTATACGAATACATGCCAGCAACACTTCACCAATGGGCCAAGCTATACAACAAGCCCATTAGCGAAATACTTAAGCTGTAAATCATGATAACACCAAGAAATATAACACAGTCCACAGGTATATACATCTAATCACATCCACAGAGTCCACAAAGAGATCAAGAATAAATAAGAAAATGTCTCAAATATCCGACAATAAAAGTAATGAAGTCTGTGCGGGTAAAACATCCCGAAACCACAGAAATAGAAAGAAAGTACAAATCAACTACAAGTCTGATGAAAAAAAAGGAAATAATGTAGCAAGACTAAATATGATTATAACATGATCACGAAAAATCCTCTGGCACTATCTCGTCCTCCTGTGCCGGTACGCCTCCGGTCTCAGCTCCCGAACCGTAAACCTCTGGGTAGTCTTCAGCTTCGTCTAAGCCTGGGAAATAGCCAGGTCCTCAGAGGACTAGCAAGGTGCATAATATACATGCCAAGGTATGAAAATAAAAATATGAACTAAGGCAATCTACTGTATCCGTCTATGTGCTATGCAAGTGAGATACTTTTCAAGAATACCAGACCCCTTCCACTAAGGCTCACTAGCACCTCAGCAGGGTATTGTCCCCAGTACCTGTGTCGTGGCACCAAGGACAATCAATTCTCGACAGTGATAATCCTTTACTCTGCTACAGAGATAAAGGTCACTAAACAACGGGCCACACGACAAAAGGTCTGATATTGTAGTCAAGTTCTCCCCAATCCCCATGTCTAGAATCTAGTAATGTCAAGTCTGTACAGTCATCTCGAAAGTAAAAGCAATACTGATAAAGAAATCTAGAATGCAAACACGAGGTCAACACCACGAATAGTCATGTAAACCTCGCATCATGAATGTGTCGGTGTCCTGTGGTCAATTGTGTCAATGGACACATCAGTATGAACGTAATGCCTAATGTCAATACTCGATGTCACTATCATGACATCGGTACCCGTCTATAAACGAACACTAAGTATCAACGTCCTACGTCATGCAATGCTAATAAAAAAAAGACAGAAAAGAAAGATCTGTAACGATGGCAAGGCACGCTTGCCTGTAACTGCTGTCTGCGGGTAGGCTTGTCCAACTCCGGTGTCCTTGTTGATCCTCCCAAGCTCACCAATAATAATACACTATATTTAATATTCTATATCAACATACCATATATAAATTATATGAGTATTTATGACTCCTAGTTGTCATAACGTTGCTACGACACTACATCTATTATATAAGTACATATAGGTACCAAATCTCTCGTAAATACTTTACAATTATAACAAAATAATATATTTAAATTCTAAAATTTATCTATAAATATTTATATATTGCTATAATGCTATTTTCAAAAGAAAAACCCTTTCACAAGCGGTCTTATGTCAATGCCACATATGACTTCCTCAAATCGACCCATTAATTTAGTTCCGAAACAATAATAAAATAAAAATAATAAATTCTGTAAAAATTCCAGAAATTAGTTAAAATAGTATTTATAATGTTAAAACTTGCACAACATAAAGTTTAATATAGATTCATAGAGTTTTAACAATTTTGGACACAAGAAAAACAGAATTTTTTGGAGTTCGGTGACATGACAAATGTCATGAATTTTTAAAAATAACAAACGGATGCAAAATCTAACTTTTAGATATGCATCGGAAAGGTATCGACGTCTATATTCTGAATAAAAATATTAAAAGGTTAGAAACTGACCTTAGATAGGTGAAAAGTGGCCCGCAATAGAATTCATCAGTTCTGGATACCCTGTCGTAGAATCAACGCCACGGGCAAACCGCTTGGAACTAGGGGATTCGACGATCAGAGGTTGGACTAGACACACAAAGGTAACTCTCAGATTTGGTTTGAAGAGAAAAAGATGAGAAAAACTGGGTAAAACATCATCTACAATTCGACTAACCTGCTGTAACATTTCAGACTTCGATTCGACGGAGTTTCGGCCCAAGTAGCACGTCGTGCACATCTCTAACAGCCGCAAGGTTGTTTCTATAGTTGCTAGGGTGGAATAGGATGTTGAGAGGGATGTCCAAATGGTGGTGGTTAGCACAAAAATCGAGGAAAAATTATATTTTGTGAAGAAAGGGGGGTCGGCTAGGGTTTCGGATTTGGAGTGGTGGCCGCTAGGTTTGGGGGGGATTTGTGGAGTAGTGGGTGGTTATGAGAGAGGGGGATGGTTAAGGTTTGATAGATATATATATATATATATATATATATATATATATATATATATATATATATATATATATATATATATATATATATATTTAGTGTAGGGGCGTTGGTTTGATCTAATTTGGATAGGATTTGGTTCTCCAAATCATACTATTATTAATAGGTTTCCTAATTTGGATAATAGTTTGACCAAGTCAAAGATATAAGGGAATATTGCATATGGCTGTAATTTAATCCTTAAAATTCTCTTAAATATATGTATATTTGGTTTTGGTACTCCTAGTTAGGTTCTGACTAGTAGGGTTGACTAGGTTAGAGTTCGAATAGTATTACTAGTCAAATTGGACCCGAAAATCAATTTAATGAGTCTCATGTGCCATTTGCAAATAAGTAGCACATAAAAACTCGATTGGATGGTACACCCTAGGCATGTGCATTGTAGACTCAAAATGGATCAAAATCATATATTGGGTCATACGGTTTCGATCTATGTCAAGTCCAATAATTAAATTGGAAGTTGGCTTAAAATTACGTCAATGGCTCAAATTGGCCTAAGTTGGCCCGTAGTTGCGCGAAGTCAAAAGAATATTGAAAAGTAAATTTGGATGGGACATTATATATCAAACTGAAGGTGGACGAGTCTAGAATTCAAATATGGAACTGGATTTGAGAAAACAATATTTGTTGTGCTTCAAAAATCAAAGCTACGGTAAACTACTAACATAGTCATCATTAACTTTAATAAACTAAAATATCTATATAAAATAATTAAAAATAAGATTCAAAAAATAAAGGGGCTTACAAAATCTTAGGAAACAATCTAAGTACAATTGTTTAGTTTTGATTCTGGGGGGTGACGGTGGAGGCTCGGAAAAGTGCTATCAACTCTGCCTTACTCCGTGGACTATCTGATGCAGTCTCGAGCTCGTGAAGAAATTGCTTTCGTCTTGAAGGTTGCCAGCCTTTTTGCAGGGGTGTGGCACCCTGCTATTTATAATAGGATGTATGTTGAGCCACATAGATGGTCTGTTGCTACGTGACTGATTGGCACGCGAAGACCCGCTCTTTGGCTGCCATCTGTCGATTTGTTGGAATTTTGTTGTAGTAAATCTGGGCAGTTTAGGACTTGGTCAGATTGCCACGTGTCCTGTCGCAGGGATCATTTTTTTAGCCGCATAGATCTCTCAGTTTTCGACCATATGGGGCAGCATGAGACTCATGCGGCTTAGGTCGCAGACTTCCTTAGCCCAGACATAGCTTGAGGATTTAAGCCGCATAGATTCTGTATTTCGGCCGCATAAAGCTCATGCGGCTTGGATCACAGTTACTCTTGGCCGCATGAAGTTCAGAGACTTTGGGGCCGTATATGTCTGAACCGCATAAAGTTCATGCGGCTTATGTGACACTCCTTCTGGCCGCATGAAGGCGTACAAACCTTGCTTTTGGGCAACATCTCATGTCTTATCTTTTTGTCGAAGTGTCAGAGCTGTCATTTTTGTCAGGACTTGTCAGCTTATCAGACGAACTGCTCCTCTTGGCCGCATATCTTCCTTCTGCAGCTGGTTGTCGACGGGCCGCATATATCATTGAACCAGTCATGCGGCTTTCCTTTATGCGGACCTGTTTGGTCCAAAGTACCTATGCGGTAATTTATAATCCACATGAATCCCATATTTTTTATGCTTCTACACACACACACACACACACACACAGATATATATATATATATATATATATATATATATATATATATTATATATTAAATATAATATATATATATATATATATATATTTTTTTTTTTTTTATATAATATATATATTATATTAAATATAATATATATATTATATATAATATAATATATATATATATATATATATATATATATATATATATATATATATATATATATATATATATGTCTTGTGTATGGGTGTAAGTGTTGTGGTTAGTGGTGGTGATCTCGAGTATCCCCCCTTCCAATGGATACTCGAGATCACCACCACTAACCACAATACTTACACCCATACACAAGACACATATATATATATATATATATATATATTTTATATAAAAAAAAAAAAAAAAAAAATATATATATATTTTATATATATATATATATGTATATGTATATGTATATATATATATATATATATATATATATATATATATATATATATATATATATATATATATATATATATATATATATATATATATATATATATATATATATATATATATACCCTTAGATACATAAATAGATAGGTACATGCACACGTATTCTCAAATCTAATCGTGCATTTCATGAGATATCATGACACCACACCACGTATCTTATTTAGGATACGTACCCAAAATTTTAACTCAAATAGGACACGAAAATCTTTTTGGGGACACATGTCGAACACTTGGTGCTTAAACCTACGATACGCCTAAGATACTCTATCAAATTTTGTCCAAATCCTACAAAACTCACAGGCAAGCCTAAAATAGGTAGACACACCTAATTAGTGAGCCACTAGGCTAGTGTCAAGTGCCATGTGAATTAGAGCATGAGCACAACATGTGTAGGAGGCTCAATTGTGGACATGTAGCTAGCCTCACAATACTCTAACAAATCTAATTAGATCACCTAATGATAAATAGTTGGTGTTCATTCTCAGGTTTTTTCAAAAATAACACAAAAACCATATGTAAAAGTTTCCAAATGGGTCCAATGAAGCCCAATTAAGCTTCTTCCCATGGGTAGTCCTAATGTATGAGTGGTTTCTAAATAAAAAATGATACTAATTAAAAACAATTGCAAGGATTAAATTCAGATTTTATCTATTGGAACATGGATTCCCAATGCAAAATCCAAAGGGGACACAAATGGGCACAAACTTCAAGAATGGACACCTCTTTCAAGCTTCTCTCCTTCCAAGGCTCTCTTTCTTGCTAGTCCAAGCTCTAGACTCCTTAGGAGGACACTAGGAATTGATTAGGAACAAATTTTAGGAATGGTGGAGTTGTTTCTTCTTCTCAAATGAATAGGAAATGAAGAGGAGGCAAATTAGGGTTTCTAGAGACTAATAAATGAATGAAATGAGGGAATTTATAGGGTTATAACCAGCCATCAATTCTATCCCTAAATGCCATGTAAAGTGTCTAATAAGCCCTCCTAATTATTCATGAAGGTTTTTTTTAGGAAGGAATTTAATTAGGAAGAGTTTCATTAACTAAAGAAGGGTTTTTCCTACTCATTGCTCTCTAAATAAATAGGTATAACATGACTAGCTAATGGGTTCACTAATGGTGTCATGATAAGTCTAGTTGGGTCCATTTAGGTTCACTAACAACTAGTCTAACTAGTGGCTAACAACTAGCAACAAATTATGTCATATATTTAATTATATGAAACAATATCAATCATGGAAAAAAAAGCAATTACCGTTAATCATGAAATATAATTTTTAAATTGGTACAAAATAGGAAAAGACATAAATACCCATATTCTGGAAAAGTGGTAGTTACAAGACGCAAGGCAATAATTTTTGAAGCTTTTCTTAACCCTTAAGTCATTCGGCTTCAAGCGATCATATATAGTCCGACTATTCCTTATTCGTCTGAAACTATCAAGGTATCTTCACAGCTTTGTTGGTCTATGTTGATAATGTTACTCTAGCAGGGAACAATTTAGAAGACATCACAAACACCAAGAGTTATCTATCATGCCAATTAAAGGATATGGAACAATTGAGATACTTCCTTGGAATAAAAGTAGCAAGGTCCAAGCATGGAATTGACTTATGTCAAAGAAAATACACATTGACGATTCTTCAAGATACATGGTTTTTTAGGGGCCAAACCTTCACGGTTTCTAGTTGATCAAAATGTGACACACACACAAGGAGATGAAAACTTACCGGAAGATGTATCCCAAGATTGAAGGCTGGTTGGACGACTCATTTACCTAACCATCATAAGTTCTGACTTTGTGTACGCAGTTCACATACTTAGCCAGTTCATGGACGAACCCATGTAGCCTCACTTAGAAGCAACGCACAAGGTATTAAGGTACATCAAGCAAATACCTTGTTAGGAAATTCTCTTACCTTCCAAAGGGCCATTGGAGTTAAGGACATATTATGATGCAGACTGTTCTCTCTGCAAGGACACTAGAAGGTCAACAACTGACTTTTGTATTTTCTTTGGACATGCTCCTATTTCATGAAAGACAAAGAAGCAAACTACAGTCTCACGTTCGAGTGCAGAAGTTGAATACCATTCTATGGCTACTACAAGTTGTGAAATAACATGGTTGCAATACATTTTGAGGGACTTGAATGTTAGACATGTGCATCGAGTTTGTTATGTGATAACAAGGAAGAAATACACATAGCCTCAAATCCTGTGTCCCATGAACGAACCAAGCATATAGAAATAGAATGTCATGTCGTGCATGAGAAAGTGCGGAAAGGATTGGTTAAGACAGAGCACATACTGACCAAGGAGTAACAAACAGACATATTCACAAAGTCACTGAGTTCGAATCAATTCTCCACATTGCTGGACAAGTTAAGAGTGATCAACATACACTCTAACTTGAGGAGGAGTATTTAGGGTAAGAATCCCAAGTAATTAGGTAATATTATGTAATTAATGATATTGAATAATCTACCAAAGTTAATCCTATTATAGCTCCTAGAATGGTGGATCGGATTGTATGTAAACTATATTTTAAGTCATTTAATCTCAACCATGCAATTCCAATCCAACGTGTATAACATAGATTGGTTTCATAATACAAAACCAACCGGTTGGTTCTAGAGCACTCATATATATATATATATATATATATATATATATATACATATATATATATATATATATATATATATATATATATATATATATATATATATATTATGAAAAAAAAAAAAAAAATATATATATATATATATATATGGTAATTTATTTCAAAAGGCAAAAGCAACCAGAATTACAATCACACCACCACCATCTTCCTCACCTCATCTCGTTTACATCACTCTCAATATTGTGTAAAATACCCAAAGGAGAAGTGTATAGGTTCTCGAATATCCTCCTATTGTGCTCAAGCCAGACGTGCCAAACAATCGCAGCCAACTGCAGTCGTGCTTCTCTGTACCATATCGGACCTCGCTGTCTCAGGAGTGAGATCCCGTCTAAAGATTCCCGAATAGGAACCATGCCAGCAGCACCGCCTTGTATTTTGTGGTACTCCACTTCCCATATAGCAGCAATAATCGGACATTGAAGGAACAAGTGGTCGATAGATTCATCGAGGCCATCACACATCGCATATTTGATGCTATGTATCTGCACCCCAAATTTGTTGAGTCGGTCCCGAGTCAGGAGACGGCGCATGAGCAATCTATACATAACCAGTTGCATTTTTCTCGCGAGTCCAGGAATCCAAATGAAGTCGAAGTGCTCAATCATCGGATAGTGGTCTCTGATAATATTATAGCACCCATTTGATATATAGAGACCCCTCTAGCATTACAGCCGGCGGAAGGAGTCCTCGCCGCCCAAACCCACATGTCCACGTTGGAGTTGGAATCAATTTGCACCTGTTGGATGAGATTTGCAGACTTTAGGGCTGTAGCATGTATATGTAAAGCCTATTTTCCTCCCTTCAGCAAGCATGCCACCACCTCCCTCCTAGTAGCTTCCCTCTGATACATTCCACCTGCCAGGTCCAGTAAACTCTGATGGGAAATCCACGGATCCAGCCAGAGGTCGGTATTCCTGCCATCATGAATAACTCTACTAATGGCGCCCTTGAGATGGCGTCGGTTGCGATATTTTTAAACGTAACTGACACATTATTATTGGAGACATACGTCCAAAAAATTTCCCTTTGAGGTGGCGGTTACTCAGCCACTCTGCCCACAGAGACTCGACATTCTCGAATTTCCAGGACCGCTTCAGTCCAGCTGCGTCTCGTAAATTGTGAAATGAATGCAGCCCAACTCCCCCCTCCTTGTATGGTCGACAAAGTTGATTCCAAGCAATAGCATGTATCTCCCCCTCCCCCCCGGCAAATAAAGTTAGCACAGAAGCTTTCAATCTTCCGGATAGTATCTCTCGGTAGCAGTAGGGCCTGTAACCAGAAGGAAGTCAGGCCCGTAATGGCAGACCTCACTAACTCTATGTGCCCGCCAAATACTTAATATAGAAAACATTCACATCATCATTCTCTTTATACTATTTATTATTTTGGGCTTGGCAGTAACAAAGAATGCCTAAACTTACTTTGTATATACGAATTTTTTGAATTTATAGACAGATAAAAAGGGGACCAATACCTGCCTTAGAAGAAGGTAGGTTGGAGGGTCAAGTCCGGATTGTCACAACCAGAGGGAATTGTCAAGTGGCAATTTGATGAAAGAACCGGGCTACGTTGCCCGCTTGTAGGCCAGTCTGTCCGTCACATGTTGCCGTCCCTTTGGCAGGCCAACCGACATGGGAGCCGTGTATACAAAGGAGGGCCAATAGGGTGCGGCCACGTGGCTCAAGGTGTGATTAGTGCCGGTCTAGGCCGGACCACGGCCCAGAAAACCCGGCTGGATCGGACTTGGTTCGGGCCCAACCCGGGCCGAAGGAAAAAGCGAGCCAGGCCTGGCCCGGCCCGGTTTGGGTTTTTGGAGCCCAGTCGGGCCCAATGACCCGGCTTGGGTTGGGCTGGGCCGGGCCAGTTCGGTTCAGCGGGTGGGCCGAGCTACGAGCTCGAGCGGGCTCGAGCGGGCCAGTTCGGCGGGCGAGCCGGGCCGGTCCACCTTTTATTTTTGGTTTTTTTTTGGTTTTTGGTTTTGCTATTTGATTTGATTTAAAGTTTTTTGTTTTTGTTTTAAATTTTATGTTCTTTTATTTTCTTTTAAGTTTATTTTTAATTTTGCACTTTTTTAGTTTCTTTGTTTCTTTCTAAGTTTTATTTTTATGTTTTATTTTTTTGTTTTACTTTTCCCTCCTCCTTTTTCCGGACTTGGGACCGGCAATGCAAGCTTTTTTTATTTTTTTAAGTTTTTGGTTTTTGTTTTTTGTTTTTTTAAGTTTTTGTTTTTTGTTTTTTGTTTTGTAAGTTTTCTTTCTTTCTTTCTTTTTTTTTGGTTTTTGGTTTTTGGTTTTAAGTTTTTTTTCTTGTTTCTTTTGTTTTGTAAGTTTACTAATTCATACCTTTGAGTCATTCTTCTTCCTCGGTTCCAGAAGGTTCACCCATTGTAAGCGATTCAAAGTCCCTCGTTGATGTCAGCATCTTCATCTCTTTGGTTTTTGATTCTTTTCTGTGCTAAAATCCAATCTTGAACACATACACAAGCTTCCATGATATCTGGCTTCAACCGGCTCCTCTTTATGCTCAAAATCCTTGATCCTGCACTAAAATATGACTCCGATGCTACCGTCGACGTACACCGGGACCATTAGTTGATCACGTGCTATGGTATAAAGTACAGAAAATATTTTGTCGTATTTTTTCCACCATTCTAAAATGGTGAAGTGATTTGAAGATTCATCTTCTTCTTCATAAGAACTTAGATATAAAGACAACTTTTGAGTGGGTTGGGAAGAGTGTTTTTGTTTCTTCCTTTGTAGTATATGACTAGCATATGATAACTTAGACACCAAGCCAGAGCTACTACTAGTACCCACTTGAGTTGGTCGGGTCGACACAACTTTGTCTTCATAAAGCATTACTAATCTATCCAACACTACCATCAGTTCTACTTTCAAGTCAGTAACATCAACATCCATGTTTTCTGCAAAGTCATCTAATAAAGCCTCTACGCCACCTAAATTGATCGTAGGATCAAAAATGGAAGCCAAACAATATAAAAGAGGTATATTACCCCAATATTTATTGAATTTAGCTCCCATCTTTTTACAACAAATTCAAAATTAGGAACATTTCTATATTTAGAAAATAAGTAAGACATGTTACAAAGTTTTCTTAAAGCTAAACAAGAAGTGGGATAATAAACACCAGAAGTAGCATTGCAAAATTTCTAAAAATTCACAAATAGTAGAAACAACTATCCAATCATCTTCAGTTACTCGATATTCAAAATTGTGATCCATATTACAAAAATATGTAATAGTATCCTTAAAGAGAATTACGGATTTCAACATTAAATATGTCGAATTCCATCTATGTGGTACATCCTTAACAAATCTTCTAAAACGAATACTAAAATGTGCACATGTGGCTTTAAAAGCTTGTTGCCTACTTGGAGACGTGTTCAAGCTGTGTAAAGAATGTCTAAGAGTCTCTGAATGTGTACTAAAAAATTCGAGACATTCTTTTACAACTAAATTAATAATGTGGCAAGCACACCTAACATGCAATAATCTACCTTCTAGAATGTGTTGAAATAGTAAAGACAATGAAGATATAGCAGAATTATTATTACTAGCATTATTAAAAGATACAGATAATATTTTATAGT
Organism: Iris pallida; assembly: GCA_029216955.1. Classification (NCBI taxonomy): domain Eukaryota; kingdom Viridiplantae; phylum Streptophyta; class Magnoliopsida; order Asparagales; family Iridaceae; genus Iris; species Iris pallida. Next base: position 18,952,908 of record JANAVB010004800.1, read on the forward strand.
GAATATCAAACTCACGTACGTGTTTTGAAATAGCGACTGCAATTACAGAGCCCATGTATGAAAATTCTAAAGTTTTTAGACAGATGATGCGCTTTTGCAACATCCATTGTGAATCTATGTAATGTACAGTGATACAAATATAAGCATAATTTTGCTTACATGTCCAAACATCAGAAGTAATAGCTATTTTACTAACATGCGACGAACTTCTTTTAAAACAAATTTCATTTCAGTAAAAATTCTCTTAGCCTCTTTTCTAGCAGCGTCTCTAGCAACTTTACTAAAACATGGATTTAAAGAATTTGTGGCATAATCAAATAAAGATTTACTTTTACCCGAAGTGAATGGAAGTTCATTAGCAATAATATATTTAGTCAATTCAGTTTTATGACGAGCAGCTGAATAGGAAAACGTACTCATTGAAGAACCTGCAGTACCTCCAAAACTTGTCTGAGTTTGGGTTGCCGGAATTGAGCCCGGGCTGTAGCAAGTTTCGTGGTGTCTTGATATGATACCCATGCCACCTCACCTCTTACATTTGTATATGTTGGACATTTCTTACATTGTGCCGCGTACGAAACTGGTTCTCCTTTATGATCTAAAATAAGTGAGCCATCAGGTTTAGTTTCATTAAGAATAGCAAAAAATTCCTAATACTTTAATTTTTTTCTTCCTCTTTATAACATTTTGGGTAGTGCTAACAACTTCAGGATGTGAATCAATTAAATCCTTAGGAATAGGATTTTTCTCAAAAAATGTATTACAAATTCATAAGTATGTCCGACAACGTCAGTAGGTTGGTTTGAACCTTGTCTGGCCATTTTAAAAAGACAAATAAAAATAATTTAGAAGAGAGGGAGGATACCGAAAATAAAATAAACAAAAAATTATTTTTTCTCAAAAAAGAGAGATGGAGGAAAGAAAACTATTTTGTAAATGTAAAATAAATAAAAAATTAGAAAGAGGAAGGAAAGAAAAAAAAGAACTGGATCGGGATTGGGAGCTTGATCGGAAAGTCGTAGAGCGCTGGAATTGCTTGCAAATTTTTTTTGAAACTTTCTTGTGAGATTGAATTTTTTTTGGATGTTTAGAATGGTTTGTGTTTGAAAAATAAGATTTATGGTCTATTTAGAGGATTTTTTTAAGCAAAATTACCCCTACCCTCCAAATATAGTTGTTGTAAAGATTTTATCGCCATTTTTGACAAAATGACCAAAATACCAAAAAAGGGGTCATATAGTGGGAGTAATTTGGTCAACCCCCTGTCACGACCCGCTTCCGAATAATCGGACACGAGTCAGACACGCCCAGCCTTCGTCGTTAGACACGACGAAGTAAGCTGTACAAAGCTAGGGAAACTATCAAGTCCAGATATGAATGAATACAACAATCACAGCATCTATATAAACGATCCCAGAAATCCAAATACAAATCTAAGTGTTATTACGTTCATCCAGCAATTGTAAAGTAAACTGATATCTCTAATACAATGAAGATATGAAAAACTAAAGGAAAGGTACTAGGCCTCCTCGGCCTCTAGGTCCAAAGCAACTCTAGCTACCTCCAAGGTACCTCCAGGCTCTTGCCTGTAGTATTGCCTGGTACAGGGTATCGCCCCGACGATCTTGAGATGCTAGCAATGTCCTGATGAGGCCCACCAAGGTGCCATCATCGAACTCAGCAGGCTGGACTGGCTGAACTGGCTGAACTGGTGGCTTTTGACCCCCAGTAGGCATGACTCTGGAGGCTACCCCTGAATGCTGGGCTTGATCTCCAGGTTGTTGTGGGTCCACGGGAGGTGCTCGGCCTTGCCGATCGGTAGGACCAGGAACAATGCCGCTGATGAAGATGACACATAGAATAATAAGGAAGGACCAGGACAAATCAAAGATACAAGCATGTGATCAGGTCAAGAATTCAGGGATTCAGAGGATACGAGTAGAGATCAAGGGCGAGTGCTGATTGAGACATCTATTTGATAAACCCTCATATATCTTGATTCACAAGACCTGTATGGGCCACCACTTAAACCATGTAACGCCCAAGAACCAGAATACTGGAGAGCGAGAGCATACATAGCCAGCTACGTATATTGAAATGGAATCCACCTCGCTATATGGTCACGGCTGTCTAGATACATGAGGGTTTAACTACAAGTCATCAGTCTCTTATGGTCATAAACAAGCCTATTGTCTCAATCTCAAACAAGTAAAAGCAATTACAAGATGTTAGAGCATCAAATATATAATAGTAAGGCATCCCATACATTACATATTTGGATGATCATGAAGCTAGTCATACAAAATGTGAAGACTAGCAAGATTTTCAGTCATACATGATCAACCCTAGAATTCGTCAATCATGTTACAGCCCGTAGGTAGACAGTAAGTAAAGTGCAATCGAGCTAACATGTGCTCGTCGGCTAAACGCCTCGAAAGAATATTTTTACAATAAAGTGGGAGAACAAAAGGGAACCCACTCGTTGCCTTGGTTACGCCTGGTGGTCACCATCTGGCTGGAAGGTAGGGAGATCCTCTGGAGCTACTACGGTATCTGGCCATACAAAACCAGCTGGGTCAGACCCCAGAAAGAGCAAGTGCCACAAATGAGGCTTCACTAAAGAACTAAACCGGCAATTAGCATAAGATATAATTATATAATAAAGACTGGTAATATGGAAATTCATGATGATATACGATAGGATAACCATAGGACTATTCAGATAACCAAGTTACAATCCTTAAACCAAACAAGGACCGGTGTTGTAACCCTTCGTCTGAACGGAACTTGGTTTCCCACAATTTATCGATAAAGTAAAGCACAAGCAACTAGGTCATGTTACATTCTTGTGCAGGATCAGGATAAGACTAGATTGGATTAGACTCCATCCAATCAATCACGACCAAGCAATGAGTACGGCTTGATACTTTAACTAACTAGGATTATCACAGGCCTAGTTACTAGCAAAATGCAACGAGATTATTCCAACAGCCACAAGCCCTGTAGACCATCCAGGTTATCCAGGTCGAATATCCGTTCATGAAAGGTGCAACACATGAAAGTGTACTGGAAATGTGCCCTACTCGTCGGCAGGCTACAAGTCCGCTTGCGCGCCCAGATAACAAGATTGCCTGTAGCTGGGAAATCTTTTCATGACTACTAGATTATTCTAGTTATTAGCCTTAGTCAATTTCAGTGGGTACCCCTGACCGTGGTACTCAGGGGTCCCCATCCTAGATATGATGCAAGACAATACTAGTTCATTTATACAAGCACAATCGTCCATGGTATCCAGGCCATTCATTCTTGTCATGTCATGCTAGCCGTCGCAACAACATATCGAGGTATATCATGTCAGGTTTACTTATCAAGAGTGCACAATGATGGGCCACTATCATATCATGTTACTTGTCAAGAGTGTACTACGATGGGTCACTATTGTGTTCATGGATATAGAAGCATGGAATTTCAGGTGCATACATAGACCAGAATTCCTATACGCCTAACATTACATGCGCCAGGGAGCTCAAACGAAGTACTTGGTACATCAAGACAGCAAAAGTATAGACATCAAAAGGATTTTTATTTCATATAAAAGTCTATTACATGTCTAAAAAAGGCTTTACAAAGAAAAATTTCTACAAAAAGAAAGATCCTAATACTACAGCCAGGCGCAGCAAACTGCCATGCGCCTCCTGCCCGACGCATCATCAGTCAGGCGCATCCCTTCAGCGTCTCAGTCAGGCGTATCTATTTCAGCATCTCAGTCAGGCGTATCTATTTTAGCGTCTCAGTCAGGCGTATCTATTTCAACATCTCAGTTATGCACATCATGAAGTCTCAGCATATGCGCTCTACTTCGACCCGATCAAGTGCTTCGACTAATGAAGCATTTATTGAGCAGAACAAGGGTGGGCGATCAACCTCACTCTAGCTGGAGGAAGAGCTCACCAAAGTCCAAGGAAGAGAAGAGCATCGCAATTCTGATCTGCGGCTAAAGGAGCAGCTTTCAACACAACCAACGTGGGCAACACCCCACTCGAGCAGGAGGAAGAGTTCTCCAAACCCCAAGAAAGATGGGAGCACCACAATTCCGATCTGCGGCTCTTTCAGCATAACGAAGACAGGGCTCGAGCATCCCGATCTTTGGATGCAACAGGCACCTTCCGCCTGCCTCAGAAGCCCTCGATTCCGACTTTTAGATGTAACAGTCACCTTCAAGTGCATGAATGAAGACAATTCGTCGCATCTTCGCCCTCGGGAGCATCTTGTCAATAGAATGTGCTCGAGCAAATAAGTTCATTCGGGAAGACATGAGAGAACGAGAAGCAAACTCTCTCCTTGTTGTTATTTATAGGCCGGGCAAATCAAATCCATGCGCCAAATGGCGGGCTCTCCGAATCCCGTACAATAAATTTGCATTTATGGTGATGAACCTGACGCTTCGAGTTCGGCCAAGTCAAAAACGGCTATTTAAAGTACTCGAGAAACACAACAGTCGGACCAATAAAGATGCGTCATGCAAATGGATGCGCCGGTCAGATACCGTACATCGTACCGACACGCCCGTCGGTACCAAGCGCCCTGTATGGATGCGCCCAATCAACATGGGCCCATACGCCTAGTGGAACGCAGATCAATGCGCCCACTCAACAGCCCATCACCCGTCAAAGAATATTAAATACTGAAGTCCTGACACGACAGCAGCCATGCCTCGATGACAGAGCAGCAATAACTTTTACAGAAAATAAAGCGCCGTTGACGTCAGCATCATCATTACTCTCTTCCGGCGGTTACAAGCCACGTGGCTGCCCAACGATTCGTATGCGCCATCGCAGCCATGCGTTCAAACTTCTGCATGTGCTTCAAGAGCCATGCCCCTCAGACCTTCCTCTGATCCCTAAAGACAGAGGTCAAGTCGCTACTGAAGCTTCGCATGTACCTCAAAAGCCGTGCGTCCAGACCGGTTCATGACTCCTGAAGGTTGCGAGCCAAAGTCTTTTTATGCGCCCAATCCCAGGCACATCCTATCAGATTACCCTCTACCAAATCCGATATCTTTGAGCTACGGACACGCGCCACGTGTCCTTTGACTCAATTCAGCCTATGAAGGGATGCTAATCACCCAAGATCTCAGCAACTGAAAGATCCTCTCCCCTGCTACGTGCCAGCCCACAAAAGCAGCATGAAGGATTAAACCCACAAATGATGGTGCATCATCCATTTGCCTCTCGTAGCTTCAACCACGTGGCATCCCCACGTACAGGCGCATCCTACATATGCGCACATGAGCAGCCAGCCTGCAAGCTATAAATAGAAGGATCATCTCCTTCTTCCACACGGACAAAGACCTACATACACACACAGTAAGAGAGGCAGATGTAGACACTCAACGTCTTCTTCCTCTCCGCAAGCTCCAGTACCCAGAGCAACTCAGACCTTCAGAGAACCGAGAACCGTCGTCAGATCGTCAACAGAGTCAACGCATTACCACTCGCTCCATCAACACAGGGACCCAGATAAACAAAAGTGTACTCCTAGGACTACATCTAAGTCCTACATTGTAATACTGTTCTGTTTGTAATTGAAATTGCGATCAAAAGATTTTAATAGCAAACAATAGAACATGTTTAGAATTTATATGGTACAAGCATTCTATCAAGAGGCCCAAGTTACACAGAGAGTCATGAGACAAAGCATAAATATAACAACTCAGCATGGCAGAAGGAGTGCACGGCTATGGAAAGAGCCATGCGGCTAAGCAGGACGGGCTCATGCAGCTCGGAAGGGGGAGCAGGCTCATACGGCCGGAGAAATCGGGCTCATGCGGCTCAGGGAGATCGGGCTCATGCGGCTCAGGAAGATCGGGATCATGCGGCTCAGGTGTCTCATGCGGTAGAGGCTTATGCGGCCCGAGAAACATGGGCTCATGCGGCTCAGGAAGATCGGGCTCATGCGGCCAAGGAGGCTCATGCGGCAGAGGCTTATACGGTCTAGGAAACATGGGCTCATACGGCCAGGGAATCACACATATGCGACAGTAGGGGGAACAAGCTCATGCGGCTCGGGGGAACGGGCATATGCGGCTCGGGGAACCAAAGCCATGCGACTAAAGGGAAAGGGCACATGTGGCCAGGGAACTGGGTTCATGCGACAAGGGGGAATTAGGTTCATGCGGTCTGGAAGGGACGGGCTCATGCAGTTAAGGACAGCAGGCTTATGCGGCTGGGGGGAACATGGGCTCATGCGGCTCAGAAAAGTAGGCTTATGCGGCTGGGGGGGACATGGGCTCATGCGGTTAAGCACTGTTCTTCTTCTCCACTGTTCCGAGAAGAAGAACCATGAAGCCATTGCTTCCAAGTTCCATACTCCTTCATCTAAGGTCAGAATCCGGACTTCCATAGGTCGAAATGGGGCAGGAAGAAATTCTCTACAACATGGAACCATCAAAACTTAAGAATAACAAGATTTAATAGATCAAAATCCAAAAAATCCAAAAATACAACAAGCTTAGATCTACATGAAATGAGCCATAGAAATTAAAAGTGCTAAGTACTAAAGTGTCTTAGAATCTCGTAAGAAAGAAAATAGAACAATAAAACTTGAGTTCCTCCATGAAGCAAGATGCACTTGCCGGTGGCAGAGGGGGTAGGTAGAGCTCTATGCCAGGGAGAAAGAAGAAGAAGGAGTAAATGCTGAGTTATGAAGAGAGAGAAAAGTAGGTAGGATGTAAATGGGGTTAGTGGTGGGGGTAGGTAGAGCTGGTTCACATACAAAAACCGAACCAAGCCGAACCAAGCAATGAAATGCTAAAATAAACCATACAATGAGGTAGGAAACATGAGTCAAAATACGTGCACGTATACCAAAATACGTAATACGAACCACGGGCGTTACACTACCCAATCCACTTTTAAGTCCAAAAATGTCGTAAGTACCACTAGACCTCTACAATTACTGCATATGAATTTATTTGGGCCTAGTAGAATTGCTAGCTTAGGTGGTAAGTCATATGCATTTGTAATAGTAGATAATTTTTCTAGATATACATGGGTATTTTTTCTTGCACACAAGAATGATGTATTATCTTAATTCGTCATATTTTGTGAGAAAGCTCAAAATGAGAAATGATTCATGATCACTCGTATTCGAAGTGATCATGGTGGTGAATTTGAGAATACAAAGCTTGAGCAATTCTGTGACACACATAAATATTTGTACGAGTTTTCCTACCCTAGGACTCTACAACAAAACGAAGTTGTAGAACGTATATAAGCCCACTTCCCAAATTTTTAATTTTATTTGTTTATGATTACTTTTATGGTCATTGGGAGTCATGCCAAAGCTTGTAGGTGGTCTATGACCATATTAAGGTCATATGACCTCTAGATAGCTTATATATGTATTATTTAGCTATTTTATATTTTTCTACAATTTTTGGATATTTTTAGGAATTTAATATTTAAGGTTTTATTATTTTTAAGGACTTTCAGTATTTACTATAAGGTCATACGTGGGTATTTCTGGACCAAATATTTTTATTTGGGCTCTAAATGACTAAAAATATTTTCTAGAATATTTTAGAATTTTTCTGGATTTTTTTAGAATTTTTGAGAATTTTTATATAATTAAAACCTATAGAAATTATATTTTATAGGCTTTGGAAATATACTGTGAGGTCACACGATGATATTTTGTGTTAAAATATTGTATTTAGATTCTAGACACTTAAAAATATTTTCTAGAATTTTTTAGAATTGTTTTGGATTTTTTTGCAATTTATTTTGATTTATTTGGACTTAAAATAATTTTTAAATAATTTTCTGAATTAAATAAATAATTATCCCGTCATCCACCTAGGGGGCCCACCTGTCGGCACCCGCTACAGTAACCGCCTCTCTCTCTCCTATATATATGCATGTATATTCACAAACCCTAATTAATTATAGCCTCCTCCTTTGTGGTTTGATCTTGGTGATTCCTCAATTTTTCGAGACGATTGCGGAGAGCCTCGACCTCGGATTCGTGTACCGTTTATTTTGTCAGATTCGTCTCGAGGTAAACTTCCAGAATTTATATTTATTTTTGCATATTTTGATCCTGAATTTCTGGAGAATTCGTAGAGTGTCGGTTGTCCAAAACTTGACACGTTTCGGTGTTTTCGAGATTTCGGGAGGACCGGAAATTGAAATCATGAACCGTTTAAAGTTTCGGAAAGCTAACACAGAGCTCTACAACATATCTTTTTCCAGAAATTAATTTGCTCATCTACTATTTTAGTTATTCTGTTGAACTCAGAATTGATCGGTGAATCAACGTTTTGGTCATGATTAGCCATAAGGACGATATCTTTTGACCAAAGCGTTAATTTATGGCACGGTTGATTCCAGCGCACTCGTGGTGCTAATTATCACTCTCCGATCCTGGAATACGTATTTTAATACGTAAACCGATAAAATTGTATTTATCTTGTATTTATACTATATTTATTATGCTGTATTTCTTCATGCATTTTCCAAAAATATTTGACAAAATATTATTTCCTAATTTATTTTCTGCATTCGGGCCTACAGTTTTGGCTCATTTGGGTAACCTATTCTTGGTTCACCAATGGTTCATCATGAACCCTTTGGTTCATCATGAACCCATGGGTCCAAGATCTTTATATAACTCATCTCATTCTCTCTCCTCTCATTTACTTCCTCCACCAACCAAATATTTTCTCCATCAACCAAGACAAGTACCAACTTGCTCAAGAGATGGATCAATAATCTTGTCAATGATTTCTTACAAAACTATTTGCCAAAACATGTTCTTCTCCTCAATCTATACTAGTTTAGAACTTGGAAATTTCCATTTTGAAGCTTTGATTTTTGTAGATCTAGGTTTTAATCATTTTCGGATTTTGCATGGTTTGATATACTTTAGTTGGATTTTATGGGTTTTTGATGCTTCCATGTGGAAGAGCATTCAGTTTCACCCAAGTTGGAACTTTGGAAATCTGGATTTGGAGTTCGGATGGCCAAGTTATGATGCTTTGAAGCTTGGGTTCAGCCATGGTGTTCTTGCTGTTTGGAGCAGACAGTGAGCAGTGTGCTCCTGTTTGAGCACGCTTCCTGTTGGAAGCGTGTCTTCCCTTGAGCTTGCGTGACTTTTCACGCAGCTCTTTCCTTGAGCTTGCGTGACTTTTCACGCAGCTCTTCCCTTGAGCCTGCGTGACTTTTCACGCAGCTCTTCCCTTGAGCTTGTGTGACTTTTCACGCAGCTCTTCCCTTGAGCTTGCGTGACTTTTCACGCAGCTCTTCCCTTGAGCCTGCGTGACTTTTCACGCAGCTCTTCCCTTGAGTTTGCGTGACTTTTCACGCAGCTCTTCCCTTGAGCCTGCGTGACTTTTCACGCAGCTCTTCCCTTGAGCCAGCGTGACTTTTCACGCACGCTGCCTTGAGTGAGCCTGCGTGACTTTTCACGCACGCTGCCTTGAGTGAGCCTGCGTAACTTTTACCCCTTGAGCGTGCGTGCTTTTGTGCGTGCGCTTTTGATGTTTTATTAGATATTATATGCCTATTTTATATCCTTACGCCTTTTGTCCCGAGCATGATATGAGCACTAATGTGACCCCGGAGAACAAAGTGTTCCTGCCTGATACATGTACCTGAATGTCCCAGTTCTTGTTCATGCTCGACAAATGACTCGTAACTCCACGTGGCGTATTTGTAATGATACATTACACTAAGGAGGGTAAAACATGTTGACATACTGATTGACATGGATCCTCTTTGGGGTACTCGTACTAAAGTACGACTTTAGGAGGATAATCATGCAGGCCACAGCATGTGAGTCCAAGATTTCACCTAGGGTTAAACTAGGCAACTAAATATACTAGATGCATAGGGAGGGCAGAATCCCGAGATCGTGTTACACCAGCCGCCTTGAGATATTGTCTTGACGCGCCGGCTGGTCTCTACGGATACTGTGTCATCCGCAACGAGTGGATGATTGTATCCGATTAATTCCTGCTATATAATATATGTTTTGGCAAGGTGGCCTTACAAGGGACATGTGCTCAATCATACCTGTCTACGCGAACCCCTGGGTTGGCTAGCCTTGCTGGAAAGATACGATCTGAGGATTTTCTAAATAACATGATGCGAGGATAACCTCGTCCCACTAGAAACTCATAGACTTGATTGGCCGTGAAAACGACTTGCTTGTATCCTATTACCTTCCGTAAATAACTGAGGGAAGCGGACTATCATGGTACGTGATCCAACCCATGTTCTTGTTTGATTGTTGGGTTGGTTATCGTACTATGACAGGCTGTGGACCGAAGTTATGAACGGAAGACTTATTCTGGTTGTGAAGTGCTACTTCTGTGAATGACTGAGGAACATGGTCTATCATGGTACATGATCCAACACATGTTCTTGTTTTATTGTTGGGTTGGTTATTGTGCTGCGATAGGTTATCGACCGAAGTCACGATCAGGAGATTTTATTGTTTATACCTTTTAACTTATGTGAAAGTTATAGAGTACGACACGTCCCGACTCCATGCGGCACCTTTTGTCCTTGTTTGGTTGTAAGGGTGCCATATGGGTTCAAGGATGTTGCGCTACACTATAACAGTAGCATAAGTATTAATATTATCAATCATTCTATTAACTGGGTTTTTAATCTTAACTCTTGTGCCTCTTTGGCGGTACTTGCTATTCGGGACTGACCCCGCTGGTTTTTGTTTGGCCAGATCCCGTAGCAGAGCCTGAGGACACGATCTTCCTCCCTGACATCCATGGTGCATACTAGGAGCATGGCGGTTCGGGGACTCGAGTGGGTTTCTTCTCCACCACTCCTGCTTACACTTTTCCGGCGTTTAGCCACCGGCACCTGTTAGCCGGATTACTTGATATTTTGTGTCAGTACAGACTTGTAAATAAACAGACTGCAGCTGTGTATAATTTTGTACTCCTGACCCTCTGAGATAGCTAAATTATAAAGCTAGTCTCTCATGACCATTTTGATGAAGCGTCGGGGACGCCTTACTGCTTTATCTTTAATGTTCATTTAATTGTTGATGTGATTTGATTGATTGAGACATAGAACTCTGCGGGACCATAGGAGACTTGATTGTAGCATGTACCCCCTAGTCTCTCGACAGCCACGATCGCCGTATGACGTTACGTACCTCATATAGAGTAGCTGGCCTAGTCCGTCTTCGTATTTCGGTACTGGGGCGTGACAAGGTTTTAGTGGTGGCCCATGCAGGTCTGTTTTTTAGACTTGTGGGGTATTGCAAATTATTAGGAGTCTCAATCAAAACTTGTTCCCCTTGAAATTCTGTTTCGAATTCTCTGTCCTTACCTTAATCTCTAACCTGACTTGCATCCTCGAAATCTTTCTCGTCCGGACTTGATAATCTTATATTCTTCTCCATAGGGGTGCTTCATTCTCAGTAGCGGGAGAGGCCCATGAGGAAGAGCAGCAAGAGCATGGCTCGACTGGGCAGCAATAGGGGAGAGAACCTTTCCCAGGGCAGACACGAGCAGAAATGGAACCAGAGGCAGTGCAGCCGCAGGTTATTGAAACTCCTGCAGCACCAGCAGCGACGGCAGTACCAGACGCCGTAGCACTCCTGGAAATCATCCGGGGGTTTCTTGTCACTAACCAACAACAACAGACTCGGCAGCAAGAGCAGAACGCGTTGCTGAACCAAGGGATTCAGTTAGCTCTTGAGAGGAGTGCCGGGGTTGACTCGGGAGCATTAGGAAGGTTCCGTCGCTTGAACCCAAGGTATTTTGATGGCACGGAGGATGCCATCACTACGGATGCATGGATTCAAGACATCGAAGCCATTCTTGTGGCAGCCAAGGTTCCAGATGATGAGAAGGTTGATCAGGTCAAACTGGTACTTCAGGATCTTGCCCGCGACTGGTGGGTATCAGAAGAAGTTGGTACAAGACGCCCTGTTCGTTGGACCAACTTTAGTGACAGATTCAAGGCCAAGTATTTTGGTGTAGTAGCTCGATATGAGCTCCAGCAGAAGTTCATCAGTCTCAAGCAAGCAGGCAAGGCCGTAGATGGGTATGCAGCAGAGTTCTGCAGATTGTGCCGTTTTGCACCAGCAATGGTGGCAACGGAGCCAGAGAAAGCTATGAGGTTCCAGCAGGGACTTCATTTGGAACTATTGCAGCTTGTGGAGGGATATGACTACCAGATGTTTGACGCTGTTTTGACGGCCGCTCGGAGGCACGAGCTTACCCAGCAGAGGTTGGCATCGAGGACAGGAGGTCAGAAAAGATCTCATTCCCAGGTTGGAGGAGGAGCAATGCAGCGAACATCGGCACCAGCACCCGGTGTACGTATTCATGATGCAGGAGCGCCGCGGAGGACGGCCGTGTCAACTAATACAGCGCCAGTTCGGCATCAGCAGCCGAGAAACCAGCAGCAGCATCAGGGAGCACCCCAGGGCTGTACATTCTGTGGAAAGGCAGGGCACACGAGGGAGGTGTGCCGGTCAGCGAATGGCTTATGCTTGAGGTGTGGTAGTTCAGACCACCGTATTTCCACTTGTCCTATGATGCAGAGGCCAGGAGGGCCAGCTCAGCAGTTTCCAGCATTGCCAGCTCCGGTGGCAACCCCGAGTGGAGGGCCAGTATTAGCAGTAAGGCCCCTAGCCCAGCGTCTACCAACGCAGGCTCAGATGTTCCGCCAAGCATAGGAAGCCGAAGGCCCTCAGAGGCAGCAACAGCATGGTCGAGGAAGGCCACAACAAGGGGCTCCGCGGGGCCAGGCTCTCACATTGACCTTGGAAGAGGCTCTAGCGTCTAGTGACGTGGTTGCAGGTAAAATTCTCGTCACCTCATTTCCCGCTGTAGCATTATTTGATTCAGGCGCTACTCATTCATTCATCTCTGCACAATATGCTACACGGATTGGATTAGAGTTTGAGGCATTGCCAGAGAGGATGGATATACTCACCGGCAATGGGCTCGTAGAGGTTAGCAGGGTGCGCTTATCATGTCCGGTAGAGGTGTGTGGGCATTTATTGCCCGCATCATTGATTGAATTCCCTATGGGGAATTTTGATGTTGTTCTTGGCATGGACTGGTTGAGAGACAGTCATGCGATAATTGATTGTAGAGGAGGTAGGGTCATATTCAGCGTCCCTGGGATGGAGCAGTTCATCTTTACTCGAACCTTGAAGAATCAGGCCGGAGGCGTCATCTCAGCAGCAGTGTCAGAGCCGGGACAGATTTCGATAGTGGTCAAAGATTTTCTCGACGTCTTCCCTGATGAGCTCCCAGGGATACCCCCAGTCAGAGAGGTAGAATTTAGCATTGAGTTGAACCCTGGAACGAGGCCTATTGCAGACAGAGTTTACAGAATGTCACCGTCAGAACAGGATAAGTTGTATCAACATGAAGAAGAGTTGAAGTCTAAGGGATTCATCCGAGACAGTAAATCACCCTGGGCCGCGCCAGTGATTCTAGTTCCCAAGAAGGATGGGTCGACGAGGATGTGCATCGACTACCGCAAGCTGAATACAGTAACAGTGAAGAATAAGTACCCGCTACCAAGGATTGATGACCTGTTTGACCAGTTGAGCAAGGCCAGTGTCTTTTCCAAGATCGATCTTCGGTCGGGACACTATTAAGTAAGAGTCCGGGAGCAAGACATATCGAAGACAGCATTCAGATCTAGATATAAGCATTATGAGTTTTTAGTAATGCCCTTTGGACTAACCAACGCCCCCGCAGTATTCATGGATTTAATGAACCGCATCTTTCTGCCGTATTTGGATAAATTTGTGGTGGTGTTCACAGATGACATTCTTGTCTATTCCAGCAGTGAAGAGGAGCATGAGAAACATCTTAGGACTGTCTTACAGACATTAAGGGAGCATCAACTTTATGCGAAGCTCGACAAGTGTGAATTCTGGTAAGATCACATTTCGTTCCTGGGGCATATAATTTCTGGGGCAGGAGTGTCAGTGGATCCGAAGAAGATTGAGGCCGTGGAGCATTGGCCGGTCCCGAGAACGGTTGCAGAAGTGCGAAGTTTCTTAGGATTAGCTGGTTACTACAGAAGGTTCGTGGCGGACTTTGCCAAGATCTCTGCGCCCTTAACGCGTTTGACGCACAAGGAGGTAGAGTTTGTTTGGTCAGCTAGCTGTCAGGCATCATTTAAAGAATTGAAGAAGAGGTTGATCTCAGCCCCGATCTTGACGCTTCCAGTAGGAGCGGGAGGCTTTACAGTATATTGTGACGCATCAGGGAAGGGTCTTGGATGTGTATTGATGCAGCATGGAAAGGTGATAGCATATGCGTCTCGGCAGCTTCGAGACCATGAGAAGAATTACCCGACTCACGATTTGGAGTTAGCAGCTGTGGTATTTTCACTCAAGTTGTGGAGGCATTATTTATACGGAGATCGGGTAGAGATCTATACTGATCATAAGAGTTTGAAATATGTATTCACGCAGCGAGATTTGAACATGAGGCAAAGAAGATGGTTAGAACTACTGAAGGATTTTGACTTAGATCTTCATTATTATCCAGGCAAGGCGAATATAATTACAGATGCACTGAGTAGGAGAGACAGTGCCTTTATCTTGACCTCGCAGAAGCATATGTTAGAAGACCTTCAGAGTATGGGAATCGAAGTAGTTTTGCCAAGGGATGTAGGAAGAATGACCAGTATGCAGATTCAGTCAACCTTAGTAGAGAGGATAAGGGCAGCACAAGCAGGAGATCCACAGATTCAGAAGTTACGGTCGGAGTGTGAATCAGGCCGTAGGAAGGAGTTAGTGATTCATGAAGATGGTACGCTCAGGTTTGGAAACAGACTCTGTGTACCGAGTGGAGACCTTCGGCAAGAAGTTATGTCCGAAGCTCATAGTTCTATTTACTCCATTCATCCAGAAGGAACGAAGATGTATCGAGATATCAGGCAGTACTTTTGGTGGAATGGCATGAAAAAAGAGATAGCGAGATTTGTATCCAAGTGTCTGGTATGTCAGCAGGTGAAGGCCGAGCAGCAGAGACCAGCAGGGTTGCGTCAGCCGCTTCCTATCCCAGAATGGAAATGGGAGCACATCACGATGGATTTTGTGACCGGTTTACCTAGATCCCCGGCTGGCAAGAATGCAGTCTGGGTAATAGTAGATCGACTGACGAAGGTCGCTCATTTCCTTCCCTTCCGAGTTGGACAGACTACTGAGCAGTTAGCAGAAATGTACATGAAGCAGATAGTGAAGCAGCACGGTATTTCAGTTAGTATAGTATCAGATCGGGATACGCGGTTTACTTCCCATTTTTGGCGGAGCTTACACCAAAGTTTGGGAACCAAGTTAAGATTCAGTACTGCTTATCATCCACAAATCGACGGGCAATCAGAAAGAACCATTCAGACATTAGAAGATATGTTACGGGCGTGTACCTTAGATTTTGGCAGATCTTGGAAGGATTACCTTCATCTAGTGGAGTTCTCCTATAACAACAGCTATCAGGCTAGCATTCAGATGGCTCCGTTCGAAGCATTGTACGAAAGGAAGTGCAGGTCCCCTTTGGCATGGGACGACGTCAGAGAACGAAAGTTGTTGGGACCAGAGATGATCACGCAGACTGTGGAGGTAGTTAAGTTGGTCAGAGAGCGCCTTCGAGTTGCACAGGACCGACATCGTCATTGGGCAGATCAGCATCGTAGGCCTCTGGAGTTCAGATTTAGCGACCAAGTATTTCTGCGAATTTTGCCTACTCGGGGTATCATCAGATTTGGAACCCGAGGAAAGCTTAGTCCAAGATACGTTGGTCCTTTTAAGATTCTCGCTCGGATAGGCGATGTGGCTTATCGACTTGCCCTTCCGCCTTTGTTAACTGACATACATGATGTGTTTTATGTGTCCCAATTACGTGGGTATGTCCCGGATCCGAGTCATGTCCTCAATCATTCTGAGTTAGTCGTTGGGACCGACCTAACTTACGAGGAACAACCCGTATCTATCTTAGACCGGCGAGAGAAGGTACTCAAGAATCGGACGATAAACCTTGTCCGTGTTTCTTGGAACCATCACTCTTCGGGAGAGTCAACCTGGGAGCACGAGGACGAGATCAGATCTCGGTATCCACATTTGTTTGACTGATAAGGTATATTTTTGCACCTTATTGACACGATTCCATGCTTATCTGTACCTGCTTGTTTTGTACTTTGTGATGTATGATAATAACTGCTATGATAGTTAACTTGTATATGATTGTGCCTTGCCTGCCTGATTTCACTATCCTGTCTTGGCTGGAATTCCGAAGACGGAATTTTTCTAAGAAGGGTAGAGATGTCACTTTCCGATCCTGGAATACGTATTTTAATACGTAAACCGATAAAATTGTATTTACCTTATATTTATACTATATTTATTATGCTGTGTTTCTTCATGTATTTTCCAAAAATATTTGACAAAATATTATTTTCTAATTTATTTTCTGCATTCGGGCCTACAGTTTTGGCTCATTTGGGTAACCTATTCTTGGTTCACCAATGGTTCATCATGAACCCTTTGGTTCATCATGAACCCATGGGTCCAAGATCTTTATATAACTCATCTCTTCTCTCTCCTCTCATTTACTTCCTCCACCAACCAAATATTTCCTCCATCAACCAAGGCAAGTACCAACTTGCTCAAGAGATGGATCAATAATCTTGTCAATGATTTCTTACAAAACTATTTGCCAAAACATGTTCTTCTCCTCAATCTATACTAGTTTAGAACTTGGAAATTTCCATTTTGAAGCTTTAATTTTTGTAGATCTAGGTTTTAATCATTTTCGGATTTTGCATGGTTTGATCTACTTTAGTTGGATTTTATGGGTTTTTGATGCTTCCATGTGGAAGAGCATTCAGTTTCACCCAAGTTGGAACTTTAGAAATCTGGATTTGGAGTTCGGATGGCCAAGTTATGATGCTTTGAAGCTTGGGTTCAGCCATGGTGTTCTTGCTGTTTGGAGCAGACAGTGAGCAGTGTGCTCCTGTTTGAGCACGCTTCCTGTTGGAAGCGTGTCTTCCCTTGAGCTTGTGTGACTTTTTACGCAGCTCTTCCCTTGAGCTTGCGTGACTTTTCACGCAACTCTTCCCTTGAGCCTGCGTGACTTTTCACGCAGCTCTTCCCTTTAGCTTGCGTGACTTTTCACGCAGCTCTTCCCTTGAGCTTGCGTGACTTTTCATGCAGCTCTTCCCTTGAGCCTGCGTGACTTTTCACGCAGCTCTTCCCTTGAGCTTGCGTGACTTTTCACGCTGCTCTTCCCTTGAGCTTGCGTGACTTTTCACGCAGCTCTTCCCTTGAGCCTGCGTGACTTTTCACGCAGCTCTTCCCTTGAGCCTGCGTGACTTTTCACGCACGCTGCCTTGAGTGAGCCTGCGTGACTTTTTACGCACGCTGCCTTGAGTGAGCCTGCATGACTTTTCACGCACGTTGCCTTGAGTGAGCCTGCGTGACTTTTATCCCTTGAGCATGAGTGCTTTTGTGCGTGCGCTTTTGATGTTTTATTAGATATTATATGCCTATTTTATATCCTTACGCCTTTTGTCCCGAGCATGATATGAGCACTAATGTGACCCCGGAGAACAAAGTGTTCCTACCTGATACATGTACCTGAATGTTCCAGTTCTTGTTCATGCTCGACAAATGACTCGTAACTCCACGTGGCGTATTTGCAATGATGCAATACACTAAAGAGGGTAAAACATGTTGACATACTGATTGACATGGATCTTCTTTGGGGTACTCGTACTAAAGTACGACTTTAGGAGGATAATCATGCAGGCCACAGCATGTGAGTCCAAGATTTCACCTAGGGTTAAACTAGGCAACTAAATATACTAGATGCATGGGGAGGGCAGAATCCCGAGATCGTGTTACACCAGCCGCCTTGAGATATTGTCTTGACGCGCCGGCTGATCTCCACGAATACTGTGTCATCCGCAACGAGTGGATGATTGTATCCGATTAATTCCTGCTATATAATATATGTTTTGGCAAGGTGGCCTTACGAAGGACCTGTGCTCAATCATACCTGTCTACGCGAACCCCTGGGTTGGCTAGCCTTGCTGGAAAGATACGATCTGAGGAATTTCTAAATAACATGAAGCGAGGATAACCCCATCCCACTAGAAACTCGTAGACTTGATTGGCCGTGAAAACGACTTGCTTGTATCCTATTACCTTCCGTAAATAACTGAGGGAAGCAGACTGTCATGGTACGTGATCCAACCCATGTTCTTGTTTGATTGTTGGGTTGGTTATCGTACTATGACAGGCTGTGGACCGAAGTTATGAACGGAAGACTTATTCTGGTTGTGAAGTGCTACTTCTGTGAATGACTGAGGAACATGGTCTATCATGGTACATGATCCAACCCATGTTCTTGTTTGATTGTTGGGTTGGTTATTGTGCTGCGATAGGTTATCGACCGAAGTCACGATCAGGAGATTTTATTGTTTATACCTTTTAACTTATGTGAAAGTTATAGAGTACGACACGTCCCGACTCCATGTGGCACCTTTTGTCCTTGTTTGGTTGTAAGGGTGCCATATGGGTTCGAGGATGTTGCGCTACACTATAACAGTAGCATAAGTATTAATATTATCAATCATTCTATTAACTGAGTTTTTAATCTTAACTCTTGTGCCTCTTTGGCGGTACTTGCTATTCGGGGCTGACCCCGCTGGTTTTTGTTTGGCCAGATCCCGTAGTAGAGCCTGAGGACACGATCTTCCTCCCTGACATCCATGGTACATACTAGGAGCATGGCGGTTCGGGGACTCGAGTGGGTTTCTTCTCCACCACTCCTGCTTACACTTTTGCGGCGTTTAGCCACCGGCACATGTTAGCCGGATTACTTGATATTTTGTGTCAGTACAGACTTGTAAATAAACAGACTGCAGCTGTGTATAATTTTGTACTCCTGACCCTCTGAGATAGCTAAATTATAAAGCTAGTCTCTCATGACCATTTTGATGAAGCGTCGGGGACGCCTTACTGCTTTATCTTTAATGTTCATTTAATTGCTGATGTGATTTGATTGATTGAGACATAGAACTCTGCGGGACCATAGGAGACTTGATTGTAGCATGTACCCCCAGTCTCTCGACAGCCACGATCGCCGTATGACGTTACGTACCTCATATGGAGTAGCTGGCCTAGTCCGTCTCCGTATTTCGGTACTGGGGCATGACACTAATATATCAAGGTGAATTTTTAAAATCTAGAGTTCACGACGTTTGACTAGATAGTCAACAACATGCCTTGATTTGCGTGACATGGTTTCCAAAATTGGAAACATGACTTTTTGTGGCCAAAACTTCCTAGTTTAGATGATATTTCAGATTATTATATGTTAAATTAGGTTTTTAAGTGATTTATTTTAGAATTAACTATTATTAGATTAGTTAATTAATTAGCCACTTATTCCATTATTTTAAGTGTTAGAATATTAGAATTGACTTGTGGTTTTCGTTCACGGTTCGTGGTACGACGTGCGATATTGGTTGATAGCTTATAAATTGGCGTTTCTTGCATCCTCGACTTGTGACTATGATTTGTGCAAGGATTCAGGCAAGTACAGTATTGCATTTATGTTTTAGTTCATTATAACATTTTCTCTATCGTTTCCTTGTTTGATATTCCATTGAATTATTGCTTGATATTTCGTTGAGACACGATTGTGACACCGTAGTTATTGTATCCTTCTTAGTGTATCATTGACCGTTATTGATTGTTAGAGAGTCAGGAGGGGAAATACTTGGTAAATACGTGAACAAACCCAACTATTTTGATTGTGGATAGCTAAGTCATACACCCCACGTATGAGTGAGTTGTACCATATTATTGTGGATAGCCATCGTATGATGTGCCGTATTAGCCCAGCTGTTCACGTATTAAAAGGTATTTCACAAACACATAGTTGTTACTACTTTTCCTTTATCTAGTCCATTATCTTGTTAGTTCACATCTTGCTAGTTTACATCTTGCCAGTTAATATCTTATTAGATCACATCTTGCTAGTTTACATCTTGCCAATTCATATCTCGTTAGTTCATGTCTTGCTAGTGCTAGTTCATATCATGTTAGTTCATCTCTTGCTAGTTCTTTATATACTTTTTGCCATCATGGTTTCTCGTTGTTCTAACTTATTTTGGACTAACAATATTAATTGTAATATGGTTGTACTCTGCTCCTTTCCTGACTAGATCGTTGTTATAGGTGAGGATGACGTGTCTACTTTTGCGCTATGGACCATACGAGCGGGAGATAGAGACTCGAAGGCCAAACCATAGAAGATTAGTTAGATGTGAGATAGTTTTCTATAATTGTAAAAGCTTACATTCTTCTTCAAATGTAAAACTTCTATATTTTGTAAAGTTAATTTAGTTGTTGTGAATGAGCAATTAGTATTTATGAGCACTTTGTTTATTGCGGGCTAGACAACGTACTATCGTCGATATCGCGGCATAGGCTGGGCTTGGACATGCACTTGTATCCCGAAAAGCGGGTGTGAGTCGTAACAAGTTTTTATGGTGGCCCATGCAGGTCTGTTTTCGCAAAAGATTGTGAACTTGTGGTAGTACTTAAGTTAGTCGTACTACTGCAAGCCTGCGACTAGGATGCTCATTCACAATTAGTTTTGATTTGATTTTATGAGAATGAATAGGACTAGGAGTCCCTTATTCAATTTGACCCTTGGATAGTTAATATTGTTAAATAGGCCATGTGATTTAGCCAATGATTTATTGAAGTCTAGGCATGGATAAATCAAAGAATTTTTCTAAGACGATATGTTATTTTTTTTTGACATGTTGGTAGGATCCAAGGTGGGTAGAATATACGTTTGGTAAGTTAGACCTTCATAGAATTCAATTCCTAATTTAGATCATTTGGGCTATTTTATCTTCTGCCTTCTCTAAACCTCGTTTTATTTTCAAAACTATTTTGCGATCGTTTTATTTTCAATTCCTAATCTTGGTTCAATTATCTATATATTAATTCAAGTCATCTTCGTTCAATTTGTGATCGTTTTGTTTTCAAAACTGATACTTTTATTCAAGGACAGATACTTATATTTTCTTATCATGATCGACTTATTTGAATTTATTGAAGTTCCTTTGAAATTCTTATGGATATAGTTAAAATAATTTTCGGTGACATACAATGGTAAGGCAGATGTACACTGTCCCCATTTATTTGAATTATGGAGACTACGGGTTCACTGCAGTCAGCAGCGCACTGGCGTGGCATGACCCCTAAGTTGAAATAATTTTAAGTGTGCGTAGGTTGTCGAATATTACTAAAACTATATCCTAGTTGTATTATTGATCTTTTAATTTATTATGTCAATATCGGGTAGAGTTGATAAAGTGTTCGATAACATATTATACTTGAGTCATAAAACCAAGGGTTCACAGCAGCCAGATGTACATTGGCGAGCCATGGATTTTCGGTTAAATAACTTCGGATATATTTATGATTTTTGAATATCATAGAGACTATATCTTTTATTGGCATATGACTATTAAATTATTTTTTTCTTACAAATTTATTTGATGTCTTATTTCTTGTTACCACCTTCTTTACAACTAGTAGTTCTTTATTTCTCTCATATTTTTCTATTTTCGAATCGTCATCTTTTAAACCTATTTTGATTTCCTTCTACTATATTTCTAAAACGTATTTAGATTTTGATTCTATACGCCTAATCAATTTCGATCATTCATCATATTATTTTCTTGATTATAATCTTTGTCGTGCTTATTCATATCGATTGGTCATGTCATATTTTGATGATATTCTTGTTTGTTCCTATTTGTATCGTTTGAAATTTCGAGGACGAAATTTTTCTAAGGAGGGTAGATTTGTAAGCCAACTTTCCAATTTTTTAATTTTTTTAATTTTATTTGTTTATGATTAATTTTATGGTCATTGGGAGTCATGCCGAAGCTTGTAGGTGGGCTAGACCATATTAAGGTCATATGACCTCTAGATAGCTTATATATGTATTATTTAGCTATTTTATATTTTTCTACAAATTTTGGATACTTTTATGTATTTAATATTTAAGGTTTTATTATTTTTAAGGACTTTTAGTATTTACTGTAAGGTCATACGGGGGTATTTATAGACCAAATATTTTTATTTGGCCTCTAAATGACTAAAAATATTTTCTAGAATATTTTAGAATTTTTTTAGAAGTTTTGGGAATTTTTATATAAGTAAAACCTATAGAAATTTTATTTTATAGGCTTTGGAAATTTACTGTGAGGTCACACGATGATATTTTGTGTTAAAATATTTTATTTAGATTCTAGACACTTAGAAATATTTTCTAGAATTGTTTAGAATTTTTCTG
This sequence comes from Iris pallida, assembly GCA_029216955.1. Lineage (NCBI taxonomy): Eukaryota > Viridiplantae > Streptophyta > Magnoliopsida > Asparagales > Iridaceae > Iris > Iris pallida. The sequence continues at coordinate 18,975,298 of JANAVB010004800.1, forward strand.
GATTTTTCTGCAATTTATTTTGATTTATTTGGACTTAAAATAATTTTTAAATAATTTTTTGAATTAAATAAATAATTACCCAGTCATCCACCCAGGGGGCCTACCTGTCGGCGCCTGCTACAGTAACCGCCTCTCTCTCTCCTATATATATGCATGTATTTTCACAAACCTTAATTAATTATAGCCTCCTCTTTTGTGGTTTGATCTTGGTGATTCCTCAACTTTTCGTGACGATTGCGGAGAGCCCCGACCTCGGATTCGTGCGCCGTTTTTTTTATCAGATTCGTCTCGAGGTAAACTTCAAGAATATATAATTTATTTTTGCATATTTTGATCCTGAATTTTTAGAGAATTCGTAGAGTATCGGTTGTCCGAAACCATGTCACGTTTCGGTGTTTTCGAGATTCCGGGAGGACCGAAAATCAAAAACATGAACCGTTTGAAGTTTTAGAAAGATAACACAGAGCTCTACGACATATTTTTTTTCCCAAAATTAATTCGTTCATCTAGTATTTTAGTTATTCTGTTGAACTCAGAATTGATCAGTAAATTACCGTTTTGGTCATGATTAGCCATAACGGCGATATGTTTTGACCAAAACGTGAATTTACGGCACGGTTGATTCCAGCGCACTCGTGGCACTAAAATCTATCAATGTGAATTTTGAAAATCTAGAGTTCATGATGTTTGAATAGATAGTCAACAGCACGCCTCGATTTGCGTGCCATGGTTTCCAAAATTGGAAACATGACGTTTTGTGGCCAAAACTTTCTAGTTTAGATGATATTTCAGATTATTATAGGTTAAATTAGGTTTTTAAGTTATTTATTTCATAATTAACTATTATTAGATTAGTTAACCAATTAGCCACTTATTCCATGATTTTAGAGTTAGAATATTAGAATTGACTTGTGGTTTTCGTGCACGGTTTATGGTACGACGTACGATATGGGTTGATAGCTTATAAATCGACATTCCTCGCATCCTCGACTTGTGACTATGGTTTATGCAAGAATTCAGGCAAGTACAGTATTGCATTTATGTTTTATTTCATTATAACATCTTTTCTATCGTTTCCTTGTTTGATATCCCGTTGAGACATTGCTTGATATTCCGTTGAGACACGATTGTGACACCGTAGTTATTGTATCCTTCTTTGTGTATCATTGACCGTTATTGATTGTTAGAGAGTCGGGAGAGAAAATACTTGGTAAATACGTGAACAAACCCAACTATTTTGGTTGTGGATAGCTAAGTCATACACCCCACGTATGAGTTAGCCATACCATATTATTGTGGATAGCCATCGTATGATGTGCCATATTAGCCCAGTCGTTCACGTATTAAAAGGCATTTCACACACACATAGTTGTTACTACTTTTCCTTTATCTAGTCCATTATCTTGTTAGTTCATATCTTGCTAGTTTATATTTTGCCAGTTCATATCTTATTAGATCACATCTTGCTAGTTTATATCTTGCTAATTCATATCTCGTTAGTTCATGTCTTGCTAGTGCTAGTTCATATCCTGTTAGTTCATCTCTTGCTAGTTCTTTATATACTCTTTGCCATCATGGTTTCTCGTTGTTCTAACTTATTTTGGACGAACAATATTAAGTGCAATATGGTTGTACTCTGCTTCTTTCCTGACTGGATCGTTGTTATAGGTGAGGATGATATGTCTACTTTTGCACTATAGACCATACGAGGGGGAGATAGAGACTCGAAGGCCAAACCATAAAAGACTAGTTAGATGTGTAGTAGTTTTCTATATTTGTAAAAGCTTACATTCTTCTTTAAATGTAAAACTTCTATATTTTGTAAAGTTGATTTAGTTGTTGTGAATGAGCAGTTAGTATTTATGAGCACTTTGTTTATTGCGGGCTAGACATCGTACTACCACCGATACCGCGACGTAGGCTGGGCTTGGACATGCACTCGTATCCCGAAAAGCGGGTACGAGTTGTGACAATGTAAGCACATAATTCTATCTGAAATGGCTAGAGTAATGTTGAACCAGTTTAGTATACCCAAATATTTCTGGACAGAAGCAGTCAATACTGCTTGTTATGTTCTTAATAGGATGTTCTAATTCGACCTAAATCGAAGAAGACTTCCTATGAGTTATGGTTTGATAGAACACCCACAGTTTCTTATTTCAAAATCTTTGGTTGTAAATATTTTATTCTTAACACTAAAAATAATTTGGGTAAATTTGATGAAAAGGCCAATAAGGATATCTTTTTAGGTTATGCGATCAAAAGCAAAGGATATCGAGTCTTTAACAAAAAGACAATAATCATCGAAAAATCAATAAAAGTCACCTTCGACGAATTAAACTAACAGATTATCACTGATGATGACGATGAAGATATCAGTACACCAAGCAAGGCGTCTACAGAACCGAAAATCGAAACCAGCTACCTTGAAAGTCTGTCCAAAAAAATAAAATTTATAGATGACCTCCCCAAGGACCTGGTAATAGGTGAGATCATACAGGGCATAAGTACTCATTCCTATACCCGAGATATAGCTTATTGTGTTGTAATTATTTCACGGTTAGAACCTAAGACTATTGAAGAATCATGTAGTGATAACTATTGGTTGGATGCTATGCAAGAGGAACTAAACCAATTTAAACAGAAGCAAGTTTGGGAACTTGTTCCCAAGCCCATTGATCATCTGGTCATTGGCACCCGTTGGGTATTCTGAAATAAATTAAATGAGAATGGTTTAGTCATTCGTAATAAGGTTCGACTCGTAGCTCAAGGATACGATATCGACTACAATGAGACCTATGCTCCAGTTGCGAGATTAGAATCCATTCGCATGTTATGTGCATTTGTATGTTTTCATAACTTCAAACTTTTTAAATGGATGTAAAGAGCACATTTCTTAGTGGTTTCATAAAAGAAGAAGTTTATGTAGCTCAACTCCAGGTTTTACTGATTTCAAAAACTATGATCATGTATTCAAATTGAAGAAAGCCCTACGGTTTGAAACAAGCCCCTCATACTTGGTATGAACTTCTAAGCTATTTTCTACTTGATAATAGTTTTTTCAAAAGGCAAGGTTGACACTACAATGTTTATAAAGTCTTTAAGTGGAAATCTCTTTTAATTCAAATTTATGTTGATGATATTATCTTTGGATCTACTAATAAATCTCTCTGTCAAGAATTCTCTAAGTGTATACAGAATGAGTGTGAGATGAGCATGATGGGAGAACTCAAATTCTTTCTTGGACTACAAATCAAACAAATCAACAATGGGACGTTCATCAATCAAGCCAAGTACACAAAAGACTTACTAAAGAAGTTTGATCTGGAATCCGTCAAATCCCTTGGCACTCCAATGGAAACTTCAACCAAGCTGGATGTAGATGAAAAAGGCAAACCTGTCGACATACGTAAGTATCGAGGTATGATTGATAGTTTACTTTATTTAACTGCTAGTCAATTTGATATAATGTTTAGTGTTTGCTTGTGTGCAAGATTTCAAACTAACCCTAAGGAATCACATATGTGTGCAGTTAAGCATATCTTTCGATACCTTAAAGGTACTTATTCTGTCGACTTATGACATCCTAAAACTACGTCCGTTGACCTAACCAGTTATTCGAATACTGATTTTGCTGGATGCAAAGTGGATAGAAAAAGTACTAGTGGTACGTGTCATTTTTTAGGTAAGGCTCTAGTCTCTTGGTTTAGCAAAAAGTAAAATTTTGTCATATTATCGACTACTGAGGCTGAGTACATCGCTGCAGGACGTTGTTGTGTACAAATTTTATGGATGAAGCAAATCTTAGAAGACTTTGATTTAGACTACACACATACCCATTTTCTGTGACAACACTAGCACTATCAACTTCACTAAGAATTTTGTATGTCACTCTTGCACTAAGCATATTGAGATTCAACATTATTTTTTAGATACCATGAAGCAAATAGAGACATAAGTTAAGAATATGTAGACATAGAGAAACAATTGGCTGACATCCTTATAAAATCTTTAGAGAAAGATCGATTCAATTATTTACGTTGAGAATTAGGAATTTTGGATGCCAATAATATTAATTAATTTTATCATATTAATTATTTTTCAATATGCAAAAATTATTTTCGAAACAAGCCTACAAAAGGTCTGTCTGTCACCATGACTACGGCTAAATCGAAATGGTACTTAAGCCTTCTCCTGTGAACCTCCGTTAGCTGGGACAGTACTCCTACAGCTAATCTGAGACAGTTGCTGTGTAACAAAATTTAATTCATAAAATAATTTTAACTATATTAATTGAAATTTAAAATTACTAATCTTGGAATTAAATAATTAAAAATGAATGATAAATACAAAGTGCAATTTATTTTTATGCAAAATACCTCAACAGAGTTCTAGGCGAATTTGGTCAGAATTCGGCCCAAACTCGGCTGGCATTGGGTATTTAAACATAACTGAATGGCCCCACTTTTATCATCTTCCTCCTCCTCAAACACAGTACAACAACCGCAAAAAATACCCCAAATTCTAGTTTTTCATCCTTTGATTCTTCCATATTCCTTTGGACTTTTGCTTCAAAACTTTAGGTTCGGGCGTGGAATCTCCTCCTCTTCCACATATTCTATTTTGAGAAAATATAATTTCTTCTATCTCTATGTTTCCCAATTTCCTATTTCATAGATATTTTCTATTAGTTATTGAAAATTACGTCTAGAATCAATAATCCTTTCAAGAGAAAGAAGACGACTAGTGAAGAAGCCCCATCTTCTGATTCTATCTAAGGATCTCTCTTATCACCCATCCAAACGGACGACTGGGAGTTCAATGGGTTTTTTTTGAAACTCTAGAACAATCTTTGTTATGGTAATATTTTTCAATTCGTAATATTTTCCCCGACACATCAGCACATCGAAAAAGTAGACTATATTTTTGCAGAATTTTTAATTCGTAATATTTGCCCCGTCACATCGAAAAAGTGGACTATATTTTTGTCTCACAAACCTTACTTTAAAACTTTGGGATTGCACAATCTTGTTACACACTCATTTCCTATTTCCATAAATACAATTCAGATACTATAATTTACTTTAGCTGATAATGATTATCTTGTGAAAAGCCGTGTCATCGGCATTGATTTTTAATTCAACTATAAAGACTTAGCCACGATCCTACAATTTCCAAACGTAGGTGAGCCACTTGTCAATATCACTGATTTTGAATTTCCAAATGACATGATTTTGAACAACTTTAAAACTCAACTTTGTGCTCCTGATCTCGTCCGTCCCGGCAAGTTCAAAGCCCATACACTTGAACTTGTTCTTCTATAAGTTATATCGGATTGTCTATTCCACTATACTACCAAAGTCCAACTCAAAAGATGATGTAACTAGTCTTGAAATGTCTGCTCTCTATCACATTCGCAATGGGATTCCCTTTTCCGTCCCTAAGACGATTATCTAGATGATGGATAGGTGTCACGAAAGGAACATAAATCTTCTCTACGCGATGATCCTTTCTATCATCTTCCAGCATTTTGAGATTGACTTGTCCTCTTGTGTTCGTGACTCTGAGCCCAAGCATCTACAGCTCTCTCATCGCAGTGCATCTGTCCCTCCTGCTCCTCCTACTACACCATCTCCTCTACCTCAGACTTATTCTATGTTATTTGAGGGCCTCCATCAGCATTTGGATGATATACGATGTGCTCAGCTAGATGATTACAACTCTTTGCAAGCGTTTATGATCGAAACATTGAGGGAACAAGAGTTATATGATGCCAGTTGGTTCCAGGCACTTACAAATTCTTTTGTGGATCTGCATTTTGCCCACAATGGTCAGCATGCCAGTTCTCTTCTACGAGATCCTACTATTTCTGGTTACCGCTATGAGGATGAGGCAGTTCATCACTATTTCAACCCAGATAACGTCTATGATTGGTACCATGGTTCTGGTGCTACTCCACATCCATCTCATAGAGCTGGCACTTCTGGGGCTGGTCCTTATGGACATGGTGCTGATGTTGATCATGCTAACGATGATTAGGACTTGATCTAGACGTTACTATATTTTTCTAGATGTTATCTTATTAGACTCTGTTTATGTCTATGTATTCTTGGAAATGCTTCTACATTCCAAGATAGTATTATTTTCTTTTATGCACTTCTATGACTGTTTGAGAAGCTGAGTTGATTATTTTTAAACTCTTTATTATTATTATTATTATTATTATTATTATTATTTCAGAATTTATTGTCTCTTTTGGTATGTACTTATGCTTAGCATTTAGCTACTGCTTCATATCATAAACATTTTATGAACTTTTTATTGTAATTATCTATGTTTTTTGTCATTGTTTGTTTCTTAAGCATAAATTACGGAAGAGTTCACCTATTTGCAATTATTTTGCTAAGTGACAACGGGGAAGAAAAAGATCTAACATCTTTTTTAGGATAATTTCTACCAAGAGGTGATAGTACCAAACAAATGAACAAAAGTTTTGATATCTTTGTCAAATTAAGATGTTATATCGGTAAGATTTGTCAATTATCAAAATGGAAGAGATTGTTGGCACATTGGTCATGGTCGAACCGGATTTTAATAATCGATTTAACCCTGTCTCGATATAAGGGCTACTTGGACGAATTTCTACTACTATTCAAGACATAGAGCCGTGTTTGTCATTTTTGTCTATATTTTCAATTATCAATATATTTTCACATTTTATTGGGTCTAGGAATAAAATGTAAACTGCGTCGTACTAGCAAATAGGCTACGCAAGAAACGGTTTCAAAAATACCCATTCGTTTTAAAAACAAGTCCAAACCAAAAATCTAATTCCTAACTGCTTGAAAAGTTTCAAAAGCGAAACCCAATCTATTCTGGACCAACAGAATTTGGAGCGAATTTGCCCCGAATTCGGCCCGAGTTCGGCTATCATGAACGTTTGATTTTAAACTCAGTCTTTCCACAGTTATGGATACAACGACTATATGTCGAGATTCTCTCATAGAATTCTATCCGAATTTTGCCCGAATTCTTCTTTGAAAATCCTATAAATAGAGAAGAATTTCTACCATTTCAACACGGCAATTCACTTTTATCTCTTCTTTTTAAGCTTACTATATTCTTCTAAAGCCTTACTAAGTTTCTTTTTTCAAATCCAAGCCAGTTACAATCCTCTAGTCGATTTGACAGTGCGGTACGGTCTATAAGTTCAGAGTGATTGTGATCAAGAGGCTTGATAGAAGTAAGATACTTCACAATTGAAATTGGTCGAGTGTATTGGATCATAGCTCGCATTTGTAGAATTTGCAAGGACTTGTATGAAAACTTGCGATTTTCCATAGTAGATTTCAACCTGGAGCTAGAGTTCTCTCGACTAGATTAGTCCTCATAAGAGGAAGACCAGTATACATCGTCATGTTTGCGTTTGCTCTTTGCACTTTTCTTTTACTTTCTCATATCTGTGATATATTTATGTGATCTTACTATTAACAATTTTTAATAGCTAATATTATGCTGCCTACTCTATTCACCCCCCTTAGAGTATATCGCTTTATCTTTCGATCATACAATAAGTTGCTTATGCGATTTCAGGTGGTCCATAGATGCCGTCTAAGCGCAACCAAACGGTCTTTCGCCTCACTTAAACAACCAACCATCTATGTATATATTGTCAAATATTCTATATACTTACTTTGCTATTGTGTTTTGGATAACCTTATGAACGTTCCTTGTATGGGCGCAACCTAGGCTCGTACTACATCACGTCCGGGTGACTATAATCGATTCTTCGAAATCGGGGTGTGACATAATGGTATCATAGCACAGCTTTACATCCTTTGGCCTTCCATTTGAGTCTCGTACCCTTGATCCAATGTCGATGTGAGTTGTTCTATACAGTGAGTCCGTAATATTTTTTGAGACTAATATGAGTTGCCTTTAAATTTTAGAAGCCAGAGAAGATGCGGTCGTGAACGAGGAGAGTGTATCGAGCGGCTCGAGTAGCTCAACAACGTCAGGCCGAGGCGAATCAACGACAGAATGAGCTCCATCGACGGCAGACTGAGGCGCGACAGGCTCAATTTGAAAACCGAATCGAGGCCAATTTCAAGATGCAGCAGAAGTAGCTTGATACTCTTCAGCAGATTGTCCAGACAGTTGTCGCCAATAACAATTCTACGTCAACACATGCTGTAACCGAGCCCGCAGCTCGACTGATTGAAGTCGAACTGGAGGAGCCCGAGTGCCAACCTATAGCATCGATAAGTTTCACTTTAAGGTGTCAAAATTCAAGAAACATTACCGCAGTTTCTTCAGCAATACTGAGGACCCTTCTTTGGCGAACGACTGGTTGGAAGAGTTAGAAGACCATTTAAAAATTTTGGGCATTAAAGAGTCAAAGAAAGTCGTATGTGCTCAACTTCCACTTCGACTGAACACGCACGATTGGTGGCCCATACAAAAGTGAGCACTCCGATACGGTGACGAGACGACGACGGTCACTTGGATCACCTTTCGAAAGGCATTTGAAATTGAACATCTTTCCTCAACTATTCGATAGGAGAAGGAGAATAAATTTATTCAGTTGAGGCAAGGGAATATGATGGTGCGGCAGTACGCAGCAGAGTTCAATAAATTAGCCAAATTTGCTGGAGCGTTCATGCCTACCACGAAGAGTCGCACTCGGCGATTTGAAGTGGATATGTAGCCCTCTATCTTTGCCCATGTGTAAGTTCCAAAATACAAAACAATAGAAGAGCCTCTTAACCACACTCTCCGCCTTGAGCGCCAGTATCCTGCAACCACTGTCGAGGCTGTGTGTAAATTCCATCACAGATGCCCAAGCCATGCAGGAGGCAACAATGCGATGAAGCGTCTCAATGGCCATTAAAGCAGATACCAAGCACGGAACCAGGGACCTTACTGCACCAAATGCAATCGGAACGGACATCTTGCCGTCGACTATAAAGTTCATGATAGTGGATGTTTCATCTGCGAAAAAAGGGGCCACTTTCATAAGATTCCCGAACCGGAGAAGAAACTTGAACGTGCCTCAACATCAACATCACCGTCCAAGGAATCAAGGTCCAGCGCCCCGAGCACAATAGCCCGTGCCGCAAAATGGCCAAGATTGTCGCCCAATTCCCAGGGACGCGTTGTAGTGCCCCGTCCCGCTCAGTCAATCGGAGGAATCGAAATGCTGACAGCGTTCGAACTTAGCCTTACAACGGCTGTTTGAAGACAACGCTCGGTCGAGGCGACAGCTCGCTCAGGTGGGGTAGTTTCGGTGAACTCGCCTCATCTTTGCCTTCACATAATAAATTGCATATTTTCAACTTGCACAAGTAGGCTTGATAATAAAAGAGACGAATCCACATAGATAAGGAAATAATCCCTATAGGTCGAATTGAGTTAGAATATGGAATGGTCCAATGGTCGGCTTAGAGTTGATGCACGACGTGCTTTGAAAATGACACTCGATCCTTCGTCTCGTGGCTTGGGAGAAGGAAAGTTGGTTGAGTAGGCGAAGTTATGAACGTAGCCTAAGTCATAGGCGTTGCCGTATGAATGCTTTATAAAGCATGTATGATCTCATCGCCCAAGGCGTGGCATAGCCTCAGCTCGCCCGACGGGTTAAGTTGTATTGCACGGCTTGTGGCATAAGTCCAGGCACCCCAAATAACATGGTTGTTCAAAGTCGAACGCGTGCATGGCACGTTCCCACGACGCAAGGTATGACGCAGCCTTTGCTCGTCAAGTTGTTGCAAAGTAAGTTAGGCAAGTTATGTTAAGCTATCAGGAGTAGTAGCAAGCACGGTCCTATGAGTTCAATGGCTGGGTATAACAACATAGTCTCACGATCGTAAGGCCCGTCATATAAAGTATGACTTGTGCGGTGGTGTCACATAGAGTTTCAAGTTGGTTTAAGACACAATGTCACAGATTTAGTATTTTAAGGCACGGGCTACGGTTGATTCATTGAGTTTGGAAAGTGTTTCAAAGAGTTGTTCTTGAGTTGAGTGAAATGATAGGGCAAGAAAGAAGAATGCTCGTGACTGGGTCGTCGAGGCAAGAGAGAAGAATGCTCGTGACTAGGTCGTCGAGGCAAGGTCTCAGATGTGAGAAGTATTGAACTTGGCCCTGAAAGAGATGGTAACACTAGAAGTAGATTGACTGTGTGAGACATCAGTTCGAGTCGAGTCTTGCATGGTCATTGGACAACTTGTACAAGGTAAAATAAACTGTTTCTCGAATGGCAACCCAGGCGCCCATGGAAACCATTTCGATGGTAGACATTCGTAGCTGTGCTAGATGACCGCATGGGTTAGCGGGGACTTACAGCGGAGCTAGCTACTCGCGCTGGCAAGGAGCGTCCGTCTAATCAAAAGCTAAAAGGGAGTCTATTATAGTGCTGGGCGCTAGTAACTAGTTCATATAGATGAATCGGCATGGGCGGCGATCCGTGTATATGCCTTTGGATTGTGTCGAGTATGGTGTTCACTATATTAATGAGTCAAGTCAAATGCGTGCACGATCGGAAGACAATGTTTGGGCCTAAGATTTGGCTGCAATAAAGACACCGTACTTCGGCACGAGATGTGGCGTCGAGTCTTATGTTGTCGGCATATAAGTTGCATAGTTATGATTGAGTTGTCTTGAGTTTAAGTCAGGGAACGCCACAAGGCAAAGTCTGTCGAGTGACACTTAGCCCACAAGTCTTGATTTGGGTCAGTTGGTGATCAAAGTATGCTAGGGCCGCAAGGCGGCGATATGGTTAAGTCACACTGAGTTGCGAGGCACAGCACGGTGGATTTGTAGCACGGTCACAAGGAATTGGGTACTATCGCGTAGTTCGTCTCTGATTACGGACCGTAAGGCAAACACAACTTGATAGGTTAACGTTGATGTTGCACGCACGTGATGGTCTAGAGACACACAAAATAGACCAAGGCGTCTGTCCTAAAACTGATCCTAAGATAAGACTAGAAAGACAATTGATAAGAAGGGACTATGTTGCACAAAGTAAATCAAACGTGTAGGTTTTGTATGGGTAGGCGAGGAGCTCATTCCACCAGTACAGTTGAGTACTGGCACCTACATAGTTTTCATGTGCAGGCACAGGTAGAAGCTCGTGGTACGGAGTTCGCTTGGATGCGTTGAGGCACAGAGTTCCTTGGCGATTCGAAGCATGCGGATGCATGGAGTCAAGACTTATACAGGACATAATGTATGGACGTCGCCTTCCGAAGCATCCCGCTGGCTCAAGACATATAATTGAGAGATGAGAGAGAGCTGAGTGACTTGTAAAGTGAAAAGAGTGAGCTTGAGTGACTTGTAATCTTGGCCTTGTGCCCTTTGTAACCTTTGTTTCAATATCAATAAAGAGCTTATTTTGAATAACTTGTGTTTTGCTTCAAACTTTCGCTGATATTATTCAATGTCTCTGCTTGGGACTTCTGTGTGATGACCCCGTCGCAGCCGCTGAAATCGGCCGTTATGGAATCCGTCTTACACGAGCGCAATCTAGGCCTGTGCAGCATCACGCCTTAGCGAGGACGATCGCTCTTACGGGAGAGGGGCGTGACATAATGGTATCAGAGCACGGGTTTACGTCCTTGGACTATCGATTGAATTCTTTAACTCCGTTGTTTCTGCAAACTCTGAAGTATTGCTTTTGCAAAGTTGATATCGTTGGTGCGCTCTCTCTCAAATGTTCCACGGATGTCCATACAATAAGTCTATCTATTTTGCAAAACATAGGAGAACATTTTTTGACAAAACTAAAAGAAGGTTCGCGTAAGCACGATTGGCTAAGTCGGGCTGGGCATATACACCAAAGTTGTGTCGACCTTAAAAAAGTGGAGTGCGGAAATTGAATAGTATCGAGCTAGAATAAGTCAAACTCGATTGAGTAAAGTGCGATGAGTATCGATAGGGGTGCTATCGAGCGACGATAACGTCAGTGCGATATAGGTGAGCGTGCTTGAAATTCGAGGAATAGTTTGAACAAAAAATTTAAAGAAGTCGATTTTGATTCGAATGATAGTTTTGAGGATTTGTCGAATGACTTCATCCCTGAGTGGTGTATACGATAGCTTCAGGGATGTCGATCGATTGAGGATGTGGGGTACCGATGAGTCTATCAGCAAGCGTCGTGTGTATGCAAAGCCTTAGATTGAATATGATTGAGCAAAATGTAGTCTTGAAGATTTTGATGAGTCGATTCGAACAACCTAAAAATTGACGCGTACGGAACGTGCACGGGATTGAGGATTGCGCAAGTATGAAATGCGAAGATGATTGAGTAGATAAATCAAATCGAAGAAAAGTTGGGGTGTACGAATGGATGACTTGATCGAGGAAAGCGATAAGAATTGTATACGAAAAGTTAGCACGATGGGGAGATAGCGTGCATAAAAAGTTGAATTTTGAAGTTACGCAATGACTCTAAGGATTGGATTGAATATCGCTCGATGATTTGAGCTAGCAAGGAATGATGCAAATTGAGAAAATTGATGTTGTGAATGATTCGAAGGATAATGATCGAACTTGAATTTGAATGTCGAGGTGATTATCTAGTCGGACGATAGCCTCATTCGCACGACTCGGAACATGTTGGAAAGGAAGATCGTCAGGTTACACATATCATCGATGGTATTGAGGTGTATCAAAGATCGATATGCGATAACTCGGGGGTACTCTGACTCGGGAAATGACGATCGTGCAAGTGTTATTGTTCGGTTGGATGCTATATTTAGGATTTTGATTGAGATGAATGTTGGATGAAAATAGAAGTATTTTGATGGTTACACGGATGACCACAGTGTCGATATTCTTGTCTTGTACGAGTACAATTCTAGTCTCGCACATGCGTTGCGTCAGATTTGGGGTGATCGTTCCGCGTGAGCGCTGACATGGTGATTCATGTCACGGGAATGATCGAACTCAAAAAATCAAGACGCGGCAACTTTGATTGTCTCAACTTGTTAGTTTGATACAAAGGAAAATTCGAGGATGTTTGGACTTGCGATTGATGAATAAAATAAACTTGAGGATTGAGTAGGTCCAATCCGCGCATCAAAAATGAATTAGTCTAGACACAAACAAGAGTTACGTCCCGATGAGGATGATTACCTCGCAGGAGCGTGCATGGTGATTCATGCCTACCGTGGAAAATCTGAATCGCGTGAGATCGAGACGTAACATATTGTTAAGTTAGACGACCTCATGATCGAATACGTGAATTGGGATGAATGACTTAGTGAATATAAAATGTGAATTATGGTTTAGCGATGAATTGTGTCATAGCGTACTTGACTTGAGAATGATTGATAGGCGGATTATGTCAGACGTGTTCAGAGAGATAGACTATGCAAAATGACTTGATGAACGAGTGGTATTGATATGTTGAATATTTGGTTGAGTAAACTTATCGTAGGATGGTTTTGCTGAATGACTCAGACATCGTACGACGAATATTGGGATGTGTGTAGGGAATCAATGCTCGATGTTTAGAAATTAGAGTGATGCAAGCTTGGGTAGAAAACCCCATACTATCAACTTGGTTTGACCTTAGGATAGGGTCAGTGTTGATATCGTTGTTTGGGAACTATGATTCCAATACTGACGGAAAGTTATAGCCTAGCGGTTAGGCAGACGTCCGAGTGCGAAGTGGTAGGATTTGTAGAGTCACCACTCGCGAGTCTTGGTTGACATGCACGTATATCAGGGATGCTCGAATATGTGCACGATCCGACTCGAGTGGTGATGGCAGATTCTCTATCACGAGGCTTGGCTGAAATGCATGTATTTTGGGGACGCCTGAAATATATGCACGATCCAACTAAGTGATACGTTGAATCAAGTGAGACTTGAAGAACGAGAAAGTTTCGTGGATTTTGAATTCGTATTAAAGGAAAGATTGATAGTAGCACGAGCGTGGCTCGGATTTGGGAAACTCATAGGAGAAATATGTACGGGAGTCTTTGAACGTTCGAGTGATAAGTCAAGCAGTAAGTACTTAGTTAGTTTCGAGGATAAAACTTTTTTTGAGTGGTGTATGATGTAGTGCCCCATCCCGCTCAGTCAATCGGAGGAATTGAAACGCCGACGACGTTCGAACTTAGCCTTGCAACGGCTGCTTGAAGACATCGCTCGGTCGAGGCGACCGCTCGCTTAGGTGGGGTAGTCTCGGTGAACTCGCCTCATCTTTGTCTTCACATAATAAATTGCATGTTTTCAACTTGCACAAGTAGGCTTGATAATAAAAGAGACGAATCCACATAGATAAGGAAATAATCTCTATGGGTCGAATTGAGTTAGAATATGGAATGGTCCAACGGTCGGCTTAGAGTTGATGCACGACGTGTTTTAAAAATGACACTCGATCCTTCGTCTCGTAGCTTGGAAGAAGGAAAGTTGATTGAGTAGGCGAAGTTATGAACGTAGCCTAAGTCATAGGCGTCGCCGCATGAATGCTTCATAAAGCATGCACGATCTCATCGCCCAAGGCGTGGCATAGCCTCTGCTCGCCCGACGGGTTAAGTTGTATTACACGGCTTGTAGCATAAGTCTAGGCACCCCAAATAACTTAGTTGTTCAAAGTCGAATGTGTGCATGGCACGTTCCCACGGTGCAAGGCTTGACGCAACCTTTGCTCGTCAAGTTGTTGCAAAGTAAGTTAGGCAAGTTATGTTAAGCTATCAGGAGTGTTTACAAAAACAAAAGTATTTTATTTCACAAACTTTAAAGAATAGTACAAGAGTACAATGAATTCTGGAAAAGTACTACTATAGGAATCCGATCTGAAGACGATCGCTTTATCCCTTGGACGATGTGAACTTTGAAGACGATAGCCTCTGAAGAATGCAGCAGCACTTGGACAAGAACTCCTGATCTCTGATGATCTTGAATAATGATCTTCCATAATGAAGAACTAATAGCGATAGAAAATATATTCAGAGGTTCAGGACATGATATATTTCTTGATTTAGAAAATAATTATATTCATTATATCTGCTCAGAGGTAATGTGGACATGGCAGAATATAATTTTCTTTTTGAATATCATTATTTCGGTAGACAACTTAATCAGAGATAATAAATACGTGACAAGTTGTTGATATGGATGAACGGATGAGTCGTCAAAATGTATGAACGAAGTGAATCGTCGGGATGAACGGTTGAACCGTCAATTGGATGAAGTGAATGGGTGAACGGGTGAACCGTCGGGTGAATGGAATGAACGGATGAACCGTTGGGTAAATGAAAGGAACGGATGAACTGTCGGATGAATGGAATGAACGGATGAACCGTCAGGTGAATGGAATGAACGGATGAACCGGCGGGTGAATGGAATGAACGGATGAACCATCGGATGAATGGAATGAATGTTATGAAGAATCCGTCGCTTCGGTTCGCGTAATCGACTGTCTCAAGAATCTCTGCCTATAAATAGAACAGAAATTTAGATGGAGTGATCAGTTTCATTTGTAACACAAAATGTCGTCTGGAGATGCATCCAAGAAGGTTGAGATCATCCCGAAGGTCGAAAAAGTCGCTGAGGAACGTCCAGCCGAGCCAACCCAGCCAAAGCAGACGGAGGCGGGCGAAGGTTCGTCTGCACCCAAGCCGCCACGGGATATCTTGGACTTCCTAGTTGAACCAGGGAGGACTGAAGAAGAAGATGAGGCTAGGAGGATGGTCGCTTGCGCATTTCTACTGAAATCGAGCAAGGATGTCCTCGGCTCTTTTGTCGACTATATTTTTTAAAAGGACGGTAGTGGTCCTCATCTTGTCTTTAAGTAGGACGATAGTGATTCTCGTCCTTGATATCATGTAACATCATTTATGATGAAATAAAATTAAAATTTATTTATGAACTGTCTTATCGTATTTACAAGAAATCTCTTTTATATTCATACATAGTACGTTTTAAGGAATTTGCCATTGATAGGCATCATCGCCACTCGACCGTCCAGCTCTGTGAGTTGATAGGCTCCATTTGAGAAGACTTTACTCATGATATAAGGCCCTTCCCATTTCGTATCGAACTTGCCTTTGCTCATGTGAGTCATAGTCATGGGACGTCTAACTGTTAGAACGAGTTCTTCTTTCTGAAAGGCTCTGATTTTCACTTTGCGGTTAAAAGTCTTCGAGATACGGGCTTGATATAATTCAATATGTTATTGAGCCAATAGCCGCTTCTCGTCGAGCGCCTCCAGTTCTTGAAGTCGAAGAAGATCATTGTTCTCCGTAGTAAGTTCGTTAGCGATGGCAATTCTCAAGGAAGGAATTTGAAGTTCCAGAGATAGAACTGCTTCACAACCGTACACTAGAGAGAAAGGTGTACATCCTGTGGGGTTGCGGACCGTAGTACGGTAGGTCCATAGACATTTTCTGAGCTTTTCACTCCAGTTTCGTTTGTTAGTAGACACAAACTTCTTAAGGAGTTTGATAATAGTCTTGTTGAAGGCTTCAGCCAAGCCATTAGCAGTCGGATTGTAAGCTGTAGAAGCGATATTGTTAATCCGATGATCGTCACAGAACCTGGTAAACTTTTGACTGATGAACTGAGGTCCATTGTCGTGAATGATTCGTCGAGGTACACCAAATCTGTAGATAACGTGGTGTTTGACGAAGTTGATGACGCTGCTGGTTTTGACTTCAGCCAAAGGTATAGCTTCAGCCCACTTGGAGAAATAATCCGTTATTGCTAGTATAAACCGATGTCCCTTAGAAAAAGGTGGATTGATGGGACCTATAATATCCATAACCCAAGCTTCAAAAGGCCAGGAATCAGCAGTCGGATGAAGGAATTCCGACGATTGATGGATAAAATTTGCATGGATTTGACAAGCTCGACATTTCTTTGCATATTTAATGGCATCAGACACCATAGAGGGCCAGTAGTAACCCATTCGTCGGATACGATCCTGCAGTTTAGGTCCGGGTTGATGTGCTCCGCAGACACCATCATGAGCTTCAAGCAATACTTGCTTCGCTTCATCACCAGCAAGACAGCGCAAGAGTAGGCCGTCATAAGTCCGTCAATAGAGAGTTTTGGTAGTCTGATTGTAATAGAATCGAAGAGATCGTCGACGAATACTTGTAGCCTCCTTAGGATCTTCAGAAAGTATGTCATAAACTACAAAGTCGATGAAAGGAGCTCTCCAATCTTCATTGATAACATTGACTTCAGCGACGTTACTGAACTCAATGTTGCGATTGTTTTCAACGCAGAACAACCCTCTGTTGGAAACAACAACCACTTGTTGTCTTTTGATGGGAATTGCTAAGACTGCTGCGAGATTAGCTAAAGCATCTGCCTCAGTATTGTAAGCTCGTCGGACATATTCAATGAAGAAAGCCTTGAATGATGTAGCCATGTAAATTACAGCTTCATGATAGGGTACTAGATCTTGATGGCGAACTTCGTATGTTCCTCTAACCTGATTGACAACCAGTTTAGAATCGTCATAGACTTCAAGATATTCGACTTCTAGCTGTTTCACTAACTGGAGTCCAATGAGCAAGGTATTGTATTCAGCTACATTGTTAGAGCATGGCTGGTCTAAGGAATAAGCTCTTTGGATAGCTAATCCTTCTAGAGAGACTAGTACAATTCCAACTCCTGCAACAATGGTCCCATTTGGTCCGATCTGGGATGGTCCATCAAAGAACAGACGCCAAGTAGGAAATTCTTCAGAGATCATGTTTGATTCTAATATTTTATCTGGAATTTCGTCATAAAGCTTAGATGTCTCCGGAACATGATGAGCTGCTAAAAAGTCAGCCAGTGCTTGACCCTTAACAGACTTTTGTAGAACATAAACCATGTCGTATTGGGCTAGCAGAATGGCCTATGTAGCCAGTCGAGAATTGAGTGTGCTGGGCTTCTTCATTAGTACCCGAAGAGGATTAACTCGGGAAATGACGTGAATGGTTTTGCCAATAATATAATGTCGAGTCTTTTGAACAGCGAACATAAGAGCTAGGCATTCTTTCTCAACCAGACTATAACGGTGTTCAGCACCAATCATAGTACGACTAAGATAGTAGATGGCTTGTTCATGGCCTTCTTTGTTCTTTTGGGCAAGTAAAGTACCCAATGACTGATCCATAGCACGGACATACATTAAGAATGGTATGCCTGAGATTGGTGGCACCAAGACTGGTGGGTTCATCAAATACCGCTTTATATCATCGAATGCTTGTTGACATTCTTCGGTCCAAACGAAAGATACACCCTTTTTTATTAATTGAGTAAATGGTCTACAGCGTCTAGACAGATTTGAAATGAACCTCCTAATGTACGCAAGTCGACCTTGGAATCCTCGTAGCTCTTTTAAGTTGCGTGGAGGACGCATCTCTTGAATGGCTTTGATCTTCTCGTGATCCACGTGCATACCTTTAGAGGTAATGACGAAGCCGAGAAATTTACCACTAGAGACGCCCAAGAATGACTTGGTGGGATTCATTTTTAACTGATGTTGGCGTATTAGATTGAAGATAGTTCTTAAATCTTGGATGTGATTGTTTTCCATAAATAAATTCACTTTATTTATTGTGTTTTTGGGGAAATTACAACTATAGGAATCTGATCTAGAAAACAATCACTTTATCCCTTGGACGATGAGATGAAGAAAACTTGAACTTCGAAGAACATGGACAGCAACTGGGCAATCTCTCTGTTCTCTCTGAATTGAATGTAGTCTCTGATGAAGATGAAGAAACTCTTTTTTATAGAGTTCTGGATAACTGTTCTGAAGCATACGCTCAGTCAGTTACTTGACGTGTACATAACTGCAGGGACGCGTGGCTAATTCTGATGGAGACACATTAAAGTGCGGTTAAAAGTAGTAGAATATATCTAGGAGAGATTGATGGCATGGATGCCACGTTGCATAACTTCTGAATAAGTGGGTAACTAAGTACAGGACACGTGAGAATGTGTGTTGACTGTACGTTTAAAAGTCATCCTGAATGCATTTGCTGTGATACGCTATCTTTGTTGAAGAGGAGTCATACGCTATCTTTCGAAGACATATATCTTGTATATGCTGACTTGGATAGTATAGAGTCATATAAAGCTGATACGCTCACTTTATTAACAAGGAGTCGTATGGAGTCCATACGCTCACTTGGTTGACAAGGAGTCGTATGAAGGCCATACGCTCACTTGACTGACAAAGAGTCGTATGGAGTCCATACGCTCACTTGATTGACAAAGAGTCGTATGGAGTCCATACGCTCACTTGGTTGGCAAGGAGTCGTAAGCATTGAGGGAGTAGACACGTGGCTGTCCTCAATCTTCTCAAATACGCCATATCTTCTAATAACTGACAAATATCTCTCGAACGTCGTATTGCAGATATGATGCTGACAAACTGTCAGAAATGACAGTAATGATGGCTGATGAGCTGTCCTCGTAAGAGACAAAATCAATTCTCGAAAACCAATACGACGGTTAATCTTCATAGGGCAACTGTCTTTGCACGAAAAACGAAGTGTCAGATTCATCCTCCATTAAACGTATGCTGTGCTGTCATTCAAGAAATAATAAAATATTCACTAAGCATACGGCTTTGACTGAGCGTATGGCCTTGAGCGTATGGCTTTGGCTGAGCGTATGGCCTTGAGCGTATAGCTTTGATTGAGTCTTATGTCAGCGTATCATAATTTTTTACACCCTACAAGACCCCCTTCAAAGTTTTCGAACTTTATAAATTTCAAAAGTTCGAAATTACTTTGAACTTAAAGTGGGAATAAGTCTTGACACGCTGGCATGATTTTGTTATTTTCCTCAATATCAGTGCAAATCTTTAGGAATTCTATTTAAAGAACGGCCGCCGTTTAAACTTCTCTTTTCTTCTATAAATGGGTCTTTCAAAACCTAATTCATTTCTTTACTTCTGCATTTGTCTTTGAGAGAGAAAAAGCTCTAAAACTCAAACTTCTTCTTCTTCGACTCAATCTTCATCAATGGCGCAGGATGAAACTATGCCTTTTTCGAGTCTTCGAGCGGCGATTAGTTTCCCGCTTTTAGCTTTGAGACAGGCTGGTTATGAGACCCAGTATGTCTTCTTTGAGCATCTCCTGGATGATTTAGAAGCAACCATCCATAAGTACTGGAAGATCAAAAAGGAGGATATTAAGTCTTTGACTGCAGCTGAGATTGCCCAATTAGAAAGTGAAGCTCAAGCTCAGCACACTGCTTTGAAAGAATTCCTCGCTCTGTCTTCTGAAGAGTTACTGGCGAAAGATGAAGAAATAATAACCACTCGTCAGAATATGGAGCGTTTGGAGAAAGATGAAGCATCAAAAGCTGAAGAGCTTAAGAAATTGAAGGAGGAGCTGGCTCGTCTTCAGGAGCGAATTGCCTCCATGGAAAAGGAGCAATCGGAGATTGCCACTGCTCGTATATCTGAAGCTGAACGCTGTCAACTTTTACAGCAAGAGCAGGAACTGATACAGGCTAATCAGATTGAAGAGACAAATCGTCGTAGCTCTATTATCGTGGATTATGACCAACGAATGGTTGGAGTTGAAGCAGCAGAGCGAATCCATAAAGCTCATGAAGAAAAGATGAATAATGTAATTGTTCGTATTCAGGAGATAATTACTCCTCCTAAATAGATCTTTTACATTTTTCATGTGTTGAATTTTTGATACCCACTTGTAATCAATATTTTGACTTTGATTGAAGAAATAAATATCTTGACTTGATTTCAATTCTGTGGATGATATTTTTGTAGAAAATATGTTCAGAGATAAATAATACATGACATATTTCAATAGAATAAAATATACAAATGAACTTTGTAATTTTATCAGATGATATTAAACCAAAGATAATTTTAGTTTAATACTGATTAGAGAAAACAGAATTCAGATATAAAGATATCTTTGGACTCTATTTTCCATGATCTTTGAACTCGGAAATCAAAAGACTAGATATCATTTTCATAGAATAGAAAATATGATACTGAGATAGAAAATTCAGAGGTAATATAGACGTGATTTTCTATACGAGATCTTTATTAAATCCACTGGGGATCTAATAAGACAGAATATCAAATTCTCTGGGAAGATAATACGTGGTAGAATATCAGTTTCCGCTGGGGATGACGATATCGAGATAATTTTTGTAGGGAAGAATTAACTCTGATTTTTATATTAGCTGGGGAATAATAAAAATATTATATATTGATGAGATTTATACATAATATTTCTTTAAGAATTTGCCATTGATAGGCATCATCATGACTTTACCATCCATAGAGGCAAGTTGATATGCTCCATTAGAGAAGACTTTGTTTACTATGAACGGGCCTTCCCATTTTGCGTCAAATTTGCCTTTGCTCATATGTGTCATGGTCATCGGACGTCTGACGGTAAGGACCAGTTCTCCCTTCTGATATGCTCTGACTTTTACTTTCCGGTTAAAAGCTTTTGAAATTTGGGCCTGATACAGTTCGATATTTTGTTGAGCATACAATCGCTTTTCATCTAGAGCTTCCAGCTCTTGAAGTCGAAGACGATCATTATTTTTTGTTGTAAGTTCATTGGAGATTGTAATTCTCAGAGAAGGAATCTGGATCTCAAGGAGAAGAATAGCTTCACACCCATATACCAAAGAGAAAGGCGTACATCCAGTCGCATTGCGAACTGTGGTGCGGTAGGCCCATAAACATTCACCAAGCTTCTCGCTCCAGTTGCGTTTGTTAGAAGAAACAAACTTTTTCAAGAGTTTGATGATCGTTTTATTGAAAGCTTCTGCCAATCCATTAGCTGCTGGATTGTATACTGTAGAAGCTAAATTATTGATTCGATGGTCGTCGCAGAATCGAGTAAATTTCTGACTGACGAACTGCGGTCCGTTATCATGAATAATACGCCGAGGAATACCAAATCGATAAATGACATGATGTTTGACGAAGTTGATGACATTAGAAGTTTTGACTTCAGATAACTGGATTGCTTCAGCCCATTTGGAAAAGTAATCGGTTATTGCTAGAATAAACCGATGTCCTTTTGATGATGGTGGGTTGATAGGACCAATGACGTCCATGCCCCAAGCCTCAAAGGGCCATGATGCCGCTGTTGGATGTAAGAACTCTGATGGTTGATGGATAAAGTCTTCATGAATTTGACAGGCTTTACATTTTCGAGCATATTGAATGGCGTCAGCCACCATCGTGGGCCAATAATAACCCATGCGTCGGATACGATCTTGAAGTTTAGGACCTGGTTGATGGGCTCCGCAAACACCATCATGTGCTTCACGGATAATCTGTTGTGCTTCTTCACCAGCGATGCATCGAAGGAGAAGACCGTCGTAGGCCCGACGATATAGTGTCTTCGTTGTATGATTATAATAGAATCTGAGAGATCGACGCCGGATAGATGCTGCTTCGCTCGGATTGTCGGAAAGTATGTCATATAACACAAAGTCTAAAAACGGACGTCTCCAGTCTTCAGTTATGGCTTCTGTTTTGTTAGAAAAGACATATTCCATAGTAGAATCGGAAGAAGACGAGGACACTCTGTCAAACCTTAATCCAGTGCTAAGGTTGGATGAAAATTCATTAAGGTTGAGAGAATTTTCGTCTGGATTATGGGGAAAATCCAAAGCCAAATTATTCTCAACATAGAATAATTCTCGGTTATGAACCACTATCACTTGCTGACGTCTGATTGGTATGGCTAACACAGCGGCAAGATTAGCCAAAGCATCGGCTTCTATATTATAGGCTCGTCGAACGTGTTCAATAAAGAAACCTTCAAAAGAGGAGGCCATAGAGAGTGCTGCTCGATGATAAGGTATCAAATCTTGATGACGGACTTCATACATTCCTCTGATCTGATTGATGATAAGCTTGGAGTCTCCATAAACTTCTAAATATTGAATATCCAGATGTTTAGCAAGTTGAAGACCGATGAGCAATGTATTATATTCGGCTACATTGTTTGAACATGATTGATCCAGAGAATAAGCCCTCTGAATAGTTAGTCCTTCTGGGGATACGAGAACAATCCCAACTCCGACGACAATATCTTCATTAGGACCTATTCTAGATGCTCCATCAAAGAATAGACGCCAGGTAGGAGTTTCTTCAGAAACCAGATTCGAATCCAGAACTTCATCTGGAATCTCATCATATAATTTCGAATCTTCTGGAATCATATGAGCTGCCAGAAAATCAGCAAGAGCCTGTCCTTTAACTGACTTTTGAGGAATATAATGCATGTCATATTGAGCTAACAAGACTCCCCAATTAGCCAATCTGGAGTTGAGAATACCGGGTTTCTTCATCATAATCCTGATGGGATTTACTCTGGAAATAACATGAATCGTTTGACCGATGATGTAATGTCGCATCTTCTGAACGGCAAACATTAATGCTAGGCATTCTTTCTCAATTGGAGAATAACGCAGTTCAGCACCTGTCATTGTGCGACTGAGGTAATAAATAGCCTGTTTATGGCCATCTTTATTTTTCTGGGCGAGTAATGCACCGAGAGAATGATCCATGGCTCGAACATATAGAAGGAATGGTATTCCCGAGATGGAAGGTACCAAAACCGGAGGGTTCATGAGATACTGTTTGATATCGTCAAATGCTTTTTAACATTCTTCGTTCCAGACGAAAGATACACATTTCTTCAGAAGTTTGTTGAATGGTCTGCAGCGTCCTGATAAGTTAGAAATAAATCTCCTGATATAAGCAATTCTTCCTTGAAATCCTCGTAGCTCTTTTAAGGTGCGTGGAGGACGCATCTCTTGGATGGCTTTGATCTTCTCGGGATCCACGTGTATACCTTTAGCGGTAATGACGAAGCCGAGAAATTTGCCACTAGAGACGCCCAGGAAGGACTTAGTAGGGTTCATCTTAAGTTGATGCTGACGCATTAAATCAAAAATAGTCTTCAAATATTGGATATGATCCTCCTTTCATCGACTTTTGACTGCAATATCATCAACATAGCATTCGACTATTTTCCGGAGATGTTCGCGAAATATAGTGCTCATTGCTCGCTGATACGTTGCTCCTGTATTTTTGAGACCAAACGGCATCACTGTATAACAGTATGTACCGATCGGCGTTCTGAAGGAAGTATGTCTCTCGTCATCTGGAAACATTTTGATTTGATTGTACCCCGAATACCCATCCATAAATTGCATTCGTTCGAAACCACACGTGTTATCGATCATGACGTCGGTAATTGGAAGAGAAAACTCGTCTTTAGGACAAGCCGCATTAAGATCACGAAAGTCTATACAGACTTGGATCTTGCTGGTCTTTTTGAGGACATGAACGATGTTTGCCACCCATTCAGGATGTTGTTCCTCTCGAATAAATCCGGAAGCCATAAGCTTGTTGACTTCAACTTCAATTGCATCCATAATGTCTGGACGAAATCGTCGTTGTTGTTGTTTGACCGATTTAGCATTTGGCATGATATTAAGTTTGTGCATTGCGATCTTCGGATCTAGTCCTGGCATATCCTCGTAGCTCCAGGCGAAGACATCGATATAATCATGAATAAGCTTGATCATGTCTTGCTTATCTGTTTCTGAAAGACTTTCGCTGATGAATATTGGTTTGGGGGATCCCTCTTCACCAACATCAATTTGGATCAATTTATCTTCAGTGGGAGGTTCTCTTTGCTCGAACCTGAATTCCCATTGGTTATCTAATCTTTGAGCCCATTGTTCTGATTCGGGTGATATTTCAAAATCATCCTCATCTTCATCATTTTCTTGCGGGCCATCGGCAGAGACCATATTGATGGATAGAATAGAACGATGAAGATCGCCAATACTTGTGTCAGAATCCTAAGAGAGGGAATCAGAAGCTCAGATCGTTCGTCTCCATCGGATTCTGAAACCTCATGGACTGCGTTGATAAAGGAGATAGGAGCAATGTAACCTAAACCACATTTTGTCCTTCCGTATGTTAATGTAGGAATTCGAACAGGCATTCTTCTTCCTTTTCCATTATTGAGGCTGGTTCTGAAATTATAACCCATATTCTTGATGATATTTTTGGACTGCTGACTGTAGCGACGTAGTTGTAACCTTCCAGTATCGTCATTTTTGTTATCTTTTTCCAGGTTAGGAGGATTCTGGGGTCCTTTATAGAAGAATATTGGATTTTCTCCCAACTTTCTAATAGGGACCACGAAGTATGATTTTTGTATAGACTCTAATGATACTTCTGTGTGAAGAGTTTGAACAACTCCTATAGTTAGTGGCTCTAAGCTATCTAGCAATTGTAAATAACTTTGTACATGATTACAGACATCAATATACTGTAAAGGAGATGCTTCATTAATATTAGATGCTGTATTTACAGAAGAAGGCTGAGCCTTATCAGACTGAGTCAAATTAATGACTAAAGGGGAAGAAGAAGAGCGATCAGAAGTTTTGTTTCGATTAAGATCGATAACAAAAGGCTCAGAAGAGGTGAACTCCCTTGAAGAAGATCGTGGATAAGTAGTACGTCCACTGACTGGAATGACTAGAGTATCTGGTCTAGCCTGAGAAGATGGAGGGGGAGTGGTGCGTCCACTGACAGGAATTATCAGCAAACTTTGTGGGGCTTGGAAAGACAATGCAGTAGTACGTCCACTGACAGGAATTATCAGTGAACCTTGTGGAATTTAGGAAGGTAATGAAGTGGTACGTCCACTGACAGGAATTATCAGTGAGTCTTCTTCAGATGGTTTAAGAGACTGCGGATGAGTGTTGCGCCCTTTTACAGGAATAACAAAGGTGTCGACTTTTGATGTCTCATCGTCATTATCCATAGCTTGCAAGACTTTTGAGTATTCATCTTTGTACATGCGAGAGTCATTGAAGTAAGCTTCGACTCCTCTGAATGGATAGAGATCTGCAACTTCCTTTTGAACCTCTCCATTATCATCAATATATTTGAAACATTGATGAAGAGTCGAAGGAACAATATTATGTTCATGCAAGAATGGTCTCCCCAATAGAGCATTATATGAGCAACCATGATTGTCGATGATGTAGAAAGTAACCTTAGTGCGAAGATTGCCTATTTGAAATTTAAGGCGAATCTTGCCCAAAGGCTCACTTTTTCCTTGATTGAATCCCAGGATGGTAGTGATAGTACTGGAAAGACTATGCACGGGTATTTTCAGTACATCTAGCATAGTTTTTGGCATAATACTGAGAGCGGATCCTGGATCAATCAGTAGACGATCAACCTTCATAGAATCGACATATTATGTATAATATAAAGGACGGTCATGTCGATTATCCTCTAGCAGCATATCGTCCTGCGTAAAGGTAATGTTTGGAATTAATTCCAATACATTATGGCAATGAAGATGAGAGACTGGTTCTGTTCCCGGCTTCTTGAGGAAAGTCAGGCAGGTTTCTGCTTGCAACAGCGCTTCACTCAGAGTTTCTCGAGTCTCTTTAGAGAGGCGTAAGAGCTTGAAGATTGACAATTTAGCTGGTGTATTGGCTAGTTGAGCCAATATATCAAAATTATAAGGCCTTTCAAGTCCTGTAGGAGATGACTTCTTCAATGGTTTATCGAAACGAACTTGTTGTTTGCCTTTGTCAGCTGCTGTTGGTTTAGAAGGAACCGTCTCAACAGGAACATTTGAAGGTCCTTCGTTAGAGATTGATGTTGGAGTTGTAACCGGAGGGACATCAGGAGTTTCTTCAGGAATTTCAGCATAATCTTTCAGATATATTTTTCCTGACCGAGTTCCGGCAAGAACTTCGATTTCAGGCTCAGGCTCAGTGTCTATCAAAACCATGTTGCAATTCTTCATCTTGCTCTTGGCTCTTTTGTGCTTGATGAGAGTTTCATTCCAGAAACCAAGACCAACACGAGATTGATTATGTCTCATAGTGATGGCTAAAGGTGCTTGGAGTCCTTTGCCTGAGTTTAAACCAGGAGCAGTGGCTAGATTATAACCCATCTTCGCCATTAATTCACGAGATTGTGAACTATATAGATGGAATACAGGCTTATATCTATCTTCAAATTGAGGTACAGTTTTTACTTTCGTAGGGGGTGAATTTCCTGCCAAGATGAAAGTAGAGGTTAGAGAAAGATTGGGTGTGATACTAGAAGTCACATTACACGATTTAGTCTTCCCAGGCTTCTTTTTAGACGCAGGAGTCTTCCGAGGAGAAGAGGAAGACGTCTCGAACTCCGTCATTAAATTCGGGTGAATCCACATGATCTCTCCCTTTTTAGTTGTGACAGGAACAAGTCCTTCATTCTGTGCTGGTAGAATGTTCACAACTTCAAGAGTTGCTTTGGGGATAGGAACAATCCCACTTTCCACCATTAACGGAGGGAAGTCACCGAACTGCATTGAAATCACATTTGCTGTGACTGTCTTGTCTTTAGGTGTCAGTATTACAGCTCCTGATTTAATCATTTCCTGGATCTTTCCTTTTAATACATAGCAAGACCGGATTGTATGACCCAGCATTCTATGATATGGATAGTATTTTGGATGATCCGTCTTGTTGGCTTCATCCGGCTTTTTGATTTCTGGCAATTGTATCTTGTTACCTTTGAACAAGCATTCAAAGATACCCTGAACATCGTCATCGTCGAAAAAATACTCTTCCTTCGGCCGAGGAGGTCTCTGTTGTTGATTTATTGGAGCTGGGTAGCTTGGGTAGTCATTATCTCTTGACTATTGCTCTGGAGTTTGACTTTAAGAGCCTCTTTTCCTTTGCAATTATTGGGTCGAGCACTATTACCAGTTTGAATCCAGCAAATGAAGTAATACACCCATCAGGGAGACTTCGATACCATTCATAAGCGGTTCCTTTAAGACAACCGACGAATACCCGAGTGAGGAGGGCATCGCTTGGTTGTAACTGATCAGTCATTACTTCAAAGTGATTAATGAACTGACTTGGGGAAGTAGTCCCATCAAAGAAAGAGATAGTCGGAGGTTTGTATTTTGGGGGATACGATACCTCCTTCCATTGTATGGGATAAGGCTGCTTGATACCCAATCTTTGTAACCCATCTTTTTGCTTAAATGCTTCAAACTGAGACCGAAGATTTTTCAACTCTTCAGTGACAGCTCCAGAAGATTGCGGTGTTGTTGCTTGTTGAGTATAATTGGGAGGAGGGACTGCAGCATATGTATCACCCCCAGCTCCGGACTGACTTGGAGTGGGTTGTACAGGAACATTAGACTGTACCCCCGGAATGGTAGAGGGTTCCGGGTTTGGGATAACATGAGTATTTAATACCACTGGTGGTCCTGTTGGTTGAACTTGCTGAGTTCGTTGTTGAGCTTGCATAAGAGTATGCATAGCAGTCAATGTATCTGCCATAGCTCGCAACTGTTGTTCCAAGGAAGAAATCCTTTGTTCATGAGCTTCAGTGCTAGTCGAAGGCTCTTGATTACCATCTACCATATAAGCGGTAATCGTTCGAGAAATAGACGATGAAACAGTCTGTTCTGAATCATCGCTGTGAGAATCAATCTCTTTCCCGGGACTATTTACGGGAGTCAATACCGGGTAGTTGGACTCTCCAAGGAAGCCCTCTATGATCTCCGGATTATCACTTGGATGAGAAGAAGAAGAGACCCTGGTCGAGGCTCCGGTCCTGGATCGGGTGTCGAGGTAAAGACCATCTTCAGAATCTGACATAGCATCAGATCGTATTCTACCCCTAATATTTCTAGAGGTCATGTTGACAGAAGCATAAAGAGGTTCGTCTTCGTCCAGTATTGGTTCATGTTGAATCCATTCAAAAATAGATCGTCTTTTTGGAGAACAACAACATTGAATCACGACCCAAGGTTGGAAGTTACAACCATGCTTTTTATGGCAAATATGAGCAATGTCATAGCCAGATGGAGTGTCGATTCTCCGTTTGTTTTGCAAATGTTCCCGAAGATCTGTAGAAACAGATTGGGAAGTACTTGAAGATAATTTTTGTGTAGAAACTTGTCTTTTATTCTTCTGTCTTCTTGGTTCTTGAGTGTATAAAGACCGATTAATTTGAGCGATATAGTTCTTGGCATATTCTGCATCAGGGTCTAGTATACTTGTCTCAGTTTGATAAGGCTTCTTTATACCGAAAGTGGAACCGAGATGATTCCGGTTAAGCTTGTTATGAAGATCCGTAGGAGATATGACTTTAGTATCAGTCTTGAATACTTGTAATTTGCCTTTCTCAGATCGGAAGATTTTGAGAGAAGGAAGATGGACATTATTCCGACTGGGAGTCGGTAATAATCCATCTTTAGAGGAAGTAGCCAAAAGGCGTTTTTCTTTGTTTGATCTAGTAAAAGTACTAGTCAAATTAACTCCAGAGGTAAAGACCTTAGGAGTAGAGGAGTTGACTAAAGAGTCTTTCTCCTGGATTGGCACAAGATGTGCAAGTTGTGGGGGAATCATTTGTATGTTTTGTGGAAGAGAACCCCCAACCTGATTTTGAGAAACAGTCAAAGGACTGTATTGGTTAGCATACGCTGACTTTAGTTTAGAATTCTGGTCATACGCTGCCTTTTTACTAGCATACGCTGGCTTTGGCCTAGCATACGCTGCCTTTGCCGTATGCTGCCCTTTGACTGCCATACGCACAGAGTCATTAATGGCTAAAGAGCCGACTACTGTCGTAAGGGTAGAAGGAGAAGAGACTTTGACATGTCCAGAGATGGTTTTCCTTGGACACGCTGACTTGGTTAAAGAACCCACTTTGTTAGCATGACTAGGAGAAGCCACTGTTGCCGTGTTCAGAGAAGCCGAGGCGTGCTTCGTTGAAGTTGGAGACGTGTGCGTGAGTGACAGAAGCGTCTCGGGCCGTCGAAGAAGACTTAGGGACATAGACAGAGCGTCCCTTCTTCTTGGCAGCAATAAAAGCGGAGGAAGCAGTTCGGCCCTTCTTCGCTTTGAGCATTTCTTCGCAAGCAGATTGGTCGAATTGTACGACCATCACTTTCTTCGTCGAGCCGATCGACGAAGTATCGCATTGAGTTGTTGCTATCTCGTTGGAGGAGACAGCTTTCCCCAGCAGAGTCGCCAATTTATTTTCCATAAATAAATTCACTTTATTTATTGTGTTTCTGGGATAATTACAACTATAGGAATCTGATCTAGAAAACAATCACTTTATCCCTTGGACGATGCGATGAAGAAAACTTGAACATCGAAGAACTTGGACAGCAACTGGGCAATCTCTCTGTTCGCTCTGAATTGAATGTAGTCTCTGATGAAGATGAAGAAACTCTTTTTTATAGAGTTCTAGATAACTGTTCTGAAGCATACGCTCAGTCAGTTACTTGACGTGTGCATAACTATAGGGACGCGTGGCGAATTCTGATGGAGACACATTAAAGTGCGGTTGAAAGTAGTAGAATATATCTAGGAGAGATTGATGGCATGGATGCCACGTTGCATAACTTCTGAATAAGTGGATAACTGAGTACAGGACACGTGAGAACGTGTGTTGACTGTACGTTTAAAACTCATCCTGAATGCATTTGCTGTGATACGTTGTCTTTGTTGAAGAGGAGTCATACGCTACCTTTCGAAGACATATGTCTTGTATATGCTGACTTGGATAGTATAGAGTCATATAAAGCTGGTACGCTCACTTTATTAACAAGGAGTCTTATGGAGTCCATACGCTCACTTGGTTGACAAGGATTCGTATGAAGGCCATACGCTCACTTGATTGACAAAGAGTCGTATGGAGTCCATACGCTCACTTGATTGACAAGGAGTTGCATGGAGTCCATACGCTCACTTGATTGACAAGGAGTCGTATGGAGTCCATACGCTCACTTGGTTGGCAAGGAGTCGTAAGCATTGAGGGAGTAGACACGTGGCTGTCCTCAATCTTCTCAAATACGCCATATCTTCTAATAACTGACAAATATCTCTCGAGCGTCGTGTTGCAGATATGATGCTGACAAACTGTCAGAAATGATAGTAATGATGGCTGTGCATTTATGATGGCTGATGAGCTGTCCTCGTAAGAGACAAAATCAATTCTCGAAAACCTATACGACGGTTAATCTTCATAGGGCAGCTGTCTTTCCACGAAAAATGAAGTGTCAGATTCATCCTCCATTAAACGTATGCTGTGCTGTCATTCAAGAAATAATAAAATATTCACTGAGCGTACGGCTTTGACTGAGCATATGGCCTTGAGCGTATGGCTTTGGCTGAGCGTATGGCCTTGAGCGTATAGCTTTGACTGAGTCTTATGTCAGCGTGTCATAATTTTTCACACCCTACAGTGATCTTCCTTTAGACGGCTCTTGACAGCAATATCATCAACATAGCATTCGACAGTCTTACGAAGATGATCTCGAAAGATGGTACTCATAGCTCATTGGTAAGTTGCACCAGCGTTCTTGAGACCAAATGGCATCACAGTGTAACAATAGACTCCGCGAGGGGTGCGGAAAGAAGTTTGTTTTTCATCTTCAGGGTTCATCCGAATCTGATTGTAACCAGAAAATCCATCCATGAAGGATATCCTTTCAAACCCACAAGTATTGTCGATCATGACATCTGTTATAGGGAGAAGAAACTCATCCTTTGGACAAGCTTCATTAAGATCCCGAAAGTCGATGCAAACTCGAACTTTGTCAGTTTTCTTCAAGACTGGGACGACGTTGGCTACCCAATCAGGATGTTGTTCTTCTCGAATAAAGCCACAAGCTATGAGCTTTTTGACTTCATCATCAATGGCGTCCATCATTTCTGGCTTGAATCGCCTTTGCTGTTGTTTGACTGGCTTTGCATTAGGCAAAATATTCATTTTATGAGTAACAACTTTGGGATCTAAACCTGGCATGTCTTCATAACTCCAAGCAAAGACATCAATGTATTCTTGAATAAGAAGAATTAGTTCTTGCTTATCTGCCTCTGGGAGGTTCTTACTGATGAATATTGGACGAGGTGACCCGTTTTCTCCTACGTCAATTTGAAGCAATTGATCTTCGGTAGGAGTTCTCGTTGTTCGAATCGGAGTTTCCATTGGGTATCCATTCGTTGAGCCCAAGGATCTGTTTTAGGATTTTTTTTCGATATCCTCATCATAGCCTTCTGGGAGTTCAGCGGAGACCATGTTAGAAGATATGATCAATCGATAAACTTGACCGATGCTGGTATTAGAATCCCATGATCTGGAATCAGAAGAGTTAGAGCGTTCCCCATCATCGGATTCGGAGACTTCTGGAGATAAGACCGGAGGTGAAGTATATCCGAGACCTCTTTTTGTCCTGCTGTAGTACATCTCTGATTTTCCTTTCGGAGCAATCGTACGGATAGGAGTTCGTCTACCCTTGCCATAATTGAGGCCATTCTTGAAGTCATAACCCATCTTTCGAATGATGTCTTTTGATTGTTGACTATAACGACGAAGGTGGAGTCGTCCCATATCGTTATTTTTGCTATCATCCGTATAGCTGAATTTTTGTTTTGGCCCTTTACTAAAAAGTATTGGACTCTCACCTCTCTTTCGATAAGGGATAACAAAATATGAGTCATCTGGATGTTCAACTAATACTTCCGTCTGAAGGGATTGTACAACCCCTATCGTAAATGACTGAAAGCTGTCTAGCATATCCAAATAGCATTTAGTATGATAAATGACATCAGTATACTGGAAAGTAGATGCTTTTTCATTGATTTGTACATCCATATTTACAACAGGAACTTTAGCCTTAGCCGGCTTGGTCAGATCGATTACAAGAGGAGGAATAGAAGAGCAAGGAGGTTTAGGCTTATTGCGACGAAGGTCGATAACAAGCGGCTCAGAAGAGGTGAGCTCCCTTTTATCTTTGTTACGATGTAAGTCGATAACCAGTGGCTCAGAAGAGGTGAGCTCCTTTTTATCCTTGTTACGACGTAAGTCGATAACTAGCGGCACAGAAGAGGTGAGCTCCCTTTTATCTTGATTATCACCAGTTGATTGCTTCTGGGATGGCAGATGAATAGCCAGTGATTTAGAGGATTGAGGATGAGAGACATGCCCTTTTACAGGCATGATGAGAGTGTCATTGGGCACTGCTTCTTGTTCTTCCTCACCGTCCATGGCCAATACTACCTTCATAAACTCTTCTTTGTACATGCGAGCGTCATTGTAATATGCTTCAACGCCTTTAAACGGGTAGAGATCCGCAACTTCTTTTTGGACTTCTCCTTTGTCATCAACGTATTTGAAGCATTGATGGAGAGTATAAGGAACAATGTTGTGTTCATAAAGGAATGGTCTCCCAGAAGAGCATTGTAAGAACAACTATGGTTGTCTATAATGTAGAAGGTCACCTTCGTGCAAAGATTGCCAATTTGGAGCTTTAAGCGTATCTTGCCTAAAGGTTCACTTCTTCCCTGATTGAATCCCAGGATGGTAGTAATAGTGCCGGAGAGACTATGCACTGGAATCTTTAGAGCATCCAACATCGTCATGGGCATGATGCTGAGTGCTGACCCTGGATCTATCAGATTACGATCGATCTTTATGGTGTCAACATATCCTATAAAGTAGAGAGGACGGTCATATTGATTGTCTTCCATCAACATGTTATCCTGTGTGAAGGTGATGTTTGGAATTAATTCCAGCACACTGTGACAGTGGAGACAAGAGACAGGTTCTGACTCAGGTTTCTTAAGAAGAGTTAAGCAAGTGTCTGCCTGCATCAAAGCTTCATTCAGTGTTTCTCGAGTCTCTTTAGAGAGGCGTAAGAGCTCGAAGATGGATAGCCTGGCTGGTGTGTTGGCCAGTTGAGCCAATATATCAAAGTTATATGGCTTTTCAAGTCCAGAAGGGGATGACTTCTTCAAAACTTTGTCGAAGCGGACTTGTTGTTTGCCTTTGTCGGCTGCTGTCGGTTTAGGAAGAGTTGGTTCCACAACCGGTAATGATGTAGAAGGGATGCCTTCTGTAGAGATAGGCTACACTGGAACAGCCTCAAAAGACGAAGTAGG
Organism: Iris pallida; assembly: GCA_029216955.1. NCBI lineage: Eukaryota > Viridiplantae > Streptophyta > Magnoliopsida > Asparagales > Iridaceae > Iris > Iris pallida. The sequence goes on from JANAVB010004800.1 coordinate 19,009,270, forward strand.
ATCCTTCTGAGTTTCGGGATGCTCTCGTAGATAGGTTTTCCCTGACCTGGTGCCCAATAGGATCTCTTCTTCAACTATAGGGTCAAAAGACACTATATTGCAGCTCTTTGTCTTGGCCTTAGATCGTTCTTTTTGCTTGGAGGAAGAAATGACTTCGAAATCTGAAACAAGATCAAGATGAATCCACATGATCTCACCATTATCAAGGGATAAGGGGACAAGACCTTCACTTCGTGGAGGAGGAAGATTTTCAATCTCCAGAGTGGCCCTGGGAATGGGGATATGCCACTCTGCACCACTTGTGGCAGAAAATCACCAAACTGTACAGAAGTCATATTGGCCGTAACAGTCTTTTCATCCTGTTGGAGAGTGATAACGTCGGCATTGACCAACTCTTGTCTTGCCTTTGAGCACATAGCATGCCTGAGTAGGATGCCATATGAACCTGTGATAAACACAATATTTAGCGTGGTCAGTCTTACCGACTTCATCAGGCTTCTTCGGGTCAGGAAGTTGCAATTTATTGCTCTTTAGCAAACAATCGAAGATGCTCGCTGTATCATTTTCATCAAAGGAATATTCTACTTTTGGGCGAAGTTCCTTTGGTGGAGGTGCAGAAGGAGCAAAGGTAGACGTGGGTTGAGCCACGTTAACGGCTAAAGACTCCTTGCTCTTGAGGTTGATGTTCAAGGTTTCTTTGCCTTTGCGATTATTCTGGCGATTACCGCTACCGGATGCAGAAGGCTCATCTCGATCAGGGTTAGACATGTGTACCTCCAACTGTTTGAACTTCTCCGCGCTAACTTCAGCTGCTTTGGCATTGACGATGAATGACGGCCAGTCTTGGAACTGTGTTGACCCCGTCCACATGCTGATGATAGGCAACAAGTTTGACTTACAAGTGTCTATCGTTACAACAGATGGGGTTCCGGGAGGCATTTTGAGTGCTTCTCGGCGTAATCGTTCAATAAAACTTTCAGTAGTTTCATTATGTCTTTGCTTGATCTTATTGAGGGCCGATATAGTCATATTGTTGATACCCTCATAGAATCGTTCCAGGAACATCTGCTTGAGCCCGGCAAATGAAGTGATAGAGCCCTCAGGCAGGCTACGGTACCAATCATATGCTGTGCCGACTAAGCAGCCGATGAAGACTCTGGTAAGAAGAGCATCACTTGGCTGGAGCTGGACACTCATTACCTCGAAATGGTTAATGAACTGACTCAGAGAAGTGCTGCCATCAAACAGCATGATTGTAGGAATTTTGTACTTTGGAGGGAATGGGACTTCTTTCCACTCCACTGGATAAGGTTGTTTGATCCCCAACCTCTGTAGACCATCTTTTTCTTTGAAGGCCTCGAACTGATTACATAGTAGTTTTATAGCCTCATTAGCATCTCCTGAGGATGGAGAAGTAATAGGCTGGCTTACCGGGTTAGGAGGAGGAACAACATGGTAAGCACTACCCCAGCCCCTGAATGACTGGGTGTAACTTGAATAGGTATTGAAGCCACAGGAGGAGGCGGTACCCCCAGACCTTGTAATGCCCCACTCCACATCGGTGCATTATGTTGAGTCGTTGACTCGAAGAGCTGCATTGACCCGATGAGATATCGATGCGAATCGATACAAGTGTTACGTTGGCCAAAGGTAAGCCTTGAGTCGGTTGAAATCTATGAATCGAATCGATGCAAAGGATAAGTTCCATTTGAGCAAGTGCTAATGTTAATTGATCCGGTATGCAGGCTATGCCTTTATGCTGGATTACGGATCGTGGTAAGGGCGCGATAGGCCAAGTCAACCGAGTAGTTCAAAGGAATGGCTAAGTCTGAGAGTTAGCTATGCGACCAAGCTATGGAAGCGAGACGCTTCAATCGACGAGACGGAAAGGCGTATCGGCTTAAGGTGGGCGGGTTCTTGACTCTCTCTTCCTATTCCTTTACGTCTAATAAAATATGTTATGGTATGCGTAAGATGTTATCGAGTTAGCGAGCGTGGCTCGGCGACGAAAGGTCTAAGTATGTGTTGAACACTAAGATAGAACATTGAACAATTGAAGCGATGTGCATCAAGTATACGAGTCGCGGTAGGGCGGTGATAGTAGAACATTGAAAGACGATATTGAGATGTGCATCATGTGCACGGCTCCGAGAACATTGAACACTAGGCGTAGAACATTGATTACGACGCTGAGCATGCCCTCGGGTACTTATGCTACGAAAAGACTAAGTAACTACGGAATTAGGCTATGAGAATAACTTACGAATGGTACACGCTGAATATGAGTACGAGACGACTAAGCCGTTGGGCGCAGTGTATCAATATGGATGTGTTGGGGCATAACGCCGACGGAGCTCCCCATACGGATGGTAGATTATGTTTATGAGATGCGAATATATTTATGGCACGGGAAACCGTTTATGGAACGAGACTATGTTTATGCAACGGAGGATTTGGTTGGAATGTTATGTGTGTTTGCTATGGCGCGTATTGCATGGTCAATGGACTCGGATGGCCCGTGCACGGGTGCGGCTTCCCTCGGACGGTTACGACCGGGGCACCGGGACCGTTCGGCCTAGGAGGGAATTATGTGTGGTATTTATGGTGCACAACATTCGAACGGATTGCGACCGTCCAGCACTGTGATAAGCTATGATATCCGTAAGTTTGGGATCCTTCGGATATTGGGCTAGCAACCCGTATCGAAGTGATCGTAGGCTTACATATATGAGATGCCAAGTCTATTACAGTACGAAACACCGTGACCTTCATATAGATAGGGCCGGTGGGCTGAGATGAGAGTTGGGTGCAGGCGCAGGACCTGCGACCCTTATGCATATATTTACGGTTATGATTGGTTGGTTGCGCGAATCGTATGATTGCTTATGTAAGTTCTAACTATGGCAGGCTAGGCAAAGAGGAACGGGATGAGCACGAATCACTATGTTTATGTTTCAGATTATGTCTAACAGCATCTGCTGCAGGAACACGGTATGGAACACATTTATGATAAGTTACCATGTTGAATATTGCCATGAAACTGATCCTAAGGCTTAATAGAAAGATCACCGAATTATGATGCATGTTTCACTAAATGATTTAGTGTTTGGTTTGGGTGCGAGCGGGTTTTGATCAGTACGAAGCGAGGACGAAAGCACTAATCCCCCACTAGTTTATGTGCAGGCTCAGGTTATGATCGGCTCGGGACGGAGCTTGGCTTGGACGTGCCGAGACATGGAGTCCTTGGCATTCAAGAGGAGCTACCGCATAGGCGTTCGGACTTGCGACATGGAGATGTTCGGCCGAAGGTTACTTGGTGGCTATAAAGAGGTATAATGTATGGAACAATGTAATCCTTTGTGAGCTAGAGAGATCATGAGCGTTGTAGCCAATTGGCATAATATGTTGGGCTATTCAGAGCCTTTGTAACCTTCAGTTCATTATGAATAAAAGGGATTCTTGTGTTATTCTTTGTTTCCTTCCGCTGCTTATGTTACAAATTTGAGATAATCACTATGTGAATCGTTATCTTGCCTTGCACGAGCGCAACTCCAGGCTCGTGCGGCATCACGCCCCAGCGAGGACGATGATTCGGGTAAAATCTAGCGAGGACGAGCGATTTCCCGGATCGGGGCGTGATAGACCTGTATTGACAGGCATCGATGATGCAATAATCTCGAGATTTACAGCAGATACAGTCGGTGATACTGTATGTTGAGCTATGATAACAGTATGCATGCTTGTGATCATTTCAGCCATGGTCATCAATTTATCTTCCAGTGCGGCGATTCGTTGTTCTTGACTTGCCGAACTAGAAGCGTCTGGATCTTCAGTAACAACATAGGCTGAAACTTCTCTGGGTACAGTAGAAGACACTGTCTGTTCAGAGCTTTCGCTATATGCATCATAATCAGAAAAAGAATCATCCCCTGAGTGAGAAATGGAGAAGTGACCAGAGGGATCTTGGAGAAGATTCCTACGACCGACTGTGTCTCGACTTCGGGATCGGGTGTGTCGGAATACTCCTTCAGAGGATTCATGGAGTAAATCCAGATATCGTTGACTGGGCTTACGGGGTTTGCCGTGCTTTGAACACTTCCTACCTCCGGTGTCTCGGGAAGCCATATTTACAGAGGCATAGAGCATCTTGTCTTCATCTTCTGACATTGGTTCAGAAGTTAAACGATCGAAGATAGATCATTTTGTCATCTGGCAACAACACTTGATAACCACCTTGTGATTACAATGGTGTTCCAATGGTTGGATTGGAGGTGTTGAGGTGTTGTTCCGCTTCTGCTTGAGGTGTTCCCGAAGATCAGGGATATATTCTTTGACGACATTCGGAACATGATTCCGATTCATCAGATGCTTTGTCCCATGAGTATACAGAGAAGTACTCAATTCGTTGGCATAGGTGTCAGGATTTTTTCTCCTAGAAGTTTGCTTTTGATGCAAGTTTGCCTTCGGTATTGGTTGCTTGCATTTATTGAGATAAGTTCGTAAATCGGCAAACTCACCCCCAGGGGCTTCTGTTTGAGATACTAGCAATTTCCCCTGCTTTAAGCGGGATATCTGAAGAGTTGGGAGATCTTGGAAGTGTGCTACTGGAGTAGGCAAGATGCCTCTCTGATCAATATTCTTTTCTTTAGCAGGGAGAAAAAAACTCTTATTTGAGAGAGTTTTTGTACTGTTTGGTGCCGAGGCACGTTCAGATGGATCTTCTGAGGTAAAAACTGGAGAAGACTGAGAAAAGACCAAAGGGCCTTTTCTTTTATTTTGTGAAGAAGGGTTGGATAAAGAGCGTTTCCCTCTGTTATTTTTCAGGTTTTGGACTACGGAAGATTGAGAAAAGACCAAAGGGCCTTTCTGTTTGTGCTGAGACGGAGGAAGAATAGTCAAAAGACTACCCCCTGTGGGTTGCGTAGGAACAGAAGAAGCAGCAACTTGCCCTCTGGAGATGATGACAGAGGGCTCCTTGGCGGTAGAACAAGCAGGAGGTGCAACCTGTGTTCTGGAAGAAGTAGCAAGTGAAGCCTTGACTATATAGGGCTTAGGTTGCGCTCCGGTTGAAGGAATGGTGTATTGCGCAGGAGGGATCGAGGTCGCCAACTGCGCCAGAGGGAGAGGGGTCTTGGACTTTGCCATAGCAGCATAAGTTGTAGTTTGCATTGTGGCAAGAGGAGTAGTGTGCTGCGCATGGGCTGTAGGAGTTCTGGATTGCGCTTTAGCAGAGAGGGTGATGGATTGCGCAGCAGCAGAAGTGGATACTGGCCTCCTATCAGAAGAAACAACAAGTTGCGCAGAGGACTTCGGGGTCCACACTGATTGGACCTTGCTCTTGGCAGAGGCCACAGTGCGCCGAGTAGCCCCAGAGTTGATCATCGCTTCATAGGCAGTCTGGTTGACCTTCACAACCAGCGTCTTCTGCATCTTTCCGATAGACGCAACGTCACATTGAGTTGTCACTTCCTCGTCGGAGGAAAAAGTCGTCCCAGCAGAGTCGCCATTTTGTTTGCAAAAACAAAAGTCTTTTATTTCACAAACTTTAAAGAATAGTACAAGAGTACAATGAATTCTGGGAAAGTACAACTATAGGAATCCGATCTGAAGACGATCACTTTATCCCTTGGACGATGTAAACTTTGAAGACGATAGCCTCTGAAGAATACAGCTGCACTTGGACAAGAACTCCTGATCTCTGATGATCTTGAATAATGATCTTCCATAATAAAGAACTTGAAACTCTATTTATAGAGTTTTAGAAATAACTATTTTATAGTTATTCTGGATTGCGCACAATGAACTGCGCTGGAGACAGACTGCACAGACTGGAAACTGCGTTGGCCATTGAGCTGTTGCTCGATCGTGGGCTAACCGTATTCAGACGCGTGGCATTGTTTGATTGACATGCGCTTGGTCGTGTACAAGCGGTTGCCACATGGCGAGCAATTGATGGCATGTAAGCCACGTAATAAATGTCAGTTATCTTCAACAAGTTTGATGGATCGTGCCACTTGAATAGCGCTAGCTTCAGAATGTGCATCCTTCTGATCAATGGATAGCGCTAGGATTCAGACTTGGTCCAACTGCGCTGAGGTTGGACTTGTAGACTGCGCTCAGGTTGGAATGGCAGACTTTGCTGGACTGTACAGCTGTTCTCGAGCGCCGTGCTGCACAAGAAACGAACAGACTCTTCGCTTTTCGGGCTGTCAGGCTGTCAGAAGATTTGATCTTCTTGTCAGGTAATGATGGCGTTGCCACGTCAGCATAGCGCGCTCGGGCGTTAGCGCAGTTCAGCCTCGCACATTTGATTTGTAGCATAATCTGTCTCCAGCACAATTCTTTGAAGGGTGCACAAATGAGACTTCTTTGCCTAGTTGATGGATGTAACTTAATTTTTAGGACTTACAAGGAGTAGTGGCAAGAACGGTCCTATGAGTTCAACGGCTGGGTATAACCACATAGTCTTACGATCGTAAGGCCCGTCATATAGAGTATGACTTGGGCGGTAATGTCACATAGAGTTTCAAGTTGGTTTAAGACATGATGTCACGGATTTAGTGTTTTAAGGCACGGCCCACGGTTGATTCATTGAGTTTGGAAAGTGTTTCAAACAGTTGTTCTTGAGTTGAGTGAATGATAGGGCAAGAAAGAAGAATGCTCGCGACTGAGTCGCCGAGGCAAGAGAGAAGAATGCTCGCGACTGGGTCGTCGAGGCAAGGTCTCAGATGTCAGAAGTATTGAACTTGTCCCTGAAAGAGATGGTAACACTAGAAGTAGATTGACTGTGTGAGACGTCAGTTCGAGTCGAGTCTTGCATGGTCATTGGACAACTTGTACAAGGTAAAATAAACTGTTTCTCGAACGGCGACCCAGGCGCCTATGGGAACCGTTTCGATGGTAGACATTCGTAACTGTGCTGGATGACCGCACGGGTTAGCGGGGACTTGCAGCGGAGCTAGCTACTCGCGCTGGCAAGGAGCGTCTGTCTAATCAAAAGCTAAAAGGGAGTCCATTATAGCGCTGGGCGCTAGTGACTAGTTCATATAGATGAGTCGGCATGGGTGGCAATCCGCGTGTATGCCTTTGGATTGTGTCGAGTATGGTGTTCACTATATTAATGAGTCGAGTCGAATGCGTGCACGATCGAAAGACAATGTTTTGGCCTAAGATTTGGCTGCAACGATGGCACCGTACCTCGGCACGAGATGTGGAGTCGAGTCTTATGTTGTCGGCATATAAGTTACAAAGTTATGATTGAGTTGTCTTGATTTTAAGTCAGGGAACGCCGCAAGACAAAGTCTGTCGAGTGACACTTAGCCCACAAGTCTTGATTTGGGTCAGTTGGTGATCAAAGTATGCAAGGGCCGTGAGGCAGCGATATGGTTAAGTCACACTGAGTTGCGAGGCACGGCATGGTGGATTTGTAGCAAGGTCACAAGGAATTGGGTACTATCGCGTAGTACGTCTCTGATTACGAGCCGTAAGGCAAACACGACTTTATAGGTTAACGTTGATGTTGGAAGCACAGGTAGAAGCTCGTGGCGCAGAGCTCGCTTGGATGCGTCGAGGCACAGAGTTCCTTGGTGATTCGAAGCGTGCGGTCGCATGGAGTCAAGACTTATACGGGACATAATGTATGGACGTCGCCTTCCGAAGCATCCCGCTAGCTCAGGACATGTAACTGAGAGATGAGAGAAAGCTGAGTGGCTTGTAAAGTGAGAAGAGTGAGCTTGAGTGACTTGTAATCTTGGCCTTGCGCCCTTTGTAACCTTTGTTTCAATATCAATAAAGAGCTTCTTTTGAATAACTTGTATTTTGCTTCAAACTTTCGCTGCTATTATTCAATGTCTCTGCTTGGGACTTCTGTGCGACGACCCCGTCGCAGCCGCTGAAATCGACCGTTATGGAACCCGCCTTGGACGAGCGCAATCTAGGCTCGTGCGGCATCACACCTTAGCAAGGACGATCGCTCATACGTGAGCGGGACGTGACACGCGTCTATGCCATTACTCGAGATGAGGCATTCGCCTCAGATACATTTATGACTCTCACGCACTGATCTTGCAGAGTCCCTTCATCCTCGCTTTGGACTCTGTGGAACCATTCGTCCTCGCTTGGGCATGTTGCTGTACAAGCCTAAGTTGCTTGCACAAGGCCAAGATCTGTATAATGACAAAATAGACAAGATAGACAATAACGCAATAGAATATAATTGCAAAAATTGAAGCAGCAGCGAACGTATTGGAGAATATAAATTGAATACAATGGTAACATGAACAAATTCTTTTTTATTAATATCTTTGAACAGATTACAAGCTCTCATTATCTCTCAAATACACTCCATACTTGGCTTACAATCTGTCATAAAACATACATATTATAATGGTCTCGTTCCATACGTTACATCCCTTTATATACAAACCAACTTTTTGGAACAGATGACCATCTCTTTGTATCTCTTTTGATTTTTAGCTTCTGTGGATGAGGCTCGGGCTATCACTTCGGATCATTCATTTCGTCCAACTTGCACCTGCAGGCAAGCTGGTAGTAGGTAGTACTTTAATATACCGGGGATGTGAACAAAGGCTGCATCATCTAAATGATCACTAATTCATTTAGTGAGAAAATATTTCATATGATATGATCTTGCTTCTTTTACCATTGTTTATTTTATGTAGATTAGAGTTAAACTACATCTTTTGAAAATACTTTCGAAAAGCCATAATTCATTTTTATTCAGTTCAAGCATTCAAAGGACTATTCATTCATTTGAAGTGTGCAACATGTTTCATGAGTCATACTCTATTCTTAGGGACGACATCAGTAGGCATAACATTAACATTCTTTCTCCTTGAACATATATAGTAGGAATAAGCAATACAATTCGATATCTAAAATCAGATAGCAGCATTTCATATGAAACATTATATTCTCAGGAGCAATTCATGTTTTCATAATCTCAAATATCGAATGCATAACTTATTTAGCGACGCTTACCCATAGTCGTCGATCCATCCCTGCAAAAGACAAGGATTATATAAGCATAATATACATATCCGATAACATTTTCTGTTCGTCTCTGCAGTGTTAAGCTAGCAACAATCTTTCTATATTCATGTCATCGATTAGTAGATGTGACTCATGGCTCAGCTCTGATAACACATATGTTAACAGCTGCAGCTCAGGATTCAGCTTTTCACTAATCGACACATATCTACATGATGGTCCACGGGTCTATTCCTATGATTAGCCATTGTAACACTTTGGTTCAGCTTGTCGCTAATAGACACAATACCCTCATAATCGCAAGGTGTCACGACCCGTACCAGAATATTCGGGCTCGAGTACGTGGACCACGCCCAGCCTACGTCGTAGTATCGACGGAACGCTGTCAAGTACCCAATAAATATCTACGACATTTATGATCCAAAATAACAACGAGTACTCAAATCACAAACAGTTAAGAAAATATATAATAGGAATGATAGCAGTAACACTAAATCAACCAAAGTCTACAAATGATCATATATGACAAGAGTGTATCAGTGACAAATTCGATAACGAAAACACAATCTAAATAAAGAAATAATAGCCTAAACCTCCCAGAAGTCAACTCACGGTAAATGGAACATCAAGAACCTATCTCAGATAGCATCGTCATATAGTCCAAGTATGTGGGGCATAACAACTCCTAAAAATATGGTTATCCAATCAGGATTGTAGCGAAGTATATAAACTAACAGCAGTTCTTTTAAATTGACAAAAACTGTAAGTAACAATAAGTAATGGAAATACATGATGGGTAAGTAAAATTGAAGAGTGAAAAGTATAGGATAATCATGTGAGCATGTAATGGTAATAATGTACTGTAAGTAATTAGGAGTATGGTGTACTAGCAGGTAATAATCTAGAATATAGCATGAAATACTACTAAATAATGACTTAAGATATTCGATTATTATGTGATCGGCTTGGGATCAAGATCAGGCTATCAATATGACCGACTATGCACAAGTACAAGTACTAGTAAACCTGGAATCTGTTCGGTCATACATGGAAGTTATGCACAAGTACAAGTAAGGTCAGGCTACACCCCACGTGCGATGAGGGTGAAGTATCAACAAGCAAGTAAACAAGTAGGGGTATGATCACATAATCTCATAATATCTCCCCATCCTCTGATTAGTATAATGGATCCAACCATGGCATGTTATGATACGGGATTATCTAAGGGGGCAGCAAATCTTCTTAGGAATCGGTGTCCATACAAGTACAAGTACAATAATCAAGAACGTGACATGTACCAGTATACTAGGATAACCACGAATAACATCTCATAACGGGATCCAAGCTATACCAATCCGTGTACTCTCGTGTCAAGAATCAAACATAATACTAAAAACTGATATCATAGAGACTATCAAGATAATAAAAACTAATCAGAGAATGTACTCGTCTCAATTTACTGGATTCGACGTGCATGACACGAACGTACTGACACAGAATATATATAATTTTATGCTGCACAAGATGGTTCCAAACGACGGCACAGACGGTTCTATTGAGTCTAGAATAGTCCAAATAACCTAGTTTGGTATATAAAAGCCCAAAATTAGAGTTCGACACGATAATCGAATCAAGAAATAGAAAACGACTATAACAGTCGTAATTTACGATTTCGGAGGGGAAAATATAACTAAATAAATATAAATAATTTTTGAATTTATTTATAATGTCTAGAAACTATATTTTTATTAACCAAAGTATTTTAGATAAATATTTGAAAACCTGAGAAATCACCCTAGTACTAAAACTCAATTTTAGTCAAACATGATTTTAAGTCAAAAAATATTAATAAATTTTAGAAACACAATTTTATATATTTCTACATAATTTCCAAAATAGTTAATACGACTAATACATTAATACTACTAATAATAATAGTAATCACAAAAATAAGAATAAGAACATGAATAATAATAATAATACAGCGCATATGCATTTATATATATAAACAAAATATGTATAACATTCATACATATATACAATTGTACCTACCCTAAAGTCTTACCCATAAGTAAATCATTAGGCTCAATAGTAAAGACCAATTGCCTATTAACTAGGCTCAGTCCAACTAACTTCACAGCCCAAACTCTATACAAACCTTAATCCTAACAACCATTAATTAACCATAAAGATTAAAATAAAAATCTAATCCCTAATAAACTCATTGTTATTAACAATTCGCAGACATTAACTAAACCTTACCCTAATAAAATATCTTTAGGATGAGGGGGTGTTGACCACCCAATCTCCCAAAATCCGTAAGGAGAGAGGGGTCATCTGCTGCTGGCCTATTCTTTTTTTTTCTTTTTTTTAAAGCAACCCTATTAACTGGCTTGGCCCATAATCACTGGACCTGGCCCATGACCTTAACCTAACTTAACATCAGTAAATTGAAATTAATCCATATAAAAATCAAGGGTGTTTATAAAGGCACTTAAATTTTTACTCAGGGCTAGCCCGTTTTAAACTTTATATTATTTGCAAGTTTGTCATTGAAGAAATTGATCAGGGCTATCCCACTCTTTGGTATAAAAGTCACTTTTTTCTATTTTTTCCCTCTTCTTCTTCCTCAACCCATCCAAGCAGAAGAAGAAGAAGAACAACAACAACAACAAGAAGAAAATGAAGAATAACAATAACAAAAATGTTAAATCCTAATATTGGTGGAAACCCTAATATTGTTATCCCTAATTTTTTTCTCATTTCCAATTTCGATGGCACCCAAAAGCTCCTCATAATATACAAACTCTAATATGGGAGAAAACCCCAATATTGCTGTTCAACTAGTGCAAACAAGGACTATCCAATTTTTTGGCATTCCTATAAATTGAATGGACTGCCAGAAAACTGGGCAGTCCTAAGTCACAGCATGTGAAACAAAGGACTATTTTTCTGGCAGTTCTTACTGTATGTAGGACTGTCCAGTTTTCTGGCAGTCCTGAATACAGTAAGGACTGCCAGAAAAATGGGCAGTCCTTTGTTTCACATGCTGTGACTTAGGACGGCCTAGTTTTCTGGCAGTCCATTCAGTTTATAGGACTGCCAAAAAATTGGGCAGTTTGGTCGACGCAGAGTTTTCTCGTTCGTGCATACTTGTGTTTAATTTAAATAGGTAATTTCCTTCTCCGAATGTAGTTTAATTCAAATGGGCTACAGACAATTGAAATAAACAATGTAATGGATGCTTGAATTTTTTAATTTAATTTCTAGGGTTTTGGAAACAAATAAAGAAAGAATTTGGGTGCCATCGATCTTCTTGAGAAGGAAATTTGGAAGAGAAGAGGAAGAAGAAGAGAAAATTTTTAGGGTGGAAGAAATTTCTAGGAATTTTTAAATTAACTTCTTGCTTAGGGATGGAGAAATGGTGGAGGAGAAGAGGAGGAAGAAGAAGAGAGGAGTTAGGGTTTAGGAAGAGAGAAAAATTTTTGCAAATGAGAGGGAAAATTTGGGTTTGGGGGGATTTCACTTTGGGACAACCCTAGATCAAAAAATGGGCTGTCCTGAGTAAAACACAAAAAAAATCTGGGCTAGCCCCAATCCGGGCTAGCCCTGAGTAAATTTTGAAGTGCCCTTATAAATACCCAAAATCAAAGGGGGCCATGATGTTCTCTTCTGATCCCAAATCTTAAACAAAAATTCAAAGAGAGAAGAAGAAGGGGGAGGCGCGAAGAGGGGCTCAACGAGGGGTCTCTCCGACGGGCAGGTCGGGCGCACGGAGGCGAAAACTCATCCATCAGCGGAGGACCTCCGCCAGGTCGAAGCCAAGGCGGCGGACACTGGTGACCGGGTTCGCGATGAACTCCAAATCGAGCGGCAAAGGAGAAACAATGTGCAGCACCGACGCAGCTCGACGGAGGCGCCATGTCTAAAGGCGACGCCAGACGGAGCAGACGACGGCACACGGAGGTTGGCTTAGCCGAATCTGGTCAGGGACGGGCGGAGCGGTCAGGTGAGGGTCTCTCTCTATAATCTCTCTGTGATATGGAGGTGCTTGGTTTCTAGGTGGCGATGGCGATGGCAATGTTGGGAAGCGGCGGCATCGTGGACGGTTGTGGAGGAGTGAGGAGGCACTGATAGAGGTGATGTGGGTGGTGATGGAGTTTCGGTAGTTGACAGAGGGGTATGGCGAAGGTGTGCGATGATTGGTGGTGGACAAAGGGGTGGTGCATGGTCGTGGGGTGATGACAGTGACTGGTGGCAGTGTGCTGCTTGTGGTGAAATCGATGGTGGTGGTAGTAGTAGTTCGGAGGAACTAGAGGAGTTGGTAGTTTATAAATTTGGGGTATGGCTGAGGCGGCAGGTGGTGGCCACATGACGCGCTTGGGGGAGTTAGCCGGCAGCGATGGTGATGCCGTGCTGGCCAGCAGTGGTGGAGAGGCTCTCGTGGTGGTGATCGGGTCAGGGGAGATGGAAATGGTGGTCGGGACTGCTACAGAAAAATAAGATTACTACTGGGGATATGGCTACTGTGGGTGTGTGTTTAGGGTTTAGGAATTTTGGCTATGTGTAATATTGGGGAGTCCCCATTATATATATAGGTATAATGTAGGGTGAGCCACAAAACCTAGTGGTAAAGATGTAATTTTAATAGGTATAGAAAAATTAGTAAAAAAATACTAACCACTAACACTAATCGCTAACTACTAATTTAATTAGTAAATAATTACTAGCTAACGACAATTTAGCTACTAACTAATTAAAATCGAAACCGTAGAAACTTGGTAGGCTAGAATTAAGACCGAAATGGTCTTACCCCGATTCGAGGGAAAAATAGAATAACCAACAAATTATCGTAAACCTTTAAGATTAAAATAATTAGCTTTAAACTATTAAAAAATAATATTTTGACAAGAAATTTTCTTATATAAAAATAAATATTTATAACTTATAGATTTTTAAGGAAATGAGAAGGAATTCTATTAGGATAAAATCTCACATAAAAATAGTTTTACAAAACCACTGACCCAATAAAAGTACCGATAGCATATTACGATCGAAAACAAACTTCGAATTAAAAATTCACGATTTCAAAGATTTAAGAAAGTTCAGAAAATAGAAATTTTAAAATATTCGGGAAAATCCAAAAGTTCGGTTAACGGAGGTTACATAAGGTCTAGAATTCACCTCAGGGGTGCTATTACAATTTCTCCTAGGCCGATCGATTCCCACGCCCCAGGAACCGTTAAGAGACTATTACCTTGTGCATAAGTTGTCCGAGACCAATGCATAAATATAATTTTTATCAGATAAAACCATTCAATTTACAATCTATCGATAAGCAAGAATTATGTCTTTTCTCTTCATTTCATAATACAGAGCTCGTAGCTCCTCTCTTATTTTTAGATTACGAAGCAAGTTGCTCCTTTATTTTTATTCACTAAACAACAGAGTCATACTCTGCTTTTTTTGGTCATTCATTTATTCATTTTCAGCATACAATCAGGGACATGTATCATCATTCGTTGCTCTAGCATGGCAACAATTCTATATTATTAAGCACTATTCATTAATAGCATACAATTTGGGACATGCAAGCATTCTCTTCTTATCTTGATTAGCATAGCAATGATTTGTTCATTTCTTAGCATACATTGAAAACTCAGATTTTTATTAGGCTTGAAAGAATTAGAAAATGAGTCTTCGTCCACTAACCCAGATTAATCATCTTCGTGAAGGCTTTCTCTCGAGCCAGCACCGATTTCTCTGTTCATCTACTGCCTTCACGGAGCAAGACACTACATAATTATCCACTAAAAAAAGTGTCATCCTCAAAACCTAAGGAGAAACTTACGATATCCTTAGCAGCGGTAGTCCTCATCCTTTGCCATCATCAATCTATAATTCATTGTCCAGATCATATCAAGACTTATTTTTGAAAACATGTCTCAATCAATCAACAAAACATGTGCCAGCATCATAAAAATATTTACAGACTTACTGTATGGAACGTTCATCTCATTTTGGTATCAAGTAGGCAAAGGAATTTCGATCAAGAGAACATCTTCAAATTCAATCGAATCAACAATTTGACAGAGGATCGTGTTGCTCTGATACCATTATGTCATGCCCCGATCTCACAGAGTCCTTTCATCCTCGCTTTGACTTTGTGGAAACATTCATCCTCGTTTGGGCGTGATGTCATACAAGCCTAAGTTGTTCTTGCATAAGGCCAAGACCTGTACAATGACAAAACAGATAAGATATAAAATTACGCATCAGAACATAATTGCAAAAATTGAAGCAATAGCGGACATATTACAGAATATAAATTGAACACAACGGTAACATGAACAAATTCTCTTTTATTGATATCTTTGAACATATTACAAGCTCTCATTATCTCTGATACATGCCATACTTGCTTACAATCTCTCATGAAACATCCATAATTATAATGATCCCATTCCATACATTACATCCCTTTATATACAAACCAACTTTTTAGAACAAATGACCACCTCTTTGCATCTCTTCTGATTTCTGGTTCCTGAGGATGAGGCTCGGGCTATCGCTTCGGATCATTCATTTCGTCCAACTTGCACCTGCAGGAAAGTTGGTGGTAGGTCAGTACTTTAACATACTGGTAATGTGAACAAAGGCTACATCATATGAAACGATCACTAATTCAGTTAGTGAGAAAACATTTTATATGATATGATCTTGCTACTTGTACTTATATTCATTTCATGTAGATCAGAGTTAGATTACATCTTTTGAAAATACTTTTGAAAAGCCACAATTCATTTCTATTCAGTCAAGCATTCAAAGGACAGTCATTTATTTGAAGTGTGAAGCGTGTTTCATGAGTCATACTCTATTATTGGGGACAACATCAGTAGGCATAACATTGGCATTCTTTCTTCCTAAACAGATACTAGCAATGAGTAATACAGTTCGTTATCTAAAATCGGACAACAACATTTCATATAAAATATTATATTCTCAGGAGAAATTCATGATTTCATAATCTCGAATATATAATGCATTACTTATTCAGTGACTCTTACCCATAGCCGTCGATCCATCCCTATAATAGATAAGGATTAGCATAAGCATAATATACATATTCGACAACGTTCCCTGTTTGTCTCTGCAGTGTTAAGCTAGCAACAATCTTTCTATATGCATGCCATCGATTAGTATATGTGACTCAAGGCTCAGTTCTTTACTAACACATATGTATATCAGCAGCTGCGACTCATGGTTCAGCGCTCTATACTGATAACACACATGTTAGCAGATGCGGCTCAGGGTTCAGCTCTTCACTAATTGACACCTATCTACATAATGGTCCATGGGTCTATTTCCATGATTAGCCGTTGTGACTCTTTCGCTCAGCTCGTCGCTAGAAGGCACAACACCCTCCTAATCGTAAGGTCTAGCATTTACCTTAGGGATGCTATTACAATCTCTTCCAGGGCGGTCGGTTCCTAGCACCCTAGGAACTGTCGAGAGACTATTACCTTGTGCACAAGTTGTTCGAGACCAATGCATGAATGCAATTTCTATCAGATAAAACCATTCAATTCACTGTCTATCGGTAAGCAATAATTCTGTCTTGTCTCTTCATTTCACAATACAAAGCTTATGGCTCCTCTCTTCTTTTCAGATTGTGAAGCAAGTAGCTTCTTTCTTTTTATTCATTAAACAACAAAGTCATACTCTACTTTTTTTTTCCTTTTTGGTCATTCATTTATTCGTTTTCAGCATACAATCAGGGACGTGTATCATCATTCTTATTTACTCAAGCATGGAAACAGTTCTATATCATTAAGCATGCATTCTATTCATTGATAGCATATAATTAGGGACATGCAATCATTCTCTTCTTATCTTTATTAGCTTAGCAATGGTTCGTAATTTCTTAGCATACATTAAAAACTCAGATTCTTATTAGGCATGAAAGAATCAGAAAATGAGTCTTCATCCACTCACCTGGATGAATCGTCTTCGTGAAGGCTTTCTCTCAAGCCAACATCGATTTTTTTTGTTCACCTAGTACCTTTGCGGAGCGGGACACTACAGTGATAGGTATACTACTCTTGAATAATAAGCCTGCTCACATTCTGTTTGATTCAGGTGCCACAAATAGCTTTATATCGGCGGACTTCGTCGCTGAACACAAATTTCTTATGACACCACTAGGC
>JANAVB010004800.1:19031485-19126420 GCA_029216955.1 Iris pallida
TCTTATGAATCGGGTGTTTCGTCCGTTCCTTGACAAAATCATAGTAGTCTTTATAGACGATATTATCGTCTATTCGAAGGACAGAATACAATATGCACAGTATTTACGGACCGTGCTTCAGACCCTTCGTAAAAACTAGTATACGAAGCAAAGCAAATGTGAATTCTGGCTAAATAGTGTATCATTTCTTGGGCACGTCATCTCCATCGAAGGCAACAGTTGATCCGAAGAAAGTCGAAGCCATTGTTGATTGGAAATGGCCTGTTTCAGTCAGTGATATTCGAAACTTTCTCGACTTGGTAGGATACTACAGATGCTTCGTAAAATACTTCGTGAAGATAGCATCACCGTTGACTCGCATCGCCGTTAAATTGTTAGATGACTTGAAGCTTCCTTCCAAGAGTTAAAGCAACGGTTCGTCTCGGTCCCGATACTCACACTTCCAGAAGGGACTGAGAGATTTCAGATATTCAATGATGCTTCCGGCCAGGGCTTGGGTGTGTGCTCATGTAGCAGAATAATGTGATATCTTTTACTTTTCGACAGCTGAAGCTGCACGAGAAGAACTACCCCACCTATGACTTGGAATGACGATAATTGTTTTCATGTTAAAACTATGGCATTACTATCTTTATTGTGTGGCATGCAATATTTACATGGATCACAAGACCCTCAAGTATTTTTTTACCCAAAGGGAGCTGAACTTGCGATAGAGGTGCTGGCTAGAACTAATCAAAGACTATGACTTAACGATCGACTATACGCCTGACAAATGAAATGTGGTGGCCGATGCATTGAGCAA
This sequence comes from Iris pallida, assembly GCA_029216955.1. Lineage (NCBI taxonomy): Eukaryota > Viridiplantae > Streptophyta > Magnoliopsida > Asparagales > Iridaceae > Iris > Iris pallida. Next base: position 19,032,288 of record JANAVB010004800.1, read on the forward strand.
AAAATACATAGCCTCGCTATCCATCAACGATAGTCCACTACGAGATTTAGAGGAAGTGGGCATTGAACTCCGGGTTTGATTCGTGGGAGCTAAATTGGCACCGTTGCGGCTAAAATTGTGCTTGTTAGAAAAGATCAAGTCTTCAGAAGGACGATCCATACCTAAAAAACATGTGAGAGCCCATTTCAACGGATAAAACGACCGACTTTGCGGAAGATGAGACATGAGTTTTGCGGTTAAAGGGTCGACTATGTGTCCCGGATGACTCGGAACTGCGAAAGGAGATAATGTCGAGACATACTATACGAAATATTTCTTGCATCCAGATAGCACCAAGATGTACAAGGACCTTCGCACAATATTCTGGTGGCACGGGGTAAGAGGGATGTGGCACTCTTCATATTGTAATGCATGGCCTCTCAGCAAGCACTATACCAAATTACCTAATTTCTAATGGCCCATTTTTAGTTTATAACGGATGTAACATGTTACAAAATAGTAACATGGCAGAACCGTTAGTATTTACTCTAGTCCATTAAAAATATTCTTTTTTCTCTCTCTAATAATTTATTATTAATTGGTAAAAATAAGGCACCTATTACCAATATCCTTTCCCACCCTAAAATCTTCTCTTGGGAAAATTCCAAAATTTGGCGGCATAATTCCCTCCAATTTCACAACAAATCCGTCCATCAGTTCTCTCTCCTCACAAATTCCCTCAACTATCAGTTCTCCTCTCTCTCATTCATAAAATCCTAACCTGCGGCGCATCATGCACCTGCGACGGTCGTCCACTAGTGGCAGTCGTGCATCTGCGGCGGTCATCCACCTGCGGCGCATCATGCACCTAAGACGGTCATCCACCTGCAGTGGTCGCCTACCAGCGGCGGTCGTGCACGTGCGGTGACCGTCCAAGTGCGACGACATTTACGCGACATCATCCACCTGCGGCTGTCCGACGTTCTCTTAGCGAGTTCACGTGTTCTCCTTTATTTTTTAAATTTATCTTCATTTGGTTATTAAGGTTCACATTTTGGTTTGTCAATTCTATTAAAAATTTTGATATGTGATGTTTTGTAAGAAATCCAACTTCCGAATAAATTGGCACAATCTTGACATCTTCAAGAAAGAGATATTAGTCCGGCTTGGGATTAAGCTGGATGCCAGAGGAAAGTAGTATTTGACACTAGGTTGGTGATCCAATTGATATCAAAGACTTGTCTAGCCTAGATCATATTTCCAAACTAATAGTAAATTCACTAAAAAATGTTGTAATACAACTAGAGACTGAATAACAGTCTTTTGGCTGAAATAAAATTCTCGTAGATAAATTACTCAGAGGAAAAGAGAGACTGCCGAGGGATACAAAGAGATGAAATCACACCCTATATTAGATGAGAAAACTAAGACAGACGAGGAGGAGGAACCTACTAGAAAGGCATGGTCAATGTATCCTGATTTAATGGATAATAATCCAGAATAGATGAAGAAACACATCAAAGACCAAAATGATCCAGATGCACCCAAAACAAAAATGACAGATAACTATTAGCAGCAGCAGCTAAAGAAGTCACAGAGGTAGCAACCAAAGCTGAATCTTGCCTAGCTGGTCTATGAGATTTCTTTTTTCTGATCACTGTTGAGGAAAGTTGGAAAATCGAAATCCTAGGTTTTGGTTTTTTTAGTCTATTGTCTCAAAATTCATCTTTTATTATCAAAATTGCAAAATCATAGGTTACTGGTAGACATAATCAAAGAGGGAGTGCTGTCTACTCTGTTTTCTTTCGCTTTATAAACCTACTTCTCTTAATAAGTGGTTCTGTTCTGCATTGTATTGATGTTTGGTCTTGTGTCAGTTGCAGTGCTGCACTTGATGGTGTCCTGCACACCATGCAGTTACCTACTTCCCCTACACTTGCTGTACACTACAAATCTGGAACCACACACACTAAATTCACCCACATTTCTGTATACTGGTACACATCATACACACTGAACACTGAACACATATGAAACTGCTGCTTTACTCTTTACAAACCATACATAAACTGATACTTGAATTCTTATTGCATAGATACTCAATTTTTGTGAATGTTTTCACTAATCGGGAACCCAGACACTCTCTGCTCTATGAAGAAGTTCCCTCCCCCTAACACTCCCTACTGCAATTTGCAGCTCAAAAGCTGCAGGAACTGCTGTTGCTGTAGTATCCTTGCACAGTCTCAGGATTTATGCCCCCATTAACTCACAGGATACATACCCCCTGCAAACTGCTACAATTTAACCTATAAAAGAACACACACATAGACACAATAACGTATCCAATGCAGTTATGTCCTATTAGAGATTTGATACTAATAATTACATTCTAATTTCTTAATCCCAATAGAGGCAAATACACAAACACCCTATAGACATTAACTTGACACATATCTAGTAGATGTAGGGAGCTTTAGAATGGGCCACATTTGTCTGATTTGCAACAATAAGTCTGTTTTGTCTTCTTTGTTTGACTGTCATGTTAGTGAACATATATTTATTTATATATGTGATTGAATCTATGTTCATGTATAAGTAATAGGGAACAAAAAGAGAATCTGGACGAAAAGTTTCTTGAGTGCATAATGCTCACTTTTCCATGCTTCCTACCCCTTAGAAAACAATGGCTCTCTACTACCAACCTTGCATGTCCCCTTTATTAATAGTTTTAGACTGTTGGAGACGTCTTGATGGTGAGCTTTGATTTTAGACTTTTGTAGAAGTCTTAATTTTATTAATCCGATTTTGTGTTCTAGAATACAATACACGGATCTATGGAATGCAACTGGGAAGAGAGATTTGTCTTCCATCTTGGGCATCTTTTTTCGACTTTATTGTAAGTGGACATTTGGGTTTGATTGCTGCGATGGATTGCATACTACATTTGACTTGATTTATAAGTGTATTAGTGTACTAAAAAATTGTTGTTTTGTTGAAATTTTCCATGTATAAATTCTTATTCAGTATCTTTGTGACATTCATGCTCTTTCAGGAATTGCTATACCAGTTCCGAAAGAGGCAAACTTGTGCAACATGAGTACTCCAACCATAAAGGATTCTAGATGTCATCTTAGTTCAACCCAGTTTAAGAAGCAACTATGTTGGTGGTCTGAAGGAATGGCAACTAAAAAGGCATCCTACTACCATAAGGCTCATGATTATGAAGGAAAGGCAAGTTTGAACTACAACATTTCTTTTAGTTATTTCTTTATAAATTGCAACACGGATGGTTGAGAGAGGATCTCAAGCATAATGAGCGATGCACACTTACATCCGCATAGTCCCCTAAGAGGCCGAAGCACGAGTTTTGTTTGTTCTGCTACTTCTGACTTTTTTGGTTTTTTCTTTCCATATTCATTTAAAGAGGTTAAGTAGGCATAGGCAAAGAAAGAGGAAAGAACAAACTTCACAAAATACACAAAACCATGAATGTTAGAGGGAAGATATTCAAAGAGATTAAGTTGGTTTTCTTGTTTTTTTTGGTTCTTTCTGACTTTTTTGGTTTTTTCCAAGGATTTTTATCCCTACAAAACCATGTGGAGTGGCTTAAACTTCAGGTACCTAATATTAATCTTTAATATATTTGTTATTTTAGGTCTAGATTTCTTTTTGGCAGCAAACTTCCAAAATATTTCAATATGTTAGTTAACCAGTGTACCCTACATTTGTCAATCACGAACTGATATTATGTATGCAGATAATGGTTATGACATGAGTTCAGGTCTTATGATTCGAAATAATGATGTGGCTTCATTGGAAATCTTCCAACTGACTTCAGGTCTTGATAAAATCATTTTGCAGATAATGGTTATGACCCCACATAATACTTGATGCTTGGTTTCATGGCTTGGATATGGTACAGTTACTGATATATGATGAATGCCATCATGCTAATGGAAGTCATCCTTACATATAATGAAGGTAGACCAGAGTTTCATATGCTTCTTGAGAATTTTCTAAAATTTGATAATTGGACAATTATTCCTCATTTAGGTTTTCCTTTAATTCTTTAACATTGAATATGATAAATATACCTTTCTTGTATTGACACAGGTTTTGCCCATAAAGCAGTACACAGGCCAGTCGTCTATGGTGTCACGACCCGATCCCAAATTGTTGGGTCGAATCGGATCAAGCCTAGCATGCACCGTTGTGAGACGGCGGCAGTAAGCTGTTTCTATATGCAGGTAATCTCAACAACAATTATACATTTTGTCACAACACTAAATTTATGAAAATTAAAAACTTTAATTGTTCAACACAGAGAATTACATCTGAAAATAAAATACTGAAATGAAAAGTCTTCATCTCCAACACAAAGAAACTAGAAATGAAGATAACAACTATCTAGACGATCGGCTCATCGGCCTCAGGATATGTGTCCTCCAAGTGGGACTCTGGAAACACCGCAGGATATAGCACAGGATCATAATAGCTATTGAAAAATAGCTCAGCATCATCAATGTTACTTGGGGGAATCCAGTCATAAAAGGAGCAAAGTACGAGTATATATCTGACATTTTAAATAATAATAGAAATATGCAATTTTAAACAGTTTGAAATACTTGAACAATATTTTCTAACAATTTTTAGCAATTCAATATTTGAAACAATGTGATTTGAATAAGCAACGTCTATGACCGGCTTGGGTTGTACAATAGCATCCTAGTGATGCGATACGGCTTATCCCCGTTGTAGGCCTCAAAAATGAAAGTCACGCTGAGTTGATCAGAACAAGTCACGCAGAGTGATCCAAGAAGCAGCACAAAAGATACGCTAAGTTCTGCCTGGCCATCTCCTTTAGAAGTCACGCAGAGACAGCTCAGCCATACGTCAGAATCATAATGACTAACAACACAACAGTCGAGAAACTTCTCCTCGTATGCCACGTATGCACAGAATTCGAGAGATCATCGCCGTCTTTTGCGTGATTTTCGAAATCTTCCTTAGCAAGACTCACTCTTCACCAAGTTGGCGTGACTTTGGGTCTTATCTTCATTTAATGCGGCTGACAATATAATCAATGTCAGAGATTCTGTGTCAGACGAAGCGTGCCAAATCAAGACAGCTGGCGGTTTGCGTGGATTCTGAACCTTCTCCTTCCTCAAGTTTGCGTGGATTTTTGAGTTATTCTTCTCAAAGCCTGCGTGAATTCTGAAGTATTCTTCTTCAAAGCTTGCGTGGATTTCGCCTTCAACGAGTCTGCGTCAACGAAACTGTGTGGATTTTTTGCCTTCAGCAAGACAGCGTGGATTTCATTTCAACTGGAGTACGTGGCAGCCATGCCACCGATCTCTCTCTCGCGTGCCCAGTAACTTGCACACGACCCATGCACTAATGCCATGTGTCCAACAGTTACGGGCCACGTCCAGTAACTACTCACTAACCCTTCGTGTATTTAGAGTCTGCGTGACTTTTCAAATGTACTAGTGGTGAGGTAGTTATCTTTTCAGTTACTGTTTTGACTCTATAAAAAGAGTTCTTTTTTTTTATTCATTGTACAGATACATTGATATCTACTATCAAAATTTTGAGAGCTTTTCTTCTTCGCATAGTCCAAGGGATAAAGCGATCGTCTTCTTGATCGGATTCCTACAGTTGTAATTTTCCCAGATACACAACAAATAAAGAGAATTTTTTTATGGAAAACAAATTGGCGACTCTGCTGGGGAAAACCATCTCCTCTTCTGAGATGGTAACAACTCAATGCGACACTTCGTCTATCAGCTCGACGAAGAAGGTGATGACGATCAAATTCGATCAACTCGCCTATGAAGAAATGCAGCGGGCTAAGGGTGGCAAGCCTATTCCAGCCTCCATTATCACTGCCAAGTCAAAGGGACACTCTGTCTGTGTCCCTAAGAATCAGTTGGCAGTCAATGGTGAAGTCTCTGCCACAGTGTCTACTCCTAACACTGGCAAGAACTCCACTGCAAGCACGCACACTCTTGTGCGCTCGAAGATGACAGTAACTAAAAGTCACGTTGACAGTACTGGCTCCTTAGCCGAATCTGTTCTAGCGTGCAAATTCAATTCTAAAAGTCACGCTGACAGTACTGGCTTTTTAGCCAAATCTGTTCCAGTGTGCAAATTCAACTCTAAAAGTCACGCTGACAGTACTGGCTCTTTAGCCAAATCTGTTCCAGTGTGCAAATTCAGCTCTGAAAGTCACGCTGATAGTACTGGCTCCTTAGCCAAATCTATTCCAGTATGCAATCCCACATTCAAAAGTCACGCTGACAGTATTGGCTTCTTAGCCAAATCTGTTCCAGTGTGTAATTCTAAAATCAAAAGTCACGCTAACAGCTCTGGTTCTTTAACCAAGTCTGTTTCAGCGTGTATTTCATCAGAGAAGAATAACTCCTTAGTTATCTCTTCTTCTTCACCGAGTTCTACTAGAACTGGGGGTGGTTTTTCACACAAAGTCCCTTCGAAAAGGAACAACTCTTTAGTTGTTTCTTCTGCTCCTGTAGTTTTTACTCCAGGAACAGCTTTGACTGATACTTTTGTTAGTCAAAGGAAAGGAGATGGTCTTTTGACTACTCTTCCTTCTGGACATTCTATGTCTCAACATCTGAATGAGTCTAAGAAGAAACATTCCTTAATGTCTTCTTCTTTGATTTCTTCAAATTGGGCACAGAATCTGTCCATTAAAGAGGGTCTGTTACCAACTCCTAATCAAGGGAGTGGTTTAACTCTTCCTTCTCTGCAAATATCCAGATCAATGAAAGGAAAACTCCATGTTTCCAAAATTAATATGTTACCTTCCACTGATTTAAGAACAAAACTCAGCACTTCTGGTGTTAAGAAACCATACCAATTGGATATGAAGATAAAAGATCCAGATGCAAAGTATGCAAGAAATTATGTGGCTCACATTAATCACTCTTTGTATAATCAAGAGCCATCAAGACCCAAGAACAGGAAGTATATTCCTCAATCTTCACAAACAGATTTACGGGAATATCTTCAACAGAAGAGAAGAAGTAATTCTATATCAAAGGAACATGCTGAATATGACTTCTATCCAAGAGTCATAATTCAGTGCAGATGTGAATCAACAGTTCAAGACCATGGTGATCATGCTGAATGTGACTTCCAGCCAAGAGTCACAATGCAATGCAGATGTCAAAATAAACGACAGTCTGTCTTTAATAGGATTCAGTATGAACCTATGCCTGATGAAGATGAGCCTTTGTTTGCCTCTGTCAACATAACTTCTCGGGACACCGGGGGTAGAGTTGATAGTCCAGATGGAGTATATAAAAACACCAGAGCAAGAGTCCTGGCTTCTAGTCAAAATTTGATCCCTGAAATTGACTCTGAATTTCTTGGAGAATCTAACTTCCCACCTCTTCCTACTGGAGGTAATTCTCCTATAGTTGACTTTGATACACGAAGCAATGATTCAGAGTATACAACATCTACTAGTTCATCAATAATCCCTCATACGGTCACGACTTACATGGTTGATGGGAATACTGATGAACCCTCTTCTTCCCTGACTCCTCAAGATCAAAGAATTGCTTCTTTGGAACAGCAAATAAAGTCTATGACTGACACAATGAAGTCAATGTATGAACTCATGACAGCTCAGTTGCAAAATCGACAGACTGTATCAGATGCCATACCAGTTGATACTGATATAAGTCCAATACAAGTTCCTCCAGCAGTACAATCCAATACTCCTGGACCTGCTCAACCAAATCCTAGTCTCTCTGGAGCTGGGGGTAGTGCTTACAATGCTGTTCCTCCTCCTAACTATTCTCTACAAGCCACAACTCCACAATCTTCGGGAGTTGTCTCTGAAGAATTGAAAAATCTCAAAACTCAATTCGAGGCATTCAAACAGAAGGATGGTTTACAAAGGTTAGGCATCAAGCAGCCTTATCCGATAGAATGGAAGCAAGTATCATATCCTCCTAAATACAAGCCTCCTACTATCTCATTCTATGATGGAACCACTTCTCCAAGTCAGTTTATCAATCACTTTGAAGTGATGACTGATCAACTACAACCAAGTGATGCCCTCCTTACTCGGGTATTTATTGGATGTCTCAAGGGAACGGCTTATGAATGGTATAGAAGTCTCCCAGATGGGAGTATTACCTCATTTGCTGGTTTCAAACAGATGTTTCTTGAAAGGTTCTATGAAGGGCTTAATGACATGACTATGTCTGCTCTTATTAGAATCAAGCAGAAAAATAATGAATCTACAGAGGAATACATTGAACGGTTTCGAAGAGAAGCTCTGAAGATGCCTCTTGGAACTCCTAATGCTGTCACCATTGACACGTGCAAATCAAACTTGTTGCCAATCATCAGTATGTGGACAGGGTCCACTCAATTTCAAGATTGGCCTTCCTTCATAGTCAGTGCTAAAGCTGCAGAAATCAGTGCTGAAACCTTCAAAGGTTTAGGAGTGCAGATGACTCCTAAAGAAACAGGACAAGGGGCTAACAATAAAAATAATGCTCGCAAAGGAAAAGAAACTCTAGAAGTTAATCTTCAGAGCAAAGATGCATCGAATGTTCAAACTCCTGCCTCTACAACTCAACAATCAAGAACACCTCGCCCCAGAGAAGAATATTCTTTTGATGACGACGATGTCCTTGGTATCTTTGAATGTCTGCTGAAAGGTAATAAAATACAATTACCAGAGATCAAGAAACCTGATAAAGCTGGTAAGACAGATCATCCTAAATACTGTCCATATCACAGAATGCTGGGTCATACAATTCGTACATGTTATGTATTGAAAGGAAAGATCCAAGAAATGATTAAATCTGGAGCTATCTCTCTTACTCCAAAAGAGAAGACCGTCACCTCCAACGTCGTCTCTATGTAATTTGGAAATTTCCCTCCTCAACTCCTTGAAAGTGGGATTATTTCTATTCCCAAGGCAACTCTTGACATAGTGAATCTTCTTCCTCCACAGTCTGAAGGATTAGTGCCAATCACTTTGGAAACAGGAGAAATCATGTGGATCCATCCTGATATAGTGGCAGATTTTGAATCGCCTTCTCTTCAAAAGATTTCTTCTCAAAAATCCAAGAAGGCTGGAAAGATCAAGTCATGTCATATGACTTCTCTTGGGTCTACCTCTGACACAGAGCCAAAAGACAAAGAAGAAGCACTTGTTAGTGCTACTCGAACGGGGAAACCTTACCTAAAGGATTATTCTAAAAATCCTGAAGATCCTACTGATATCCCTTCAGATGCTAAAGATGCTCCTAATGTTCCTCCCGAGGAAGAACCATCTACTGAACCTGTTCCTTCCAAGCCTACGGCTCTGGAGAAAGACAAACAACAGGCTCGGTTTGATAAGCCAATCAAGAAGTCTTCTCCTTTTGGACTTCAGAAGCCTTACAACTTCGACATTTTGGCTCAGCTTGCTAATACTCCCGCTAGAATGTCCCTTTTTGAACTTCTACGTCTTTCCAAAGAGACTCGGGAGACGTTAAGTGAAGCACTTCTACAAGCTGACTCTTGTCTTGCACAATTGAAGAAGCCGGATGCGAAACCTGCCACTTGCTTACATTGCAACAGTATACTGGAGATTATCCCAAATATCACCTTTACACAAGACGACATGTTACTGGAGGATAATCGACATGATTGACCTCTCTACTACACTAGTTATATTGATACGATGAAGATAGATCGTATTCTCATTGACACAGGGTCTGCTATAAGCATAATGCCAAAGAGTTTGTTGGATGAACTAAAAATCCCTCTTCACAAACTCTCCAAGACGATTACTACTATCTTGGGATTCAATCAAAGCCGAAGTGAGCCTTTGGGAAAGATTCATCTGAAGCTTCAGATAGGTGATTTCAGATCTAAAGTCACTTTCTATGTGATCGAGATCGTGGGATCCTATAATCTTCTTCTGGGGAGGCCCTTTCTTCATGAAAATAATGTGGTGCCCTCTACTCTTCATCAATGTTTTAAGTACATTGATAGCAATAGAAGAGTACAAAAAGAAGTTGCTGATATAAATCCCTTCCATGGGGTTGAAGCTTATTTTAATGATTCCCGAATGTATAAAGAAGAATATACAAGGATCATACAAGCTATGGAGAAAGAAGATGCACAAAGTGAGACTTTAATAATCCCTGTTAAATGTCGAACTACTCAGCAACAATCTCCTAAACCCTCTGGAGAATATTCTTTTATCATTCCAGTGAGTGGACGGATCTCTCCGTTACCTCAGTCATCTACTCAGAATACACTGATCATTCCTGTCAGTGGGCGTACTACAGTTCATGTACCTTCACAAGATATTCTGCTAATTCCAGTTAGAGGGCGGACTACTCTTCCTACTCAAACTTCAAGGGAGCTCACCTCTTCTGAGCCATTTGTTATCGATCTTAATCGAAACAAAGCTTCTTCTTCTTCTCCCCCTTTAGTCATTGACTTGGCTAAAATCTCTAAGGCTCAGCCTTCTCCCAATGTAAATATTGTTGCTTTTATATTTAATGAAAAGTCTCCACCTTTGCAGTACGTTGATGTGTGTAATTATGTTCATAGTTATTTACATCTGTTAGATGACTTGAACACAATAACCATTAGAGTTGTACAGACTGTTCATACAGATGTATCTCTAGAACCTGTACAATCTTCATACTTTCTAGTTCCTAGCAGAAAGCCAGGAGACATTCCAATATTCTTCTACAAAGGGCCTCAAAATCCTTCTGATCTTGAAGATGATGACAAAAATGATGATACTGGAAGATTACAACTACGTCGTTATAGTCAACAATCTAGAGACATCATCAAAAATATGGGCTATGACTTCAGGACTGGCCTTAATAATGGAAAAGGAAGAAAAATGCCTGTCCGGATTCCTCCTTTGAAATATGGAAGGATGAAATACGGATTGGGTTATACTGCTCCTACTCCTTTCATCAACATTATCCATGAAGATCTTGAGTCTGACGAAGATAAGAGATCTGATTCTTCTAGTACCACTTGTTAGGATTCCGATACGAGTATCAGTGACTTCTATTGCAACCTTCTGTCTTCTAACATGGTTTCTATTGACCATTCTGAAGAAAGTGATGAAGACGAAGAAGAGTTTGAAATCTCACCTGAATCATAACAGTGGGCCCAAAGATTAGATAATCAATGGGAGTTCCGTTTCGAGCAAAAAGAACCTCCGACTGAAGATAAACTTGTTCAAATAGATGTTGGTGAAGAGGGGTCTCCCAAACCAATATTCATCAGTGAAAGTCTTTCAGAAACTGATAAGAAAGACATGATCAAACTCATTCGTGATTACATCGATGTCTTTGCTTGGAGTTATGAAGATATGCCAGGGCTTGATCCTCATATTGCAACTCACAAGCTCAACATCTTGCCGAATGCTAAACCGGTCAAACAACAACAGCGACGATTTCGTCCGGACATCATGGATGCAATTGAAGCTGAAGTCAATAAACTCATTACATCTGGGTTTATTAGAGAGGAACAACATCCCGATTGGGTGGCTAATATTGTTCATGTTCTTAAAAAGACTGGCAAGATCAGAGTATGCATAGACTTTCGCGATCTCAATGCGGCATGTCCTAAAGACGAATTCCCTCTACCAATCACTGATGTCATGGTTGATAATACCTGTGGATTTGAACGAATGTCATTCATGGACGGGTTTTTTGGGTATAATCAGATCAAAATGTTCCCAGAAGACGAGAAGCACACTTCTTTCAGAACGCCGATTGGTACATACTGCTATACAGTTATGCCATTCGGTCTCAAGAATGCAGGAGCAACTTATCAACGAGCTATGAGTACTATATTCCGTGAACATTTGCGAAAAATAGTCGAATGCTATGTTGATGATATTGCAGTCAAAAGTCGACAAAAGGAGGATCATATCCAAGATTTGAAGACTATATTTGATCTAATGCGTAAGCATCAATTAAAGATGAACCCTACTAAGTCCTTCTTAGGCGTCTCTAGTGGTAAATTTCTCGGCTTCGTCATTACCTCTAAAGGTATACACATGGATCCCGAGAAGATCAAAGCCATCCAAGAGATGCGTCCTCCACGCACCTTAAAAGAGCTACGAGGATTTCAAGGAAGAATTGCTTATATCAGGAGATTTATCTCTAATTTATCAGGACGCTGCAGACCATTCAACAAACTTATGAAGAAAGGTGTCTCTTTTGTCTGGAATAATGAATGTCAGAAAGCACTCGATGATATAAAACAATATCTGATGAGCCCTCCAGTATTGGTACCTCCCGTCTCAGGAATACCGTTCCTCCTCTATACTCGAGCAATGAGTCATTCATTGGGTGCATTACTCGCTCAAAAGAATCAAAATGGCCATAAACAGGCCATTTATTATCTCAGCCGCACTATGACCGGAGCTGAACCTCGATATTCACCAGTTGAAAAAGAATATCTAGCCTTGATGTTTGCTGTCCAAAAGACACGTCATTATATCATTGGCCAGACTATTCATGTCATCTCCAGGATCAATCCTATACGGATCATGATGAAGAAACCCAGTGTTTTGAATTCTCGATTGGCTAACTGGGGAATCCTACTTGCTCAGTATGATATGCATTATATTCCTCAGAAATCAGTCAAGGGACAAGCTCTAGCTGATTTTCTGGCTGCTCACTCAATTCCAGAAAATTCAAAACTCTATGATGAAATCCCAGATGAAGTCCTAGATTCAAATCAAATTGCTGAAGAAGATCCTACTTAGCGTCTATTCTTTGATGGAGCGTCAAAAATTGGTCCTAATGGCGATATTGTTGCTGGAGTTGGAATTGTTCTTGTATCGCCAGAAGGTCTTGCCATCCAAAGAGCTTATTCTCTCGATCAGCCGTGTTCAAACAATGTAGCTGAGTACAACGCAATGCTTATTGGTCTTCAACTCGCTAAACATCTGAATATTCAACATTTGGAGGCATATGGAGACTCTAAACTTATTGTCAATCAGATCAGGGGTACTTATGAAGTTCGCCATCAAGATCTGGTTCCTTATCATAGAGTGGCCATATCTATGGCCTCATCATTTAAGGAATTCTTCATTGAACATGTTAGGCGAGCATGTAACACAGAAGCTGATGCCCTTGCTAATCTTGCAGCAGTGCTGGCTATCCCAATCAGACGGCAACAAATGATCGTTGTTCGTAATCGAGAATTATTTCATCTTGAAAATAACCTGACTCTAGGACTTCCAGTTGACATTGAAGAATCAACATCTCATGACGTCAACACAACAAGAGGATTTGGATTTAGTCGTAAATCGATATCATCTTCATCCGATTCCAGCATGGAATTCATCTTCAGTAACTCGATTGAGAATCAGAATACGGATAAAGATTGGAGACTTCCTTTCTTAGATCTTGTATTGTATGATATTCTTCCGGATGATCCGAGTGAGGCAGCATCTATCAGACGACGATCACTCAGATTCTATTACAATCATACAACAAAGACCTTATATCGTCGAGCTTATGATGGTTTACTCCTTCGGTGCATTGCCGGTGATGAAGCCCAACAAGTTATTCGTGAAGCACATGATGGAATTTGTGGAGCGCATCAACCTAGGCCAAAACTTCAAGACCGTATTCGACGGATGGGATATTATTGGCCAACTATGGTATCAGATACCATTGAATATGCAAGGAAATGCAAAGCTTGCCAAATCCATGCGGATTTTATACATCAACCTTCGGAATTTCTACATCCGACGGCAACATCATGGCCCTTCGAAGCTTGGGGCATGGACATTGTCGGCCCGATCAATCCTCCATCATCTAAAGGTCATCGGTTCGTTCTCGTAATAACCGATTACTTCTCAAAATGGGCCGAAGCTATTCCTTTATCTGAAGTTAAGACGTCTAATGTTATCAGCTTTATTAAGCACCACGTCATCTACAGATTTGGTGTTCCTCGACGCATTGTTCATGATAACGGACCACAGTTCGTCAGCCAGAAATTTACTCGATTCTGTGACGATCACCGGATCAATAATGTTGCTTCTACCGCATATAATCCAGCAGCTAACGGATTGACAGAAGCTTTCAACAAGACTATCATTAAACTCCTAAAGAAGTTTGTCTCCATTAACAAACGTAATTGGAGTGACAAGCTCGGGAAATGCTTGTGGGCTTATCGTACTACAGTCCGTAATGCTACTAAGTGTACACCTTTCTCTCTGGTGTACGGATCTGAGGCTGTTCTCCTATTAGAGATTCAAATTCCTTCTTTAAGGATAGCAATCGCTAATGAACTCACTGCCAAAAATAATGATCGTCTTCGACTTCAAGAATTGGAGGCTCTGGATGAAAAACGGTTATCTGCTCAACAAAATATTGAATTCTATCAAGCTAGAATTTCAAGGGCTTTTAACAAGAAAGTCAGAATTCGAACATTTCAGAAAGGAGAACTTGTGCTTACTGTCAGACGCCCGATGACTATGATACACATGAATAAGGGCAAGTTTGATGCAAAATGGTAAGGTCCATTCATTGTCAATAAGATCTTTTCTAATGGGGCTTATCAACTCACTACTCTAGATGGTAAAGCCACTATGATGCCCATCAATGGCAAATTCTTGAAGAAGTACTACGTCTGATATTTCTATCAAGATTGTCCTCCCATCACTCTCCAGCTGTTTTATTGTTCTTTCCGAAGAATCATTCTGATATCTATTATCCCCAGTGGAGATAGGTATTCTACTTTGTATCGTTTTCTCAACAAATTTGATATCCAGAAAATCATGTCCACATTACCTCTGAATTTTCTATCTCAATATCATATTTATGAAAATGATATTTAGTCTTTCTGATTTCTGAGTCAAAAGATCAATGAATAAAGGCAAATATAAAGTGGAAAGGATATATCGTAAACAAAGTTTCCTTAAACGGAGTTTATTTGAGACAAATCCCTCAAGGAAAAAAAAAGTAAATCATCATAGAAGATCACTATGATCCCTTTCATATTTGGGACGAGGACCACCTACATAATCAGCAAAAGAATTGAATACATCTTTTCCTGACCGCACCAAGAATTGACAGGCAGCCAGCCTCATTGCTTTTTCTTCTTCGGTTTCTCCTGGTTCGACCAGGAAGTCCAGGATATCTTTTGGCGGCTTGGGAGTAGACGATCTTTCGTCCATTTCCTTCTTCTGCGGAGGTGGATGTTCTTTAACACCTTCAGTAGCTTCAAGGGCGACTTCAGCCTTCTTTATGTTCTCTTCAAAAGACATTGTGGATAAAATGCGATCCTTCTATTCAAATATATGCTCTATTTATAGGCATATGGTTACAAGGTTCGAAGGGATGTATTCTTTCCCAATACTCAGTTCATCCATTCATTTCTCATATTCATCCGACGTTTCACATGTTCATTAATACTTGACGGTTCGTCCGTTCATTTATTACATTCACTCGACAGTTCATCTGTTCATCATTTCTTAACGGTTCATCCGTTCATAATCTTCTATCAGTTCATTAAGTGGGGATTCGTTATTTATCATGTTTTTATAACCTCTGAATCAATTCCGAATCTGTTTACTCATTTGTCATGTTTTGACCTCTGTATAGAAATCAATCTATTTTCTTTCGAGTTCCTATATATTATCATGTCCATAATACCTCTGATAATATCATATACTCTAAAAACAGAAAAGATGATTTTATTATCTATCATGTCCACAATTCATCCACAAATATAAATCATTGAGCATAGAAGAATTGTCATTTCCATTCCCATTTCACCACAAAAAGTCTATTACATTTTCTTAGACTTTCTTACAAATCATAATGGAAATCTATTACAAATCTTGGATTTTCATTCTATGTACAACTGAGATCTATTTCTTCTTGGATCTTCTCTGGCAATCTCGTTGTTTGTGGCAATTCCTGGGTGTCCAGCAGGAATCAAACTCTGGTCTTATCTCTCAGACGAGAGGAGAACCACAGAGTATGGCAGCCCGACGGCGTGTTGCTGCCAATACAACTGGTGGATGGGGGTAACCTCTCAAGAAAGACAGAAATGTATCCAAACCTTGGGATACAATTCCTGGTTCTGCCTTGAAAGGAACTCTACTACCCAATCTCTCGGTAGTAGAGTTAACTCCACCATCCAACTCTCGTGTATAAAGGCTCTTCCTACCATCTAAGGAAGACCCTTCTATCTCACAAAGAGTTCTGAGTTGTCTGATTTACGCGTCAAAAGCGTATGAGCTCTCTGATGTAGATGTCAGAAGAACATTGTCCACAGCATCCATATCACCAATGCCAGTTCTGAAGAAGGTTTTCAGCCAAAATTCTGCAAGAAACAGTAAAGAAAAATCAGTCAACAGAAACTGGCCAAGCAAAGACAGATGCATTCTATTCATTTCAGGAAGATGAATTTGTCCTTAGCAAGCAAAAAAAATTCGATGCGTGTATATTGAACTTACCGCTGAGTTTGCTGCTAAGGATTGACAGATCCATGTCTGGTAGCGTGCACAGAGATTTGACATCAGACAACATGGCTTTCCTATTTCCTTCTCATAGAAAATTCATTCTCAGAAGAGAGGAAGAAGAATGGGAAGATGAGTTTGCGTGGAGTTCATCCATCTATTTAAAGGGTCAAGTGCAGGTCTATTTTTGGAAAAGATCCGCATAAATAGCGCTCGTAAATTGTGGAATGAGTGTCACGTGTACTTCGGGAGACCGTGCAACATTGGAAACAGTCAAAGAGTGCTAATTAATCTTCTTCTTCATTAAAAGGCACGCAGATCAAACACAAAAGTTGTACTTCATTCTTTAAACATGCACTGATGGCCTTACAAAAAGACAAAAAAAAAAGTGCAACAAAAGCGTAGAAAGTTACGCCCTATTTTCCAGAGCGGCTAAGTTTGATGCCTAACTCCTCTACGCTCTTAACTCCCAGGTGATGCAATAGAGTCTCGAGCATTTCACGCTTCTCCATAAGGCTCCGCCCATCAGAAGAAGACGAGCCATCCAATCCAAAGTAGCTCAAGAGGTTCTTGGCTAACTGCATGGCGTCGTCCTTGAGCTCAATGACGACAGGTTCGGGTTCTTTACCCCCAAAAGTGGGGTCACCATGGAAACAAAAGCCCAACTTGCGTGCTTCCTCTTCAGCTGCTTCCTTTGGGGTCATATTTTCGAGAGATGAAGTCAAAACTGAGAATCACTCCCTGTTTATATAACAGTTCTCGTCGACAGTTCATATTCCACCATAAATTGGACGCAATCAGTCTCGGAGAACGAAGAGTCATTATGACATTTAATAAGTTCATTTGGATGTTTTCAAAGAACTTCGAAGTCTTCTCGATTTCCGAAAAATTTTGGAGTCATCTCAGCGTGACTTTAACTCATTTCATCATCTCTATTTCAAAGTATTTCGAAAATATTTTATTATTTTTTGAAAACTTTGAAGGGGGTTTTGTAGGCCTCAAAAATGAAAGTCACGCTGAGTTGATCAGAACAAGTCACGCAGAGTGATCCAAGAAGCAGCACAAAAGATACGCTAAGTTCTGCCTGGCCATCTCCTTTAGAAGTCACGCAGAGACAGCTCAGCCATACGTCAGAATCATAATGACTGACAACACAACAGTCGAGAAACGTCTCCTCGTATGCCACGTATGCACAGAATTCGAGAGATCATCGCCGTCTTTTGTATGATTTTCGAAATCTTCCTTAGCAAGACTCACTCTTTACCAAGTTGGCGTGACTTTGGGTCTTATCTTCATTTAATGCGGCTGACAATATAATCAATGTCAGAGATTCTGTGTCAGACGAAGCGTGCCAAATCAAGACAGCTGGCGGTTTGCGTGGATTCTGAACCTTCTCCTTCCTCAAGTTTGCATGGATTTTTGAGTTATTCTTCTCAAAGCCTGCGTAAATTCTGAAGTATTCTTCTTCAAAGCTTGCGTGGATTTCGCCTTCAACGAGTCTGCGTCAACGAAACTGCGTGGATTTTTTGCCTTCAGCAAAACAGCGTGGATTCATTTCAACTGGAGTACGTGGCAGCCATGCCACCGATCTCTCTCTCGCGTGCCCAGTAACTTGCACACGACCCATGCACTAATGCCATGTGCCCAACAGTTACGGGCCACGTCCAGTAACTACTCACTAACCCTGCGTGTATTTAGAGTCTGCGTGACTTTTCAAATGCACTAGTGGTGAGGTAGTTATCTTTTCAGTTACTGTTTTGACTCTATAAATAGAGTTCTTTTTTTTTATTCATTGTACAGATACATTGATATCTACTGTCAAAATTTTGAGAGCTTTTCTTCTTCGCATAGTCCAAGGGATAAAGCGATCGTCTTCTAGATCGGATTCCTACAGTTGTAATTTTCCCAGATACACAACAAATAAAGAGAATTTCTTTATGGAAAACACCCGTGTATAAGAGGGGTAAACTCGCACAATAATGCAATATGAGGGTATTGGTCATAAACGCTACACTACTCCCCCAATATTCCTACAATCAATAACAATCAATATTTGAACTCTAGGAGAGAGTTCCGTGTAGCAATGTGGTTTAAGCAAGCAAGGTAGTAATTACTAATTAAAATATCAGATAGCATAACCGTACTTGCCTTTGTTTTATGACTGGATGGGATGTCGGTACCGGAGAGGAAGTCAAATATGTCCTCGAAATCCTGCAGTTGAGAATCCTGACTTATAATCATATATGAACCATATCTAGGTGTGCTAGTTGCAATTTCTAGAAACAGACCCTAGTCAGGTTTTAAGTTATTAATTAATCTACCGGAACGTCTAACGTCGTGAGCTACATTTGTTGTCATTTAATTGGATAAGCTTGTTACTGATTTATTTGGGGAAGATAGCAGTTACAATTTAATTGGCAAAACTTTGTATTTTTAATAATATATATAAAACTAAATTTTTTTAAATGATAAAAACATGGACTTGTTAACTTACTAATAATTTATCCATTTTAATTAAATGTGAGAAATCCTTATTAATTTTTATACAAAATAATTAATAACCAAATATAATTTATACGTCTAACTACGCAAATAACCTACTTAGAAAAGAAATAGAAAATCTAAGCTACACAATACAGGGCCACAGAAAAATAAAGAAAAGCTGGGCTTATGCCCCTACAATAAATTAAATTAAATTAAATTAAAAATGCTGAGGCGAGCTATGAGTGCCGTGAAGCGGTCCAATTAGAAGGTCGAGGCCCTGCACCCAAAATACTAAAGGCAGTAACAAGTTCTAATAATAAAATATAATTAAATATAATTTATAGAAAATGGGGCGTCTCAGACTTGGTCATGCAATCTCACGTTATTGGCTTATGCCTCAACGTACAGGAAGTCCTGTATCGTTTGCGTTTCGCCGAGGCTCATCCGACCGATACGGTCGTCGCCTAAAAGGGAATACCGAAATCCAACTAGACCAACACTTAAAACCAATCGGAACCAATTTAATAAATCTTTTGCAAAGACCTGGATTTTAGAAATAGATTTTGATATACAAAAATTACTGAACTTTATAAAAAACTATTTGGAAATACTTTACTGAAAATTTGGACATCACCTCCTCTGTAACTAGGACAGCCTAGCCATATTGGCGGTACAGAACCCACACCAACAGCAACCCAAAATTAATCACAACATCCAACAAAATAACCAACCCAAAGGGAATAAGCCACAGAACTAAAAGAACAACTAAAACCGAAAGGAAACAATCCATAGAATACAAGAATCCTAGCCGAACACGGCGCGTATGCCCTACGCAACCATTAACAAAAGCCGATCCCCGTAACGGGGTCGAAACCGCGTCATCACCGACTATCTACCGGAGGGACACAAGGACACGAAATTATACCTCGGGTGCTCGGCTAGAGCTCTCAGATGTATAAAAGAAATCCTTGCGGACTCGAAACACGTCGGATCCACAGAAACGACTCGGGGAAGCGCTGGACAATGGATCGGCTAGGGACAGCGGATCGGACAGCGGAACGAAAGACCGCGGGGCTCGATGTCGCGATGGAACAGCGGGTTGGGGACCCGCGGGGTCGGCCGAAGGGGCGGGCAGCGTCGGCCTGGGCGGTCGCGGGGCGCGCGCAGGGGTCGGCGGCGTCGGGAGGCGGACGCGCCGGAGGGAGGCGCTGGCCGGGCGGGCTCGGGTCGGGGCTGACGGCGCCGGAGGGATTTGGGGTTTGGGGTGACGAGAAAGGAGATGGGGTTTAAGTAGGGAAAGAGCTGGGTGTTACAGGAAGCCGAGGGGGTTGCCGATTTCGGAAGAGAAGGGGTCGACTGCCGTTGCACTCGGGAGAGGAAATGAATGGGGGTGGTTGGTCTGGCTTTTTATAAGAGAGAGAAAAAGTGTTGGTGAGTTTTAATTTGAAAGTTTTCTTAAAAAGAATTTTATTAACCATTATGTTTGTATGTACTTATATATATATATATATATATATATATATATATATATATATATATATATATATATATATATATATATATATATATATATATATATATATATATATATATACTAAAAGACTTTAAGGTTGGTTTCCAAAACCGAGGTTGGGCTCGGATTCGGACACGGGTTCGGGACGGGTCAAGCCAATCAATCAAAAATCCAATGAATATTTTTTAAAATATGATTTTCATAAAATGATTAAAAATAATAATAATAATAATAATAATAATAATAATAATAATAATAATACTAACTAAACTAGCTAGCAAACAAAAATCCAACAATTAAAATAATAAATCCGAATTTGTGGGTTTTACAACCTT
Organism: Iris pallida; assembly: GCA_029216955.1. Classification (NCBI taxonomy): domain Eukaryota; kingdom Viridiplantae; phylum Streptophyta; class Magnoliopsida; order Asparagales; family Iridaceae; genus Iris; species Iris pallida. Next base: position 19,053,094 of record JANAVB010004800.1, read on the forward strand.
CCCTCCTTAGGAAATTTCGTCCTCGAAATTAAAAGTCAGAAGTATAAAAGAGATGTACCTCAAGCTTCAAACAGATACGGATACTGCTTCCGCATCTCGTCTTCTCGCTCCCAGGTAGACTCGCTTGGGGAGTTATGCCGCCACATAACTCTGACTATTGGCGTCACAAAATTCCTGTCCTCTTCTCTCCTCTGTCTAATATTACCACTGACTTCTCTGGCACTGTGAGGCTGGGTCCAATTTTCAGCTCCGAATGGTCCAAGATGTGGCTCGGGTCCGAAATGTAGCGCCTGAGCTGTGAAATATGGAAGATATTATGCACACCCTCAAGATTAGCTGGTAGAGCTAATCGGTATGCTACTTCTCCGACTCGGCTCAAAACTTCAAATGGGCCGATGTATCTAGGACTAAGATTCCCAGCTCTTCCAAAGCGAATGGTTCCTCTGGTGGGGGAGATCTTGACAAAGACACTATCTCCTGCTTCGAACTTCTGTGGTCGGCGACTGCTATCGGCCCAATGCTTCTGTCTGTCCTGAGCAATCCTGAGCTTGTCTCTAATCATTTTTACCTTCTCTACTGCATCGGTCACCATCTCAGGTCCAAGCAATATTCTTTCTCCTATATCGTTCCAAACAAGTGGAGTGCGGCAACGACGTCCATAAAGTGCCTCGAACGGAGTCATACCGATACTAGCTTGGTAACTGTTGTTGTAGGAGAACTCTACCAAGTGTAAGTGGTCTTCCCAAGACCCTCTAAATTCTAAGACGCAAGATCTCAGCATGTCTTCTAGCATCTGGATTGTTCTCTCCGATTGTTCGTCAGTCTGGGGATGGTAGGCGGTGCTGAACTTCAATTGTGTTCCCAAACTGTTGTACAAGCTCTTCCAGAAGTGAGAGGTGAATCTGGTATCCCTGTCAGATACGATACTTACCAGAACTCTATGAATCCGGTAGATATGCTGCATGTATAGTGCTGCCAACTTCTCGGTGGATAGACCAACCTTGAAGGGGATAGATAAAGTGAGCTGACTTCGTCAGTCGGTCCACAATAACCCAAATGGCGTCCTTCCCTCCTTGTGATCGAGGCAGTCCTGACATAAAGTCCATCGTTATGTGTTCCTATTTCCACCCCGGGATGTCTAGTGGCTGCAACAGTCCTGCGGGTCTCTGTCTGCTACCTATCACTTGTTGACAAATTAAGCATCTAGCTACATACCTGGATACATCCTTCTTCATTCCATACCACCACACTACAGTACGCATATCCCGATACATTTTGTAAGCTCCTGGATGTATGGAATACTGCGACTGGTGTGCTTCTTGCATCAACTCGTTCCTCAGTTCGCCAGTTGGTACGCAAAGCCTCGTACCGTGCCTCAGTGCCCCGTCACTAGCGATTGAGAATCCTTCAAGTGTTCCTGCCAGCACTTGGTCTCTGAGTTTATAAAGCGTCTCATCTTGGAATTGTGTCTCTTTGACTCTGTCCATCAGATTTGAATGCACTTGCAACTGCATCATTGATGAATCAGCTCCTGCTACAATGGCTTCTCTTTCCAGTTTTTTTATTTCATCTTCGGGCAGTACAATCTCCAGTCCAAGTTTTTCTATGTCTTCCAGCAAGTGCCGCTCCTTGGTCAAAAACATTGCCATCGGGTATCGGCTAAGTGCATCTGCAACAACGTTAGCCTTACCCGGATGATACTGCAGGTCAATGTCGAAGTCTTTCATCAGCTCCAGCCATCGTCTCTGTCGTATATTCAGCTCCTTCTGAGTGAAAATATATTTAAGACTTTTGTGGTCTGTAAATATTTCCACTCTCTCTCCATAGAGGTAGTGCTTCCACAACTTCAAAGCAAATATAACCGCTACAAGCTCCAAATCATGCGTGGGATAGTTCTTCTCATGAGTCCATAATTGCCTAGATGCGTAAGCAATTACATTCCCGTTTTCTTGAACACAGCCCAAACCTTTACCAGAAGCATCACTGTAAATTGAGAAACTGCCGGTACCTGAGGGTAGCGCAAGTATCTGTGCCGTTGTAAGTCTCTTCTTCAGTTCCTCAAATGCTGACTGGCAATCTTCGGACCAAATAAATTCTTCATTCTTCCTAGTGAGCTTCGTCATCGGCTCAGTAATCCTGGCAAAATTCTTCACAAATTTTCGGTAGTAGCCAGCTAAGCCCAAGAAGCTTTTGATTTCTGCAACTGAACTTGGTGTAGTCCACATCTCAATAGCAGTTATCTTCTTTAGATCCACCGAAATTCCTTCTCCTGTGACAACATGGCCTAGAAAATCTACCTTGTCTAAGAAGAATTTGTATTTAGATATCTTACCTTAGAGCTTCTCCTTCCTTAAGGTTCCCTTTTCCTCAGATGCTCTTCATGCTCTTCTTCGGTCTTCGAGTAGATCAGATTGTCATCAATGAAGACAACAACAAATTGATCCAGGTATTCATGGAAGACCTTGTTCATGAGATTTATGAATACCACAGGGGCATTCGTCAGTCCAAACGGCATAACCAAAAATTTATATTGTCCATATTTGGTGTTGAACGCCGTCTTTAGAATATCCTCCTTACTGACCTTGATTTGATGGTAGCCAGATCTGAGATCTATCTTCGAAAATACCTTAGCTCCACTTAGTTGATCAAACAGATCATCAATCCAGGGCAGAGGGTACTTATTCTTGATGGTGATGTTGTTCAGCGCCCGGTAGTCGATGTACATCCGCACAGTTCCATCCTTCTTGGGCACGAACAAAACTGGTGCTCCCCAGGGTGAAGCTCCATCTCTGATAAATCGTTGGGCCTTCAGCTCATTAATCTGGTCCTTCATCTCCTTAGCCTCCTTGGGGTTGACTCTGTAGTATCTCCGAGAAATAGGGGAAGAGTCGGGAACTAGATCAATGGTGAATTCTATACCTCGATCCGGGGGCAATCCCGAAAGACTATCAGGGAAGACGTCCATGAATTCCACTATGATAGTATGAGGAGGCTCGGGTTCTTTGGTGATAGAGGAGTAGATAACACTCTCTATATCTTCCGAAGTTCGAGAGATTTCAAACTCTTGTTCTCCTGCTGGGCTGAAGACTACACATCCTCTGTGACAATCTATCAGCGCATGCTGCTTACTTAGCCAGTCCATCCCTAGGACTACATCATAGTTGGGTAAGGACATGGCCTGAATAGTTATGGGGCAGTTACAGGTCTTGGTGATGGGTATGGGTCTACCACCGATCATAACTCTACATATCATCTTGCTAAACCCCGTAACTAGGTGATGTGCAGAAATGAACTTTGATGATATAAAACTGTGTGATGCACCCTAATCAAATAATACTAAAGCAGGATGTGAATGCATATAAATGGAACCTGTGATGACATCAGCAGTGGGTTCCTGCTTTGGCTCTTGCTCGTTTACTGTTAGAGAAAAAGCTCGTACAGTCTTCTGTTGGTGTTGCCCAAACTGTTGTTGCTGAGTGGGTAGGGGAGCTTTCTGCTGTGTTGTTCCGGTCCGGTTGAATGTCGTGGGGCAGTCCCTCACTTGGTGGATGGCAGATCCACAAACTAGGCAGTGTCCTAGTCTTTTCCTGCAGATGTTCGCCTGATGTCGTGGCCTCTTGCAGAAATTGCAGACAGGAATCTGCTTCTGAGGTGCTCTGTCATTGGTCTTTGCCTGATGGTGCTGCTGCTGGTGGTGAGGAGGCCTGTTGTTATTGTGGTTGTTGACGTTAGGCCTCTTCTGGTTACCCTGGAAGTTGCTTGTTCCAGAATACTCCCTTTTTGAACGAGCAGGCTAACTCTTCTCTACATTCTGATCTAGTATCAGTATCCTCTCGTACGTCTTGGCGCCGCCTGCGATCACAGGGGTGCGAATATCTTCCCTCAGTCCATACCTGAATCTTTCACCACGATCTGTGGGGTCAGCAACCAAGTTCTTGGCAAAGCGGCTAAGTTGGCCGAATTCGGCCATATACTCTCCAACGGTCATGTTTCTTTACTTCAGATCCTGGAACTGTCTTTCCATCTCCCGCAACGCTGATGTTGGGAAGAACTTCCTGCGAAAAGTTGTCTGTCCTGGAGTCGGGGTTTATTTCGATACCAGGTGCTTGCTACATCTAGTAGTTGGAGTCCTACAGCTTCGACCTGGAGGTCGTCTGGAAGTCGTGCGACGTTGAGGAGACGTTCCATGCTGTCGAGCCATTCATCGGCATAGATGATTCCTTCGGTTCCCTTGAAGGGTCGAGGGCCCAGCTTCTTGAATTTCTCAATATCGCCGACCTTAGCAGGCCTTGGTTCTGATTGTGCTGCTTCTCCTCTCTCGAGGATAGCTATAGCCACGTTATGGGCATTCTCCATGCCTTCTCTCATAATCGCAGTCTGTTCGCGATGAGCTTCAGCTTGGGCTCTCTGGGCCTCAAGCACTCCTCGTAACAGGCCTACGAGGTCGGTGGGGTCTACGGGCACTGTGGGGCAGCTGGAGCGGGCACTACTGCAGGGGACTGCAGCTGAGTCCGGGAAGATATAGGATCTGCCACTTGAGTTGTAGTAGTGTAAACTCCACGGGGTACTGGTGCATTATGGGGACGATCGGTCAGCTATCGAGGTGTAGGATCCGGACTCGCTTGGGGAGGTGGGTGTGATCGGGTGATGACACCCCATCGCCAGTAGTGGTGATCTTGTCTGTGGCCATACTCTGGAAGATTTAGGATGCAAAACATAAGCAAGGTAGCCTACCAGTCTATAACAAACAAAAATATTTATTTATAATATATTTTGGTCCTATGTTGTGACAAATTAATGTTCTAGTGTTCTAATTGTTTCTAGATATGTTTACCTAAGTTGTTGATCTCACCTGCATGGGCTACCACTAAAAATATGTCACGACCCGATCCCAAATTGTTGGGTCGAATTGGATCATACCCAGCCTGCACCGTTGTGAGACGACGACATAAAGCTGTTTCTATATGCAGGTAATCTCAACAACAATTATACATTTTGTCACAACACTAAATTTACGAACATTAAAAACTTTAATTGTTCAACACAGAGAAATACATCTGAACATAAAACACTGAAATGAAAAGTCTTCATCTCCAACACAAAGAAACTAGAAATGTAGATAACAACTATCTAGACGGCCGGTTCATCGGCCTCAGGATCTGTGTCCTCCAAGTGGGACTCTGGAAACACCGTAGGATACAGCACAGGATCATAATAGCTATTGAACAATAGCACAGCATCATCAATGTTAACTGGGGGGGATCTAGTCAGGAAAGGAGCAAAGTACGAGTATATATCTAACATTTTAAATAATAATAGAAATATGCAATTTTAAACAGTTTGAAATACTTGAACAATATTTTTCAACAATTTTCAGCAATTCAATATTTGAAATAATGTGATTTGAATAGGCAACGTCTATGACCGGCTTGGATTGTATAATAGCATTCTAGTGATGCGATACGGCTTATCCCCGTGTGTAAGAGGGGTAAACTCGCACAATAATGCAATATGAGGGTATTGGTCATAACCGCTACACTACTCCCCCAATATCCCTACAATCAATAACAATCAATATTTGAACTCTATGAGAGAGTTCCGTGTAGCAATGTGGTTTAAGCATGCAAGGTAACAATTACTAATTAAAATATCAGATAGCATAACCGTACTTGCCTTTGTTTTGTGACTGGATGGGATGTCGATACCCGGGAAGTCAAATACGTTCTCGAAATCCTACAGATGAGAATCCTGACTTAGAATCATAAATGAACCATATCTAGGTGTGCTAGTTGCAATTTCTAGAAACAGACCCTAGTCAGGTTTTAAGTTATTAATTAATCTACCGAAACATCTAACGTCGCGAGCTACATTTGTTGTCATTTAATTGGATAAGCCTGTTACTGATTTATTTGGAGAAGATAGCAGTTACAATTTAATTGGCAAAACTTTATATTTTTAATAATATATATATAACTAAATTTCTTTAAATGATAAAAACATGGACTTGTTAACTTACTAATAATTTATCCATTTTAATTAAATGTGAGAAATCCTTATTAATTTTTATACAAAATAATTAATACCTAAATATAATTTATACCTCTAGCTACGCAAATAACCTACTCAGAAAAGAAATAGAAAATCTAAGCTACACAATACAGGACCACAAAAAAATAAAGAAAAGCTAGGCTTATGTCCCTACAACAAATTAAATTAAATTAAATTAAAAGTGCTGAGGCGAGCTCTGAGTGCCGTGAAGCAGTCCAATCAGAAGGCCGAGGTCCTGCACCCAAAATACTAAAGGCAGTAACAAGTTATAATAATAAAATATAATTAAATATAATTTATAGAAAATGGGCATCTCAGACTTGGTCATGCAATCTCACGTTGCTGGCTTACGTCTCAACGTACAGAAAGTCCTGTAGCGTTTGCGTTTCGCCGAGGCTCATCCGACCGATACGGCCGTCGCCTAAAAGGGAATACCGAAATCCAACTAGACCAACACTTAAAACCAATCGGAACCAATTTAATAAATCTTTTGCAAAGGCCTAGATTTTAGAAATAGATTTTGATATACAAAAATTACTGAACTTTATAAAATACTATTTTGAAATACTTTACTGAAAATTTGGGCAGCACCTCCTCTGTAACTAGGACAACCTAGCCACATTGGCGGTACAGAACCCACACCAACAGCAACCCAAAATTATTCACAACATCCAACAAAATAACCAACCCAAAGGGAATAAGCCATAAAACCAAAAGAACAACTAAAACCTAAAGGAAACAATCCACAGAATACAAGAATCCTAGCCGAACACGGCGCGTATCCCCTACGCAACCATTAACAAAAGCCGATCCCCGTAACGGGGTCGGAACCGCGTCATCACCGACTATCTACTGGAGGGACACAGGGATGGAATTATACCTCGGGTGCTCGGCTAGAGCTCTCAGATGTATAAAAGAAATCCTTGCGGACTCGGAACACGTCGGATCTTCAGAAACGACTCGGGGAAGCGCTGGACAACGGATCGGCTCGGGACAGCAGATCAGACAGCGGCACGGAAGACCGCGGGGCTCGAGGTCACGGTGGAACAGCGAGTTGGGGACCCGCAGGGTCGGCCGAAGGGGCGAGCGGCGTCGGCTTGGGCGGTCGCGGGACGCGTGCAGGGGTCGGCGGCGTCGGGAGGCGGACGCGCCGGAGGGAGGCGCTGGTCGGGTGGGCTCGGGTCGGGGCTGACGGCGCCGAAGGGATTTGGGGTTTGGGGTGATGAGGAAGGAGATGGGGTTTAAGTAGGAAAAGTGCTGGGGGTTACGGGAAGCCGAGGGGGTTGTCGGTTTCGGAAGAGAAGGGTCGACTGCCGTTGCACTCAGGAGAGGAAATGAAAGGGGGTGGTTGGTCTTGCTTTTTAGGGAGAGAAAAAGTGTTGGTGAGTTTTAATTAGAAATGATACGGTCCTGTTGGCACAAGTTTCGCCTTGATCTGACGAATGTACACAAAGTAGGCATACATGACCAGAGAAATGATACGGTCCTGTTGTCTCAAAATCGGACCAAACTAGGCATACATGACCAGAGAAATGATACGATCATGTTGGCGCAAGTTTCACCTCGATCTGACGAATGTACACAAAGCAATTGGGACATTTGCAAAGAGGCAGATACGGGAAATTTTGACAGATACGCATCAAATTTATCGTGCACACGCATCCAATTTGAATTCCGTCAAAGCCCACACGTCCACGAAGTCGATACGCACCTTTCGATGCTTTCGGTTCATGACCACGTCGCCCGGTTGGGCGGAACGCATGTCGTATCGATGATTTTCTATGTTTTTGAAAAACAGTTTTATCGGGTTTTCTCGATTTTCACTCCGATATATTTTACTGTATAATTTACTAAAATTAATTATAGAAACAGGGTTCCAATCTTGGTTAGGTTATCTAAGACTCTTTATTATTAGATTTTCGAAGCTCTTTATGAATCGACAAAAATCTTCCTTCCAAACTGTGAGGTTAAAACAGTTAGGTCATATTTTGCTATCCACAGAAATCAGGTTTTTTAGAGTTTTGTAACTTTAATCACCACCAACCTAGTACAAACTAAAACAATGTAGTTGGTAGGACTAGAAGAGGGTTATGTCGTGATTATACCAGAGTTTGTAGCTCGAAGTTTCGTCGAGAAACGCGGAAGAAAAAGAGGCACGAAGTGGCCTCTGCCCGCACCCATTGCTGTCGCTGCTCTATTGTTGACACTGATTCGCGCGCGTTCAGGCGCCAATTCCGATGACCTCCGGCGGCTAGGGCGGCGCGCAGGTGGCCGAGGGTGCGCGCGAAAGGTAGGGAATGGAGGAGGAAGAGTTAGGGTTAGGGTTTTGTTTCCTCACGTTCCTATCTCCTGATATTATAAGTGTCGGCTGCTATATTGGGGGGGGGGGGGGGCGTCGGGATGGGCTGGGATTCCCTTCTTTGCTTATTTCCTTTTTCTCTTATTTCTTTTACTATTTTTTTCTATATATATATATATATATATATATATATATATATATATATATATAAATCAAAAAAAAAAATAAATAAATAAATATATATATATATATATATATATATATATATATATATATACATCAAAAAAAATATATACATCTATGCATGTAACTTCTTTCTATGCATATTTACTTAACACTAATATTTTATGCAACCAATTTATCTTGATAATATCTAATTCATAATTAATTCAAAAATACTCAACACTATACTTTATAATTGTAAGTACAATAATGATAATAATAAGAATACTAATAATAATATTAACAACAAATCATGGCAAGGCAATAATAGGTATAGTTTATGAGTGAACCTGTCATACCCTCACCTAAATTGGTCCACAGAAAAGTCTTGTAAATACTTTGAGATTGCCAGATCAATGTTAGTAATATTGATATTATCTACATATACAATTATTTTAGGAAACTATTTTTTAGACCATTTAAATTTAGGTACGAGGTATACTCTCAAAAATATATCGACATGGACGTCTATGGACGTACTATTCAACTACATGGGCTTGGTTCGGGTCCAGTCCGGGCCAACTTGATACAACCGGGTCTCCTAACATTTAATAACATTAATAAATAACAATTTAATTATTTCTAGGGGTTAAGTCACAACTTGGCCTAATTTTCCTAGTTAGGACACACTTATGGCTGGGTCTTCCCTGGCATGGCTAATACACTAGTCAAGGCACACGACTATGCTATCCGTGCCGTGATTTCTAGTCGTATTGTACTCCAATCACAACCATTTCTAAAGTCCTCTATCATAATAACTAAATATTTATAAACTTCCAAAAATTACCATTTAATTCAAATAATAATAAAAAAAATAATGAAAAAAAATATTTTTAAAATTTTGGGAAGAGGAGTTACAGTACAAGGCCGGCTACTATGGCTATCAAGAACAAGGCACGTGGTATTTGGACTCCAAAGTCCGTCAAAGCACCAATCACTACTTCTACGTAGACTGCGCCAACAACTGCCTTGGCACAGAACAAGGGAAAATGCCCTTTGGCTACTCTCTCTTCCTCTCCAGTTCTGAACTTGGAAGAGGACATGTCCATTTCTACTCTTGTGCAGAATAAAGGGAAGCACCCTCATATTGCTGTACAGACTGTGCCCACTGCTGCCCTGGCACAGAACAAAAGGAAACACCTTTTGGCTACTCCCTCTTCTCTCCCAGTTCTGAACTTGGAGAAGAACACATCTATTTCTGGTCCTACGCAGAACAAAAGAAAACACCCTTTGGCCTGTCCTCATCCTTCCCCAATCCTTTACTTGGTAGAAAATACTGCTGATTGTGCCTTTGTGCCAATTGCTACTCAGACTCTTTTGAACAGGAGTTCTACTTCTCTTGATAGAGACAACCAGGTCTCTGCCAAGAAAGTAAATTATGTTCATTGGCGCCATACTAAGCGCACTAGAATTTAGTGCGTAGTGCAGTAAGGCATCTTTCCTACTCCTAAGCACCAACCAAACCCAAATCAGGATATACCAACTTTGCGCATATCAAGGTCCAAACAGGGAAAATTAATGGTGCCCCAAACAAATACACAAGAGGCGCACCTTCCTGACATGCACGCCTATCTCAACAGGCACAAATCAGAGCCAACTCTATCAAGCCACAGGGTGTGCTAGCTACTGATCTGCACAAAATGAAGACTTCTAAAGTCAAGGACCCCCTCACCTATGCCAATAAGCTCAGCACTTCCTTGTATACCCAAGGGACCGGACAGCTCAAGAACAGGAACCATGTTCCTAATGTAATCCATGAATATGTACCCTCTTCTTCTCTTTACCCTGTTAAGATAACCGATCTCCGCGAGATTCTTGTACAAAATCGAAAGATCGCAGGTCCGTCTCATGTATCTGCTGTAACTCTACCTACGGAGCATCGTTGTAATCATGAGATAGTAATTAAGTATTGCTACCAGGCAGCAAAACAGTTATTTTTTGACCGTTTGAACTATCCTCAATCTCCTAAACTGATCATAACAGTAGATGGAGATTTATCTCCCACAACAACCACATGCAAAGAACTCAAGTCTGCTTCCCATGAAGCTCAAGCACAATGTTGCTGTAAATCAGCTAGGAAAACTGTCTTCGACTGTATGAATTACAATCGTTCTTCTGACATACAAAGTCACCCTCATATAGTGACTCTAGTTGATGAAGACGAGTTACTATTTGCTTCGGTCAACATGACATCTCGCAGTACTAGAGGTAGAAAGCATCCGAGATGCAATACATCACGTAATCCCAGTCAACAATACTTGGATCGGATCTGTGACTCCAGCGAAGGAGTCTACAAACATACCAGATCAAGAAGCCGAGAAATAGTCGGTCAAAGGAATCTTCCTTCCAACCAAGAAACAATCGGTCAAAGGAATCTTCCTGACTCTGGCCAAGAATCCCTCAGTCAAAGGAATCTTCCTATCCCTTGTCCTGGAGGTAGTTCCTTGTATGACTTTGATGCCGACAGTGAAAGCTCTGAATGGACCATCTTTTCCACCAGCTCTTTTCAATGGCCAGAGAAGTGACTGCGTATGTCATTAATGAAGAACAAGATGCATACAGCTTCGACAGTCAGGAGCAAAGAATCGCCTCTTTAGAAGCCAGTTTGAAAAATATCACTGAAATGATGGCGAGCATGCATGGCATAATAATGGCATAATATACCGTTCCACCAGTTGCGAATCTAATTCCAACCCAAGAACAAGTAGCGGTATCTGCTCCTATCAATACCAGTCAGGGGGTACAATCTCCTCACAATGCTATGGTGCCAACTCTAAGTCTTTCTGGTGCTGGAGGTGGTGCTTATCATGCAGTCCCTCCTCCTAACACACCAAATTAGTCTACTGTTCCACAAGCATCAGAAGACACTAATGAGGCTGTAAAGCTTTTGCATACTCAATTTGAAGCCTTCAAACAGAAGGACGGTCTACAAAAGCTTGAAATCAAACAACCTTATCCCATAGAGTGAAAAGAAGTTCCGTTTCTATCCAAATACAAACCTCCCACCATTATGCTGTTTGACGGCAGTACATCTCCAAGCCAGTACCTCAATCGCTTTGAGGTAATGACTGATCAACTTTAGCCGAACGATGCTCTACTCACTGAAGTATTCGTCGAATTCTTAGCTGGTGCGGCTTACGACTGGTATCGCAGTTTGCCAGATAGTTGCATAACCTCCTTTGCTGGGTTCAAACAAATGTTCTTGGAATAATTTTATGAGGGAACAAACAAGATGACTATCTCAGCCCTTATTAAAATCAAACAACGGTCCAATAAAACTGCTGAATGTTTTATTGAACGCTTCCGTCGCGAGGCACTCAAAATGCCTCTGGGAACTCCAGATGCTCTGACTATAGACACATGTAAATCAAATTTACTGTCTATAATCAGCATGTGGACTAGATCTACGCAATTCCAGGACTGGCCTTCCTTTATAGTGAATGCCAGAGCAGCCGAAGAAAGTGCTGACAAGTTCAAACAATTAGGGATCCAGATGCCTAATCTTGACAGAGATAAACATTCGGCATTCAACAGCGGTACCCGTCAGAATAACCGCAAGGGCAAGGAAGCCTTGGCCATCAATGTCAAGGGCAAAGAAACTCTAGTCGTCAATATAGGTCAATCAATACCTACCACGGTGGCACCACCACAGAAGACACCGCGCCCGAAAGGGGAATACTCCTTCGATGAAGATGATGTTATGAGTATCTTCGATTGCTTGATCAAGAGAAATAAACTTCAGCTGCCCGACGCAAAGCAGCTAGAGGAAGTAGGTAAGACTGATCATCCTAAATACTGTATGTATCACAGGTTCATTGGACACCCTACCAGAGCATCAAAGGGAAGATCCAAGAGATAATTAAAGCCGACGCAATCACCTTTTAATAGGACGAGAAGACTGTGACTGCCAACGTCATATCTTTGCAGTTTGACGACTTTTCTGCTCAACTTGTGCATGATGGAGTTGTTCCTATCTCGAAAGCTACTCCAGATATTGTCAATCTCCTGCCTGCACGAAGTGATGGTCTTATTCCTCTGTCAACTGATAAAGGGGAAATCATGTGGATCCACTCCAATTTGGTGGCTGACTTTGAGACACCCACCTCGTCTACAAAATCTAAGAAGGCAATCAAATACAAGTCATGTCATATAACCTCGCTGGGTGACCATCATCCTCCACCTTTAACTACTACCTTCATCCCGGCAGCAAGTTCATCATTCTCTTCTGAGACAACGCTACCAAAGCCGGAGGATAGTTACCAACCAGCATTCTATCTATATAGTCAACAATCCTGGGAAGTAATGATGAAGATGGATATGGCATGCAGAAAGCCCCTGGCTTGAATAATGGAAGAGGATCTCCTATACCTCTTTTCCTACGCCTTCAACACAATCAGTCTCGTATTGGCTTGGGGTTCTGGACAAACTTTTCATCTTGCCAAAGGAAGCTTTCCAAAGGCAAGACTCAGACAAAGAACTGCAACATGGTATCATTCATACCGGTACCAGAAGAAGAAGTCTTGACTGGTACCAGGTATGGAAGACTTTATCTGAGAGAATATCCAGAAGGTCAATAGATCCCTACTCCAGCTCCAGAAACCCCTATAGCATCTTCTTCCCCTGCTGTCAATGTTCCATCGGCTTCGTCACCTCCAGTGGAACGAATCCTCCAAAACCGACGACGGCCGATAAAGGAAAACAATCAGTTCGCTTCGATAAGATTTTGAAGAAAACTCTACCTCTTGGACTTGAAAAGCCATAAAATTTTGACATGTTGGCTCAGCTAGCCAATACTCTAGCAAGGTTATCAATCTTCGATCTCCTTCGTCTTTTGAAGGAAACTCGGGAAACATTAAGCGAAGCTCTGTTGCAAGCAGATGCTTGCTTGACACTTCTCAAGAAACCTGATGAGGAACCTGTAGAATATTTTCACTGTCATAGTGTGATGAAATTGATTCCTAACATCACTTTCACACAAGATGACATGCTTATAGAAGACAATCGACATGAACGACCTCTCTATTACACTGTATCTGTCGATACAATGAAGGTTGATCGCATCCTGATCGATCCGGATCCGTACTTAGCATCATGCCAAAAACTTTACTGGATGCCCTGAAGATCCCTATTCATAATCTTTCCATGAATACCACGACGATCTTGGGATTCAATTTTGAAAGAAGTAAACCACTTGGGAAGATTCGCCTGAAAGTACAAATCAGCAACCTTCGTACAAAGGTCACCTTTATATGATTGACAATCACAGTTCCTATAATGCTTTGCTAGGAAGATCGTGGCTGCATGAACATAACATTGTCCCATCAACTCTTCATTAATGTTTCAAGTATGTGGATGCCAATGGAGAAGTCCAAAAGAAGGTGGCTGATCTTAACCCCTTCTGAGGCGTCGAAACATATTTTACTGACTCCAGGATGTACAAAAAAGAATTCATGAAAGTTGTACTGGCCATGGATACCGAGGAAGATCAGAGGGACGCCCCAGATGATGTTCTTGTGATTCCAGTTAAAGGACGCACTTCTCATCCTTCGTCTTCTCAGACGCTAACCATCCATCTCTCCTCTCATGGTAAGCCTCTTTCTGCTGAAAAGAGGGAACAGAGGGAGCTCACCTCTTTTGGGCCTCTTGTTATCGACCTCCATCATAACAAGCCTTCTCCTTCCCTTTCTCCTTCTTCTCCTCTGGTTATCAACCTTAGCAAGCCATCGGCTAAGGTCAAAAGCCTTATTGTAAATGATGATGTAAAAATCAATAAAATAAAATCTCCTTTTCAGTATACTGATGTTATTTATTATACTCAATGTTACTTAGAAATACTAGATAACTTCGAACCACTCACAGTAGGAGCAGTTCAACCTTTCCAAGATGAAGTATCATTCGAACCTGCTCAAGATTCCTTCTTCCTTGTTCCTTCCAGGAAGAAAGATGAACTTCCTATACTTTTTAGTAAAGGAACAGAGCAGAAGACTACGTCCGATAGCGAGAATAAAAATGATGATAACGGACGGCTCCAACTATGACGTTATAGTCAACAATCTAAAGACATAATTCAAAAGATGGGCTACAATTTCAAAGCTGGCCTTAATGGTGGTAAAGGAAGGCGAACTCTTATTCGTATCCCTACTCCAAAAAGAAAGTCACTCTAGTACTATAACAAAATAAAGCATGGGTTGGGCTATACTTCGCCAATTACGACCCCAGACGCTTCTGCGTCTGACAAAGAGTAGCGATCTAACTCTTCTGACTCTGTTTCATAGGATTCTGACACCAGTATAGAGCACGTCCATCGAGTAACACTATCTTCTAATATGGTGACCGTCTAGTTCTCAAAAGATGATGACAATTTTGTTGAAGCTTCTGAGTTAGATCCTTGGGCACAAAGAATGGACAATCAATAGAAACTTCGCTTCGAGCAACGCGAACCACCTATCGAAGATTAGTTAGTCCAGGTCGATGTCGAAAATGAAGCAAGGCCAATCTTTATCAGCAAAAGCTTTTCTGAAGCGGATAAACAGGAACTAATTCATCTCATTAAGGAATATATTAACGTATTCGTTTGGAGCTATAAGGATATGTCGAGATTAGATCCTCAGATCGCTACCCACAAACTCAATATCCTACCAAATGCGAGGCCAGTTAAACAACAACAGCGTCGATTCTGACCTGATATGATGGATGCTATAGAAGCTAAAGTCAAAAAGCTTATCGCATATGGTTTTGTCAGAGAAGAACAACATCCCGACTGGGTGGCTAATGTCGTCCCAGTTATGAAGAAAATAGGGAAGGTCCGAGTTTGCATTGACTTTAGAGACCTCAACGATGCTTGTCCCAAGGATGACTTTTCTCTTCCGGTCACTGATGTCATGATCGACAATACTTGCGGTTCGAACGAATGTCTTTTATGGATGGATTCACAAGATACAATCAAATTAAGATGCATCCAGAAGATGAGAGATATACATCTTTCTGTACTCCCCTGAGAGTCTATTGCTACACCGTCATGCCGTTCGGTCTTAAAAACGCTGGTGTAACCTATCAGCGGGCTATGAGTACCATCTTCTATAAACATTTGCGGAAGACAGTCGAATGCTATGTTGGCGATATTGCTGTTAAAAGTTGTCTAAAAGAAGATCATATCCAAGACTTGAGAACTATCTTCGATCTAATACGCCAGCATCAACTCAAAATGAATCCCACCAAGTCATTCCTGGGAGTCTCTAGTAGTAAATTCCTGGAAATCGTTATTACCTCTAAAGGTATACACATTGACCTCGAAAAAATCAAAGCCATTCAAGAGATGCGTCCTCCACGCAACCTAAAAGAGCTACGAGTATTCCAGGAATGACTTGCGTACATCAGGAGATCATCTCAAATCTTTCTGGACGCTGCAGACCGTTCACTCAACTCATGAAGCAAGGTGTGTCTTTCATTTGGAGTGAAGAATGTCAATAAGCATTTGAAGACATAAGACGGTACTTGATGAACCCTCTAATTCTAGTGTCTCCAGTCTCAGGAATACCTTTTCTGATGTATGTCTAAGCAATGAATCATTCCTTCGGTGCCTTGTTAGCCCAAAAGAACAAGGAAGGTCATGAGCAAGCTATCTACTACCTCAGTCGCACGATGATCGGTACCGAACATCGATATAGTCCAGTGGAAAAAGAATGTTTAGCCCTAATGTTCGCTGTTTTGAAAATGCGACATTATATCACGGGTCAAACCATTCATGTCATATCCAGAGTTAACCCTTTTCGAGTTCTGATGAAGAAGCCTAGTACACTCAATTCTAGGCTTGCTACATGGGCCATATTGTTAGCACAGTATGATATGGTTTATGTTCCATAAAAGTCGGTCAAGGGTCATGCCCTTGTAAACTTCTTAGCGGCTCATCCAATCCTGGAAACATCTAAACTCTATGACGAGATTCCTGATTAAACTCTGGATTCTAACATAATTTCAGAAGAAGTTCTTTTATGGCATCTATTATTTGATGGTGCATCCTGAATTGGACCTAAAGGTACCATTATCGCTGGAGTTGGAATTGTCCTTATATCACCGGAAGGATTAACTATTCAAAGAGCTTATTCTTTGGACGAGTCATGTACCAACAATATGGCTGAATATAATGCTCTACTCATTGGCCTCCAATTGGCTAAACAGTTGGATATTGAATATCTCGAAGTATATGAAGACTCTAAGTTGATCGTCAATCAGGTTAGAGGCACATATGAAGTTCGTCACCAAGACCTCGTTCTATATCATGATGCAACAGTCAGACTGGCTACATCGTTCAAAGGTTTTTTCATTAAACATGTACGTCGGGCATGCAATACGGAGGCTAATGCACTTGCTAATCTTGCAGTAGTATTAGCAATCCTAGTAAAAAGACAGCAGATGATTGTCATCACTAATAGAGAATTATTTTGTATTGAGAATAATTCAAACATTGAATTAGCAACTCATCTAAAATTGACTCTATTAGTGAAGACTGGAGGGCTCCTTTTATCGACTTCGTGGTATATGACATTTTATCTGAAGATCCCAAGGAAGCTACAACAATTCTTCGACGATCGCTCTGATTTTATTACAATCATACTTCTAAAACACTCTATCGACGAACATTCGATGGTTTACTCCTACATTATCTTGCAGGAGATGGAGCAAAACAAATACCTCACGATGGTGTCTATGGTGCATATCAGCCTGGTCCTAAGCTACATGATCGTATACGACATATGGGCTACTACTGGCCCACCATGGTATCAGATGCTATTAAATTTGTAAGAAAATGTCGAGCGTGTCAAATCTATGTAGACTTTATCCACCATCCATCAGAATTCCTTCATCCGACTATCGCATCATGGCCCTATTGGCCCATTCCATGGTCACACCCGATTTTAATAATCGACATAAACTTAAGTCAATACACAAAATATATGAACTACTGCTAATCATTTTAGGACGTATGAAATCAATATCAACAAGCGTCGTACTACTGCATCATCAAGCACATAAATTATCTATCTGAAGATTACTTTCATTGGGATCCAGTCCGAGTCATTTTACAATTTATTATGTATTTTATCTTTATTGAGTTTAGGATTTAAATTGTAAGATCGACTAGGTAATACTAGCTTAGGTTAATCTCAGTCCACATTTCTATAAAGCCTACATATTCCTATTCCATTTTTCCAAAGGTTCAAAATCATTTTTGCAACAAAATTTGACAAATATTCAAAATTCTCCTAGACAGAACTCAAACCGAGTTCGGCCTGAGTTCGGTCCGAACTCTGCCCGAGTTCGGTCTGTTTGAATTCAAATATTCGTTGCCTCCAAATCTGCATGCAACGTTCATATCCGAAATCTTTGCATCAGAACTCTGCCCAAGTTCGGTCTCAGAAAACACCTATAAATAGGAGAGAGTTTTTCATTTCAAATCACTCATTCATTTTTCATCTTCTCTTCTCTATTCAATAAGTGTTTTCACCCGATCAAAATTTTTCATATCACACCTATACTCCTCTTAGCCAAAAGCCAGTAATATCTATTTCGATCTAGAGTCTTTTGGTGTTCAAGAGTTGTAAAGAGGTTGTTCAAAGTACAGTAATTATCTTTGTTGTGGAGTCGATCGTGCGCTCGTCACCAAGTACGGTGTTGTGAAGTTGGTCGTGCACTTATCACCAAGTACGGTGTTGTAAGAGACTGAAGCTATCAATTAGCTTGTGTCTTAGTGGATTAACATCGAGCAAGAGTACTCGAGACTGGATTAGTCAACTCAGAGGGATACCAGTATACATCGCTGTGTCACTGAGTTTGATTTCTCTATATCTCCTGCTACATTTATTTACTGCCATAGTTATAGCTTTAATTTTTTAATTGGTAATTATTTTCTGCTGCACACGCACACACTCTATTCATCCCCCTATAGAGGTGCTCAACGATCCTACAATTGGTATCAGAGCCAGGTTATATTCTACTATAAGAAACCTCAGAGAGTATATATGGCAGCCATGAAATCAATATTCAACGGTGAAGGGCAATCCATAAATAGACCCCCACTATTTGATGGTACAAATTATACCTACTGGAAAACACGGATGACTTTCTTCTTAAAGTCTCTTGACTTTGATCTTTGGTCTATAGTTGTTGACGGTTATAAGAAACCGGCACCTACAGTGGTTGACGGCCAGCTTGTAGACAAGCCTCATGACAAATATACAGAGGCTAAAAAAGCAAAGGCTAGTCTAGATGCTCGTGCCATCAATGCACTGTTCTGTGCAATTGATAAAACGGAGTTCAACAGAGTTTCAACCTGTAAACGTCTCACGAGATTTAGAAACTTCTTGAGGTAACTCATGAAGGTACTTCCCAAGTGAAGGAATCCAAAATCAGTAGACTAACACAGGAATATGAATATTTTAAGATGAAACCCGGTGAGTCAATTACACAGATGTTTATACGTATCTTTGATATTATTAATCCTTTGCAATCTCTTGGTAAGGATTACAGTAATCATGAGAAGATCAAAAAAGTGCTACGGGCTCTAACCAAGAATTGGAACCCGAAGGCAACAACAATCATAGAAGGAAACTATCTCACCACCATGTCTCTGGAAACACTGATGGGCAAGCTCATGACCCATGAGCTTGATCTGTAAGAGTTTGAAGAAGCAACCCCAAAAGAAAAGTCTATTGCCTTCAAGCTCAAGCCAGAAAATCTACATGCAATGATTCTGATGAAGAATCATCAAGTGGTGATGAACAAGCTCTACTAGTGAAGAACTTCAAAAAATTCCTAAAGTTTGAGAAATCAAACAGAAGGAAGAAAGATATCCAAGAAAGCAATGAAGATGAAACCATATGCTTTGGATGCAAGAAGTCAGGGCACATGAAAAAGGAATGTCCAACTTCGGAGAAAAGCAGTCCATATGGCAGATCAAGATCAAGCAGAAAAGCAACAACCAGTCGAAAGTATGCTAACACAAGCATCTGGCATAAAAGTGATGCCAGTGATACAGAGGAAGAAGATAGACCCTGCGGAAATGCTAATGTCTGTCTTATGGCTTTTGATAAGGTATCTTTAAACCCTTTGTATGATGATTTTACTTTCGATGAATTAGAAAATGCCTTTAGTGAATTACTTGAAGATCACAGAACTGTGCTTGACAAGTATAAGCAATCTCGAAAAAAGATTAAGGCATACACAACCGAGATAGCCAGACTGTCCAATCTTATTGAAGATATTAAAGAGACATCTACTACCGGTAACATGAAAGAGATAGCCAAACTCAAGGTAGACTATCATGAGACTATCCTCAAGGTTGATAAGAAAGAAAGGGACTATGTCAAAATACAAGAGTTATATGACATAGAGAAGAAGAATTACTTAGTCACAGAACAAAGACTCTCAGACATGACTGCTAAATATGAAGAGTCTGTTGCAATTTCTAAAATGTTAGAAATCAAGTTAGGCAAACAGGCAATACCTGTGACACAGCCTAAGTTTAGTCCTAATGCTAAGCATACACCTAAGAGGACTAAAAATCAGAAAGCACGAAGGAAATATGACTATCACCATGCGTTCACTTATAGGTTTTCCAAGAAACCAAACAAGCATGTCAACACAGTTTCTACTACTACTGGTTCTAAACTTACTTGTACATATTGTGGTACACATGGACACATATCACAGTATTGTTTAGCAAGGAAACTTGTTGACAATTGCACCTTATTCTGGAGACCTAAAACTAATCAATATCGACCCTTCAGTAAATGGGTACCAAAGAATTTATCTACTTGTTTTGTAGGTGGACCCTCAACCCTCTCATGCTAAAAGCAAGTGGATCCTCGATAGCGGATGTTCGCGGCACATGAATGGTGATGCATCTTTGTTTGCCATGCTATCGATGAAGAAAGAAGGATACGTCTCCTTCGAAAATAACTTGAGAGGTAATATTATTGGTAATGGAACTGTTGGTATATCTCCTTATCCTGTAATAAATGATGTTTGTCTAGTCACAGAATTGAAACATAACCTACTAAGCATAAGTCATTTGGCTGATAATGGTTATGGTATCAATTTTGTAAAAGATAAATGTACCATATATGATATGTCATCTGGTAATCCCGTATATGAAGGGATTAGAGAAAACAAAATTTATGTTTTCTTTTTGGAGAGTACTAATAATGCAGGAAGATACCTAGTAGCTAATCTAGATGAAAGCTGGCTATGGCACATGAGACTAGGACATGTAAATATGGATACTATCTCACGACTGAGCACTAAGAAATTGGTAAAAGGACTCCCCGAGATTCCATTCAAGAGAGATATGGTATGCACTGACTGTGAGAAGAACAAAGCACATAGGTCTATATTTAAATCCATCAATGTTGTAAGTACTTCTAGACCTTTGCAGTTGATACATATGGATTTATTTGGTCCTAGTAGAGTCGCTAGTCTTGGCGGTAAGCTGTACGCTTTTGTTATTGTTGATGATTTCTCTCGCTTTACTTGGGTGTATTTTTTATCAAACAAAAGTGATGCTATTTTTGAATTTCAGATATTTTATAAAAAGGTACAAAAAGAAAAAGGCGTCATGATTACTCGTATCCGAAGTGATCATGGCAAATTCGTAAATTCTGATTTCAAAAAGTTTTGTGATGATAGTGGGTACTACCATGAATTTTTTTGACCTAGAACTCCCCAACAGAATGGTGTTATGGAGCGAAAGAACCGTACTCTAAGCGAAATGTCTAGAGTCATGCTGAATCAGCATAATCTTTCTAAGTATTTTTGGGCAGAAGCTGTTAGTACAGCCTGTCATATTTTGAATAGGGTGTTAATTCGACATATCTCGAAGAAAACACCATATGAACTTTGGTTTGGAAGGATTCCAAACATTTCTTATTTCAAAGTTTTTGGATGTCACTGTTTTATCCTGAACACCAAGGATAACTTAGGAAAGTTCGACTCTAAAGCAGATGAAGGGATATTTCTCGGATATGCTGCTAAGAGTAAGGGATATAGAATTTTCAATAAAAGGTCTATGATTGTTGAAGAATCAATTAACGTTACTTTTGATGAGCTCAATAGTCACAGATCTAGCGACAGTGATGATGAAGATGTACAAGCAAAAACTGAGAAGAGTCCTGTGGAAGATCTGACTCAAAAATTTGATTCATTAAAGTTCTTACCAGATCATCCAGAGACACTCATCATAGGTGATGTATCAAAAGGTGTAAGTACACGCTCCTCTCTTAGAGATTCTGAAATAGCAGCAAATGTAGCTTTCATTTCTCAAATAGAACCTAAGAATATAGAAGATGCCTTTTCTGATGAGTTTTAGATTAATGCCATGCAAGAGAAACTAAATCAATTTGAGAGAAACCAAGTTTAGGAACTCATTCCTAAACCTATTGATCAATCGATAATTGGTACCAAATAGGTGTTCTAAAATAAACTTAGTGAAGATGGACAAGTTCTACGCAACTAAGCACGTCTAGTGGCACAAGGTTATAATCAGGAAGAAAGTATTGATTATGACGAGACATATGCTCCTGTTGCTAGACTAGAAGCCATCCGCATATTTTGTACATTTGTATGTTTTAATAATTTTAAATTATTTTAAATGGACGTGAAAAGTGTATTTTGAACGGATTTTTAAAAGAGAAAGTTTTTATGAAATAACCCCCTGGTTTTGAAGTTCAAAAACCTGATCACGTCTTCAAACTTAAGAAAGCACTCTATGGACTCAAACAGGCACCTCGTGCTTGGTATGAACGCCTAAGTGCCTTCTTACTTGATAATAGTTTTTTAAAAGGAAGAGTTGATACAACTTTGTTTATCAAATCTTTAAATGATGACATTCTTCTTGTGCAAATATATGTTGATGACATTATATTCGATTCTACTAATGAAAAACTTTGTCAAGAGTTTGCTAAGTGTATACAGAGTGAATTTGAGATGAGTATGATGGGAGAGCTAAACTTCTTTCTAGGACTTCAGATCAAACAACACTCAAAGGGAACATTTATCAATTAAGCCAAGTACGCGAAGGACATACTGAAAAAGTACGACTTCGATAATGTAAAGACAATCGGAACTCCAATGGCTACATCCACAAAGCTTGATTCTGATGAAAGTGGCAAACCTGTCGACCAGCATAAGTATCGAGGTATGATTGGTAGCTTATTGTACTTAACTGCTAGTCGTCATAATATTATGTTCAGTGTTTGCATCTGTGCACGATACCAGGCAAATCCTAAGGAATCACACCTAAGTACCGTTAAGCGTATCTTCTGATACCTTAAAGGAACTTCTACAGTCGGCTTGTGGTATCCTAAAGCCAAATTCTTTGACCTGATAGGTTACTCGGATGTGGATTTTGCAGGATGCAAAGTAGACCGTAAAAGTACCAACGGTATGTATCATTTTCTAGGAAAGGACTTAGTCTCTTGGTTTAGCAAGAAGCAAAATTCAGTAGCATTGTCAACTACTGAGGCTGAGTATATCGCCGCAGGACGTTGCTGTGCTCAAATTTTGTGGATGAAGCAAACCTTAGAAGACTACAATCTGTAATCTGTACTATACTAAGATTCCCATTTATTGTGATAACACTAGCACCATTAATCTGACTAAGAACCCTGTATGTCTCTCACGCACAAAACACATTGAGATACGTCATCATTTTTTACGTAATCACCAACAACACGGGGATATCTGCTTAGATTTTATTGACACAGATCATCAACTAGCAGACATTTTCACAAAACTACTGGCTGAAGACCGTTTTAA
Source organism: Iris pallida (assembly GCA_029216955.1). Lineage (NCBI taxonomy): Eukaryota > Viridiplantae > Streptophyta > Magnoliopsida > Asparagales > Iridaceae > Iris > Iris pallida. Next base: position 19,076,474 of record JANAVB010004800.1, read on the forward strand.
CATAATGAGGCGAGAGCTCGGTATACTTAAATTTTCAGATTCATAGTGTAGTATGGTAATTAAATTAAATTATATGACTCGAAACTTTAAAATTTATTTAAACAAAAATTATTTTGGGTACAAGCCGAAAGGGCCCTTCTGTCATACAGGTGTAAATAGCCTGAAGCGACACGATGCACTAGTCTTCGGACTACCGCTAGCTGGGATCCGGCCCCTACAGCTAACCCAAAGTAATAAACGTTATTAAATATAGAAGTCAACAGTCATAAAGTTGTAATTTAAAACACCAAAACTGCATTTATGACCTCGGAAATACAAGTAGCCAAACTCGGACCGAACTCTGACCGAGTTCGAACCGAATTCGGGCTGAGTTCGGTCGGCGCTGTTCAGCTTCCAGAACCGAACAGCCGGCCCTAGCTCTTTATAAACCCCTCATTTCTTCTTCTTTTTCACACAACCAACTCGTGAAAAACCTTCTACTACTCCCAAAACTTCTTTATCATCCTTTCCTTTAAGCTTCCAAGGAGTTCTAGTGGGCTACTCTACTTCATCTTCTTCCTCCTTTCTAAGGTACTTTAATTTCTTTTTCCTCTCATCTATGGCTCCCAAGCGTCAGAGAAGATAGGTTGATCCCTCACAAGCAGGATCTTCCTCGTCCGACTACGTCCCCACTAGTCTTTTCAATCCAGCTAGACCATTAGGTTCTGATGATTTTGACTCTGGTTTATTCCCTGACAAAGAATTTTCAGACCTTTGGTTTAATTCATTTTCTGGTCGTAGAATATGTGCTGGAGCTTGCGTAAACTTTACTATATTTTCTGAATACATTCCTACATTTGACCATCTCGGCTATCGTGACTTCTTCGAAGTAGCAGAGAACATCTACTATAATGCTATCCGTATGTTTTACTGCAACTTGCAGGTAAAACCAAACGGAAACTTCTATTCTTGTGTTGCTGGGCAAGAATTGGAGTTCAGTGCCACCGACATCAGCAAATATTTCCATATTTCTGATGTAGGTGAAGCTCTAGTGGACATCCATCATATCCAATTCCCTGAAGGTGTCACTCTCGACTCCTTCAAAGAACTGCTTTGACATCCAAGACCTGTTCCTAGAAGATTCTTTTCAAAAGATCTTAACCAAAACTTCTATGAACTCCATCGATTTATTTTCTTAGTTCTCCTTCCAAAGAAAGGATCATCTGATGAGATCACTTTCTTGGAGCTATCCGCCATGTATCATATCCACTTTGGCATTTCGTTTTTTATCTCCAAGACCATGATGGCCTGGATGCTAAACTACAGAAATGCAGGACGCAACCTGGTATATCCTATGCACTTGGCCTCCATCTTTCGAAGGTTTGAAATTGATCTTCAAACCTGTGCCTACTCCTCCACAGCCATAGAGCTCAGCAGATCTCGTCGATACCCTACTCTACCTCTGCCTCCTGGAGCTCAACCTACTCCAGATGCTGACGCTGAGGCTCCTCCACCTGATGCTCCTGCTCCAGCCCCTGCTTCGGGTTTTGACCCAGGATTTTATCAGCGGTTTGATGACTTTGTTGCTCTTTCTGCGCAACGTCATCAGAGCTACCTCGACTCAGAGTTCCGCCACATCACCCTGGCTCAGGTGTTGCGGAATGGCATTGCTGATCTCCACTGGAGTCTCTCCCAGGATCCATCACATCCAGTGACCATCCTTCCTCTCCCAGGCTTCCCAGGACCCAGGTTCGGAGATGAGACGACTTTCCCTTACTTCGATCATACTGCTGCTTACTTTCCTTCGGATGCCCCTGGCGGTGACGACCCCACTATGTGATGCAGACTTGACCTGGTGGATAGTGGATAAGATGTTAGCTGATGATCTATCTATGATGTAGTTTTTAATTTTTTTTTGTCTAAATTGTTTAGTTAGACAGCTTATTAGCACTTTATGATGATGATTGTATCTTTTCTTCAGTTTTATGCATAAGATTTTCAGTCTATTTCAGTACTAGTTATTTTTTTACTCTGTATGGAACAGTTATTATTTGGTTATCTCTTTAGCTTCACTTTGTCTGTTTATTGTTGGCTTCACATATTACGGGGGAGCCAAAGTAATTTTTATATTGACAAAGGGGGAGAAAGAGTACATACCAACCAAAAATCAGAGAAAGCGTACAATCCAAAACAAAAAAAAATTCAAGTACATTTTATTTGTTTTATTTTTGTTGATATATTTTGGTATAGACTCAAGTTTGTCAATTATCAAAATGGGGAAAATTCTTGGCCAATTCCATGGTCACACCCGATTTTAATAATCGACATGAACTTAAGTCAATACACAAAATATACGATCTGCTGCTAATCATTTCAGGACGTGTGAAATCAATATCAACAAGCATCATACTACTGCAACGTCAAGCACATAAATCATCTATCTGAAGATTACTTTCATTGGGATCCAGTCCGAGTCATTTTATAATTTATTATGTATTTTATCTTTATTGAGTCTAGGATTTAAATTGTAAGATCGACTAGGTAATACTGGCTTAGGTTAATCTCAGTCCAAATTTTTATAAAGCCTACCTATTCCCATTCCATTTTTCCAAAGGTTCAAAATCATTTTTGCAACAGAATTTGGCAAATATTCAAAATTCTCCTAGACAGAACTCAAACCGAGTTCGGCCCGAATTCGGTCCGAACTCTGCCTGAGTTCGGTCTGTTTGAATTCAAATATTCGTTGCCTCCAAATCTGCATGCAACGTTCATATCCGAAATCTTTGCATCAGAACTCTGCCAGAACTCTGCCCGAGTTCGGTCTCAGAGAACACCTATAAATAGGAGAGAGTTTTCATTTCAAATCACTTATTCATTCTTCATCTTCTCTTCTCTATTCAATAAGTGTTTTTACCCGATCAAAAGTTTTTATATCACACCTATACTCCTCTTAGCCAAAAGCCAGTAATATCTATTTCGATCTAGAGTCTTTTGGTGTTCAAGAGTTGTAAAGAGGTTGTTCAAAGTACAGCAATTATCTTTGTTGTAGAGCCGGTCGTGCGCTCGTCACCAAGCACGGTGTTGTGAAGTTGGTCGTGCACTTGTCACCAAGCACGGTGTTGTAAGAGACTGCAAGCTCTCAATTAGCTTGTGCCTTAGTGGATTAACATCGAGTAAGAGTATTCGAGACTGGATTAGTCCTCTCAGAGGGATACCAGTATACATCGCTATGTCACTGAGTTTGATCTCTCTCTATCTCCTACTACATTTATTTACTGTCTCTTATTTACTGCCATAGTTATAGCTTTAATTTTTTAATTGGTGATTATTTTCTGCTGCACACGCACACACTTTATTTATCCCCCCTCTAGAGGTTCTCAACGGTCCTACAGGTCCTTTGAAGCTTGGTGCATAGACGTAATTGGTGCTATCAACCCACCGTCATCTAGAGGACATCGATTTATATTAGCTATAACCGGCTATTTCTCGAAGTGGGGAGAAGCTATACCTTTGGCTTAAGTCAAAACCAGTAGTGTGATTAACTTCATCAAACATTATGTGATTTATCGATTCGGCATTCCTCGATGAATCATTCATGACAATGGACCTCAATTCATTAGTCAAAAGTTCACTCGATTCTGTGATGACAATAGGATCAACAATGTTGCTTCCACGGCCTATAATCCTGCAGCTAACGGTTTGGTGGAAGCATTCAACAAAACCATCATCAAGCTTCTCAAGAAATTTATTTCTACCAATAAATATAATTGGAGAAAAAAGCTTGGAAAATATCTATGGGCTTATTGCACTACTGTATGCACTCCAACCGGTTGTACAACTTTCTTCTTGGTGCATGGATGTAAAACTGTCTTGCCATTGGAGATTCAAATCCCCTTATTAAGGATTACAATTGCCAATGAACTCACAACAGAAAACAATGATCGTCTTCGACTTCAGGAGCTTGAAGCACTTGATGAGAAGCGGCTACTAGCTCAACAATATATCGAGCTATATCAAGCCCGTATTTCAAAAGCCTTCAACCGTAAAGTCAAAGTACAAGCATTTCAAAAAGGCAAATTGGTCCTAACTGTCAGATGTCCTATGACTATGACACACATGAGCAAAGACAAATTCGAAGTGAAGTGGGAAGGTCCCTACGTTGAAAGCAAAGTTTTCTCAAGTGGAGCTTATCAACTGACCGGAATGGATGGCCGAGTTGCTATGATGCCTATTAACGACAAATTCTTAAAGAAGTACTATGTTTGAAGAATGTATAAGATATCTTCTGTATATTGTACATACTTCAAATCTTCAGGTTATTATCTTTTATTTGCCCTTATGTGAATAAAACAACAGATAATAAACTTTCAAAGTTCCTCAGTTAAGTCTATCCAGATCATCATCACAAACCTTGTCTTTTGAAACCCAGTTGTTTTAAAGGATATCCTATTTTTGAGTCCCAGTTGACTCAAAGATAATCAATAGATACATAAATTTACGTCTATAGTACCTCTGAATTCTATTATCTACATTAACGGCTTATCACGTCCACGTTACCTCTGATAATGACATCATTAAAACAACAATATTTTAAAATTATATTCTGTCACGTCCACATTACCTCTGAACATATATAACGAGTATTGTTATTTTCTAGAGGATATGTCACGTCCGGTACCTCTGAACATACTTTCTACTCTTATCTATTACTTACATCTATAGCAGATGTGCAATAAGTAATAGAGCCACAAAATATCAATATCTTTCATTGCAGAACACAAAAAGTTGTTACATCTTATTAAAGTGTTCAAAGAAACAAAAGTTATTACATAAAGATGACTTTGTTTCTAAGGCTGAGTGCTAAGGTCGATGATCATCTTCTTTAAAGCCTCGACACGCTCTTTCCAGGAATTAAGTACCCTCTTCTTGGCCGATTCTCTTCTGATGTCTGGCTGTAAAGGCTGTAGGGATTCCACTTGAAGTTCTATTTATGCACGCTTGACATTGAGAAAATTATTATGCTTCCTGATCAGATCATCAAGTTGGCTAGAAGCGACTTAATATAATTCACGTTCTTCTTCTTCCTGTTTCTTGGCCATCTTGATAACTTCACAAAGTTTAGTCATTTCGTCTTCTAACTCCTGAAGACGAGTTTGGCTCTCAGTTACTTCTTTCTCCTACTCTTTTGCTGCAACCTTACGACGCTCGGTGACTTCAGTGAAGCTATTCTCTATCTCTGTAGAGCGTGTCGTGAAGGCCACCATAGTATTATTCAGAACAAGTTGTTGCTCCTCAAATTTACGAGCTAAAATTTCACATTCTGCCTCCATGACTCTGGATGTTGCCCTTGATCAGATTTTGGTAAGACTTGATAGGTTTTTCAAGTTCGTCTAGAATGCATTCCAGGAAGTAAACCCTCTGCAAGTCACCAATATTGTGTATGGCTCCAATCACAAAGGAGGCTGTACTTTTCAATAAATCATAAGATTAGACTTTTTTCATAGCCATCTACACCAGAATATTCAAAGAAGTGAAGAATCATGGGTGTATATTTCGACAAGGCCATGAGTCATTGCTGAGAGAGCAGGTGTTGCCGCTTGAATAGAAACCCCTCCTCATGTGGGATCATAGCTAGTACTCCAGGAGATTTTGCTGCAGTCATCTGTGATAAACTCCTTTCCATCATTCCCCTATCCAAAACAGCCATCGTTGAACTGAGGTTGAATGCAGTAGAAGTCAAGGGAGCTACAACAATAGTTCTTGTGGCGTCTTCTGTAATCCAAGAATACAATCATTATATTGTATCAAATAAAAAGCGATAATGAATAGAAGTCAGTGAGTTACCTGAGATTGGTGGCACGTATGGGGTCTCATGAGGTAGATCTATATATGTACGAAGCCTCATCATAGTAGTTTCAGACACGGCTGCTTGACTGCTTCTAGCCTCTGAGCCTCTTGATCGAAAATGGCTTATTTTGGCCCCTGATTTTGTTTAACTTGTTGGGGCTGCCATTTTCGTTCCCTCTGTTTCAAAATTTTGTTCTATCGAGGTTTGAGTCCCCTCAGTATCAGTGTTGGGATTCTTATCAATCTCGATATCTTCAATAGTTAAAGACTAATTTTCACCAGCTTCTTAGTTATCATTAGGGTTATCATTTTCATTCTCATTATCTTGTAGGTCAATGAGATTCTGATCACCATCTTCTGGGCTTTGGTGTCCCTCATCATCAGCAGGTTGGTGCTCTTTACCCTCACCAGTGATATGGCCTTCTTCGGTTGGTAAGTCTTGATCCTGTGAGACTTCCACGAGAGTTTGATCAACTTCATCAACATCTATAGAATCTTCTTTGATCAACACATCACCAAAGTCATAGCCTTCGAGAGCCACTATCATTTCTTGATTCTCTTGAGAGAGGGTAGGAGTTTGGACTGTAGAAGGAGCTATAACTTTGGGACTGGAGTCTGTCGAAGGAAATACCTTCTCAGGAAGTGTTGTCCCCGGGACCTCTGGAGTTGGAGACGACATCATTATTCCTGCTGCAGCTAGTGTAGTTGTAGGAATAGTTATCTACATGATCATTTTTTCTGAAGTTTCTTCTATAATGACTGGAGCCGGAGTGCTGACTGTTGTAGCCTCTGCAAATGAAAAAGAACATTGTCAATATTTTACTCGATCGTGATCATATTAAAAGAGTACAAATACTACCTTGCAGAGGTAACAGATCTTGCAGAGGCAATGACGTATCAGGTTGACTCGAAAGCTATTTCGACATGGAAGGAGTGGATGAAACGTCAATTCCTTGACGGTCTGCCCGTGTCACTATTAACTTTCTTCTAGTTTTACGTAGAAGAGGGGTTGGAGGCGACTTTTCAGTTTCAACCGGATCCTCTTGCACAGCCGGCCCTCTGCTAGTTTTTTTATCAATGACTCTACTATGTCTTGGAATTGAAGAGTGAGTTACCTCTCCTCCTCTAGGAGAAATTTTCACGTTCATCTTCTTTGTTTGGGACCTTGTCGTCCTAATAGTTGGCTGCTCAATAATGACCAAGGTGGTCTTCTTCTTCCACCCTGGAGCCTTAAGAGGGGAGGGGAGTTAGTCAGAATGCAACGGAACAGATGGCTCTCCAGTCTTTTGTCTTTTACTAAGCCCCTTTGCGGGAGACTTCTCTTTTTATTTCTTAAGAGAATATCCAATGGTTCATTCACTTCATTATGAAGCCCAACAAAAGAAGCCTCCAGAGGTTCATCTTCAGGGTCTTGGTCTTCTACATCTTTAAACTCCCGCATAGTGTGAACCCTCGACTTTGCCCGTTTGGCGCTTATAAAACTATCAGCCAAGTTGAAACCTTCGAAGAAGGTATTGGCAAAGTATAAAAATTTGCATATTTATATAACATACACAGGCCTACTTCAAGTGTAATAGAGGGCATTGTGAATATAGCCTTGGTACCTCTTGCACTGTAGTACCTCCAGGCTCTGTCTCCATCTATCAAAAGACCCTTGGCATGTAAACAGGTGGTAGCATTGCCCACATGCATCTGATCGTAGCCGAATTGTCGAGCGAATCGGCTTGGTAAATATGGCTCGAGATAGCATTCACCCTCGAACCGTTGCACTAAGTGGGAGGGCCTAATCATCTTTAGCCACATAAAAGCAGCTAGAACTGGACGGAGAGCCATAGGTTCCAGGTCCATGAGTTGGGGTGGACGATTTTCACATCTAGGAGAAAGAGGGACACAGTGGAATCTCCATCCAGAACCCATGTTCAGAGCCCTTCTGCACTTTGAAAGAGTAGTTATGCTCCATCGGGTGGTGGCGTAACGCCTAATGAAGTCTCCTCCTACAGTACCCATAGCCGGGTCCATCAGGCTGGGGTGATACAACAATAGCCACTCGAACAGATAGGTGTAAGGCATCTCGGTACGAGGAAAGGTGTCCTGACTACTAATGTCATTCATCATACTGTCTACAAAAGAATGCAAGCCTGTGTTCAGTCGGCAAGTCATCGCCGAAAGGATGCCCATCTTGTAGCCGAATACTAGATACACAGCTACGAATAGTACATTTCGGTGGAATCTGTCGACGACGCTGGCTCCAGGAATCACAAACTGTCGTAGCCACAAAGAGAGAAATCCAGCTAAAAGAGCTTCTCGAGACATGGGTCGGTAGCCATGCCTGAGGTAGCTCTCAATGGTAGCACCAACGATAAAAAGGTGCCAATCTTCGTTCAGTATATTATCGAGGTTTTTGGATTACTCTATAAACTTTTCGACAGTGTTGCGGTCAAGTGGCTTAAAGAAGCAGGGTTCACAAGCCTAATTCTCATTGATCTTATCCTCGTAAATGTGGCCTAGAAACAAGTATGGTAGCCATTTGGTCATATAACATGTTCCTTTTGTAGCACTCTGATAGTAGAAGGTACAGATCATAAAGTGGCACAGAAGTTCTTCAAAGATGGCCACCATTTGTAGGTTCTCTTTCGATAGAGCATCTAGCTCTTCATTTGTTGGCGCGTACTCTTCGTACGAATTTTCATCCATTGGCAAATGAGAGAGATATTGCATCTCGTGGAGTGCAAAACCAATCTCTCTATGAGGAGTCATGAAGGTGCCGGTTCTATCACTGTACCATTCCACTAAAGCCAAGAACAGATTGGGATTAGGATGAATGTCGTAAGCAGTGGTCCAGATTGGATCATAGAGCTCCAGTTGAAGAAGCTTGTCTTTAAATTGGTCCAGAGCCCAAATTACCACACTGTTCCAGCGCTTCATCTCTGGATTTATCAAGCCTGTTAATCTCATGGTTTGATCTGGATATTTTCCCTCAGCCTTAGCAAATTTGTTTGTAAAAAAGGATATTCTGATGGGAATCAATAGGGATGAATCCTCAGGAGGTACGCATCTCGGCTTTAAACCTCTCTGCCGTTTTCTTGATGGCGTCTCCAAACAAGAAAGCTGGTTTCTTGTGAGGGACTTGGTGTAAGCTCATAAGAGGTTCTCCGTTTATCAGACACAATAAAGTTTTGTCTTCCTGAGACGTTAGCATGGTTCTTCTGGATTCAGGTAGGTCGTATTGAGGATATAGGACATGAGACAAATCCTCTTGGAATTCCGATACTCGAAAAGCTGAAGCCAGCCTCTCAGCATCTAGGTTTTCTCTGATATCAACTGCAAAAAAGGAAGCAAACTTTAGAAATTTGAAAGATCAAATTGCAAATTTTGCACAAAGATATTCAATTTGCGCAAATAAACATAAATTGCTTTAGAACAATGGCTCTTAAGTGGCGCATGATCCGAAGTCAAATGCCTTATGACAAAATTTTATTTACTTTGGCCTAAGGCATGACAATCCATCTAAGTGTTGCACATAAACAATAATTCAAAGTGTTGTGCATAAGACAGTTCAAGTTTTGCACAAGTTCAGAATGAGCAAGGTCTAGATTGTGCGAGTTCAGATTGCACAAAATCTAGGTGGCGCCAGATCATAAGTTGCGCAAGAAACTGTTCGGCACAAATATGTTTTTGCACGAGTTCGATTTTTGCACACAACCCAATTTGTAAAGACAAAGAGTGTGCGCTAGGACACGGCCAGCACTCTAAAAAGAGGAGGCATAGGTTGTGAAGTGTGCAGGTCAACCAGACCTCTAAAAAGCGATGGTCGATGCTGGCATGGTGTGTTGCCATCGAATGGCGCCCTAAGATCAATCATTTTTCAGTGATCACCTTTGAGCGACAGGTTCGCCCTCTCAATTCTCATCGACGGTGGCGCGTACTGTAGCACCCTCTGTGTAGCGATGCATGATGAAGGTTCGGCAGTCCCGTTGCCTTTGCCAGCGGTGGATTTTTTTGGTGGCATTGATGGTGATTGGAGAAGCTTTCGAGGTCGGAAGGAAGGAGATGAAGAGTTGGAAAGAAAGAAAATTTTTAGGGAAAAGTAAAATTTTCTCTCTCTCTGCTATTTATAAGCCTACGATAACTTTTTGACCGTTGTGCAACCCACGCGCAAAACCCGGATTGTTTATAACAGTAATCACACGCCAGTCAAAGCAAATCACTTATATTTCAAAGTATTTCAAATTTTGAAATCATTTTCAACTTTGAAAACTTTGAAGGGGTATTGTAGAAGCTTAAAAATCATTTGGCGCCTGTCACGAAATGGCGCAAACATCAAGAAGGCGCTGCTTAATAGGTTGCATGAGACTCAGGTGGTGCCAACTACTGGGGTGTTCCACCTCCACATGGAAGGCTTCTTCGAGAAGCTGTAACAGACACAATGATGACTGACAGCTCGTTAGACGAAGCAAATCTCTTCGAATCCCGTAAAGCACGACGCTCGAGGAGGCTGCGTCAGTTTTTTTAATGCTGACAGCTAGCTCATGCCAGCTATCAAATGGCACAGGGTAATCAATGATAACAGAAACTGACATACTAACTAGGAGGTGCCAGTTATCAAATTGCGCCCGGTGCCACCTATCAAGCTGACACCACCTAATCAATTTTTATCCAGAAATCTAGTGACGTGGCGCACATGCCACTAATCTCAAAGAATGTGTCCACTACACTGTCCACGACCACATACATCTCTCTCATAGAATGCCATGCGTCCTTAGCAGTTTATGTAACTGTTTGCGCGATGGCGTTCAAAATGCAGTACGCGCAATTTAGAATAACTACTTAACAGTTATTTTAGAACTATATAAATAGAGTTTTAAATCACTTGCAAAGGATCACTAATGATCATAATCTCCTGCTAAAGTGCTGCTGCATTCTCCAGAGGCTTGTGTCTTCAATATCACATCGTCCAAGGGATAAAGTAATCGTCTTCTGATCAGATTCCTACAGTTGTACTTCTCCAGAGATCAATTTGTACTAATTGTACTTTTCTTTTACTTAGTTTGTAAATCAAACTTTTGTTTTCGCAAACACGAGTAAGGTGACGCACAAATCCCTGCCTTTCAAGGTAATACGGCCCTCGACACAGATATCCTTGACTAGGATAATGTCCCAGCCAGTCAAAATCTTATAACTACTACCCAACGACACAGATATGATGTTATAGTTAAACACAAAGGCCACAGATATAAAATTATGCGTAGCACCAAAATCAAATAAGATAATAGCTGGAAATAAATCGATAAACACTGAACCTGCAATCACATCTGAAGGTGCCTCGGTCTCCTCGCCCGTTATAACAAAGGCCTTTCCCCTCTGCTGATGCTAGGCAAAGCGCTGCTGCTGAGTGGATAATGGCCCCCTTCTGCTGTGCTATAACAAGCCTCGCTGGTGCTCTAGGGACAGGAGGCATCCCTTGAGTTGGACGAGTAGGTGCCGAAGGACACTCCTTCAGCTAGTGTGTAGAAGATCCACAGAACAAACAGACACCAAGCCTCTTCCTGTATACATCCCAAGAGTGTTCGGTCTTCCTGTAGTAGGCATAAGGAGGAGCTGGTCCTGTATGCCTCTGGGGCTGATGCTGGACCACTGCTCAGGCTGGTAGCTGAAAAGCTTTCGGATGGAATTGGGGATACTTTATCGGTGCCTGACCGCTACTATCCCTGATAGAATCCCGACCCCTCTTGGGTCTGAAACCTAAGTCCTCCCCTGCCAACTAAGCCGATGCTACCAGATCAGCAAAAGTTGCATCCTTGTTCCTGGTGATATGCACCTGAATCTCTTTGGCCAAGCCTCTCCCGAATCTATAGGCTCGATCCTCAGGATCCCTCACTATGTACTCAGCAAAGCGGCTCAGTCTGCCAAACTCGGCAGCATACTCATCCACCGATAATCCTTCATGTGCTAGGTTTTGGAACTGGTTCTCTAGAACCCCTCGAGCCATAGTGGAGTAAAACTTCTTAAACAGATCTTTGAACCCATCCCAAGTCAGACCAGGTGCTGAAAACTGGGGCTCAGTCCGAAACCAAGTGCAAGGTCGAAAAGTCGCATACACGCAGCCTCGACCTTCAGGTTGTTCACAATCTGAGTGACCCGCAAGATCCTCTCTATGTCCTCAAGCCACTCATCTGCTTGAAGGATACCCTTCGTACCCTTAAACTCTCGGGTGCGCATCTTCTTGAAATAAAAATGGTACCCCGCTTCTGCTGCTGCAGGACGGGCTGTTGCATAGTAACCCTCTCCAAGGTCTCTAGTGCTACCTGGTGACCATTCTCCATGCCCTCCCTTATCATCTCAGTCTAAGCTCGGTGCACCTCTGCCTGCACCCTTTGAACTTCAGCCTAAATTCTCTGAGCATCCACCATCCCTAGATAATAGCAAACAGATGTACCCTATCAGTGGGCATGCCTCCAGAAAAGAAAATAGTGGTGGAGGTGGTAGACCCTCTGAGAGAGCTAGAATGGTCCCCTTAATTGGAACTATCCTCTGGGCTGGAGCAACAGGTACAGCCTCCTGAACTGGTGGTGGTGGAGGCACAGTGTCATTCGCTCCTTGAGGAGCTAGTCGATAAGTCGTCGACCTCTCAGAAGTGGCAGCTGGTGCTGCCGAACCTGAAATACGAGCGTTGATCATGAGTGCCATCCTGGGAACAGATTGAAACAAAGAGAAATCAATATGACACAAGATAAGATATCAAGGAAGGACAAATATTGAGATACCATTCTTTTAAGAATAGTGTTAAGAAAACATATTCATGCAGAAGAGAAATCCTAGTTGTGATTGATTACTTCCTAAATCTCCTAGTAATCCTTGTTCTATTACAGGCTAGTAATAACACCTCTAAACCAAGGTACTACTACTATGTTGTCACTAATTGCGAAGCTGGACCTACATGGGCCACCATAAAACGTGTCACGACCCACACCCAAAATTTGGGCATAAGTCATGGGTACGTCCAGCCTACGCCACAACATCAACGGTAGAAAGCTGACTAACAGCTAATAATATCTCATCCACACACTGAAGTATGATCTCACAATAATAGGATAAAATAGAGAGAGGAGTAATATGAATTCTATACTCAATCACATAACTAGATGAGGAGTTCAAGATATAAATCATGAAAAATAGCCCAAAGCAAATAAAAAATCTAGAAAAATCCAGAGGAAATATCAAGACACCAAATATAGTTTATACAACCCAAGTTTGTATTTCAAAGACAAATCCAGACCCAATAATACAAGCTAAAGGCTAAACTAGGCTAAGCATCCTCTGCTGGCATTGCAGCCTCTACTATAGTCTGGTCCTCCAGAATATCCAACTCGGTCCCTGCAGCGGTGTCCTTAGTCCGCTCATTGTAAGTGGGACAACATGCCTCTGTCTCTTCGCCTAAAAATAAGGTTATCCAGTCAGGATTGGAGCAAGTACAAACATTGAGTAACAGTTCATAATATGAAAAAGGTCATATAACAAGAGTTAGGATATATAAAATAGAGTAAACAAGTGAACATGTAAAAGCTACTAGCAGTTTTGGCAAACAACAAAATATGAGAAACATGTAATAAATGATGTAAACAGAGTGAATAATGTCAAGTCCTTAACTTCTAGGTGTTATTTGAAATACCAGATCGACATGTGAATGGCTAAGGTAATACAACAAATCGTACTTGATAATGTGCGATTGCTATCCACACGACATGGCAAATTACACGTGATATATGTGATTGATATCCACATGATTAGACATAGAGAATAGATAGGGCATTCACACGTCTACTGAGATATTTTCCCGCCCGACACATAGCATTCATTGATTTAATTCATGTAAGTAAATGCACAAAACACGATAAATCACGATAAGACACGAATCACGAGTAATAGTGAAGTAGATCTATAAAATACTAATTACGGGTAACGAGAGTGACACAATATTGTAGGAATATCTAAACCAAGATATAGAGACAATATTAGGAAATGAAATAAAATCAGTGCATATACTTTCCTATACTCCAAGCTGAAAGCTAAACCGTAACGGTGTCCAAATCGATGCCCAATAACCTATAATAGTTCAATTAAGTGATAATCAATAATTAAAAGTAAAACTGAATATCTAGTCTAACTTTAAGCTATATGGGTTTTCTAGGTCTCTATTATTCTATAGGTTGCCTTGCTAATCCCTACGTTTTACTTTACTTGGAAATTGCCTTAGTAACATAGCAACTTCATAAACTTAGTACTCTTGTGCCTGTTTGCCTCTGTAAATGATATTTCCTACAAGAAAATAGATATATACATATACCATTTTCTTACTATATGCAATACCTATGGTTATGTACATATGAAGATAGGTTTAGTAGGTGTATAGATAAACCCCATCATAGCACCCCAAAGCACTCAATCAACGACATATGACACACAATGCCATAGGAAATTTTTTTATTGAAATCTGCCTTCATGTACTTCTACTCTCATATGTACCCAGATTCCCATATTTATCTATACGCTACTCCCCCTTCCATCCTATAGCTTATACATACACAGGAACTTGGTCCCCATTGGCACCTGATTCCTATATCTGAACCCTGTCCTGACACCAATCAATGTTGCATAGCCCACCTACATGTTACCTCTCCTAATTTCTACATACACAGGAATCTCTCTTCCAATCTTCCTGCACTTAAACATGTATATTGTTGTTAACAAGCAGTAACCAACTACCTTCATACAACCCTATAGGTACATGCCTAGTATATGTCCCATGTTGTATGGGTATCTAATTGTCCTGCTCTTAATTAAGTAGGTGAATCCTAATTAGCTAGGACAATCACACAAACAAATACCTAACCATATATCCTGCACACTCTAATGTCTCATATTTACACAGAGGCCTACACAGTCATGTTCACATATACCTGTCACCTAATAACAATTGTCTACTCCCTATAGGCACTCTCACACCTTAGTGTCACCGGTACAAAGGCACACACTAAACAGGCTCCTTCCTAGCTACCTGCACTCCACTGGAAGTCACACTCACACACACACACACTGACACAGGAAGAGGGATACCCTCCTCACTGATACACTAGTTGGACACATACCAACTGAAACCGGCTGCCTATGTGCAGATAACTCACTCAAGTCCCCTATACTTCCTGTATACACCTATGCCTGATCTTACATACTGAAATCCCTCCCTCTCTCACTGATACATAGTTGACACCAACCCTTTTCCAACATAACAATCTTTGACACTCAAACCAGTAGTTTAACCTACTGTATACACAAATCCAATGCATATATATATACATACCTGTTATTTCTTACGGTACAAGTCTAATTGCCTCTAATTATCACATGACAATTGCCAATACCCATCCCCCTGTCCCGCCTAATATTACCTGATACTAGAGTTCACATAAGCACACTGATACACAGGAATCCTTCATCTAATCTAGGTTTGCACCCCCATCTTTTGGAACACAAAAAACCCCATTAGCTCACTGCCTACTAATACACAAGCATTTACCCCTTTGGCACTCACCTGTCCTACCCCTTTATCCCAAGTACACAGACCACAACCTCATCTTATCGACGCACACAAGTGTTTGTGTATACCCTTGCACACCATTACAGTTCACCTACACCTGTATACTATCCTAACACTCAGTGTGTACACTCCACTCTGCGCACAGGACACTCAGAATTAGCCCCCTTCCATTGAGACACTAATGTGCACACAGGTAATGCTCATGTGCACAGGAACATTCCTACACATACTAATCCTAGTCTGCTTCTATACACACAGGAACACCCGTGGTCCTCTACTCACTTCAAGTATATCTTATTCCCTATATATATATATATATTTCCCTATATATATATATATATATATATATATATATATATATATATATATCCTACTTAAGAGATATATATGTAGGACCGTTGAGCACCTCTATAGGGGGTGAATAGAGTGTATGCGTGTGCAGCAAAAATTATCACCAATTAAAAATTTAAGTAGCTATATATTATGGAAGATAAAAGACGCTATATAAAATACGATAAAGTAAGAGTTAAGAAATCAAACTCAGTAGCACATCGATATATACCGATTTTTCTCTGAGAGGACTAGTGCAGTCTCAAGTACTCTTGCTTGATGTTAATCCACTATGGCACAAGCTAATTGAGAGCTTGTAGTCTCTTACGATACTGTGCTTGTTGACAAGCGCACGATCGACTCCAGAAGATGATTTCGAAAACTAGAACATTTTTTGAATGTAGTATCTAATACAACTCTTCAGTACCAAAACTCTATATTAAACAGAACTGTACTGGCTTTGGCTAAGAGTGGTATAGGCTTGATTTGAAATCTTTAGCTCATAGAAAACACTTTAGAATAGATAGAGAAGAGAATAAATGAGTGATTTGAAATGGTAAAATTTATCTCTATTTATAGTATTTTTGCAGACCGAATTTGGGCAGTGATCGGGCTGATTCAGATGCAGAAATCTCACATTCGAACTTTGTTGGCAAATATGATGGAAGACCAAACAAAATTTGAAACTGACCTGGCCGAACTCGAGCCGAGTTCTATCCGAGTTCTGCCTATGTTAGGTCAAAACTTTTGGATCAAAACTGTTGGGTTTTGGGCTTTTTGGATGTGTGGACTTTTTGGATTTGGATAGGTAGGCTTATTTTTGTTTATGGACTGATAAAAATCTAAACCAGTACCAATCCTGGTCAACCTTACATATTTATTCCTAGACTCAATAAATGTAAAAAATACAGAATAAAATATGAAAAAACTTGATCTGATTCTAGTGTCTTTTGTTTCTTGATAACGACGCAATGTCTATACTTTGTAGCAATAGGGCGTAGATGTAGTAAGACATAGATGCAGACGATGTAGACATCTTCTTATTTGAAACCTGTAATCCTGTAGTAGTCTTTATATTTTGCGTAAAGACCAAAGTTAACGTTGATTATCAAAATCAGGTGTAATTATTAACCAATGGGCCAACAATATCCTCCATTTTGATAATTGACAAAGTTTGAGTCAATACCAAAATATTAAAAAAATATATATAACTTTAAAATATATACGTGACTGACTTGTTTTGAATCGAGAAAATTTTGGTATACTCTTTCTCCCTATTTGTCATGTACTAAAAAAATATGGCTCCCCCGCAATATATGAAGCCAACAATAACAAAAAAAGATAGATTAATATCCACAAAATATATGAATGAATCAAGTCAATGTCTCAAGTAAAATGACATCAGCAGTAGCAGTAAGAAAATATAAGTAAGTAGATGAAACCAACTACAACTGAAATAAATAAGATCAAAGTGCATAACCACTACAACTGAAACATTACATAAACAAAAAATAGTGCTAAAGATAGTCCATACTAAGAATAAAAAGTGTCACTATAAAAGATCATCATCAGAACATGTCCACAAAATACTAAGTCAAAAAATTGAATCAAGCATCAGCATCATCACCCGGGACATCAGTAGGAGGCTGGTGATCAACATATGTTGTCGTCGGATCAAAGAAGTCGAATATCAGATGATCTTCGATCTCGGTCTGTCGAAGCCAGGATGGCGGAGGATAGGGCTGGAGCAGTAGAATGATGTGCAATTATCTACTGAATATAAGCTATGACATTTCTCAAGACCTGGGCCTGAGAAATATGACGGTACTCAGCATCGATGAAATGAGTCAGATAGGTCTGATGTTGTTGGAGTGTGACAAACGCATCAAATCTCTAATAAAGCTCGTCGAACTAATGGCCCGGAGCAGTAGGGGCTGGAGCATCTGCTGGAGCTACGGCTGGATCAGGTACAGGGGTTGGAATACCACCGGATGGAGGAAGAGGCTGAAGAAATCTCCTAGATCTAAACAGATCAGAAGGCAACCCAGAGAGAGGACATATACCTAAATCAATGCCAAATTTATGGAAGATCACCGTAAGATGCATAGGGTAAAGGAGGTTGCGGCCTGCCCTCTGACAACTGACCATACCATATATCATGGTCTTGGGTACATAAAAAGTTACTCCAAAGTGGATGTGGTAAATGGTAGATAACTCTAAGAAGGTGATCTCATCAGTGGATCTCGTCTTAGGTAGCAAAGTAGAATAAATAATGAGATGGAGTTCATAGAAGTGCTAGTTGAGGCGGCGTACAAACAACATTGTCCGGGGAACCAGAGTAGGATGACACATCGCTACCTTAAACAAATCAAGAGTCATGTCAGAAGGGAATTGAACTTTGTTAATATTGACTAGAGCATCGCCGTTGTCAGGCATATAAAAATATTAGTTCAGGTCTGCTGAGTTAAATTCAAGTTCTTTTCCACTGACACATGAATAAATGTTGCCATCTGCTTCTTGTAAATTGCAATAAAATATAGGTACAACATTTTCATAGATTTGGCACGTAGTCTCTAAAAGTCTCGAAGCACTAGGTTTTGAAAGGTTTCATTATATTTCGAGAGAACAGTTAAATTGATAGATTTTCTAGGACAAATTTCTCGGAAAGGAAATTGATCGAACTAAGCGGTTGATCTTTCGAATGCACAAATAGGTTGGTGTCAAAATCCTCTTTGTCGTCGGGACGAGCATGACTAAAAATACTAACTGGTTCATACTCCGATGTGGAGGATGAAGCAATATCTCTTTTCTTCCTCTTGAAAAGTTTAGGAGCCATGAAATTAAAATAGAAGAAAAAAAAGAAATATACCTCAATGGAGATTGAAGGAGTGGAGAATGCCTTCCTAGAGCTGATAGATCCAAGGAGAAGGAGTTTTGAGCCTTGGAAAGAGGGTTCCCAAAAAGCTAGGGTTAGCATTTAAAGCTTCGAGCAGCTGTGCGTTTAAGGAAGAAGAAGAAAAGAAGGTGAAAAGGGCACTGGAACACTGTTATTTAAATAAAGTGTCCCAGAGAGTTCAGTCCGAACTCGGTCCGAGTTCGGCCACTCAAATTTCAGTTTATTTTATGTGCAATGAATTATAAAAATAACTTAATAACTTTTAACTCTTTGATTTAATTAATATTCATCACTTTGGGTTAGATGTAGGGGCCAGATCCCAGTTAGCGGTAGTCCGAAGGCTAATGCACCATGTGACTTCGGACTATTTATGCCTGTATGAAAGAAGGCCCCTTTTGGTTTGTATCCAAAATAATTTTAATTAATAAATTACTGAATATCAAGTTTTAAGTAATTTTATTAATCATAACGCATTATGACTAAAAATTTAAGTATGCCTAACTTTTGACGCAGATAATTAAATCGATCTTCTGCTAGTAGTTTTATGAAAATGTCTGCTAATTGATGATCTATGTCAATAAATTCTAAGCAAATATTCCTGTGTTGTTGGTGATCATGTAACAAGTGGTAACGTATTTCTATGTCCTTCGTGCATGAGTAACATACTAGGTTCTTAGTCAAGTTGATAGTGCTCGTGCTGTCACAATAAATAGGAATTTTTGCGTAGTGCAGATTGTAGTCTTCTAAAGTTTGCTTCATCCATAAAATCTGAGCACAACAACGTCCTGCGGTAATATACTCAGCCTCAGTTGTTGATAATGCTACAGAGTTTTATTTCTTGCTAAATCAAGAGACTAAAACTTTTCCTAAAAAATGATACATACTGCTGGTACTTTTACGATCTACTTTGCATTCAGTAAAATTAACATTTGAGTAACCGATTAGGTTAAAAGATATAATTTTGGGATACCATAAGCCAACTGTACAAGTTTCTTTAAGGTATCGGAAGATACGCTTAACAACACATAGGTGTGATTCCTTAGGATTAGTTTGATATCATGTACATATGCAAATACTAAACATGATATCAGGGCGACTAGCAGTTAAGTAAAGTAAACTATCAATCATACCTTGATAGTTACGGTAGTCGACTGGTTTGCTACTTTCATCAATGTCAAGTCGTGTTGATATATCCATTGGCGTGCTGACAGGCTTTACGTTGTCGAAGTCACACTTCTTCAGTAAGTCCTTCGTGCAGTTGGCTTGATTGATGAATGTTCCCTACGAGTGCTTTTTGATCTGAAGTCCTAGGAGGTAGTTGAGCTCTTCCATCATACTCATTTCAAACTCACTTTTTATACACTTAGCAAAATCTTGACGAAGTTTTTCATTAGGAGAACCGAAATCTACGTAGATTTGCAAAAGTAAAATACTATCAACTGAAGATTTGGTAAACAAGGTTGTATCAACTCTTCTATTTAAAAACCTATTTTCAAGTAGGAAAGCACTTAGACGTTTATACCAAGCACGCAGGCTTATTTGAGACCATAAAGAGCTTTTCTAAGCTTGAAAACATGATCAAAATTTTGAAAAGCTTCAAAACCAGGGGTTGTTTCACAAAAGCTTCTTCCTTTAAAAATCTGTTTAAAAATGTACTTTTTACGTCCATTTGAAAAATTTTAAAATTATAAAATATATAAATGCACAAAACAGGAATAGATTTTAGTCTAGCAATAGGAACATATGTCTCATCATAATCAATTTCTTCTTCATAATTATAATCTTGTGCCACTAGACGTGCTTTGTGTCCATCCTCAATTTATTTCAAAGCACCTATTTGGTACTAATTATCGGTTGACCAATAGGTTTAGGAACAAGTTCTCAAAGTTTGTCTCTCTCAAATTGATTAACTTCCTCTTACATGGCATCAATCCAAAGCTCATCAAAAATGCATCTGCTACTATCTTAGGTCCTACTTGAGAAATAAATACTACATTTGCTGCTATATCTCTAGTAGAAGAACTTATACTTACGCCTTTGGATACATCACCTATTACGAGTGTTTCTGGATGGTCTGGCATGAATTTCATCCTCTTTGGTAGACTTTCCAGATAGCTCTCGTTAGTAGCAGTATCTTCGGATGTCTTGGATTTGTTTTGTACATCCTCATCGTCACTATTGCAAGATCTCTGACTATTGAGCTCATCAAAAGTAACGTTAATAGATTCTTCGACAATCATAGATCTTTTATTAAAAATCTATAACCCTTACTCTTGGCAGCATACCCAAAAAATATTCCTTCGTTTGCCTTCGAGTCGAACTTACCTAAGTTATCCTTGGTGTTCAGGATAAAACAACGACAAACAAAAACCTTTAAATAAGAAATGTTTGGAATCCTTCCAAACCATAATTCATAAGGAGTTTTCTTCGAAATAGGTCGAATTAACACCCTATTTAAAACATGACAAACTGTACTAACAGCTTTTGCCCAAAAATATTTAGGAAGTTTATGCTGATTCAGCATGACTCTAGCCATATCGCTTAGAGTACGATGCTCCACAATACCATTATGTTGAGGAGTTCTAGGACAAGAAAACTTATGGTAGTATCCACTATTATCATAAAACTTTTTAAAATCAGTACTTACGAATTTGCCACCATGATCACTTCGGATTTGAATAATCATGAAGTCTTTTTTATTTTGTACCTTTTTACAAAATATTTAAAATTCAAAAAAGGTATCATTTTTGTTTGATAAAAGAAAACCCAAGTATATCGAGAGAAATCATCGATTAAAACAAAAGCATAGAGTTTACCACCAAGACTGGCGACTCTACTAGGACCAAATAAATATATATAAATTAATTGCAAAGGTCTCGAAGTACTTACAGCGTTAATGGATTTAAAAGATGACCTAGTTGCTTTATTCTTTTCATAGTCAGCACATATCATATCTCTCTTGAATGTAATTTTTGGGAGTCCTTTTACAAGCTTTTTGGTGCATAGCCTTGAGATATTATCTATATTTGTATGTCCTAGCCTCATGTGCCATAGCCAACTATCAACCTGATTGGGTACTAGGCACTTACCTGCATTGTTAGTATGTTCTAGAAAGAAAACATATATATTTTCTTCCCTGATCATTTCATATACGAGATTCTTGGTAGACATTTTATATAGAGAGCATTTGTCTTTCACAAAATTGATACCATAACCATTATCTGCTGAATGACTTATGCTCAATAGGTTATGTTTTAATTCAGTAACTAGATAAATATCTTTTAATTATGGATAGGAAGAGATACCAACAGTGTCATTTCCTATAATATCACCTCTCATATTGTTGTCGAAGGAAACATATCCTTCTTTCTTCATTGATAGCGTAGCGATTAAAGATGTATCACCAATCATGTGCTGCGAACATCTGCTATCGAGTATCCACTTGCTTTTAGCATGAAGGATTGAGGGTCCACCTACAAAACAAGTATATGAATCCTTTGGTACCCATTTCTTCAAGGTCTATTATGATTAATATTAGGAATCCAAGCAAGTAAATTTGTGTCAATAAGCTTTCTAGCTTTACAATAAGGTGATATGTGCCCATGTGCACCACAGTATGTATTAGTCCATTGGTCATGGTCAAACCTGATTCTAATAATTGATCTAACCCTGTCTCGATATAAGGGCTACTTGGACGACTGTTGAGAACTGCTACTGCTACCGTTCAAGACATAAAGTCATTTTGCCACTGAATCTATATTTCTATTATTAATCTAATTTTTATAATTTATTGAGTCGAGAAATATGATGTACACCGAGTCATATTGGCAAATAGGCTACCCTAAAATATTTTCAAAATATCCTTATTTTGAAAATAAACCCATTTACAAAAGCTTCTAACTGCTTGACTTTTCAAAAATCTCAAAACCCGATTTGCAAAACCCTAACAAATCAACTCTGGACACCAAAAAAATTTGGCCCGAGTTTGGCCCGAATTTGCACCGAGTTCGGTTAGTGACGTTGGTTTTTAAACTTAGTCTTTCCGCAGTTACGAATGCAACGGCTATCTACTGAGATTTTCTCAAAGAATTCTGCCCAAATTCTGCCCAAATTCTATCTTTAGAAAACCTATAAATAGGAAAA
This sequence comes from Iris pallida, assembly GCA_029216955.1. NCBI lineage: Eukaryota > Viridiplantae > Streptophyta > Magnoliopsida > Asparagales > Iridaceae > Iris > Iris pallida. The sequence goes on from JANAVB010004800.1 coordinate 19,099,264, forward strand.
AATTCTACCATTATAAAACACCTCTCTTCTCTTCTCTCTAAGCCTACGGTATTCTATAGTGTTCTAAGCACTTTTATTTTCAAATCCCAAGTCAGCTACAATCCTGTAGTCGATTTGTCAGTACGGTATGGTTTAGAAGTTTTAGAGTGATTGTAATCAAAGGCTTGATTGAAGAAAAACACTTCAAAATTGAATTTGGTCGAGTACATTGGATCAAAGCTTGCGTTGTTGAAGTTGCAAGAACTTCGCATGAAAACTTGTAGCATTTTTTATAGTGGATTTCAACTGGAAGCTAGAGTTCTCACGACTAGATTAGTCCTCACAAGAGAGAAATCAGTATACATCCGTGTGTTTATATTTGCTCTCTGATCTCTATTTTTTCATTTACATACCTGTGATATACATTCTGTGATCTTGTTACTAACAATTTTTAAATAGCTAATTTTTTGCTGCCTACTCTATTCACCCCCTCTAGAATATAACACTTTACATCTCGTTCCTACAATTGGTAACAGAACGAGTTACACAGGTAAATTGAGGTAATACTATTATTACATTCTTATCTATACTGCTGTTAGTTAGATCACTATATCACTTATGGCAACTATGAAATTCATAAGTGAAGGCCAAGCCACAAACGGAACCCCACTGTTTGATGGTACAAATTACACATACTGGAAAACACGGATGAGTTTCTTCTTGAAGTCTCTAGATTTTGACTTATGGTCTATTGTGATTGGTGGCTATAAAAAGTCCCCTCTTATTCTTGTTGATGGTGAATTGGTTGAAAAACCCCACGACAAGTATATTGAAGCTGAAAAGTCCCTCCCAGATGTTTACAAGATTTCTGGATATTGTAAACCCCTTGTCTTCCCTAGGCAAGGAATACAATAACCATAAGAAGATTCACAAAGTACTATGAGCTCTCATGAAGAACTGGATTCCATAGGCTACTGCAATTATTAAAGGAAACAACCTCACTACTATGTCTCTTGAAAAGCTCATGGATAAGCTACTCACTCACGAGCTGGAACTTCAAGACTTTGAAGAAGTTGCACCAAAAGAGAAGTCAATCGCCTTCAAAGCTCAACACAGAAGATCTGTTGAAGAAGAATCCGACGACAGGGATTTTGACTCTGAAGATCAAGCTCTCATAGTAAAGAAGTTCAAGAAGTTCATGAGATTCAACTGAAGAACAAAAGAGCATAACAGCAACAATAAAGAAGATCGAATCCGCTACAGTTGCAAGAAGAAAGGACATATCAAGAAGGAATGTCCAACAACATCATCATCATCCAAAAAAAGTAACAAGTATGAAAATGGTTACCTAAAGAAATCAACATCTTGAAGATATGCTAACACAAGCATATGGCATACAAGTGAATCCAGCGGCTCAGAAGATGAACAATCATACGACACTGCAAATGTATGCTTAATGGCATATGATCAGGTAAACAATAACCCCATGTTTGATACATATGATAATTTTACCTTTGAACAGTTAGGTGAAGCCTTTAGTGACCTCTTAGGTGACTTCAGAAAACTGTGTAGCAAATACCAAAACTCTAAAAAGGTACTCAAAGAGCATAAAGGTGAAATAGGAAGACTTACCGACCTACTAGCTGAGGTTAAGAGTAATGATAATTCTAGTGAGATAGGTGAGCTTTCTTCTGTCAAGTTGCAGTTACACGAGACCACAAGGCTATCCGAAGAGAAAGATAACACCATTACCAAACTAGAGGAAGACTTACTCAAAGAGAAGAAGAGTCTTCTGCAAGCACTAGTCAGAAATGATGCACTCACCGCTGACTATAATACACTTTATAACACTTCAAAAAAGTTGGAAATTAGGTTAGGAAAACAGCCTGAGGTTGCTGCTTCCTATCTTAACACGTATCACTTACTGAAACACCGAAACACTATCAAAGCCAACACTGTCAGACCAAACGCACCCAAACCTTTGCCCAAGAGGCATGCATTTTATTACAAATATCCAACTAGAAAACCAAGACCTGAAAATCATGCACAACACACTGCATCTAACACTCAATATTTTAGATGTCATTATTGTGGTACTATTGGTCATATCTCTCCTGTATGTAGAGTAAGAAAATTAGTTGATTTGAAGATATGTGCATGAATACCAAAGAATAACATTTTAGGACCCTACAAGAAATAGATACCAAAAGTTTCATCTGCAAATTCTTTTATAGGTGGACACCCTAAGCATGCTAGAAGTAAATGGATTCTCGACATCGGTTGCTCACGGTATGTGACCGGTGATGCTTCATTATTCGCAGCACTGTCGAAGAAGAAAGAAGGATACGTCTCCTTCGGTAATATTCTTAAAGGGTATATAGTAGGTATCGACAATATTGGTAATGCTTCCTATCCTATGACTAAAGATGTCTGTCTAGTATCTGAGTTAAAACATAACCTACTCAGCATAATCCATTTAGCTGACCATGGTTATGGTATTAACTTTGTTAAAGACAAATGTACTATAGTTGATAGCTCAACTAGTAGTACCATCTTTGAAGGTATTAGGGAAAACAATATATATGTTTTATATTTATTGGAAAATGCTAACAAAGCAGGTAGATGCTTAATCGCCAAGAATGATGAGAGTCAACTATGGCTTATGAGGCTCAATCATGCAAACATGGACACAATTTCAAGACTATCCATGAAGAAATTGGTACGAGGTTTGTCGGACATCACCTTCAAAAAGGATGGTATGTAGTGAATGCGAAAAGAACAAAGCTGCCTGATCCACATTAGAGTCCAAGAAAGGTGTAACTACCACTAGACCTCTACAATTACCGTATATGGATTTATTTGGGCCTAGTAGAACTGCTAGCCTAGGTGGTAAGTTATATGTATTTGTAACAGTAGATGATTTTTCTAGATATACGTGGGTATATTTTCTTGCACGCAAAAATGAAGCATTGTCTGAATTCGTCTCCTTTTGCAAGAAAGTTCAAAATAAAAAAGGATTCATGATCACTCGTATTCAAAGTGATCATGGCGGCGAATTTGAGAATGTAGAGTTTGATAAATTTACGACACATACGGTTATATGCATGAGTTCTCCTGCCCTAGGACTCCACAACAAAATGAAGTTGTAGAACGTAAGAACAGGACTCTATCTGAAGTGACTAGAGTTATGTTAAACCAGTTTAGTCTATCTAACTAGCTTTGGGTTGAAATTGTCAATACAGCTTGTTATGTTCTCAGTAGGGTTCTAATTCGACCTAAATCGAAGAAGACTCCCTATGAGTAATAGTTTGATAGAACACCCTCAGTTTCTTACTTTAAAATCTTTGGATGCAAATATTTTATTCTTAATACCAAAGATAATTTGGAAAAGTTTGACCAAAAGGCCGATGAAGGTATAGTTTTAGGTTATGCGGCAAAAAGCAAAGGGTACCGGGTCTTCAACAAAAGGACCATGATCATCAAAGAGTCAATAAATGTCACTTTTGACGAACTAAATCAATAGACGATCGACGATAATGATGAAGACGTCCGTACACCGAGCACAGCACCTGCAGAACATTCAAGCACAACACCTGCAGAACCACCAAACAGAACACTTACAGAACCATAAGCCAGAACCAGCTACCTTGAGAGTCTACCAAAAAGAACAAAGTTTATGACTGACCATCCCAAGGAAATAGTAATAGGTGAGATTACCAAGGGTGTCAGTACTCGTTCCTCTAACAAAGATATAGTTTCCTGTGTTGTATTTTTTCATAGCTAGATCCCAAAACTATTAAAAAAGAATAAAGTTTGGGAACTTGTCCCAAGCCCATTGATCATCCGATCACTGGCACCCGCTGGATATTCCGAAATAAACTCAATGAGAATGGTTTAGTCACTCATAACAAGGCCCGACTCGTAGCTCAAGGATACAACCACGATGAGACCTATGCCTCAGTTGCTAGATTAAAATCTATTCACATATTATGTGCATTTACATGTTTTCATAATTTTAAACTTTTTCAAATTGACATAAAAAGTGGATTTCTTAACAATTTTATAAAAGAAGAAATTTATGCAGCTCAACCTCCAGGATTTACTGATTTCAAAGATCCTGACTATGTTTTCAAGTTAAAGAAAGCCTTATATGGTATGAAACAAGCCCCTCGTGTTTGGTACGATCGTTTAAGCTCTTTTCTACTTGATAATGATTTTACAAAAGGAAAGGTTGACACTACACTATTTATAAATTTTTTGAAAGGAAATCTTCTTTTAATTCATATTTTTGTTGGTGATATTATCTTTGGATCTACTAATGAGTCTCTTTGTCAAGAATTTTCAAAGTGTACGCAGAATGAGTTTGAGATGAGCATGATGGGAGAACTCAAAATCTTCCTTGGACTGCAAATCAAACAAACCAACAATGGAACGTTCATTAATCAAGGCAAGTACACAAAAGATTTGCTAAAGAAGTTCGATCTGAAAGTTGTCAAACCTCTTACCACTCCGATGGCAACTTCAACCAAGCTTTACATTGATGAACAAGGCAAACCGGTCGACATACGTAAGTATCGAGGTATGATTGGTAATTTATTTTATTTAACTGCTAGTCACCCTGATATAATGTTTAGTATTTGCTTGTATGCACGTTTTCAAGCTAACCCTAAGGAATCACACTTCTGTGCAGTTTAGCATATCTTTCGATACCTTAAAGGTACTACTTCTTTCGACTTATGGTATCCCAAAACCACGTCCTTTGACCTAATCGGCTACTCGAATACTGATTTTGCTGCATATAAAGTAGATAGAAGAAGTACTAACGGCACGTGTCATTTTCTAGGTAAGGCTCTAGTCTCTTGGTTTAGCAAGAAGCAAAATTCTGTCGCATTATCAACTATTGAGGCTGAGTATATCGCTGCAGGACGTTATTGTGTACAAATTTTATGGATGAAGCAAGCTTTAGAATACTTTAGTTTACAGTATTAACACATACCCATTTTCTGTGACAACACTAGCACTATTAATTTAACTAAGAATCCTGTATGTCATTCTCGCACTAAGTATATTAAGATTCGACATCATTTTCTTAGAGACCATCAAATAAATGGAGATAAAAACCTTGAATATGCAGACACAGAGAACTAATTGGCTGACATCTTTACAAAACCATTAGCGGAAGATCGTTTCAATTATTTACGTTAAGAATTAAGAATTTTAGATGTCAATAATATAAATTAATTTTATTTTATTAATTAGTTTTCAATATGCAAAAAATATTTTCGAGACAAGCCAACAAAGGGTCTATCTATCACCACGACCAAGGTCGAACCGTAACGGTACTTAGTTATTCCCCTGTGAACCGCCGTTAGCTAGCAGTACCTCTACAGCTAATCTGAGACAGGTTCTGCGTAAACTAATTTTAATTCATAAATTAATATTAATTATATTAATTAAAATTTAAAATAACTAAACTTGGAGTTAAATAATTGAAAAAGATTGATGAATACAAAGTGGCATTTTATTGTGTTTCTGTACAAAGTACCTCAAAAGAATCCCAAGCAAACTCGCACCACATTCGGTCTGAGTTCGGCTCGAGTTCTGTTAGTGTCGAATATTTTTAAGTCAGATTTAATGTGGCCCCTCATATTCATCACCCTCTCCTCATCCAAACAGAGTAGCAGCCGCGCCCGAAGCTCCATAAACTATAGCTTTTTCAACTTCGATTTCTCTCAAATTGTTTGGAGTTTTCCATCCAAATTTTGGATTCGTGAGTGAAATCTCGTTCTCTTCCACATACTCAATTCTGAGAAGGTATAATTTCTCATTCTCTTGATTTCAATTTTGTAAATTTTTATACTTTTTTAGAAATTATGCCTAGAATCAACCACCCCTTCAAGAGAAAGAAGACGATGGCTAGCGAAGAAGCCTCATATTCGGTTCCTATCCAAGGATCACTTTTTTTGCTTGTCCAATCGAACGATAGGGAACATATGCCCAATCCCTATTATGGTATACGGATTTCTCTATTCGCAACATATACCCCGACGCACCAATCAAGTGGACTATCTTTCCATCTCGTAGAACTTACCTTGAAGCATTAGGATTGCATAACCTTGTCACTCACTCATTTCCTATTGCAACCAATTCTATTCGATTGTTTTATTGCAAGTTCACCTTGACACTTTACTGTTAAGAGCCGTATTGCTGGAATTGATTTCAATTCAATGATGTCGACCTAGAGAAAATCCTTGATATTCCAAATGAAGGTGCTCCGCTAGACGATATCACTAAATTTGAATTTCTCGAAGACACAACTTTAAACAGTTTTAAGAATGAACTCTGTTCTCCTGACCGAGTTCGTTCTGGAAAGTTCAAAGCTGCATATTTGAACTTATTTTTCTATAAATTGTATCACATCGTCTACTCCACTATCTTACCCAAATCCACTTCCAAGGACGATATGACCACCCTTGAAATGTCTGCTTATATCATATTCGTAAGGGAATTCCGTCTTTATTCTTAAGATGATTATTCAGATGATGGGTCGTGGTTGCGAAAGGCACATAAACCTTGCTTACGTGATGATTCTTTCAATCATCTTTCAGCACTTTGATATTGATCTATCCACTTATGCTCGTGACTCTGAGCCCAAGTATCTTCAACACTCTCGTCGTAGCACAGTTGTTCTTTCTACTCCTTTTACTGTACCACCTCCACCTCCTCAGGATTACCCTATGTATTTTGAGGGTATTTACTGGCACTTATCTAATATGCGGCGTGCTCAGCTGGATGAGCACAACTCTTTACGAGCATTTGTGACAGACACATTGAGGGAACACGAGTTTCGAGATGCTAGTCAGTTTCAGGCCCAGGTAAACTCTTTTATAGATCTGCGTTTTGCCCAAACTGGTCTGCATGCCAGTTCTCTTTCATGAGATCCCACTGTCTCTGGCTGCCACTATAAGGATGAGGTGGTTCGTCACTTTTTTTTATCTCGGTAACACTTATGACTGGTACAACAGTTCGGGTGCTACTCAACACCCTTCTCACGGAGCTGGCACTTCTGGAGCTAGTCCTTTTGGACATGGTGGCGATGTTGATCGTGATGACGATGATGACTCTATTTAGTTGCTAAAAATTTTTGATCTAGGTGTTATTGTATTTTGTCTATATGATATCTGATTAGACTCTATATTTGTCTATGTATGCTTGAAAATGCTCCGATATTCCAAAATAGTTCTTTATCTTTTATTTTTAGTACTGTGACTGTTTGCTGAGTTGATATTTTTTTCAAACTCTTATTAGTATGCATTTACTATTTCAGTGTGTATTGTCTTTTTTTTCTTAGTATGCATGTCTCATTCTATGTGTAGCATTATTTTTTTGTTTATGCTTCCTTCATAGAATTGCCTGTGAAATATATGTTATTCTTTATATATTTTCTGTAATTCTTCAATGTTTTATTTCTTACGCATGGATTTCGGGAGAGCTTCTCTTTGCAACTATTTTTTTAAGTGACAATGGAGAAGAAAATGGATCTAACATCTATTGCATGATACATGATTATTTTTAGAAGACAGTATACTACAGAACAAAACAATTCCTTTTCAAATTTTAATATTTTGTCAAATCAAGATCAAGATGTTATATCGATCATGGTTTGTTAATTATCAAAATGAGGGAGTTTGTTGGTCCATTGGTCATGGTCAAACCTGATTTTAATAATTGATCTAACCCTGTCTCGATATAAGGGCTACTTGGACGACTGCTAAGAACTGCTACTTCTACCGTTCAAGACATGAAGCTACTTTGCCATCGAGTCTGTATTTCTATTATCAATATAATTTTCATAATTTATTGAGTCTAGGAATACGATGTGCATCGAGTCGTACGGGCAAATATGCTACCCCTAAATTTTTTTCAAAATATCCTTATTTTGAAAATAAACCCATTTACAAAAGCTCCTAACTGTTTGACTTTTCAAAAAGCCCAAAACCAGATTTGTAAAACCCTAACAAATCAACTCTGGACACCAAAAAAATTTGGCCCGAGTTCGGTTTGTGGACGTTGATTTTTAAACTCAGTCTTCCGCAGTTATTGTCACGACCCGCACCCGGTGTAAGGGTACTAGTGCGTAACAGCGCCCAGCCTACGTCGCAGAATCGACGGTAGAACGCTGTACTAGGTCACTATCTAACAACAACTCATGCAAATATATAATGTACTTATCATAATCTCAACTCCGAACGGAGGAAAAGTATAGATATAATGAAGCTCAATCACAGTCTAAGCACGATAAGATAACACTGAAGTTTATAACTAATAAGGCTAAACAACAAAAATAAAAGAAAACTACTAAAATAATATTATCTCAAACAATCTCAAAACAATGTCAATATCTCAACTTATTATAATTCAAGTTCTAAACATGAAATCTAAAACAAGTCTACTAAACAAGTCTCTCGATCATTCCTGAGAGTCGGGGCCAAAGGTAGCTAATTCATCTCCGGGTCCATAGCATGTAGGGCAAGTGTCCTCGGGGCAAACATCTGTAATATTTTGTCAACGTATCTAGTCAGGATTGGAACGAGCACAACTCATCTAGAAATTCCAAGTAAATGCAAAGACTATAAAGCAGTTATAGACAGTTATATTAATAAACATGGAAGTTTTAGACAGGTAATGATGTAGAGCAACAGTATAAAGTATAAGAGAAGTAACATAACGAATCAAGAGATCATATCAATAAAGACTGTAAATAAAATCTAGATGAACTAGAGTAATGTGATATAAGTCCAAACAGTACAAAATAAGTCGAGTGTAATCCCAATGTGAGTCTAGTATAATACGAGTCGAGTGTGATTCCAACCAATGATTCTAGTTGGTTAGATCGAGTAAGGTGGTACTAGTAATGATCCTTGATGGTTCTAGTGATGTTTCTAGACAATACTCCAAGTGTGTTTTAAAATACTGAGATAGACATACAAACGACTAGGGATAATCAGGCACATCGCACACTGATCAGGTGAGAGATGGCTAGCATTCAAATATAGTTCACATGGAGGTGGTTCAAGTATTTAGGAATGTTTACACGTCGACTCAAGTATTTCCCCTCCAAACAAATACAAGTGAATCCATAATCCGATACGAAAGTAAAGTACAAGTCCAGACAGAATATGATGATGCTAGTAGATGATTCGAGTGGTGGTTTGAGTAATAGAGGCTAGACGAGTAAAGTATGTGTGTTGCATACATGAATTCAAATTACCAATCCGTGTTTGTAACAGAGAATCAAATAGAACTAACTAGAACTGAATTACAATAATAGACAAGTAAATAAAAGAACTATCAGAGAACGTACTCGCCTGATACCCTGAATGACTGATGAATACAGATGTCCGAACCGGAGTCACAATGTCCTAATTAGAGCAATATAGTTATAATGTGTTTAATATGTAATAATTGAAGTTTACAATATAATCTATATGATTCTAGGTCATCCTAGGTCAAAGTCAACTCTTGGTCAACTCTGGTCAACCTTCTAGTCAAATTAGGTCAACATCTAGGGTTTTATCAATCTAGACTAGTCAAACTAGGTCAACTAGGCTAGTTCTAAGTTAAGGAGCCAATTGGTCATCTTAGTCAACATGGTCAACTTAGTCCTAGTTGGTCAATTGCCTAATCTAGGGTTTTAGTCTAAAAAGGGGTTTGTCAATTTGGGCCATAGGTCTAGGCGCTAAAGGTAGTAACCACGCAAAACCAACCTAGATTCTACTATATATAAATTCAACCCTATACTAAACTATAGAGCACATACCCTATAGGGTGCTTAGAGTTCATTACTCAAATACCCTAACAAGCTAACACATTCATATATAGAACTGATTATATGAGCATATGCGTGGACACATAAATATGTAACCTTCATCCAAAACCAACCTAAAGGGAGTACTAACCAATCACTTAGAAACATTGCTTCAATATAAACTTAGTGCATATGCACTGCTAGGGAGGATCAAGGATCCAAGGGGTCTGACACTACAAGGCCAGGACAATGTACTAATCCATGAACCAAAAGTCACTATCTATAAAGAGCCAAAGTGCCAAATGCAATATCTGCAGTAATTTGCATTGAAGCAAAATGCAGTGAGGGGATGGTGCAGGCATGTAATGTATTGCAGAATGCAGAATAATGCAGTAAAGAATCATGTGAAACGGTCCTATTAGCTGGACAGAGGTATAGATGAATGTAGTGAAACAATATAGAGTGTTATGTAGTGAAGGAAGTATGCAGGACAGTACGAATGTGGCTTAACTGGGACAAACCTCTATATGAAGACTGAACACAAAATCAAATGAACAGTCAAACAAATCTGGACATTCATTTCGAATGAACAGAACACATAAGGTAAGGACTGAATATCTAAGCATATTTTCCTCTTCCTAATCCTGATACCCAAACTAACTGATACACTACAAGAATAGGAACTAACTGACACACACCTCTCCTTAAAGCTCTAATACACAACTGAAACTAAAACCCAAACACACACACACGCTCACTTTAATATCTAACCCCTCTCTCTTTCACATAACTCCATACCATGATACTGTCACGTAAGCCTAATTGCCTAACCAAAACCGCCTACACCAGTGTCCAAGTGTGTACATATAGTATCAAAATTTGTGTCCAGCAGTGAATGCAGTGAGTGAAAGTGTCACAGCAAAGTGAAGTGCAATGGTGTTTAAGAGTGTACAGGTGCAGTATATGATCGAGTGTCATTAGAAGAATGAACACAAGTATGTGTCTAGGTGAGTGTCAAGCAGAATAATATCAATATCATGTGTCTTCATAGTGTCTAACATGAGCCCAGTAACGTGTCCAAATGGTGTATCCAACCCAGTATCAGTGAATGAACAACATGGTATCAGAGGCTGTGTACCCACAGTCTCGTACACACGTGTCGTGGGTGTAGGACACGATGTGTCCACCTAGACACTACGGGGTCGTGTCCTAGGGTAAGTGAGTCATAGGTACACGTGTCCACTAGCCTAAATCGTGTCCTCGTATTACCATGTCCATGATACGAACCCGTATCAGAGGCTCGTGTTCGCGTGTGCATGTATGTGCAGACCATTGCGATCGAGATTCCTCTCAAACGACTCAGTAAAACTTCCTTAAACTTTGTGTGTGGGCTGTCAGTGAATGCACCTCGTGTCCACACAGTCTCATCCTAAACTGCATCGTGTCCAGTAAGAACTGGACACACAGCAGTATGGGAGGGCACCACAGTCTGTGCCGTATCCTCGCACTACCAAAATAAGTCATATCAGCGACGAAATTAGCGACACCAACTTAAAACATCGCTAATATTTCTGGAATTAGCGACGCCAAAAGTAAGCGTCACAATACGTCGCTGATAGCGACAAACAGCGACATATTGCGACTACCTTTAGTGTAATAATAACCAACGTCGTTGATTTGTCGGAAAATGTCGCCAGTTTTATTAGTTCAGCGACGGTTAGCCTCGCAAAGCTTATGGCGTCGCCGAATATTAAAGAAAAGTTGAAGCTTTGCGACGTATTTACAGACGTCGCTAACTTGCTGCTAATAGGGTTTCCTCGGTTCGATTTTTTATTTCTCCCTCTACAACCATCTTATGGAGTTGCTTATAGAAATATTGCCTGAGGGTGCGAAGTTTCCTAAAGACTTCTACCGGTCTAAGAGGATGGTTAGATCGCTCTGGATGGGATACGAAAAAATCGATGCCTATCGCAACGGGTGCATGTTGTACTACAAAGACGACAAGGATGAAGACGCCTACAGATTTTGTGGTGTCGATTGCTACAAGGCATGTGGTAGAGGAAAGTCTGTCGGTGCCAGGAAGCCTACCTCTTCGATGTACTACTTGCCTTAACGCTACGGTTGCAGCGGTTGTTTATGGTGAAGGAAACTGCAAAAAACATGAGTTGGCATAAGCGGGAACATACCGAAGGAGTGTTGGATCACCCATCTGATGGAGAAGCATGGAAGCACTTTGATCGAGAGTATCCAGATTTTGCTTCTGATCTGCGTAATGTCAGACTGGGTCTCTGCTCCGACGGTTTTACCCCATTCGGACTTTCGGGATCCCAGTATTCGTGTTGGCCTGTGATCGTCACCCCGTACAATCTACCGCCTTGGATGTGCATGAAGACTCCGTATATGTTTCTCACCGTTATTATCCTAGGTCCGAACAATCCGAAAAGGAACATCGATGTGTATTTATAGCCGTTGATTGATGAGTTGAATCAGCTGTGGAAAGTAGGTTCCAACACGTACGATGTATCTAGAAAACAAAATTTCCAGATACGGACAGCACTTATATGGACCATCAACGACTTTCCGGCCTATGGAATGTTATTTGGATGGAGCACGCATGGTCGTCTTTCATGTCCGTATTGCATGGACAGCACTAAGGCTTTCCGTTTGAAACACGGAGGCAAACCATGCTTCTTCGATTGTCATCGACAATTCCTGCCGAAGGATCATCCGTACCGGAGGAACATGAATGCTTTTCGTGCTGGCGTTGTGGAGAAGGCTAATCCTCCACCAAGGTGGCCCGGACACACGATATGGGAAGAGGTAAAAGATTTACCAAGAGCTATTGAGCAGCCTGCTACGGACTACAAGTGTGACGGATTTGGTCGCACTCATAACTGGACGAAGAGGAGTATATTCTGGGATCTTCCATATTGGAGCACCAATCTGATTAGACATAACCTTGATGGCATGCATATCGAGAAGAATGTGTTTGATAACATAATTAATACTGTAATGGACGTAAAGGGGAAGATGAAAGACAATCCAAAGGCTAGATTGGACTTGGAAGAAATATATAGACGTCCTGCATTGCATTTGATAAAGGACGGGAATGGAAAGTTGAAGCAGCCAAAGGCAATTTTCTCACTGGAGAAGGAGGATAAAGTGAGGCTTTGTAGGTGGATTCAAGGTCTGAAATTTCCAGATGGGTATGTTTCGAACTTGAGAAGATGCGTCGACCTCACTGAAGAAGTTACGCATTACACGACACATAATATAGAAGATGTAGAATTATCCGAAGAGGAAGACGAAGGCGACGAAGGCGAAGATGAAAGTGAAGATGAGAAGGAAGAGGAAGATGAGGTCGAGAAAGACGAACAAGATGATTATTCTGAAGATGATTGAGAGAGATATACTTATCTGAACTTAGATGTTTCTTCTAGAATATATTATCTGGACTTAGATGTTTATTGTTGAAAGTATCATCATATGTTGTCTTGGTTATTATCTTGTCTTTGTTGTACTTTCATATTTCTAGTCTCTATTATTTATTGCACTTTCATATTTCTAGTCTCTATTATTTGTTGTACTTTCATATTTCTAGTCTCTATTATTTGTTATATTATCATATGCTGTTATCAGGTATGGCAGGTCATCGCGGAGCGTTGCGAGGGGGACGACGATGTCATGATCCTCCGGTACTTCCTACAGGTACTGCTAGAGGACGGAGTTTTCCTTCGGTACCTCATAATGGTACCGGCTCTGGATCTTCGTCGCCGATTACTCCTCCATATCGGACAGTAGCTGGGCCTGCTGGGACGACGTCACGTGGCATATCTCCTGGGACGAGTAGTTCCAGGCCTGTTGAGAGTGCTCCCCCGTCTACCGTTCCTGCTGCTGATACGACGATGGAGACGGATGAGCAGATGGCGGAGGCTGCGGCGACGGCCGAGGCGGCGGCGTCGACGGCCGACCAGCATCATGCAGATGATGCGTGCGCACCTCCGGAGGAGAGGAGGACGGAGATCTGGGCCGACGGTACAAAGTAGGTGTTTTGCTTTATATTTTTTTTTCTTTCTATTTTTATCATAAATTAACTTTCTTCATAAATATAATATGTTTGTATAGATATCGTCACCCAGAGGTACAGAGACGTCTAGGCCACATGCTGAGGCATAATTATGGTGGTGCTTGGATTAACTACTCTGATGCTCCGGCCGAGAGGAAGGCCTTCTGGTTTGCGCGCTTCAAGGTTAAAATATATTTGCTTTTAACATGAATCATATAATTTTTGCATATTATATATAACTGATAAATATTTGGTTTGCGCTCTTCTAGGATATGTTTTTCTATCCACCGCACCGGGCCGAACTTATCGAGGGGATGTTTTCTGCCGTCGCTGCCAAGCTGATCCGCGACGCTATCAATGATCAGAAGGATCATGATCGTGCCAGAAAGCCGATCCAAGGTTGGATCACCCCTGATCAGTGGAATACGATGAAGGCTCGATTCGACGAGCCAAGGTACAAGGAGAAGTCGGAGAAGGCCAAGGCGGCTAGGCAACATGACTCGAAGTGGTGCGGTGGGTCGATTCCGATGACGGAACATTTCCGTCGTCTGGTATGTCTTTTCCTTTTAGAAATATTATTTTAATGCAAAACCGATAAATTATTACTAAGATAATATATTTAATTACAGGTAAGGAAGGTCGGTAACGCCGACATGGTGACCGTCTTCCTGGCAACCCATCAGAAGGGCGAAGACCTTATTGACGAGAGGGCCGAGCAGACCTATGTAAGTATTAGAATACGTTATCTTAATATAATACTTCGTGTCAATTTTAATATAACTTAGTAAATATGATGCAAATAAATATTCATGTAGTTAGTAATAATAAGTACATTAATTAGAAATTAGAAATTATAGAGTACTATCCATACTTTCTGGGTCGAGTATCAGAGGCTGCGGGAACGGGCTGCTGCTAGTGCACCTGATGCAGGAGAGGCTGGTACTTCTTCGCAACCCACTCAAGCTCCATCGGCGGACGAGCTGTGGATTGCCGCCACTGGTGGACTCCGTAGGGGTACGTACTATGGTACGGGATCCTATGGCACCCTAGTTGCGACCCAGTCCTCTAGGACATCTCCTGCTAGTGTGCATGGTCCACAGCCATCCCAGGAGTCTGCCCGAGTCCACCAGATAATAGAGTCTCTCCGTGACGGCCTGCTACGACGGATCGAGGAGCAGTCTCAGTACCCTACGGACGATCCTGCGCTGCTAGCACGATTGGATACGCTCGACCGCGGCATTATGGACCTCATGGAGACGACTGAGAGGACAGAGCGCACCGTTAGAGGGTTAGAGCGCATGGTGACGGAGCTACAGACAGGACAGGTGACCATGAACGAGAGGCTGAGATTGGCGCAGGATTCGATGGTCTAGAGCAGTGATAGAATGTTATCTATCATGGATTCATACCACCAGCGACTTATAGCGTTGGAGCGTGTTGGTCCTCCGGGTGCGCCTTCATCGTCGTCGACTCCGTCGCCTCCACCGCCTTCTTCTTCGATACCGACTCCACCGACGTCACTGCCTGCTCCATCGGTATCGATTTTACTTGAGGAGTATGAGTTGTTCTTATCCCTTCGTCGCGGCGGTGCTCCTGGTGCACCAGATTTCTAGTAGTCCTAGTTAGGACTGTTTGTTTGTGTTTGTTTCATTCTTTGTTTGTGACTTAGATATTTGTTGGTTGTGTAGATTTGGATGTTTGGATCATATTCTATTTGTTGGTTGTGTGTAGACTTTGGTTATTTGGTTGTAGACTTTGGTTATTTGGGTGTAGACTTGGTTATTTGGTGTAGACTTGGTTATTTGGTTGTAGACTTTGGTTATTTGGGTGTAGACTTGGTTATTTGGTGTGGACTTGGTTATTTGGTTGTAGACTTTGTTATTTGGTGTAGACTTGGTTATTTGGATACTTGTTGTTTTGTAATTGTTGTAGACTTGGTTATAGGGATTGAAACCTGTGTACAGTGAGAAATGGACATTCTGAGAACTGGACATTGTGTGATTGTTGTAGACTTGGTTATAGGGACTGAAACCAGTGTACAGTGAGAAATGGACATTATGTGATTGTTTGGATCCTATTCTACAGTGAGAAATGGTTATCTTTTTAAACTGCAGGGAGAAATGTACATTCTGTATTTTATTTTTTTATTTTTTTGCAGATTTAGCGATGTTTACCGACGCGACTATGCGTCGCTAAACGTCGGTAAATCTGCAATATTTTTCAGGATACCAACGTTAACCGACGTCCTTATACGTCGGAGGACGTCGGTAAACGTCGATGCACGTCGGTAATCATCCCAAAAATTATCGACATTTACTAACATTTTAAACGACGGTAAACGTCGGTAAACGTCGGTAATCATCCCAGGATTTTATCGACGTGTAGCGACTTTGAACGCGTCGCTACTCCACCGACGATACGACGGTAGACGTCGGTAATATACCGACGTATGTATACGTCGGTACACGTCGCTAAACTACCGACGATACGACGGCAGTCGTCGGTAAAATACCGATGTATAAATACGTCGGTACACGTCAGTACTAGCGACATTTTGCGACGTTTTGAAGATCAGCGACTTACATTTCCGCGACCAGCCCAAAACGTCGATAATTTCGTCGCTAAATATTTTTAGCGACGAAATTTGTCGTTTTAGCGACGTCTTTAGGTGTCGCTAAAACGACTTATTCTGGTAGTGTCGTGTCAAATTTGGGTACGAAAACGTGCCCAAATCCAGCTCAGAGTTTTAGAAATGTAATCTACATATAATTAGCTTCAAAATCATGTATTTTGTTTTAAAATTCATGAACATTCATTTCTTTGTGGTATTTCACAAAACACTTTATATATCACTCCGATACTCCTCCGATACGCAAACTTGGCCTACAGCTAGGAGGATCCTAAATGAATGCATCTATGGAAAGAAATCTAAAAATTAATATGTTTAGAGGCCATTACCTATTGAGAGTTAGAATCTCAATGAAATTGTACTTGAGAGCCAAATCCCTCTACTTCCAATGGTCAACTTGCCTCAAATACTTGTTAGCTAGTCACTAATGACCTCTTCTACACTAGGGGAGTGTATTGCAATTGATTAGGCTCAATTTGGAGTTGATTTGGATAAAGGGGGTGAATTTGGGGAAGAACACAAATTAGGGTATGAAGATGTAATGAAAAGAGGCACGGGGATCTAACATATGTTTATATAGGAGGGTGACACCTCTTGGATAGCCATGCCTCAATCCTAGGGTTAGGGTTTGTCCAAGTTGGGTTTAAGGGCTTTCTTTAGGTGTAATTCAAGGCTTTCTAGGTAAAGGCCCATCCAAACTAGGGTTTCAAGCTAAATATCTAACTTAGACTAATATCTAGATATTACTAACCTTGTCATTTTGTTAGAAGCTTCTAATCTAATATCTAGGCTCATGAATAATATCTAGACTAGGGCAATTCTAGGTAAAGGCCTAATATAACACTTAGCACATTACCAATTGATCAAAATCTAAATTAATTCAAAAGCCACAAAATGACCAAAATACCCTTAGCCTAAAAAGTGGTAATTAGCTTATCTAATCACATAGGATAGCTCTCCATGGTCATGGTTAGTCTCTAGGCTAAGTAGTTTAGGGTTACACTAGTAAAGCACCAAAATCACAATGTACTAAATTAAATAGTATTAAATTAATTAAAATTTACCATAAATCATTAACATGATTTAAATTCTATTATTTAATGGTTAATTTTATAAAAGTTCAAAATTACCCTTGTTTTTGAAAAGTGGTGGTTATAAGTTTACCCTCCTTAAAATAATTTTGTTCTCGAAATTTAAGGTGATCGTACTCCTTCTAGGTCAAACCCCCAATTAATCAAAGTCAAAAAATAACATATAATCATGTGTTAGGGTTATATACTAAAAGCATCACTTTTGTAGTAACCTTATTTCCTTAGATTTTGAATAAGAATCATACGGGCAAATATTTTCATATTGTATTTGTTGCAAGTGTTAATGCAAATGTCTAATATTCTATATTATAGATAATATGGTGTGTGGTGTCACACAGAAGATCATATTATAAGTTTTCTATGGAGTATATAAATAGTTCACAACCTAGATGGACTTGGACAATCTATTGGAAAGGTTGTAGTGTAATCTGGTATTAGTCTATCTTGACTATAGGTTTACACTAGTACACTTTGTGTGTATTGAACAGGACCACTTGAGGTGGTTCTTTTTGTACCGACTACATAAGAGAACAAATACCTCTGTTATTATGGATACTTGTGCTCTTAATCTGGATATAATAACAGAAATATATATGCAGTGTGCATTACTTTGACTCATGAAAGAGTGAGATTCATTATGGATCAACAACCTCTATGAATTGGGTAATAACATTGTATGTATGATGGGCTGTTGATTATAAATGGAATCCATGTCCCGATACATAGGGTTGATGATGTCCCCTTAAGGAGCTCATAAGGATTGTCATGTAAACCCTGTAGGTGGATTATATCCGATATGACAAATAAAGTTGAGCGGTACTACTTAAGTATAAAAGATGTCGAATCAATATAGTTGTCAGTAACTTAATTTGATCGATGGACATACGATATCTTAACATGGGGAGCCAAACGAGCATATAATAAAAGGAGCCCACAAACATAATTTGTGATTAGGGAGGTAGTACAACAATAGCACATTAGTGGATCGAGCTATTGTTAATGGGCCTGGATTGTGTGTTCAGGCTGAACACGGGATATCCAGATCCGTTAGAAGGCCTAACCCTAATTTCTCCTCATGGTCCCTACCGTAGCCTATATATATCCTCTATTCTCTGGCCACCATATTACTGATCAGAAATCTGAAGCTTTCTCTAAATTCGTGATTCACGTAAGGAGAGAAAGAGAGGGATGCCAAGGAGAAGAAAAGGTTGGGAGATCGTCGCCCACACGACGTCCAACTCGAGGAAGAAATACGTACAGAAGATCTTGGGGTCGTCCGCTAGAGATTGCCAGGAATTACTTGTCTTCTTTCCGTCGCAGGTATAATTCGTGAACCCTAGTTTTCGCCTATGAAGGGTTAGAACACGTATTAAATTTGTTTAACTTCCTATCGATCAATACGCACACCAAAGTAAGGGTCCTAGGAATCCCCAGTTCCATCATCATGGTCCTACTGGTCGTGATTTCACATTCTCAAATAGGATAACTACATTATCTAGCATATCACAAGAATATCCTGACATGTACTAATGAAATCACACATCAAGGTGGAGAAGAAGAACATGAAAGATAGACCTGCTAACCCGTCACCCACAGCGTCGGCCTCCTCGATCGTCAGCACAAAAGCCCCGCCCCTCTAATATTGGGCATGGTGCTGCGCCACATGTGGCCTAACTCCCTCTCTCTGACCCGGTGCTCCGTCATATGGGGGTGCAGTAGGGTAATCCCTGACCTAGTGAGCAGCGGATCCACAGAACAGACAAACCTTCCGTCTCCTCCAATAAGACTTCCAAATGTGCTCCGACTTCTTGCAGTAGCCACAACTCTGCACCCTGTGGTCCTGTCCTCGAGGCTGATGTTGTGCCTGCTGAACTCTGGCTGGTGCCTGCATCTGTTGTAGCTGGTGTGCTACCTTCTGCACAAAGGGGTACTTTCCACTCCCACTAGCCCCTCATGAATCATCTCGGCCCATCTTGGACTTGAGCTCGAATTCATCCTCTCCTGCCATGGCTCCTGCCAAGATCTGCTCGAAGGTGGCGTCGCGGTCGCTCTTAGTTAGCGACTTGACCTCCTTGAGCAGTCCCGAACCCCGCGACCTGACCGGGCAGGTCGAACCC
Organism: Iris pallida; assembly: GCA_029216955.1. Classification (NCBI taxonomy): domain Eukaryota; kingdom Viridiplantae; phylum Streptophyta; class Magnoliopsida; order Asparagales; family Iridaceae; genus Iris; species Iris pallida. Next base: position 19,118,954 of record JANAVB010004800.1, read on the forward strand.
CGAATAGATCTGCACAACGCCAGATTTTGGATTCGGATAGTTGAGGACGGAGCAGGAAAGATGACCATAATAGTTGGATATTTTTCTCTTATTTGTTGTCATTTTGCTTTTTCTGATTATGCGTATTTATTATTGTGTGGATGTTTTTTTGAAAAACTAAGCCTACATTAATAATGGACAACATGGACATAATATCAACTAGTAGAAAATCCCTCATTATTAAATAACTAAGTGGGAGAGGATATTTATTTAGTATAAATTCTATGGTCTCTATTACTGGTTTGTAGGTGATGTAATTATACTTGTGCATTGGCTTTAGTATCTTTCTCCATATCGGATGAGTATAATTATGGATCACCAGTACAAACTTCCTGAGGAATAATTGTAGAAAGTTACCTAGTATGTGTTCACTTCTCCATCTGAAGGAACTCACTACAAGGTGATAGACTTAGTATTAAGTAATGGTATACACTTAGATACAAATAATGGTATCCTCCCCATCGAAGTCAGTACTATTATTTGTATGACCAGAGCAAGACCAACATATTAATTTTATTTGTCATGTTGACATGATAGTAAAATTAATAAGAAAAACCTACTTGAACAAAGTTGAATTTGTATCCACACTATCGTGGCATGCTAAATTCATGGTGTTCAAGGTGTTGGTAAATTTCTTATTATTGTTTTGAGGGAATCAATATTTAATTAATTCAAAAAGTTTTTTTGCCCTACATAATTTTATTTATGTGATTCACAGGATTTCAAAAATGGGTTCTTTCAGTCCAATTATGGTGATTCTTAAAGAAAACAAACTTACTGGACCTAATTATATTGACTGAAAATGTAATTTGGACATTGTTCTGACTGCTGAGGAGTAAAAATATGTACTTGTTGAGGAATGTCCACCTAAGCCTGATGCTAACTCTGATGAAGAGGTCAAAGCGGCTTATAAGAAGTGGAAAAAGGCAGATGAGATGGCGCGGTGTTACATTCTGACATCTATGTCAAATGTACTGCAACATCAGCATCAGGCCATGGCCACAGCTTATGACATAATGTATAACCTCAAGGAACTCTTCGGACATCAGAGTAGAGCAGCTAGGCAGTTTGCTATGAAATGTTTGATGAATACAAAAATGGCTGAGGGTACACCAGTAAGGGATCATGTTCTCAAGATGATGGGTCATCTGAATGAGATGGAGATCCTTGGAGCTGAAATCGATGGAGAATCCCAGGTCGATATCATTCTTGAGACTCTGCCTAAAAGTTTTGACAATTTCTGCCTTAATTACAACATGAACAAAAGGTTGTATAGTTTGGCAGAACTTGCAAAAGAGCTACAGGATGCTGAATCTCTCTTTAGGTAGAGTGGTCATGTTTTTGTTTCTGAAAAGGCTTCTACTTCTAAGCCCAAAGGCGGTAAGAAGAAGAATAATATTCAGAAATACGCAAACTCAGCAAAGAAGGGCATGGGACCTCAAGGCGCAGTGAAAAAGCCGAAAGGCAAATGTTTCAAGTGCAAAGGGTCAGGACATTGGAAGACTGATTGTCTACTTCTCAAACAAGGGAACAAAGAAGGTATATCTCATTTACTAGTAGTTGAAACATGTTTAGCGGTGTTATCTACCGGCACCTGGTGTGTAGATACAAGAGCCACTAATCATGTCTACAATACATTGCAGGGGTTCCAGGAAACCAGACAGCTCAGTGATGGAGAGATATGCTTGTTCATGGGTGATGCTACAAAAGTAGCGGTCGTTGCATTAGAAGATGTTACTTTATCTTTTGGTAGAAATAAGTCTTTGACATTGAGAGATTGTCTTTATGCACCTTCACTTAGAAAAAATTTATTTTCTGTTTCTATGTTAGTTAAGCATGGATATTCAGTTTATTTTAATGACAATATTGTTATTAGAAAGAATAAACATTTTATCTGTTCTGGTGCATTGGTTGATAATTTGTATGTCATTAATCCTATTTTGTCCACAATGCAACTTATGGAAATGAATAATATGTCTTCTAACTTAAATAAGAGAAAAGAACCTTCTTGTATGAACCAAACATAACTTTGGCACTTGCGATTGGGGCATATTAACCTAAGAAGGATTCAAAAGCTGGTTGAAGATGGACCTTTGAGTTCATTGGAAGTGGAGGCACTACCAGTCTGTGAATCCTGCTTGGAAGGTAAAATGACCAAAAGGCCTTTTACGGCAAAGGGGTATAGGGCCAAAGATGTGTTGGAATTGGTTCATTCTGATTTGTGTGGACCCATGACTATCCAAGCTAGAGGTGGCTTTGAATATTTATCATATTTATTAACAATTATTCAAGGTATGGATACATTTATTTGATGTGCCGTAAGTCTGAGTGCTTTAAGAAATTCAAAGAGTACAAGGCTGAAACAGAGAAACGTCATGAAAAATGTATCAAGTCATTACGATCAGATCATGGTGGCGAGTACCTCTTTAGAGAGTTTAGGGATTATTTATCAGAGGCTGGGATTGCATTCCAATTGACTGCACCTGGAATGCCCCAGCAGAATGGTGTAACCGAAAGAAGGAATAGAACTCTTATGGAGATGGTTAGATCAATAATGAGTTATTCGAATTTACCAGATTCGTTTTGGGGATATGCCTTAGAGACTGCAGCTTACATTTTGAACTTGGTTCCTTCTAAGTCAGTACCTCTTACTCCTACAAAGATGTGGATTAGGCGTAAGCCTAGTCTGAAACATATTCGTATTTGGGGTAGTCCAGCACATGTGCTGAATGGGAAATCAGATAAATTGGAATCTCGTACAGAAGTATGCTTGTTTGTAGGCTATCCAAGAGGAACGAAAGGAGGTTTCTTTTATAGTCCTAAGGATCAGAAGGTTATTGTTAGCACCAACGACCGATTGTTAGAGGACGACTTTGTGATGAACCATAAACCCACAAGTAGAGTTGTTCTAAAAAACTGAGAGGTGAGACACCAAGTACTTCAGTACCAACAGTACAAGAGGATGAACCACAAATAACTGCACAACGTGTCACAAATGTTACACCACAACCGATAGTGTCTCGTCGTAGTGGGAGGGTTGTGATACAACCTGATAGATATATGTTCTTGGAAGAGTCGTCAGACTTTGTCCATGAGGAACAAGATTATGATCCCTGTACCTACAATGAAGCACTCCAATATAAAGATGCAGAGTCTTGGCAAAAAGCAATGATATCTAAAATAGAATCTATGGATTCTAATCAGGTCTGGGAGCTTGTAGAACCACCCGTTGGTGTAAAAGCTATTGGATGCAAGTGGGTCTATAAGAAAAAAAGAGGATCACACGGTAAGGTTGAAACCTTTAAAGCTCGGCTTGTAGCAAAAAAATTTTACTCAAAGAGAGGGTTTCGATTATGAGAAAACCTTTTCTCCAGTAGCCATGCTTAAGTCTATCCGGATTCTTTTATCTATTGCAGCTCATCTCGATTATGAGATTTGGCAAATGGATGTCAAGACAACTTTCTTTAATGGAAGTTTTGAGGAAGACATCTATATGAAGCAACCAGACGTGTTCATTGAAAAGGGACATGAGCATCTTGTTTGTAAGCTCAAGAAGTCCATTTATGGACTTAAGCAAGCTTCCAGATCTTGGAACATATGTTTTGATCAAGTGATAAAATCCTATGGATTTGATCAATGTCAGGATGAACCATGTGTATACAAAAAGTGTGACAGAAACGTGGTGGTGTTCCTAATACTTTATGTGGATGACATCTTGCTCATTAGAAACAATGTGAAGGTGTTATCTGATGTAAGGGTATGGTTATCCGAACAATTTGATATGAAGGACTTGGGAGAAGTAGGTCACATCCTTGGGATCAAAGTTTTATGAGATCGCAAGAAAGGATGTTGGACTTATCCTAAGCTTCCTATATCGATACTGAACTAACTCGTTTTAGTATACAAAATTCTAAAAAAGGTTTCTTACCTTTAGATATGGAATTGCTCTATCAAAGGAGCAGTATCCGAGGACACCTAAAGAGATATAGAACATGAAGGCAGTTTCTTATGCTTCAGCTGTAGGAAGCTTAATGTATGCAATGCTATGTACGAGACCAGACATCTGTTTTGCTGTAGACATGGTCAGCAGATATCAGTCTAATCTAGGATAAGAGCACTGGACTGTCGTAAAGCATATTTTGAAGTACCTGAAAAGGACTAAAGAGTATATACTAGTTTACCAGGCAGATAGTTTAGTTCCCTTGGGGTATACAGACTCAGATTTTCAGTCAGATAGGGATTCTAGGAAATCTACCTCAGGTCATGTGTTTACTTTGGGAGGTGGAGCCATTGTGTGGAGGAGTATCAAGCAAAAATGTATTGCTGATTCCTCCATGGAAGCCGAGTATGTGGCAGCCTCTGAGGCAGCCAAAGGAGCGGTTTGGCTCAGAAATTTTCTGTTGGACTTGGATGTGGTACCTAGTTTGCCTAAGTCTATTATACTTTATTGTGATAATAGTGGTACAGTTGCAAACGCGAAGGAACCACGAGCCCATAAGACAGGTAAACACATTGAGCACAAGTACCACCTGATACGAGATTTCGCAAAGAAAAGAAAAGTTGCTGTGATCAAGATAGCATCAGCCGACAACCTAGCTGATCCCTTTACAAAGAGCTTACCAGCTAAGGCTTTTGATAGTCATGTTGAGGGAATGGGAGTCAGATGTGTAGCAGCATGGCTTTATGTATAAGTGGGAGATTTGTAACAGTATACTGAAAATCAATGCTTTAAATATAAGTGAAAAATTGTTAGGGTTATATACTAAAAGCATCAATTTTATAGTAACCTTATTTCCATAGATTTTGAATAAGAATCACATGGGCAAATGTTTGCATATTGTATTTGTTTCAAGTGTTAATGCAAATGTCTAATATTCTATATTGTAGATAATATGGTGTGTGGTGTCACACAGAAGATCATATTATCAGTTTCCTATAGAGTATATAAATAGTTCACAACCTAGATGGACTTGGACAATCAATTGGAAAGGTTGTAGTGTAATCTGGTATTAGTCTATCTTGACTATAGGTTTACACTAGTACACTTTGTGTGTATTGAACAGGACCACTTGAGGTGGTTCTTTTTGTACCGACTACATAAGAGAACAAATACCTCTGTTATTATGGACGCTTGTGCTCTTAATCTGGATATAATAACAGACATATATATGTAGTGTGCATTACTTTGACTCATGAAAGAGTGAGATTCATTATGGATCAACAACCTCTATGAATTGGGTAATAACATTGTATGTATGATGGGCTGTTGATTATAAATAGAATCCATGTCCCGATACATAGGGTTGATGATGTCCCCTTAAGGAGCTCATAAGGATTGTCATGTAAACCCTGCAGGTGGATTATATCCGACATGACAAATAAAGTTGAGCGGTACTACTTAAGGATAAAAGATGTCGAATCAATATAGTTGTCAGTAACTTAATTTGATCGACGGACATACGATATCTTAACATGGGGAGCCAAACGAGCATATAATAAAAGGAGCCCACAAACATAATTTGGGATTAGGAAGGTAGTGCAACAAAATAGCTCATTAGTGGACCGAGCTATTGTTAATGGGCCTGTATTGTGTGTTCAGGCTGAACACGGGATATCCAGATCCATTAGGAGGCCTAACCTTAATTTTTTCTCATGGTCCCTGCCGTAGCCTATATATATCCTCTATTATCTGGCCACCATATTACGGATCAGAAATCAGAAGCATTCTCTAAATTCGTGATTCACGTAAGGAGAGAAAGAGAGGGATGCCAAGGAGAAGAAAAGGTTGGGAGATCATCTCCCACTCGATGTCCAACTCGAGGAAGGAATACGTGCAGAAGATCTTGGGGTCGTTCGCTCGAGATTGCCAGGAATTACTTGTCTTCTTTCTGTCGCAGGTATAATTCGTGAACCCTAGTTTCCGCCTATGAAGGGTTAGAACACGTATTAAATCTGTTTAACTTCCTATCGATCAATACGCACACCAAAGTAAGGGTCCTGGGAATCCCCAGTTCCATCATTATGGTCCTACTGGTCGTGATTTCACAGTCTCAAATAGGATAACTACACTATCTAGCATATCACAAGAATATCCTGACATGTACTAATGAAATCACACATCAAGGTAGGGAAATAAAAACCTGAAAGACGGACCTGCTAACCCGTCACCCCAGCGTCGGCCTCCTCGATCGTCAGCACAAAAGCCCCGCCCCTCTAATACTAGGCATGGTGCTGTGCCACATGTGGCCTAACTCCCTCTCTCTGACCCGATGCTCCGTCATATGGGGGTGCAGTAGGGCAATCCCTGACCTGGTGAGCAGCGGATCCACAGAACAGACAAACCTTCCGTCTTCTCCTATAAGACTTCCAAATGTGCTCTGACTTCTTGCAGTAGCCACAACTCTGCACCCTGTGGTCCTGTCCTCGAGGCTGATGTTGTGTCTGCTGAACTCTGGCTGGTGCCTGCATCTGTTGTGGCTAGTGTGCTACCTTCTGCACAAAGGGGTGCTTTCCACTCCCACTAGCCCCTCTTGAATCATCTCGGCCCCTCTTGGACTTGAGCTCGAATTCATCCTCTCCTGCCATGGCTCCTGCCAAGATCTGCTCGAAGGTGGCTTCGCGGTCGCTCTTAGTTAGCGACTTGACCTCCTTGAGCAGATCCTTACGGAAGCTCCTCGCCTTTGCCGTCTCGTTCAGTCCCTCTACAAATCTATCCAGACGGCAGAACTCTCCAGTGTACTCCTCGACAGTCCAGTTCCCTGAACCTAACTCTCGAACTGCGTCTCCAGTGCGCCAAGTGCTGTATCAGGAAATAACTTTTCTTTGAAAAGCTTCTTGAAAGCCTCCCACGTCTGCCCCTCCTTACCAACTCTAGGGTCGGTCTGGTACCATATATGGGCAAGGTCCTGCATCTGGCTGCCCGCTGCCTCTATTTGGATCCCTGCTGGTATCAGTACAAGGCGAAAGATCTCCTCTATGTGCTCGATCCAGTCGTCGGCTTATAGGATACCCTGCGTACCCCTGAAGTCTCTCGGTCGCATCTTCTGGAAGTCCTGAATGTTCGGGGTCCATGGATGGTACTGCTGCTGTATCTAACCTCCTTGTGGCTGGGCAGTCACCCTCTCTACTGCTGTCATGGCCAGCTTATGGGCATTGTCGAGTCCAACCTCCTATTCGTCGACTGGCACTGCTGAGCCTCCATCATCTCTCAGAAGAAGGCGAAGAACTGTGCTATGTCAACTGTCCCCTGAGGTGGTGGTGTAGTCCCCTTCCCAGAAATTTTAAAATATTTATTATCAAATTTTATTTAATGGTGATTTTAGATTTTATAATAATTAATTAGTTAATATACGGTAGATAATTTTAGTCATGGTTAAGTTCGAGTACAAGGTGATAGAAATCATGGCACAGATAGTGCAGTGGCGTGCT
>JANAVB010004800.1:19195327-19277827 GCA_029216955.1 Iris pallida
CCTGGCAGTGAGTTCGTGTTCGATTTTCGACACGAAACGACACCGTGTCGTTCAGTCAAGTAGGTATAAATTATACTAGTCTAGGGCTGTAAAAAATGTAATTAGTTCTCTTATAACAAGTTTAATCCTTTGTGGTATTTCATCAACAAGGGTTAATAGTCTAGGATACGTGTGTCCGATACGGCCACCAAACCAACCCTAAATTTCACCAAACTTGACCCACAGTTAGGGTAGACCTATATGCATGCATTATGAAAAAAACAGAGTATTAACTAGGTTTGAGGCATTTACCTATTTGTGCAATTCCATGGAAAATCAATAAAGAGGGGTGTGTGTTTCCTTCCACTTGGTGATGCCCAAAGCTCATAAATTCTGGATTGCTAGCCTCCCTTAGCACCCTTGATGTTGTAGGGTCCCAATGCAAAAGACTAGAGGTGATTTGGATAAAAAATGATCAAGTCGTGGAGGTTTAAAGAAAATGGAATTTTGTAGGATTAAAATTCATGTAAAAATGATCATGAATGAATACAATGGGTTATATAGGAAGGTATAGGGCTAGGGGGTACCCCATGGCCGGCCATGGCAAGGGGGGGTGTCCTAGGCTTTCCTTCAAGGTGAAGGCAAAGACTTTCATGCCAAAGGGTTGATATTTTGAGTGATTCAAGCAAAATATCACATGTATAAATATCTAGATATTTATCCTACTTTAATCAAAGACTAATATCTATCCTCAAGCCTCTAGATTAGTAGCTAACCTCCAGATTAGTGCTAAACTAGGTTAGGAGCTAACATGACACTAATCAACTAATTAAATAATAATAAATCACATAAATCCAAATAAGTTCTAATAAATTACCAAAATACCCTTTTGACTAAAAAGTGCTAAAATGGTATCCTAATCACTTGGTTAGGATTACATGGTCATGGTAGTCTCTAGGTTATGAAATCTCTAGGGTTATATTAGTAGTTAACCAAATCACAAGCCATGACTTAGAAAATAGTTTTAAATTAACTAAAATTACCAAAATCATATCATTACTAAAATACCATTAATAAATAATAAAAATAATAATTTTTCAAAAATACCCCAATTTCAGAAAACTGGGTGTTACAAGTCTACCCTCCTTAAAATAATTTCGTCCTCGAAATTAAGATGGTCGTACTCCTTCTGGGTCAACCCTCCAACAATCAGGGTCAAAGCTACTACCTAGCAACATACAAGGTCAACAAGTAAAATATGGGTAGTAGACCTATACTGGGTCATGTCCAAAATTGGTTGGCAGTTTTAGGCTATAAGGTGTCCTTAATTCAAATCGAAATCAAAAGTAACTCCATGGGGTAAATCAGGATGGAGTCTCGGGTCAGGAAAATCGTACTAAGCAAATGAAGCACACGATGGTATGCCTGAGTGGGATACTAAGGTCATGGGTGTAGAGTGTCATGTCTAGGTCATGTATGTGAAGTTAGTTTTTGAGAAAACTACTAGTCTTGTGCTCCTAATTTAAAAGTCACGGTAATGTACCTAAGATGATCATAATTTAGAGTGGGAAAGGTCTATGGCCTAAATTGAACCGGAAATTATGATGCAATAGTGGTACCAGTGGGATAGGTTAAATGGGACAGTCTATGGTCTCATCTAGGTGTACTAGTCATTCTAGATCAAGACTGTCCTATGGTATCAAACGTACAAGCAATCTAGGGTGTCCTAATTGGGAAGGTAAGGGAACAACAATCATCAAGGCTATAGGGCCGTCTACCATCCTATATGAAAATTGGTCATTAACAAGTAAGTGAGAAATCATTAAAAGTTACTATTCCATAAAGTGGTAAAAGAAATTGAAAACTTAGGCACAAACAATCACAAATAGATTTTAGTCTTGACACGATCTAAGTTGATCAATTTCAGGATAAATCGAGATTTGGGCAAGATGGGAAATCAATAAAATCAAGTATGAGCACGAGCATCCAATGATGAAGATCCAGGTCATGATTAAATTTAATTCAACTGGATACGAATATGAGGTTCATAGGCGATAAAATAATTCCAAGGAGAATTGTCAAGGCTGTTGCGGATAAGATTCTAGGGCAAGTTTAACTATGTCTCCATCCACGTAGATTAATATATGAAAAGCGAACCAAAACGCACGCCGATTCTGATTAGACAATATGTTAGTGGGTGCGCACCCAATAAAATATGTCATGATCAAGCTCGAAAAGGATAAGCTTGTGAAACTAAGGATAACTTTGTAGCATAAGATATAAGTAAGGGTGGAAATGATGAAAGAAAATACATAGTCCAAGATCCTTAACCAATCGGGTCAAGCATTCAAGATAAGGTTCAAGGTTAAGTATTTAAGGATTCAAGTAGAACACCATCACATGCCAGGTCGAAAGAATTGAGCCAAGGTGGATCTCTAATTGAAATAAGAATTAATTTAGTATCATGGTAGAGGTTATAGTTTAGCCATTTGACCAGAAAATTATATCAAGAAAATAGAGTACAAGGAGACGGGTTTTAGTAGGACATGGAATACCTACATGAAGGTAGGCTAGTCTAGGTCTTACATGTGAAGTTTGTTGGGAGGTAACAGCTAGTATTATACTCCGAATATCTAAGTCACGGTAAAGGACGTCCAATGATCTAGAATAGAAAGTGGGAGTTCAAGACGTGACAATTGATGCAAAAATAAAGAAGATCAAGTTAACACATGGAATAAAATTAATTAGGAATCCAGTAAATAATTTAGGAACACAGCCCTAGGGATAGATAGGCTACTAGATGAATATAGTTAGGGTTCGATCAAATCAAGGGTCAAGGTTAGAAGGTCTCAATAAGGTCTTATTTGAGGAAATGTCGAGTAAGTCAGGTTTGGGATACAGTCACATAGTTTGGTAGAAAGAGTTTAAGCAAGATACAGAAATAGAGGGGACAGTTCATTTCAAGGGAAAGCAATTAGCAAGAGAATTAGATGGCAAGAAACAGATGAGAGTTTCTCATAAATGTGATTGAGTACCTTAAAATAAAAGATATTAATCTAACACAAAGAAATTAAAATCAACAACTACAAAAATTTCAAAATCATCAACTAATCACCAGGATTCAAAGTTCTACAGTGAATCCTCCAAAATCAAATTCAATCAAGAAAAAAAGGAGTTTAAATCGTAATTCAAAATGAGATTCTCAAGGGTCATCCCAGGAATCTCTCAAGGTATCCTAACAGTGATTGAGTATCCTCTCTCACTAAGCCTATTCCTCAAATCCTATCACAGGTTGTAGTGATACTCTAGTTCGAATACCACTACATAAACTCGACCTGCATGGGCCACCACTAAAACGTGTCACGACCCGCACCCTAGAGTAAGGGCACGAGAAGTGGGTACGTCCAGCCGACGCCACAGTGTCGGCGGTAGAACGCTGTCCTAGGTCAATTATCTAACAATATAAGGTACCTGTACAGTATATACTCTCCGAATGGAGGTGACATAACATAATACAATCTCAATCACATCTAGGGTAGAAGAATGAAAGATAGATAGATAGACAGTAACTCAAAGAGAACAGTAGCATAGATGAAATAAGTCCAAGTGTCTAGGATAACATAACATCCAGAATGTCAACCCAAAATACAATATAAGTCTAAGAGTCTATACATCTCAAAATACAACTCAGAATGTGAGACAAAATGATAATATGAAAAAGACTGACTAGCTAAACTAGCCTAGACTACTGGGGCAATATCCTCAGCTGTAGGTGGATCCTGCTGAGGGTCCACAACATAAGTATCATCTAGTCCTGCTCCATAATAGGTAGACACCAGGGCCTCATCCTCATCCTCTGTAATATTTTTAACAGGTCTAGTCAGGACAGGAATGAGCATAATACATCTCACGCAGTACATAGTATGATAGGAAATATAAAGCATGCAATAGAGTAAAATACAGGAAACGCTGAAGGAAGATACATGTAGTAAAAGAGATAACTGTAATAAATATCTACTGTAATAGAGAACTAGCAGTGACTAGTGAGTCAGAGTAAAATATAGACATGTGAATGGCATAGGAGATTCATGACTACAGCTAAGAGTGATTCATGACTACAGCTACTGGGGTAATATCCACATGACTATTTCCACTCCCCCATCCCCAATCAATACACAAGGATCCGTTCAAGTTATGTTAAGATTCGTGATAAGCCCATAAATGGGTGATACATGAGTGATTCATGAAGATTCATGAAGGCTCGGTGATCATGAGAGTACATGAGTCACTAGCTGATACATGAAGATACATGATAATAGAAGCATGAGATACATGATGTAAGTGAAACACACGTGACAAAAGTATCTGATGCTCCCGAGAGGGATAACATCTCATGAAAAGATCCATATAGTACCAATCCGTGATAACAATCGTGTCAGCATCAAGTAAAGTAATCTAGAGCAAGAATATAAATCCTGACAAGTATGAAACGGTCAGAGAATGTACTCGCCTGATAACTGAATGTCTGAAGAGGATATACTGCCTGAGGAGAGATGTATGGCTCCTAATCAGAGTAACACAAGTCACAATGTATCCACAATGGTAAAAATAGAGTATACAATGCATACTACATGATTCTAGGTCAATCTGGTCAAAAGTTAACTCTTGGTCAACTCAACAGTCAAACTAGGTCACAGGAAGTCATACTAGGTCACAGGGAATCAAACTAAGTTAAATAAAGTCAAACAAGGTCAAACAAGTCAAGGTTAGTTAAATCTAGGTCAAAGTCAACTCTTGGTCAACATTCTAATCAAACTAGTCAAATACTAGTCAACATGATCAATCTAGGTCAAGTCTAGGTCAAATTTAGACTAACTAAGGTTTTGGGTCAAACAAAGACTAGTCAACAAGGTAATCAGGTCAATCTTGACTAATAGTCAACTTCTAGTCAATACTCTATAAGACTAACTCAAACCATGACATAACCTCTAAGTATTCCACTTAACCCTATACATATCTTAATCTACATAGGACTATCCTCATAATCCATATGGTTAACCTAATCATCTAGTTAGGGTTTATTCAAACTTTAGTCAACTAGTCCCTCTATGTTCATCCAAGCCATTTCTAGGTCAATGTTGACCTATAGTTGACTTTGGTCAACAATGGTCAATAAGGGTCAATTTGCTAGTTAAACTAGGTCTACTAGACCTATTGGTCAAGTCTAAACCTACTAACCATAGGCCGTAGGCCCATGTATCTAGGATACCTTATATAGATATCTATATCTATATAAAATATGAACCTACCCATATCTATACATATATATATATATATATATTCAACTATACCTAACCATATCATACATATATATATATATATATACCCAAATATATATAGTACCCACATATATACATAATATATATACATATATAGATAGCTAACATATATACATATATACATATATATATATATATATATATATATATATATATATATATATATATATATATATATATATATATATATATATATATATATATATATATATATATATATATATATATATATATATATATATATATAAACCCATATATACCCTCAACTATATTTACCAATATATAACTATATATAATATAACATATATATATATATATATACGTAACATATATAGAGAGAGAGGGAAATAGAGAGAGAGGGATGTGAGAGAGAGAATTAGAGAACTGGACAGGAGGGGGGGTGTTCCAGATTTCTGGAAACAGAAATCAGTCCCCCCCACACACACACAATACACACACCTATATATATATATATATATATATATATATATATATATATATATATATATATATATTTATATATATATGTATATACACATATACACACATGTATACACCCTCAAATCTCACATACACACACATATATACATATATATATGTATACAACACTGAAATATACAAATACATGTATAAAACATAACAAAATTCAAATCGAAATTCATTTCTGAAAACTGGGAAAATATCCCAAACTCTGGAAAATGGACTGTGTACTCGAAAAAGGGTAAACCCGATTTCGTGTCCAAAACCTAACTAAGGTGTCCAACCAACGGTTGGTAAGTGTTGCCCCAAGTGTCCTCTAGTGTCTAGGGGGCCTGACATGACACCACGACACAATTTGACGTATCCACGACTCACAAACCCAAAATGGGTAAAAACTGATACACACACACAACCACAGTGTCGTGCACGTGTGCAACTCACCCTAGGACACGACACATACGCACACGTGTCTTGTGCTCGTGCACGAAGGTGCGCCTAGGGGTAGGGTACGTGTCCAACACCCTGTACCGTGTCTACGTTGCTCCAGGACACGATACGAAGTCCGTATCAGTCGTGAAAAACACGACTTATACGCGTGTTCAGACCGCGTCGTGCACGCGGTCAAGTGTCTCGTGTTCACGACAGAGGACACGACACACCACGTGCTCATGTCCATGTGTTCGCCATATGATGGGCTACACACTCGTGTCACCACGAGGTGCCCAAGTGTCGTGTCCACGCGACACGACACGCGTGAAGTTGGCCCCCGCGCGCGTGTGTGCTGACAGTGCACGACCAGTGCACGTGTCCGTGCGTTCTCGATACGACACAAACGTGTCTCAAACTCGAGGGGGGGCATGTCAGAGGTTGCCCCCTCCTCTGTGTCAATTTTTACGTGTCTACGTGTCCTACAGTGTCCGCACTAGGTGTCGAGTAGCAGGGGAGGCTGTATGCCTCAGTGCGGTGTCCTGGCAGTGGGTTCGTGTCAATTTTTGACACGAAAATGACACCGTGTCGTGTTCAGTCAAGTAGGTATAAATTATACTAGTCTAGGGCTATAAAAAAATGTAATTAGTTCTACATTATAACAAAGTTTAATCCTTTGTGGCATTTCATCAAACAAGGGTTAATAGTCTAGGATACGTGTCCGATACGGACACCAAACCAACCCTAAATTTCACCAAACTTGACCCATAGTTAGGGTAGACCTATATGCATGCATTTATTAAGAAAAAACAGAGTATTAACTAGGTTTGAGGGCATTTACCTATTTGTGCAATTCCAATGGAAAATCAATAAAGAGGGGGGTGTGTTTCTTTCCACTTGGTGATGCCCAAAGCTCATAAATTCTGGATTTCTAGCCTCCCTTAGCACCCTTGATGTTGTAGGGTCCCAATGCAAAAGACTAGAGGTGATTTGGATCAAAAATGATCAAGTTGTGGAGGTTTGAAGAAAATAGAATTTTGTAGGATTAAAATTCATGTAAAAATGATCATAAATGAATACAATAGGTTATATAAGAAGGTGTAGGGCTAGGGGGTACCCCATGGCCGGCCATGGCAAGGGGGGAGGGTGTCCTAGGCTTTCCTTCAAGGTGAAGGCAAAGACTTTCATGCCAAAGGGTTGATATTTTGAGTGATTCAAGCAAAATATCACATGTATAAATATCTAGATATTTATCCTACTTTAATCAAAGACTAATATCTATCCTCAAGCCTCTAGATTAGTAGCTAACCTCTAGATTAGTGCTAAACTAGGTTAGGAGCTAACATGACACTAATCAACTAATTAAATAATAATAAATCACATAAATCCAAATAATTCCAAATAAATTCTAATAAATTACCAAAATACCCTTTTGACTAAAAAGTGCTAAAATGGTATCCTAATCACTTGGTTAGGATTACATGGTCATGGTAGTCTCTAGGTTATGAAATCTCTAGGGTTATATTAGTAGTTAACCAAATCACAAGCCATGACTTAGAAAATAGTTTTAAATTAACTAAAACCACCAAAAATCATATCATTACTAAAATACCATTAATAAATAATAAAATAATAATTTTTAAAAATACCCCAATTTCAGAAAACTGGGTGTTACACCCTTAGACTTATTTTGTATATTGGGTTGACATTCTGGATGTTATGTTATCATAGACACTTAGACCTATTTCATCTATTGTACTGTTCTCTTTGAGTTACTGTCTATCTATCTATCTTTCATTCTTCTACCCTAGATGTGATTGAGATTGTATTTTGTTATGTCACCTCCATTCGGAGAGTATCTACTGTACAGGTACCTTTATATTGTTAGATGATTGACCTAGGACAGCGTTCTACCGCCGACACTGCGGCGTAGGCTGGACGTACCCACTTCTCGTGCCCTTACTCTAGGGTGCGGGTCGTGACACGCTAGGACTAGAGGTATGCCTAAAAGAACATGTTTCAAAGTATTAAAGATGGATATAGATTTTGTTAGCGTTATAGAGGACATGGTCCTTAATAGAACCGAATGGAAGAAGAGGATTCAAGGATGCAAATAGGCGACCCCAAAACTGTAGGATAATTCATTTTTGTTGTACCAATGTCATCTCTCAATAGGTTATGACCAGCCTTCTGATAATGGTAGAAGATTCGAGGTTGCGAGATGAGCGTTTAAGCATATTCGATATGATGTTATAGAACATAATTGTCCATGAAGGACTATACAACAGAAAGTGAAGAATTATGCATTCATTCTTATTTGACAAATAGTGATTAAGTATGATATGGTACGGGGAATTAGCCATCCTCCGAAGCTCGAGATACTATCAAGAGACAATGTTGTTGCCAGTGATACTTGTATAGGATCCAGGGGATGGAAAAAATTCAAGCAAGCTAGAATTACTTAGCAATGACATCTCGGGTGTGTTTTTGAAATTGATGAGTGGTGATAATGATATTGTATCTCACCATATGCATACCAACAATGGAGACAGAAATGCATCTATCGCTCACACTACTATCGAAGAGGTGAAGACAAAGTGGCTCTTGATCGAGCGAAGATCCAGGGTCAATTTGCAGTCACTTACAATTCAAGATCTGGAGACACTTCAACATTTGCTTGGTCTAAACCTAATTCATTATGAATTGAGGACCAGAAAAATCTGGGTAAAGGTCATATGGGATCCAGGGAAGTGTGGAATAGATGTTGACGAAGAGGAACCTCTGCAACAATTCACAGGTATGGAATTCAAACTTCAGAAGACAGAGGAATATGCAAAGGACTTAATAGTGGGAATTGGTGCTTGGGGTTGTGAGTTTTTAAATAACCCTGGTCTCACGAGAGTTTGTTGCAGTACAAAAGGAAAGTTGTGTGTACCAGACGAAAATGCTATTTTTCTTACAGATCGAGATGATGCTGAAGTATTCTACACGGTTGCTCGTCCGGGCTTATAGAACAGTGCATCTTTCATAATGCAGCTACCTAGAGAAATAACAATATTTGAGAGGTCAACAAATTCAGATTTATGGTCCTACTTAGAAGTTCTCACATATACTCTATGGTATAGCTACACTGGAAGGGTCACTAGTAGAATGGAACGAGGTGAAGAACACCATTGCTTAAGGACAGAAGATCATAAGTGGATAGTTGTACTTCTTGGTTCATTGTATGATCTCCCTAAAAGATTTGCAGAAGCTCAAACCATGATGCATACAAAGGGATCCAATTTTCAGGCTCCACGACCTGCAAAAGATTGGTACTGAGATTTCCGTCTCAATTGTATCTATGGTGGTAGTGATGGTATAGGATCCAGGCGTTTATATCATCTGACTTGGCAATGGGTAGTGAGTATGATCAACTATAAGGCATGGGTAGCAAATAATATGGAAGAGAGTTTCAGAAAGTAGCAGTCACTCCCCAATTACAGAGCATGAACAATTGCTAAAGGATTTTCTTTAATTTGACCTTGGGACAAGGTCAATTCAAGGGGAGGGTATTGTTAGTAACCTACATGGACTGACTCAGTGGCTCAGAAGGAATACTATCAATATCAGTGACTCAGGTGGGTCAGAGTAGGGATAGTAGTATCAGTAGCATGCTACAAATTCATCACTTGCAACCATTAGAGCCTCCAATCATCCAACAGACCTTCACATTCATCATTGCCAGCTCACCCAATGCCAGCTTAGCTAAGTCGGTTACTGGACCAATTAACTGAGTCGGTGGCCATTGGATATAAATAGGGAATAAGAGGGAAATCGAGGGAGCTATATGATATGTATGTTCTGAATTTACCTTTTTTTTCCTCTGGATGTTCTCTTCTTCTTCCGGGTCCCCCCTTTCTCTTCAAGTAAACCCTAGATTTCATTTCTCTCCTATGTCAAAATTCTTTCTCGACTGTAATTTCTTTTTCCGCCATTTCTAAATTTGAATACAAATAGTTGCTGTTCTTTTCCAAACCCTCTATTGCTCTCAAAGTCTTTCTTCAATTTTCTCAAGCATGTCAAATTACTTCAATTACTCTCAAGAACCAGACTATCCATACTATCAAAAAGCCTATCAAGCTTGTTATAGTTTACCTTTTTTTTTTTGCAAATCATGCGCATACCTTGTTCTTTTGTTCGAAATGAAGAAACCCAAAGCAGTCAACATTTTTGTGCAATGTCCCATGACCTGAAAACATCAAGAAAAGAAGCAAAACATTTCAAGTACTAATCTCTGCAAAGTAATTATTTGACAGCTCATACAAAATACTAACATCAACTTTTGAAGACACAAATGCCTGAAGAAATCACCATGTACTAGTGCCTAAAGAGATCTTGCTCATATCAAACTAGGTTAGAAATTTCACACCAACACGAGGGTTGACAACCGGTTATGCTCCACAGTAATGAATATGATAATACACAATATGGACACATGTTAATTTTAGAGTCATAGTGTATCCTGGAGAGTCTGATACGAGTTGGACGTGAAATGGACATGACACTGATTTTCATAGTGTTTGTGCTTCCTAGACAACGAGTCACAAAACTTTGTGAGAAATGAAATTATTTGAAGAATAGTTTCCCTGAAATTGTTCATCAACCAACTATGGTGCATTGACGGACAAGGCACCGGATCCGAGTCCAAGACCTCCCCACGGATCCTCCTCCTGCTGCTAGTCCGCGCCCGGATTGAAACCCAACGCCGAAGGATCCTCCTGCCGCCATGGCGCCTGCTGCTCCTCCAACTCCGCCTGCCGCTACTCCAAGTTCGTTGGGATAGGTGGAGAGTCATCAGAGATGAGGAAGGAGAAAGAAGATAGGTTTTTTTTTAGGTTTCAAATTATATTACTTTTGGTGGATGTGGGTTTAGGTTTGCTGATTTGAGGGGGAGAAAAATAATTTGGCTTGGACACTTTTCCCACTGGTCACGTGAGATATACAAGTGTGCGGGCTCAATTAGTAGCAAATTTGGAACGAAATAAAAGCGTATCTAAATAAACTATTTTTTTGAAAATTAAAATAAAATATAGTAGGAACACTTTTTTTGATCTGGAACGCTTTTGTTCTGTTCCAGAACCTAGGTACAACAAATAAGAGTTCCAGATTGAACAATGGTTGGTGTTCCTAATTTGTCATTTTGGTGTAGTGATGACAGGCATGCATGCAGTAATTATGACACAACTTACGGTTCCACCATTCGTGAATCTAATTCCGACCCAAGAACCTGTAACAACACCAGCTCCCGTCAATATTGGTCTGGGGGTACAGTCTCCTCACACTGCTTTCATACATGTGCAGGCTATTCCAAGTCAATCTGATGTTGGGGGTGGCACTTATCATGCAGTACCCCCTCCTAATATATCAAATCAATCTACTGCTCCATAATTATCGAAAGATACCAATGAGACCGTAAAATTTTTACGAACTCAATTTGAGGCTTTCAAACAGAAAGACGGCTTGCAGAAGCTTGGGATTAAGCAGCCTTATCCCATAGAATAGAAGAAAGTCCAATTTCCTCCCAAATACAAACCCCCTACAATTATGTTGTTTGATGGCAGTACATCTCCAAGTCAGTACCTCAATCACTTTGAGGTAATGAATGATCAACTCCAGCCGAATGACGCTCTACTCACTAGGGTGTTTGTCGGATGTTTAGCAGGTGCAGCTTACGACTGGTACCGTAGTTTGCCAGATGGTTGTATAACCTCTTTCTCTGGATTCAAACAAATATTCCTAGAATGATTTTATGAGGGGACAAATGATATGACTTTGTCTGCTCTCATTAGAATTAAACAGCGATACAATGAAATAACTGAACGGTTCATTGAACGATTCCGTCGTGAGGCACTCAAAATGCCTCTAGGAACTCTAGATGCTTTGACTATAGACACTTACAAATCAAACTTCTTGCCTATAATTAGCATATGGACTGGATCGACATAGTTCCAAGATTGGCCTTCATTCATAGTGAATGCTAAAGCGGCAGAAGAAAGTGCTGACAAGTTTAAACAATTAGGTATTCAGATGCCTAATCTTGACAAAGATGAACATGCTACACCAAATAATGGTGGCCGTCAGAACAACCGCAAGAGTAAAAAGACTTTGGCTATCAATGTCAAAGGCAAAAAAACTCTAGGTGTGAACATAGGTCAACCAACACCTACTCCAACAGCACAACCACAGAGGGCACCATGTCCGAAAGAAGAATACTCTTTTAATGAAGATAATGTCATGAGTATCTTTGATTATCTGATCAAGAGAAATAAACTTCAACTGCCTGAGGCAAAACGGCCAGATGAAGTAGGTAAAACTTACCACCCCAAATATTGTGTTTACCACAGATTTATTGGACATCCGACTCGAGCATGCTATGTGCTTAAAGACAAGATCTAGGAGATGGTTAATTCTGGTGCAATTACTCTCCAACAAGATGAAAAGAATATAACTGCTAACGTCGTCTCTTTACAGTTTGGCAATTTCCCTGCTCAACTTGTGCAGGGCGGCATCATTCCCATCCCGAGAACTACTTTGGAGATTATTAATCTTCCACCTGCATGAACTGATGGTCTTATTCTTCTGTCTGCTGATAAAGGAGAAATCATGTGGATTCATCCTAATTTAGTGGCTGATTTTAAAGCACCTACTTTAAAGTCCAAGAAAGCAACCAAATATAAGTCATGTCATATGACTTCGTTGGGTGAACATTGTCCTCCACCTTTAACTACCACTTTCACTTCTGCTGCAGATCCTTCTTCTTTCTCCCCTTCTGAGACAACATTGTCAAAGTTAGAAGCCAAATATCAACCAGATTTCTATCTGTATAGTCCACAGTCTCTTGAACTAATGACAAAGATGGGATATAATCTACAAAAGGCTCCCGGCTTGAATTATAGAAAAGGATCTCCCGTAACTCTTTCTCTATGCCTTTCACATAACCAATCTCGGGTTAGTTTGGGTTACTGGACGAACTCTTCATCTTGTCAAAAGAAACCTTCTAGAAGTAAGATCCAGGCAAAAAGTTGCAATATGGTGTCCTTCGAACCTGTATCCTAAGAAGAAGGCTTAACTGGTACCAGGTCTGGAAGAATTTATCTGAGAGACTATTCAGAAGGCCAGGAGAACCCTGCTATAGCTCCACAGGCTCCTCCAGCATCATCTTCTCCTGCTGTCAATGTTCTATCGGTTTTATTACCTTCAGTGGAACCAACTCCTCCCAAACCAACGACAGCTGACAAAAGAAAG
This sequence comes from Iris pallida, assembly GCA_029216955.1. Classification (NCBI taxonomy): domain Eukaryota; kingdom Viridiplantae; phylum Streptophyta; class Magnoliopsida; order Asparagales; family Iridaceae; genus Iris; species Iris pallida. Next base: position 19,208,839 of record JANAVB010004800.1, read on the forward strand.
CAGCATGTCCGTTTTGACAAAGTATTGAAGAAGACTATAGTTCTAGGACTCGAGAAGCCGTATAACTTTGATATACTGGCTCAACGGGCTAATACCCCTGCAAGGTCATCAATATTTGAGTTACTGCGTCTCTCAAAAGAAACTCGAGAGACATTGAGTAAAGCTTGATGCAAGCTGATACTTGTCTAGCACACCTCAAGAAGCTAGAAGAGGAACCAGTAACTTGCTTTCATTGTCATAGTATGATGGAGCTGATGCCCAACATCACCTTTATACAGGATGGTATGCTGTTGGAAGATAATCGTCATGACCGATCCCTCTACTTCATAGCATATGTCGATACTATGAAGGTTGATCGTATCTTGATCGACCCTGGGTCTGCGTTCAGCATCATGCCAAAGAATTTACTAGATGCATTAAAGATTTTCGCACATAATCATTCAACAACCATCACGACAATCTTAGGATTTAATTCTGGAAGAAGTGAACCTCTGGAAAAGATCTGCCTGAAAGTTCAAATAGGCAATCTTCGTACAAAGGTGACTTTTTACGTATTCGATAATCATGGTCCTTATAATGCCCTGCTGGGAAGACCCTTTCTGCATGAGCATAACATTGTACCATCCAATCTACACCAATGCTTCAAATATGTAGACGTCAATAGAGAAGTCCAGAAGGAAGTTGCTGATCTAAATCCTTTCAGGGGCATTGAAGCATATTGTACTGATTCTCAAATGTACAAAGAAGAGTTCATGAAAGTTGTATTAGCGATGGATAGTGAGGAAAATCAGAAAGATACTTCAAAAGATGTTCTCATAATCCCCGTCAAAGGATGTACTACTCGTCCCTCTTCTTCTCAAGTATTGACTATCCATCTTTCCTCTCATAATAAACAGCCTATTGCTGTAGAAAGGGAACAAAGGGAGCTCACCTCTTCCGAGCCTCTTGTTATCGACCTTCATCGTAACAAACCTTCTCCTTCTCCTCCTCTGGTTATCAACCTTACTAAGCCTTCTGTTAAGGCCAAAAATCTTCCTTCTCCTCCTCTGGTTATCAACCTTACTAAGCCTACTGGCAAGACTAAGAATCCTGTTATAAATGATGATGTACAAATCAATAAAGTAGCATCTCCTTTACAGTATACTGATGTTTTTATTATACTCGATGTCATTTAGAAATGCTAGATAACTTTGAACCACTTACCATAGGAGCAGTTCAACCTCTCCAAGATGAAGTATTGCTCGAACCAATGCAAGACTCCTTTTTCTTAGTTCCTTCCAGGAAGAAAGATGAACTTCCTATAATTTTTAGTAAAGGAACAGAACAGAAGATCACGCCCGATAGTGAAGAACAAAATCACGATAGCAGAAGACTTCAACTACGTCGTTATAGTCAACAATCAAAAGATATCATTCAAAAGATGGGCCATAATTTTAAAGTTGGTCTCAATAATGGTAAAGGAAGGCGAACACCTATTCGTATTCCCGCTCCAAAAATAAAATCATAACAATATTACAGCAAAAAGAAGCGAGGATTGGGTTATACCTCGCCAATTCTGACTCCAGAAGCTTTCGAATCCGTTGAAGAAGAACGATCTAACTCTTCTGATTCTGTTTCATAGGATTCATATACCAGTGTAGGGCACATACATCGAGTGACTCAATTTTCCAATATAGTAACTGCCGAGTTCTCGGAAGACGACAAAAACTTTGCCGAAGCCTCTGAATCTGATCCTTGGGCACAAAAGATGGATACTCAATGGGAGGTTCGTTTCGAGCAATATGAACCACCAACCGAAGATCAGTTGGTTCAAGTCGATGTTGGAAATAAAACCTCTCCAAAACCAATATTTGTCAGCAAAAGCCTCCCTGAAGAGGATAAACAAGAACTGATCTAACTTATTAGGAAATACATTAATGTATTCACTTGGTGCTATGAAGACATGCCAGGATTAGATCTCCAGATTGCTACCTATAAACTCAACATTATGCCAAATGTAAGGCCAGTCACGCAACAACAATATCGATTTTGACCTGACATGATAGACGCCAGAGAAGCTGAAGTCAAGAAGCTCATCGCCTGTGGCTTCGTCAGAAAAGAACAACATCCAGACTTGGTGGCTAATTTTGACCCAGTTTTGAAGAAAATAGGAAAGGTCCGAGTCTGCATTGACTTTAGAGACCTTAATGAAGCTTGTCCCAAGGACAAATTTTCTCTTCCGATCACTGATGTCATAATCGACAATACATACGGATTTGAACGAATGTCTTTTATGGATGGATTCTCAAAATATAACCAAATCAAGATACATCCAGAAGATGAGAAACATACATCTTTTCATACTCCTCTTGGAGTCTATTGCTATACTGTCATGCCGTTTGGTCTCAAAAATATTGATACAACTTATCAGCGGGTCATAAGTACTATCTTTCGTGATCATTTGCGAAAGACAGTTGAATGCTATGTACACGATATTGCTATCAAAAGTCGTCTAAAGGAAGACCACATTCAAGACTTGAGAACTATATTCGATCTAATGTGCCAGCATCAACTCAAAATGAATCCCACCAAGTCATTCCTGGGAGTCTCTAGTAGCAAATTTCTTGGATTTGTTATTACCTCTAAAGGTATACACGTTAACCCTGAGAAAATCAAAGCCATTCAAGAGATGCGTCCTCCACGCAACCTAAAAGAGCTACGAGAATTCCAGGAACGACTTGCGTACATCAGAAGATTTATTTCAAATCTCTCTGGACGCTGTAGACCGTTCACTCAACTCATGAAGAAAGGTGTGTCTTTTATTTGGACTGAAGAATGTCAGCAAGCATTTGAAGACATAAAGTGGTACTTAATAAACCCTCCAGTTCTAGTGCCTCCAGTCTCAGGAATACCTTTCTTGATGTATGTTCGAGCAATGGACCATTCATTGGGTTCCTTACTAGCTTAGAAGAATAAAGAATGTCATGAACAAGCTATCTATTATCTTAGTCGTACAATAATCGGAGCTGAACATCGATACACCCTAGTGGAAAAAGAATGTCTAGCTTTGATGTTTGTCATTCAAAAGATGAGAAATTATATCACTAGCCAAACTATTCATGTTATTTCTAGAGTTAATCCTCTCCGGGTCTTGCTGAAGAAGCCTATTACACTCAATTTCAGGCTTGCTACATGGGCTATATTATTAGCACAATATGATATGGTTTATGTTCCTCAAAAGTCTGTTAAGGGTCAAGCTCTTGCTGACTTCCTGGAAGCTCATCCAATTCCTAAAATATCTAAACTTTATGATGAGATTCCAGATGAAACTTTGGAATCCAATATGATTTCAGAAGAAATTCTTACCTGGCGTCTATTCTTTGACGGTGCATCTAGAATAGGACCAAAAGGTGCCATTGTCGCTGGAGTTGGAATCGTTTTTCTCTCACCAGAAGGATTAGCTATTCAAAGAGGTTATTCTTTAGACAAGTCGTGTTCCAATAATGTGGCTGAATACAACGCTCTGCTTATTGGTCTCCAATTGGCAAAACAATTAGATATTAAATATCTTGAAGTATATGGAGATTCTAAACTAACTGTCAATCGGGTTAGAGGTACGTATGAAGTTCGACACTAGGATCTTGTCCCATATCATGAAACAGTAATTAGGTTGGCTACATCGTTCAAGGGTTTCTTCATTGAACATGTACATCGGGCATGCAAGACTGAGGCTGATGCATTGGGTAATCTGGCAGCCATATTAGCAATCCCAGTAAAAAGGCAACAGCTGATTGTCGTCACTAATAGAGAGTAATTTTGCATTGAGAATAACTCAAATATTGAGTTCAGCAATTCAACTGAAATTAATGTCATTAGTGAAGATTGGAGAGCTCTTTTCATTGATTTTGTGGTATATAACATTTTTCTTGAAGATTCTAAAGAAGCAACAACAATCCGTAGCCGATCACTTCGGTTTTATTATAATCATACTTCTAAGACTCTTTATCGAAGAACATTTGATGGTCTACTTTTATGTTGTCTTGCTGGAGATGAAGCAAAACAAATACTACGGGAACCTCACGATGGGGTATGTGGTGCACATCAGCCTAGTCCTAAGTTACAAGATCGTATCCGGCGTATAGGCTACTACTGGCCAACTATGGTATCAGATGCCATTGAATATGTAAAAAAATGTCGAGCCTGTCAAATTCATGCAGATTTCATCCATCAACCGTCAGAGTTCCTTCATCCGACTACCGCATCATGGCCCTTTGAAGCTTGGGATATGGATGTCATTGGTACTATCAATCCACAGTTATCTAGAGGATATCGGTTTATACTAGCTATAATCGATTACTTCTCGAAATAGGCGGATGCCATACCTTTATCTGAAGTCAAGACCAGCAGCGTTATCAACTTTATCAAACATCATGTGATATACAGATTCAGTATTCCTCGATAAATCATTCATGATAATGGACCACAATTCAGCAGTCAAAAGTTTACTCGGTTTTGTGATGATAAGAGAATAACAATGTTGCTTCCACAACCTACAATCCTGCAGTGAATGGTTTGGCAGAAGCATTCAACAAAACTATCATCAAGCTTCTCAAAAAATTTGTTTCTACCAATAAAAGAAACTGGAGTAAAAAGCTTGGAGAATGTCTATGGGCTTATCACACTACTATACGTACTCCAACCGGTTGTACACCTTTCTTCTTGATGTATGGATGCGAAGCTGTTCTACCATTGGAAATTCAAATCCCCTCTTTGAGGATTGCAATTGCCAATGAACTCACAACAGAAAACAATAATTGTCTTCGACTTTAGGAGCTTGAAGCGTTGGGCGAGAAACGGCTCCTAGCTCAACAACATATTGAGTTATACCAAGCCCGTGTATCAAAAGCTTTCAACCGTAAAGTTAAAGTACGGGCATTTCAGAATGGAGAACAAGTTCTAACCGTCAGACGTCCTATGACTATGACACACATGAGCATGGGCAAGTTCGAAGCAAAGTGGGAAGGTCCCTACATTATAAGCAAAGTTTTTTCGAATAGAGCTTATCAACTGACTGGTATGGATGGTCGAGTCGCCATGATGCCTATCAATGGCAAATTTCTCAAGAAATACTACGTATAAAATACATCAGTACAAAAACCAGAATGTAAATAAAATTCCTTTTTTTGCAAAACTCAGACAGAAGGAAATACATAAAATCATGAGAACCAGATCCCTCTTGATCGAAGACATATTTCGTAAGAAGCTCGAAGACATTATTGTCCGATGACACCAACAGTTCACAGGTAGCCTTCCTCAGAGGTTCTTCATCGGCAGTGCTTCCAGGCTCTACGAGTCTGGCAAGGATGTCCTATTTTGGCTCAGGAACAATCGACCTTTCCCACTCCTCTTTCTGAACAGGCAACAGAGGGTCATCAGAATGAGTATCGATAGTGGCTTCGATCTTCGGGATGACCTCAGTCTCCTTGGGCACATCTTCGGAAGACATTTGTAATAAAGGAATAGTTGTTGACAACATCCTCAAAATGGTTCCGTACTATTTATAGACAGAAATGCCAAACAGTCTATCTCGAGAACCGAAATGACCTTTCCTCAAAAGGCATGTCTGTTCATTCATCTCTATTCATCTCGTGAATAGATCTTCATTTATTGTCTGTCTTGATAACCAAGACGATCTTTCCTCGAAAAGACATGACGACTCATTCATCAATCTTTTCGACTCTATTCATTTCGCGAATAGGCCTACATTTATTATCGTTTATTTACCTTCTCGTAAATAAAGCCACAGATAATAAATACTCAAAATCTCCAGTGGAGTCCATCCGAATCATCAATTCTGTCTTTTGAAACTCAGCTGTTTTAAAAGATATCTTATCTTTGTGTCCTAGTCGACTCAAAAGATAAATCCGTATTATCACAGATATCGTCTTTTTAGACATATATCCTGTCTTTAAGTCCCAGCTGACTTGAAGATCATCAATAGAAAAATGAGTTTTCGTCCATATTATATCTGAATTCTATTTTCTATATCAAAAAATCATCACATCCATATTACTCTCAAAATCACAAGGATTCCAGTTAAAAGAAGAGAGAAAATCATTCTTTATTTTTTCTCTTTAAAAAATAGTTACATCTTAATGGAAATCTATTACATTTCGGATTTTCATTCTAATACAATAAATAGAGATCTATTACATCTTTGGATCTTTTTGTTGGTGCCAGTTCCTTGTCGACTCGACCTGAAGCAGCGGGAAAGGCAATGGAATCAACTCTGGTCTTCTCTCTCAGATAGGCTATAGAAGAAAGACAAGAGGCAGCAACCCGAAAATATGTTGTCGTCAACATGAGCATAGATAGGAATATGCTCATCCTTCCTTGTGATATAATTCCTCGTTCTGTTCTGCCGTAAAAGAAACTCTTCTGCCCAAATACTTGGGTTAGAGCTGTCTCCACCGTCCAACTCTCATGTATAATGGCTCTTCCTACCATCTTGAGGAATTCCTTCTAAACATGAAGTGTTCTGAGCTGTCTGATATGTGTGTTAAAGTGGTTTAGCTCCATAGCATCCAAGATCACCGACACCAGTTCTAGGAAGTTTTGTCAGTCGGTCTCCTGCAAGTATTAGAAAGAAGATGAGAATACAGTGAATGCTCTCCTTCTTTCCTCGCAACTATTTACATGCAATTGAAGCTGAAACGTCATGAGTTTCCCGAGACGTATATTTCGGAAAGGCGCCACGTGTCATTTAGAAGTTGGTGTTGTCATAACCGAGAAAAGTCTAAAGCGCAGGATGTGTCAAAACAGTTACACAACAAAACTTAAACGCGCTAGGATTTAATAAAGCCAAACCTTTTCATTTTATAATAGAAAACGAGGACAGACACTACAGACGTCGGCGCATCAAATGGAGGAACCCTTCCCTCTGTTCCAATGCGCCATGCTCTTCGGAAGCAGACGATGGCCCACCACTAGAACGAGCGAAGACTGTTGGGGTCAGGCCAAAGCAGTCTAAAAAGTTCTTCGCCCTCAGGGACGGGTCAGCTTCCAATAAATACGTCGTAGGCGCAGAGTGTGACTTCTCCTCAGAAGCTTTGCCGTCGACATTGATGTTTGTCTCTTTCTTCATGTTGTCTTTGGAAGCCATAAGAGTGAATGAAGATGGAGGCTGAGCATCATGCCCATATATATTCAGTGAAGATCAGCCCCCGCCGACGCTTCAGATTCACCATCAAAAAGCGGGTTGCATTTAAAGAAAAGCTTCAAACGAGGAAGAAGAAGAGAAAGTCGTTTCAGAAAATGAGCGCCCCCATAAATAGGTTCATCGTCGGGAATGAACTGAGCACTTAATGATTTTTTTGGTTGAAAAAATGTGTGACTTTTATGTTGCGTGACACTCATGTTGCGCAGCAGTCAGATTGCGTGACAATCATGTTGTGCAGTACTCGGATTATGCGACCATCAGGTTGCACAACATTCAGGTCGTGCCACATTTATGCTGTGCAATATGTCAAGTTGCGCCCAAAAGATAGTACAACTTTTGAAATATCGTGCAACACAAGTCGACAGCAACCCAAACCCTAAAGAGGGAGGCACAAGTTATGGAGTGTGCCCAACTCTAAAAGGAGCGGGCGCACGTTGTCAGAATTGAGTCGAACCCTAAAGAGGGTGGTCGATGATCGGGTCCATGGTCAGACACTTATCCTCCATGGCCGGGTTGGCCGTCTCTCGGAGTGACGAAGGCGGAGCGCGCGTAAAGGACTCGGCTACAGTCTTGCCCTTTTCGGCAGCAGAGCGCTTGGGCGCTATTGATGCCGGCCGAAGCTCTCGAAGATCGAGAAGAAGGATAAGAAATAGGGTTTTCGAGAAATCCTAAACGATGGTGAAGAATGAAAAATCCAAAGGGTGCGACTATTTATAGTTTTGTAAGTGAGGCTGAACCGCGCAACTTGCACTGAAGAACCGGGCTCGAGTTGACTGGCGCAACCCAGAAAAAAGTATTCTAATTCAAAGTATTTCAAAACTTTAAAGTCTTTTCAAGTTTTGAAAACTTTGAAGAGGGACTTATAGAGGCTAAAAATTAAGTTATGCTACTCACCCAGAAGTCATCTCATCAAAATGCATCATATCAATAGGTTGTGCCATATCAGGTTGCGCCTACATCAAGTTACGACACATCAGGTTGTGCCCATCTCAGGTTGCGCCAACCTCAGGTTGCACGAGAGCCACGTGGCGCACCTCCATGAGAAGCTGTAACGGCTGCCATTATTTCCTGACAACTGATAGCACGAATATCGAAGAAAATCTATTTGAAACTCGCACAACGTGGAACTCGAAAAGATTTGGTTATATTTGATGACAGTTAGCAGTTCGCACAAGTTGCTACATCGTACCCCCACACAACCTGACAGTAGTTCACAAAAGTTGCTATATTACGCCCTCCGTGTAACCTGACAGCAGTTCGCACAAGTTTCTACATTGTACCCTCGCACAACCTGATAAAGCTCGCACAAGGTGATCAAACAGTGTACAGAACAGGGTGACGTGGCGCACAAGCCACTAACTTCGCAGAATGTTCCCACTATACTGCCCATGACCACGTACATCTCACTCAAATGATGCCACGCGTCCACAGCAGTTGGTGTAATCGCTCGTGCAAGTGAACATGCGCACAACCTAAAGCTCGCGCAACCCATAATAACTGCTAAATAGTTATTTCTAGAACTCTATAAATGGAGTTTCAAATCAGTCTCAAATAACAACGAATGATCATAATCTTCTCCTAAAGTGTTGTTGCATCCTCCAAAGGCTCGTGTCTTCGATATCACATCGTTCAAGGGATAAAGTGATCGTCTTCTGATCAGATTTATATAGTTATACTTCCCCAGAAATCAATTATACTTTTTGTACTCTTTCTTATTTTATAGAAATCAAGCTTTTGTTTTTGTAAAAACACAATAGCACAACAATGATGATTCTTACCCACGGCAGAGCGTACCGTTGCAATATAAACCTTACCATATTTTTTCCTATCATATTGATAATGATGAATACAATAAAGTACAATTATGAAGGTTACTGGCATGACAAGCCATCCTGGACATATAGCTTGGTAAGGCAGAGGTCCTTCAGTGGAGGTAGCGAGCCCCGTTGAAAGCTATTGCCTACCGTGGCATGCATCCAGCATAGCTATCCGTGTTTCTTCCTAGGCTGGATCGATCTCGTGGCCATGGGATACCGTCTAAAGAAATAATCGCCCTTGTGCACAAGTTGTCCATGACCGTGCTAAGTTAACTAGTTATTCAAGGCACGTTTCATGGTATTGTTGTGACATTCATTTAATCGATTCAATCTTTGCTTAGCACTGTTCTATATAGCATGGTATTAAGCAAGCACGTAATAGTTATATGATAAGCAATTCTATAGCCCATATACGTGAGATATTATACAACAGTTTATTGGAATAGCCTTTGTGTCGTTGCATTTACATCTAGCATAGCATATTTTATATCGATAATTCATTAGAGAAAAGAGAGTCGAGGAAAGAAGGGGGGTCTGCCACTCACCTTAACTGTTCGATTGAGGCGAGAGACCCATTGGCTGCGCTAGACGGTGCCTACGCGATCACCTAAAATCGCATAAGCAACTGATTAGAATACTGTGCTATTCATGGAGTTCGATACGAATGCGAAGTTCGAAAATGCAAGCCATAAATACCATCGAAAATATTTATGAAAATGCATTAACAAAAACCAAAGCCAAAGAGCAAATGCGGCATGAAAAGCAGAGCAACGAGAGGTCTCTCCCAACTTAGCCGCAGAGTCCATCCTTGAGACACAACCCGCTGAATATGGGACTTGATTCTGAAGAAGCCTTTCCATAACGAGAAAATGATCTTAATTCAATTGTTCCCATTCGTCCGATTCGATCGATCCCGGTCTATCGATTCCGACTGAATCGGTAGCGACAGTGTTCCTTTTTCACACAACCAATGGATGGAAATGAAGCACGATGTAGGGACGGGGCACTACCGAATATGAGGTTGCCGATGAAGCCGAAGAGGCCACCGTCGCTATCGGAGTAGACGAAGATGTCCATGTCGTTCATGGTGAGGATGTCGATGAGGTCAGGGTCGTTGGGGATGACAACGCTAGGCACGATGGCCGTCGACGACGTTAGCTGGAGGAAACCGCTCTTTTTGACAACGTTAAGGAACTCACTATAGAGACATCGGGAAGGTCGAGGAAGGAGAAGGAGGTTTGAGGGTTGGCGGCATCGAGGGTTTGGCTTGGAGTTGGAAAGCGGAAGAAGGTAGGTTGGGCTGGAGTGATGTCTTGAGCGACGGCTCTGACGGTGGTTGTGGTGGTAGTATTGGGGATTAGGGAGTGTTGGTTGTGGTGGGGATTAGGGATGGAGGAAAATAAAACTTGAAATTAAAGTTTTGGTGGCAGATCTCCAGAAATAGGGAATAATAGAGACGAAGGAGACAATAGAGTTAGGAAAGCCTCGAAAAATAAATGAAATATAATTGAAGGACAACCGTCAATATTGATCTCTAATAAAAAAATTACAATAATTACTAAAATGGCAGCTGAAAAAATCTCGCCAATTTTTTTGCACATACAATAGTTAACGGTTATCAATAAACCGTCAATAATAAAATAATATTTCTTGACGTGCGGATCCTCTAAAACCGTCAACTATTATGCTATAAAATTGCTAAATTGACATAAAATGTGTCCTTTCTTGACGTAAGGCTAAAACCGTCAAGATAACCCATTTCCTTAACGGTTTTGCACGACCATCAAAAAATAAACCGTCAAGAATGGCCTTTTTCTTGTAGTGGGCACAACCATGTTGTTGCATCTCAAAGTATGAGCCAAAAAGGCAAGCACGAGTCGATACGTTAATGTTGTTGGCACTAGAATGGTCTAAAGGCACAAGGATAAGTAAGTTATCGGTACAAGGTATGGTGATGGTCTAGAGATACAAAATAGGCTAGGAGTCTAAGTGTTAGAGTTGATCCTAAGGCAAGATTAGAAAGACCACAAGAGAATTAGTTGCATTCACTAAAATAACGTGTTGGTTTTGTATCGATGGGCAAGGAGCTTACTCACAAGTATGGTTGTGTACTGACAACCCACCAGTTTTTATGTTCAGGTAACAGGTACTTGCACGCTCGGGGCAGAGCTCGCTTGGATGCAATAAGGAATACAATTCCTTAGCATTTCAAGGTATGAGGCCGTGTTGATGTCTTCACCTATATGGGACGTAATGTATGGACATGCATTCTGAAGCACCGCAAAGTTGTAAACCTTCGGGTATGAGCGATTGTTATTAAGAGAAGAGAGAGGGCTGGGTGTTTGTATCAAGAGAGAAAGTGAACTTGAGTGACTTGTAATCTTTTCTTTGCGTCCTTGTAATCTTATTTTAAATATCAATAAAGAGTATCAACTTGTACATGTCTTTGTGTTATTCAACTTCTTTGCTTGGGACTTCTGTGCGACGACCCTGTCGCAAGCTGATGTAATCAGCCGTTATTGAACCCGACTTGCACGAGCGCAACCTAGGCTCGTGTGGCATCACGCCTTAGCAAGGACGATCGGTTCTACGTAACTGGGACGTAACCTAATGGTATCGGAGCACGGCTTTACGTCCTTGGACTTCTTATTGAATTCTTTTAAAATCTAATGTTGCTTCCGTACTCGATACTGATAACGCTCTCTCTCAATGTTCCGTGGGATGTTCTATACAATAAGTCTATATATTTTGTAAAATCTCATGAAGGAAAATTGGTTGAACAAAAGATGGTTTCACGTAAGGCACGGTTGGCTAAGTTGGACTAGGCATATACACCAAGAATTACATTGATAATAGTAAGTTGTGTGCGGGATCAAATATTTGCGAATAAGAATGGGTTGGACAATTCGATACGATATAGGTGGATTATGCTTAGAATTTGAGGAATGGTTCAAATGGAGGTTCGAAGTGATCGATTGTGAATCGAACAATTGTTTCGAGGATTTGTCGAGTGTCTTCATCCCTTAGTAGTGTATGGGATAGCCTCGAGAATATTGAACGAATGAGGATCGGGGTGCCAATAAGTCAATCGACAAACGACAAAATTGAGCAAAGCCTTAAAAAAAGTGTCAAAGCTAGTCGTAAATTGATAGTAGTATGAGTTTGATTCGAACGAACGAGAAAATGATGCGCATGAGATTGAGATTTGCACTGAGTATGAAATGCAAAATGATTGAGTAGGTAGATTAAACCGAGAAAAGGTGTAATGAAATGAATGAATCAGTCAAGGAATCGATATGGACCATATACTAAAATGTTGATATAGAACTGAACGGGATTGGAAATTCATAATTTGACTAAAGAAAGATAGCACGATTGGAAGATAGCATGCATGAAAATGTTGGTTTGAAGATACAAGAATAACTTTAAGGATTTGGGATAGATATTGCTTGATGACTTGAGTTAGCATAGAACAATACGAATTGAGGAATTATGTTGCACGATGACAAAGATAGACGATAACAAATATGATTTTGGGCTCGAATGAATTGATCAAGTGACTAGTTTGAGGAGTAACGATCGGATTTGATCTTGAATGTCGAGGAGATTATTAGTATATCCAGTTCGAATGATAGCATCAGTTGTACGACTCAGAGTTCGTTGCAAAGGAAGATCGTCAGGTGTAACCCTTGTTTTCTGAATTTCAATTTTTTTACTTATTTAATTATCTTAAATATTTTACCTTAGAGAATAACTTTGTATTTAATTTCTATAAAGAAAGACTTAAATATTTTTCAACTACAAAAAAGGGTTTACCAAATTTTACCAAATTATATTTTCTAGAAGTAGATTTTGGATTATGAAAATTGCTTTGAATTATTTTGATGATTAAATTGTTGTTTAAGTTATTATAGCAAGCAAATATTAAATTTTGCTTTAGTTTATTTATTATTATCAATCTTATTGCTATATTATTTCAAATGAATTTGGTATTTATGAAATCTATTTTCAAATTATTGATAATATTTAAGTATTATTTTAAAATCATTGTTATGAAATATTATATATAGATTAAATAATTATGTTTCAAAATAATTATTTGAATTGATCTATGGAAAGATTTGATCAATCTATATTCATGGATTTAAATCTCTGAAAAGATTTAATAAAAAAGGATTCATAATCCTTTCCTTATTAGGAACCTCCACCTCTATATAAAGGGAGGCTCCCCTCTCCACCTCTATATAAAGGGAGGCTCCACTTTATTTTTCTCATATCAAGCCAACCCAAATTCCTAACCATCCACCGTACTCATCGTATGTGTACCGAGTCTGTGTCCTTTCCTTTCTATTATTTCTTTACAAATACATTCGGTCTTTGTGTCCGATAACCCCGACACCCTCCCATGTTTGTGCCCGTGTCTCGCAGGACACATCGGCATGAACCCTTAGCCTAATTGAAGACCCCAAGCCGTCGTACTCTTTCTTCTGCCTTCAGATCTGTCGATCACGTCTCCCCAACTCCGGCATTTCCCTACATCTATCCCAACCACAGCCAATACCGCCACCGCTGATCAAACTTCGACCGTTGTTGTGATCCAGTCACCCAAACAACGACCACCGTAACTGACTCATCACCCCAACCACAACCACCTAACCGAACTGTGCATTCCCCCAGCGCCGACGAACCCCATACTCCATAGCCACAGCCGAGACTCCTCGACGTCGAGGTGTCGACCACCACACCCATAGACACCGCCAAAATCAAACGAAACCCCCACAGCTTTCATCGTGACCCCGGTGCCCCATGTTACAGACAAGAATAAGACAGTTGTATACAACTGTGACTAGCTGTTGCTATCTTTCCTTTCCAAGAGTCTTTCCTCTTTAGCATGTTACCGTTGTATATTTTTCTATTTTGCATTCATTGTAAAGTGTATAAATTAGGCTTACCTCTAATGAATAAATCATCAGAAATTGTTCCAATCTCTTTTGTTACATGGTATCAGAGCTTTGGTTCTAACCTTTCTGTTGAGATCTTCACTGCGGACGAGGGCCACAGTGCCTTGATCCTCTCCTCCTCCTCCTCCTCACCTACATCGCTGTCGTCTCCGGCCTCGTCTACAACGTCATCGTCGAGCCCCCGGCATCGGCAGCACCCAGGACCCCTGTATCGACGCCTTTCGCCCTGTCGTCTTCCTCCCCGGACGAGTCAACGACCTCAGATCCAACCTCTCGTCAGTCTCCTCCTCTCTCACGCCACCGACGTAACCTGATTACACAATCTCAGGAATGGCATCTGAACACACATCGGTCCAGCCACTTTCTATTAAATTGGAAGGCAACAACTATAGTCATTGGTCTTTTCTTATGCGAAGTTTTCTAAAAGGAAAGTGTCTATGGAAATACATTACCGGTAGTGAAACTTGTCCTGATGCAAAAGATGCCAAATTTATCGATTGGGAAATCAACAATAACAAAATCCTCACTTGGATTGCAAATACTGTTATTCCATCAATTAGCATGCAACTTGCTAGATTTGAAACAGCAAAAGAAGCTTGGGATTTTTTAGCACATAGGTATATCCAAACCAATTTTGCTCAAAAATATAAGCTAGAACAGGATATACGTTCATTGAAACAACAAAAGCATCAGTCCATTTCAGACTTTTACTCAGAGATGTCTATTATTTGGGATCAATTGGCTCTTATGGAACCCAAATGGACATCTGATGCTGCACTTTGGTTCAAATTTCGTGAAGAATCAAGATTGGTTCAACTTTTGATGGCTCTTCGCGATGAGTTTGAAACCATTAGAGCATCCATTCTTTACAGGATACGTCTTCCTACAGTTGATGTTGCACTCTCAGAACTAATATCTGAGGAGACTCCTAAAGGTCTTATTTCAAATACAGAAACCTCAGTCTTTGTTGCCTCTGCTCGCCAAAACACAAATTTACGGAAGGTAAATTTGAACAAAAACTTTTCCCGTGACTTATCAAAGGTACAGAATAACTACTGTAAAGAAGTTGGACACATGGTCAACAATTGCACTTCCCCGACATCGAGAAACATGCGAGAAAGAAAGAGATCTACTAGTACTTCTATGACAACCTCTGCGCCTTCCATGGCAGCCTCTGCGCCACCATCCGTAGAACATAGTACTCTATCTGTTGCTGATATTCAAGAAATGATCCAACAAGCTCTTTCAATTGGTAACAACTCTACGACCGCCTCTGCATTATCAGTCTCTTCAGGTATATACTCTACTACTTGGTTTCTTGACTCTGGTGCATCAAACCATATGACTTATAATTCAAATATTTTTTCGAATTTAACTCCTCTTTCTTCATCTCATATAATCTATACTGTTGATGGTACTACTATTAATGCAAGTCATATTGGCTCCATTCAAACATCTAATAACCTGACTATTTCAGATGTTTATCTTGTACCAAAACTATCAATGAATCTTATATCAGTTGGACAATTATCTGATCAAGGATTTGATACTAACTTCTCCTCTTCTGGTTGTGTCATTCAGGACCGCTCAACGGGGAAGCAAGTTGGGACATTCCGTAAAGTTGGTCGCCTTTTTATTCTGGACAAACTTCACATCCCATCCACCATTGGTACCTCATTTATTGCTCTAACCATTTCTTTATCTCCTTTCATGTTTTGGCACTCCAAATTGGGTCATGTTTCTTTCTTCCGACTTTGATATATGATGAATAAAGGACTGTTGGGCTCTGTTAATTTCGATAAATAACCTTATTGTGCTGCTTGCAAATTAGCTAAACAACCAGCTCTTCCTTTTAATAACAGTACAACTTCTTCTTCTTCACCTTTTGATATTGTGCATTCTGATGTGTGGGAAAAAGCACCAATAAAGTCCAAAGGAGGTGCCCAATATTATGTACTTTTTGTTGATGACTATTCTCGCTATACATGGACTTATTTATTACATTCTCGGACAGATTTTCTTAAAGTATATATTGAATTTTGCACAATGATCAAAACACAGTTTTAAAGAACTATTAAAATTTTTAGGTCGGACTTTGGAGGCGAATATATATCGAAATATTTTCTTGACTTTTTGAAATCTCAAGGGACCCTTCCTCAATTATCATGCACTGAAACACCTGAACAAAACGGTGTAGCAGAACGAAAACACCGTCATATTGTAGAAACTGCTCGTATATTACTTCTCTCATCCTTAGTTCCCCGTACCTTTTGGGGAGAATCTGTTCACACTTCTACCTATATCATTAATCGTATCCCTTCTATAGTCACTAACGGGATATCCCCCTTTGAATGTCTTTATCAAACCCCTCCTGATTACTCAGAACTTCGAGTCTTTGGCTCCACCTGTTTTGTCCTTCTTCCCAAAAGAGAACGGGATAAACTCAGCAAGAAACGACCATGTACGTTTTTTTAGGTTACGGTATTCAACAAAAAAGGTTATAGATGTTATGATCCATCTTCTCAAAAACTTTACGTCTCTCGGCATGTTACATTTTGGGAGAAGATACCCTTTTACTCACTCCCAAATATCAGACAAATGTCTCTGACTCACTTCCATTTCATGATCCTTTTATTGATTCACCACCTGCAAGTTCTGAACAAACATCACCACAAAATCACCCTACACAATGTACTGAACCTGCCATAGCGCCACCAACAAACAATCCTGACATTATCTCTCCAGAGAATCATCCAACAATTGTTGATCTCGTCCCTCCAGAAACTGATCTAGTTCCCTTAATTTCAACTCGACCTGTTCGTGACAAACACCAACCAGCTTATCTGACAGATTATCACTGCTATTTGTCTGCTCTTTTATCACTTCATGAACCAACAACCTATCGTGAGGCCTCTTCTGACCCACTTTGGCAACAAGCCATGACAGAAGAGCTAACTGCTCTACAAGATACTAATACATGGGATCTTGTAGATCTTCCTCCTGGTAAATCTGTTGTACGGTGTAAATGGAATTACAAGATTACGACCAAGTCTGATGGTTCTATTGACCGATACAAGGCCCGTCTAGTTGCAAAAGGTTTCACCCAAGAATATGGTATTGACTATGAAGAAACTTTTGCCCTTGTTGCTCGTATGACCACTATACGAACACTGATTGCTGTTGCTTCTATTCGTCAATGGAAACTATATCAAATGGATGTTAAAAATGCATTTCTTCATGGCGACCTTCAAGAGGAAGTTTATATGAAACCACCCCCTGGTCTCCCACACTCTCCTCATCAGGTTTGTAAACTTCGTCGTACATTATACGGTCTCAAGCAAGCCCCTCGAGCTTGGTTTGAAAAATTTTGTACTGCCATCCTACCTATGGTTTCAGCCAGAGTACACATGATTCTGCTATGTTCTTTCGTTCATTCTAATGAAGGCATTGTTATTCTTGTCATATACGTAGATGATATGGTCATTACAGGTAATAATTTAAAAGGTATTTCATGCTTTAAAGTTATACTTGAGCACCTGTTTTGAGATGAAAGATTTAGGTACTCTCCGTTACTTTCTTGGAATTGAGGTTGATCACTCTTCTAATGGTTATTTTCTTTCTCAAGTAAAGTATGCATCTGAAATACTTCTTCGTGCTTGTTTAACTGATACTAAGACTGCAGATACTCCTCTTGAATTGAATGTCAAGCTTCATGCATCTGACGGCACCTTACTCTCTGATCCTACTACATACCGCCAGGTTGTAGGCAGTATAATTAACTTACTATCACGAGACCCGACATTAGTCATGCCGTTCATATAGTAAGTCAATTTATGTCTTCACCTCGCTCTACTCATTATGCAGCTATTCTTCGAATCTTGCGATACTTGAAGGGTACTCTGTATCATGGACTACACTTATCCTCTACCTCCAAGCTTACTCTTCGTGCTTATTCTAATTCTGATTGGGCGGAAGATATACAGATCGCCGTTCTACCACTGGCTTTTGTATATTTCTTGGTGATTCTCTCATTTCGTAGGAAAAGCAAGAAGCAAACAGTAGTTGCCCGCTCAAGTACTGAAGCTGAATATCGAGCTCTCGCTCACACTACATCAGAGATTATTTGGCTACTCTGGCTTCTTCAAGACATGGGTGTTGACTTTTCCTCATCTACTCCTCTGTTTTGTGACAGCACGAGTGCTATTCAATAGCTCATAATGATGTTTTTCATGAGCGCACCAAACACATTGAAGTTGACTGTCATTTTGTCAGGGATCATTTTACAAAAGGAACCATTCACCTTCCGTACATTTCTTCAGAAGCTCAAATTGCAGATTTTTTTACAAAATCACACCCCTTGGCCCGGTTCAATTTTCTAGTATCCAAACTCCATATGTTTTCTAAAGCATCTTGAGTTTGAGGGGGGGTGTTACAGACAAGAATACGACAGTTGTACACAACTGTGCCTAGCTGTTGCTATCATTCCTTTCCAAGAGTCTTTCCTCTTTAGAATGTTACCGTTGTATATTTTCCTATTTTGCTTCATTGTAAAGTGTATAAATTAGGCTTACCTCTAATGAATAAATTACAAGAAATTATTCCAATCTCTTTTGTTACATTGACCACTCAAACATTCTTCAACTTATTGATAAGGTATTTCATTTTCGTCGTGAATTTGTTTGTATAATCTACATTAGATTATTGGTATAAAAAAAAATTCATACAATTACCTTCATTATATATTTTCAAGGTAATCGCATGTAAAATCCACCGAGTCATCTTAGGGGTCTTATCATTCTAACATGCTTGGATCACTTATTTGATAATCATGAAAACTAATTTACGCTTCATGAATGAATTTCAGTAATTTGTTAGAATAATCTACATTAGATTATTTATAAAAATTGTTAAGACTACTGTCCTGATATATAAATTTCCTAAATTATTGTGTAGCTAGGTTTATGTTTCCCTACAGGCCTACCTTCCCTATTCATTGCGGGTTGGTTATTCGTTAGTACAGGTTTAGCTTATGATGTGTTTGGAAGTCCTCGGCCAAACGAGTATTTCACAGTCTTCTCTTTGGTCATCGATGCTTTGTTACATTGATCAAACATCTATCTTTTATATATGGTAGGACAAAATGGTTGTTGTCACTATTAAGTTTGCCCCTTGAACATCATATTGGTGTTAAATGTATGAAAGTAAGAATGATACTGAATCATCTTGGCCATTATGCCATGGGCGACACGCACGATAATAATATCCGGGAGAAAGAGTTGCTATATAAATGAAGTTTAGAAGTTCTACATTCTATAGAAAGTGATAGACACAGAAAAATGAATAACTAGAAAGTTTAAAGAAAGAGAAAAAATGAATAACTAGAGTTGCTGTATAAATGAAGTTCAGAAGTTCTACATTTGAAAGTAATAACGAAGTATGAGGGATTGTGGCACATGTATTACGTGTGCAATTTCTATTAAGAGAAGGATAGGACCATAGAAAAAAACTTCCAAACAACACGATGTTCATATATGGATATCTTTTAATTTTACTATTAGTATATACCACCACTGGAAAAAAAAAATTGGTAAAGAACCACACTAGATGACAATAAACAACTCAGCAACAACAATTAAAGATCCAAAAAATAAGGATAATTTTGATATATAAACATTCAAATTTCTATTAGATTATAAACCCCATGACAATCCACATCGAATAACTAAAATCTAGATCAACAACTAAGGAGTATAGAATACTCACAGAATCACTCAACTCAAGTCCTCTCACAGTAAGCGATATGGATGCCCTTGGAGCATGGTACTCGTCTGGTACTTTCAAATTTCGCAAAGGGCGATGGTGCCAGGAGGGAAGCGGTGGGGCTTCTTCACATCGTAAATCGCCGAAGCGGACTTTCGAGCGGTTTGGGAACTTGAGGATTCAAGAGGTTACAATTTACAAACAAGAACATGAAGAGATAAAAGGATAGACGGTTTACAATTAGTTTTTAAATTTGAATTATTAGATGAGTAAATGACTTTTTTATCCATGCATATTATATTTTTAGGTAAGGAAATATTAAATAAAGAAAATAGTAATACCCTCCTATTTGGGTTATATATTAGTATAGATTTTTATTTTTATTTTGTATAGCTATAGATAGAGATACCAACATTTGACGGACAGTAATGACCTAAATGTATTGTTGATTATATCTGAAACCAAATCCAACAGTATGTGATTTCTCACGGGTACTTTCTAGTGTATGCTTATTAGCAAAGAAAAATAAAAGTCTGCAAGTTTCTCTCCTTATCATTTGCTACTTACTAGTTACTTTACAGTACATGACCTGAGCTTAATGCACAAAGTAAACTTTTCATCTACAAGGAATATAAAAGAAAACCATTCCCATAGTGTATCAATGTCTTCAGGCTTCCCGTGCTTGCCAAAAAAGTCCTTCATTCCAACCTGTTGATATACATGTCTCCAATCATGAGATTGCAACTAGGCAATATCAGATATACTAAAATGAAGAATACAGCGGGAAATTTTATGAGCTTTAGAAATCATCTATTAATCTCTATGATAGAGAAGTGAACAAGATTTTCCAATTATAGGCACACATGACAATTACCTGAGGGACCGTATGTATGAATTGTTCTCAATGTCTTTCATCATTGTAGCACTGGTTCCAGAAATATTTGTGCAAAACCATTACGCTTGAAATGTAAGAAGAATGATCTGATCTTTCTATTCTTCTTGTAAGAGCGCATTCTCTGCTTGACGAAACATCTCCTTGAGGCGAAGGATAGAATTGGACATCACGTTCTTCGTGATCCTTTTCTGATGTTTAGTGCTCTTCAACCAGGCAACCCCCAATGATACTTGGACACTGCAAACATTAGGTCGCAGTGGGACGCTATCTATCTGATACTTCAATTGAATCTGCAGAGGAGAAAATTGTGAAACATCCATTGTTTTGTCTAACAGATGACTATATTGCTAGTTATACTTGAAAATTACCTATAATACAACATTATCTAGCACAATGACCTATTTATTATCTTTAATTTTGTCCTCATATAAAATATCTTTTCAACTCAAACATGATTTAGATACTATGTCGAAATACAAATATGCAATTCAGAAAACATATTATCCACAAAAATGACTAAAAGTAGATATGTAACATCCTAAAAAGAATGAGGTTTTCACTCAAAAACTAGTTATCAGGAAGATTATTGTATTACTTGCAAGTATACTCATGTAAACGAGAAAAATCTACAAGGATGTATAAAAGCCTACATTTGCAAATTTTACCAAGGTAGAAGACCATACATTAAAGAAGTCCGCTAGTAGGACTCCATTGAGGGTCATCATCTCTTCAACAACCCATCCATTTCCATCAGACGAGCAAGACCGTTGTTGAGTGCTAGTCACTTCCCCTCCATAACCAAATAAATTCTTCTCAAATTTGTAACGGATTTGCCTCTGATACACATCAGGTTTAACTGGTTGCCACGAAGCGGGTGAGTACTCATGAAAACCAATCTTCTTCATTACCATACACTCCAAAGAACTTCCATCAAAGATCTCCATTAATTTGTTGGCCTAATGATGCAATAAGAATACTATAAGTACCTCAATTTGAGTAACTTCATAACAAATGCAGTACTCAAATAGACTAATGTCTTTATTAGGAATAAAAATAAGAGTTACATGATTCGTAAAAGAGAATACACACCGAGACAGGAAAAGATGAGGAAAATACTTCCAACATTTTTGCGTCCTCTATTCCCAGAAAAGATCCATTTTCTTCAGTGTGCGAACTTCTTACTTCAGATTCTTCCACTATCTTCACTTTTTGTTCAGGGCTCAAAGATTTCGCCTTCCACAATGCCATGATTGTCCTGTTAGGCATAATTCATATACTTCATATGTTTATTGTTGATATGTGAGAGTAACTGAAGAAACATAATCGTAAGATTTAGACCCACACTATACATTAGATAAAAAAAATTCAAGCCATCTGAATGCTATTATGGGTAAAATGAGACCTGTCATAGTTACTAAACCAAGAATTCTAAATACTACTCATTTTGTCTGACATGTGACATGAGTGTGCGAGTGAGATGAAGATCATGGAGTACCTAAACTTTTCTGTAAAATTCAATTATTTAAGCTAATTCTAGCATGGAATGGATTGAGTTTATTTTTTAATATAGACTTGAACCTAAATGAGAAAATATGTACTCAGTCAACCTTATAGTCGATATTACTTAATTATAGTTCTCGTAATTAGATTTGTCTTTTTGTGTAGTGGTCCTTTTGCATTTTCTACTAAACAGGAAACTCTACATCATATTCTCAAACTCCATTTTGAATTTGAAGCTATAATCAGACTGTAGTAAGCTTTGAATACAAGTTATCATAAAGAGGATGCTAGGCAAAATGAGAAATGATTGCTCTAATCACTCTTCCCATCCTCCCTTGTTAGTGTGAAGTTTTATAATGAATTAAGGTGTATTAGTCCTTTATCCTCATAGTCAACTACCCATCAACAAGTAAAAGACAATACCAATAACTCTCTCCAGTTAGTTTACTTCACAAGTTCAGATATTGTGGACTTTTAACAGTTGTATATTGGTAGAAGAAAACTACCTGTTTGCATCATTGAAGTAAACAAATGACTGGAACTGGAACTTTAATCTTCCATAGCGATCTATAGTCTTTGCCCCATGTTGTGCTTCTGTACCTCTGCCCTTGCTAAGGATGATCATTAGTGATGGACTACCAACAGATGCAAGAGATGGTGGGATAACTTGTATTTGATCAATGTCTTCCCAAAGAAAGAAAAACTTGGTCTTGTGGCCAAACAAGTTAGTATAAAACCCAATGATTCTTGGAGATAGAAAGAGGCGTCCCTGCAAGGAGACTGACACTCTAAGTTGGATAGAACTGTTGAGTCTTTAAAATCATAACGTGTTAATATTCATACGCTATCGCAAGAGTAGCCTTACAGGCTATACAATTATAGTCTAACATCGTTTGGAAAAATTAATCAAATTACTTATCTTGACAATAACACTTCAAACTATTATTTTTTTAAACTACAGTATGCGACTCACTAATTAAAATTGTAAGACCAGTCTTTCATAAATATAAGTTACTAAAGGTTGTAGCTTGATAATAGTTAGGAAAAGGAATGTCTGTAAAAATTAATCCTGCATTTGGTTGCTTTTTGTTTCAAATAATATTCTTTGGCTACAAAATTCTTGCATTATCTTTCTAAGTGAACCCATTTGACCATAAAGTCAAAAGTATTAAATTGAGGAGTTCTATAACTTGTTTGGATTAAATAGACAAGCTAGAAAAGTTAAAAATGAAGTAATAAGATTTTGATTATTCTATTTGAACATTATACACCAAGTATTTTCATTTCCTGGTTTCACGGTTTCTTGAACTTTTTTAACCTATTGAAATATCGAAACACAAGTTACCATAATAAAAATTTACAATTTGCTTTGTTTCTTAAAAGATCATAACAAACTAACAAAAGACTCTCTCTCTTCATGCATCCTTTGATTTCCCAAGTGTTCTAGAAACAAATAGCAGAAAACTGAGGTTTACCTGCAAAGGCATTTTTCGTTTCAGGTGACAATTAAAATCATTGATGAGAAATTCTTCTGGTGGCAGCCCAAACAGCTTCTGGAATGTTGAATTTGTCTGAGGTGACCGCAAGTTAATCTACATATTCAATTTTTAAAATAAATACTAAACAATATTAGCCAAAATAAGAAGCTTATCAGAGTTGATTTATGATAGTATCAGATCTAGAAAAAAAATGCACTTTCTCACCTTCTTCCCCATTTCTTTTCCCATTTTTGTTAAGTACTCTGTAACAACTTTATTTCCCAGCGTATTATCCAAAAATATCCTCAAATGCAACTTAGACTGACATGCTTGGGAAAATTTTCCTCCAAGAGGTATCCATACATCAGCCAGATCCGATAGATTAGATTTCACAAAGTTGACTTCAGCATGACCAAGGGATGTAGCTTCACCAAAAGGTCCATCAAAATCATAAACAGTCACATCCATCCTCGATGGAGGATTAGACATTGCGTCAAATTCAAATATCTCTACAAATCCAGTAAAATAGTTTCCTTATACAAATTGATGATTAATATCACGACAAAAAAATAATTAAATGTACTAAAAAGAAGTATATCTGCAAAGAAACACATCTGATTAACTAACCATTCCACTGAGGATTTTCCATCTGGAATTTAATTGAGCTTGTTTTAGTTTGACCATTGCATGTAAAAACCACATATGGATCATAGTAACAAGATGAATCCACTACTGCTAAGTTACTTCCCTCAATCAAGGCTACTGTTAGTAGCCAACCATCACCTTGAGCTTTAATTCCATGATCATTACCTGCAAGGCAAGAAAAGCCTTAGCATTTTGCTTTATCAACATACAAAATAACATGACAACATCCTGGAATGTCAATTTGAGTGTTACTCCATATTTATCAAATGGAACTTATCTGATTGATAGTTAAACTGGATATTATCATATCCTTATTTGTAAGAAAGACGAGTATAAGTCAATTTCAAGGCGAAGAACAGATTGTACTGGTGGTTTCCTGGTTGGTCATGTTGGGATTGGACTCCCTTCTTATATGAAGAACGCCCTGGAGTGCAACAACCATCCATTTGTTGGAGAAGCTCGGGAAATTGGAGGCGGTTGGACTCATTTTGAGTCGGTAACGGAGAGTTTCTGAGTGTATCATAGTTGGCGGCACACCACCGGTATGCCACAAAATGAAAAAAATCGTCTAGTGGAATTCCGACAAATTGGGTCTATTGAGCATACCACTGGTATGTTGGCGGTATGCCGTTGGGCCTAGGCTGAGTGGATTTTGGGTTTGAGATCAAGGGCTGGGTTTGAAATCAAGGGTTTTGATCAAATCCAACGGTCAAGACTATCTTCGGATTGGGAAGGGGTATAACTAATTCTCTAACCTATTTTTTAGAGAGAGATCAGCAAAATCAATTGAGTGGTGGTTGTACAACCTTCAAGAAGAGGAAGAAACAGAGTAGGAATTCGTAGTTGATTTGAGGAGAATTTCGTTCGAGAGATCAACATTGGCTCTTCTTCTTGTTCTCATCTTCGGCAACTTGTTTTCTCCACTGTAATCTATTTCCATTCATTAAGTAGTTGGGGTTATTCAGTTTGGATCAATGGGAGAAGTTAGGAAAGTCGGTGTATTCCTTTTAGCAGAGCTTTTCTGGCTTAGACTCCGATCATCCCATGGTTTTTTTTTCCCTCTGGATTTTCCACATAAATATTGTTGTGTTTGCTATTGTTATTTTTGTGTTGTGGTATTGTGCTTTTGTAGGGTTCTGCAATTCATTTTAGTTCTCATAATTTTATATTGGTCGAGAACAGTAATATTACATTGTGTTCCGCACGCCGTTCCCAACAAGTTATGCCATCCGGACTACTAACATGTTTATGAGCCATAAGTTTAGTTGTCACTTCGATTGACATGCTTGTGTATAAAGAAAAATCGAAGTATCGTCTTTCATCTGGCATCCTAACAAAGTGTGCATTCTTACCACAAATTTATGTTTTTTTGGTATTCATGTTTAGAGGTAGTGGCAACGTACCCAACAAGGCCAAGGAAATTCAAGGGCGACCCATACCCACAAGCATTTATAAAGTTAGAAGGCTCAGAGGCTTGGATATTTTTAGGAGGTTTCTAAAGGGCTACATAACATGTCTTTAAAATTTGGCCTAGGAAAGGAGAGTTAGATTAATCTAAGTTGGCATTACCACATATGAGAAAACTAAAAGGAAATCAGTTATTGCCCTTGTACTCGGACTCCATTCTGAAAATTGTTATGAAGCATACGTTGGATTAACTATTCCTCCAAGAGGACTAGAGGATTATCCATAGTGCTCTTTAGGTTAAATAAAATATGAGGTTAGACAAAAGTATTCCACTTGTGACTAGGAGTTTACATTGTTATTCAAGGAACAAGTTCTATGTGATATTTAGTATCAAGAAAGATGGAAAAGGCAACTAGCCCGTTAAGAGAGAGTCCAACACCTGGTACCTAAGCACGGCATAAGTAGGGTGTTGGTGCTTTCTTTACATGGAGAGAGCTAGCTCTCAACATGCCTTGTAAAATTTTAGTCCCACATCGGAAATGCACCATGAGTTATCTCAACATATATACTTGGGTGTGTTGTTGAGAGATACACATGGGGTGGTGACCCTAAGGAGGGAACTATGTGGGTGATTTTACTAGGAGGTAAGAATAAGGCTCCAAGGATTAAGCATTAATGCTTTTGTCATTCTCTTGGATTAATTCCATTTGGAGCTAAGCCCCAAAGGGGCTTAGCGACTCGAACTCGGACTCATGGGCTCATGTGGCGTTTTGTTGGCGCACCAGTCATGCGGTCTTTATGCGGCTCATATGCGGCATGCGGTCTTATGCGGCATGCGGCCTCATGCGGCTCATGCAGCCATGCGGCTCATGCGGCACATGCGGTCCATGCGGCTCATGCGACTCATGCGGTCCATGCGGTCCATGCGGCTCATGCGGTCCATGCGGCCCATGCGGCTCATGCGGCTCATGTGGTCCATGCGGCTCATGTGGTCCATGCGGCCCATGCGGCCATGAGGCTCATGCGACCAGGCTGCTGCTGCTGCCGCATGGAGGGTTCCGCTGACTGTGCAGACTACAAGTCAGTTATGGAAAGACGGATTCAATGCGATTAATTCATATCATATCTTTGTGGGATTTGAATTAATTTCGTTGCTATCTTTGTGGGATTTGAATTAATCTCGTTGCTATCTTTTTGGGATTTGATTCAATCTTTCCATAACTGAAGAGGCGGCTAGGGTTTCCACCCTCTCTCTCTATATATACTCTCTTCTGGCCTCCTTTGTGGCTACTACGAAAAATTATAAGTCAGAAAAGGAGAAAGAGAGAGAGAGCTGCTGCCGCCATTGCAAGTCCATCCGAGGAGTCAGAACAGAGGTGACTTCGAGCGTTCCACAAGTTCTTCAAACTTGCTGGTTCCTGGAAGCAGTTCGTGTGGGACGAATCTTGCTTTGAGCAACGGTGTTTTGACACCCCAGCAACTGTTCTTCATCTAATCTTTCTCTAGATTTTTGTACCTCGTTCTGTCCCAATTGCAACACGTTTGCAAGGAAGAACGAGAGATCTTCTCTTCTCTATTTTCTTCCTCTATATTGTAATCGGGTTATTTGGTTTTTGTATCATCGTAGATCTCTGTTGCATCTGTTTTACCATCTTTGATCAAGCCCCGGGACTAACAATCTCAAAGCAAGATCCGTGTAGATGGAAAACATTAATGCTTCGCTCCTCCAATCGGACTTCTGCAAGTTGGAAAAGTTCGATGGAGAGCATTATCAAGTCTGGAAGAGAAATGTTTACCTAACTCTTCAACTAAAAGACGTTGATCATGTTCTGTTGGAGGAAGAACCCTCTGTTCCAGACACTGGATCTATTGCCGCAATCAACGCGGCTACCAAACTCCAGGCCAAATGGAGAAGGGAAAATAGCATCTGCAGGCTTCTCATCCTGAATGCTATGGAGGACTCCCTGGCAGAATCCTACTCGAAGAAGGAACTTGCCAGAGACATATGGGAGTCTGTGGAAAAACTGTATGAAGAAGACAAGAACAGGAGCAAAATATTTGTGGTTGAAAAATATCATAAATTGCTCTTTGAGGACGAGAAGTCCATGTTGCCACAGGTGAAGGAATTTCTGAAGCTACGTCAGAAACTGGAAGACGAAGAGATGCCCCTTCCCGACAAATTTGTCGTTGGAGGGATCGTCTCAAAACTTCCTGCTGGATGGAGTACCTTCTATGCAAGGATGCACAGAAAGAAGCTAGATATTAGCTTGGGAGATCTACTTCAAGAGATCCATGTTGAGAACGAGATGCGTTCCCAACAGAAGGTGGACACTCTGTCCAAACAGTTGGCTAAAGCCAATCTAGTGCAGACAAGAGATCCCAAGGGGAAGCAGGCGGCTTCTCATCCCAAGAAGAAGGACTTCACTAATCGAAAAGTGAAGGGTCCTTCATTCAAGCAACAGAAGACTAAGTCCCACGTGACTTGTTACAATTGTGGCAAGAAAGGCCACTACAAGAGTGAATGCAGATCCAAGCCTAAACAATCAGAGAAAGGTGAGGTTAATAAGGTATCATTGGTTTCTAACATTGTTGCTATGATCGCACAGGTCACAACTGTGGGGGTTGACTCTGACTGGTGGATAGACACTGGTACGACTTGCCATGTCTATTCTGGCAAGGAATGGTTCGTCACGTACCAGCCGATATCTGAGAAGGTTGTCATGGTGAACTAGGCCCAAGCTGAAGTTCTGGGGATCGGGACTGTGGAGCTGAAACTCACTTCTGGGAACACTCTGACGCTTCAAGGTGTGAAGCATGTTCCGGCGATTGCCAAGAACCTGATCTCTGGGAGCCTGCTCTGCAACGCAGGCTTGAGGATGGACATCAATGCTGGTCAGATGGTGATGTCCAAGAAAGGAACATACTTCGAGAAGGCTTATCAAACCGAAGGAATGTTTAAAATTCAGCTTGTCAACCAGTTTGATGACATTAATGCAGTTGCATTTTCTGATTATTCTCTTGAGTTGTGGCATAATAGACTAGGACATGTTCATTGTAAAAGAATTAACAAAATGTCTAGTTTAGGACTTATCTCCAAATGTGGGGGTAAGGTGGAGAAGTGTGAAGTGTGTGCTCAGACGAAGATCACAAGGAAACCCTTTCATCGGGTCAATCGAAGCACAGATCTTCTGGAGTTGGTGCACTCCGATATCTGTGACTTCAAACATTTCTCCACGAAGGCCGGGATGAAGTATTTCATAACCTTCATCGACGACTTCTCAAAATATGCATTCGTCTACTTGCTCAAGTCTAAAGATGAAGCTTTCGAAAAGTTCAGAGAGTTCAGGGCCGAAGCTGAATGGCAGACTGGACAACAACTCAAGAGGTTGAGAAGTGATCGAGGTGGGGAGTACAGGTCTCATGAATTCGCATCATTCTGCAAAGAACATGGAATCATATGCGAGACTACTGCTCCATACTCTCCTCAATCCAATGGAGTAGCGGAGAGGAAGAACAGAACGTTGACAGAAATGATGAACTCAATGCTGCTAACCGCGGGTCTTCCTAAATGCTACTGGGGAGAAGATGCATTGACGGCCACTTTTATTCTAAATAGAGTGCCGTATGCAACTTCAGACGTAACTCCTCATGAACTCTGGTTCAAAGTCAGACCTAACTTGAATGTCATTCGAGTGTGGGGGTGTCTGGCGTATGTGATGCTCCCAGATCTGAAGATTCAGAAGCTAGGGACAAGGACTACGAAGGCGGTCTTCTTGGGATATGCCGAGAAGAGTGATGCTCGAAGATTTTTTGATATTGAGTTAAATCATATCATCGAATCTCGCGATGCTGAATACTTTGAAGACAAAAACATTGTTCTTTCGGACATTCCGGAAAATGATGTAGGTGCAAATGAGACTGAAATCTCATATGGGCCAGTAGTCCAAGGAGAAGCTGTTGTTGATGAAACAACTCTTGTACCAGAACTCGCAGAGCCGTCAGCTAAGCGAGCGAGGAGACCGAAAGATTTCGGAGATGACTTTGTCACCTATTATGTGGAAGCAGATCCGCTTACCTATGATGAGGCGATGAAGACCAGAGATGCTATCTTCTGGAAGGAGGCAGTGAATGACGAGTTTGACTCTATCACATCCAATAACACATGGGTGTTGGTAGATCTACCTAAAGGAGAAAAGTCCATCGGATGTAAATGGATCTTCAAGAAGAAGATGAAGACAGATGGAACTATTGACAAGTTCAAGGCCAGGCTGGTAGCCAAGGGCTTTTCTCAGAAACAGGAGATAGACTACTTTGACACGTACGCTCCAGTAGCTCGGATGACCACCATCAGGATGTTAATCGCTCTTGCAGCTATACATAAGTTGGTGATACATCAGATGGATGTAAAGACAGCATTCCTGAATGGGGAGCTGACCGAAGAGATTTACATGCAACAGCCAGATGGATTTGTCGTCAAAGGTCTTGAAGACAAAGTCTGCAAGTTGGTGAAATCATTGTATGGTTTGAAGCAAGCTCCCAAGATGTGGTATGAGAAGTTTAACAAAGTTATTAGGTCAAACGGCTACAGAGTCAGCGAGACGGACAAATGTGTTTACACAAAGTTCGCTGATGGAAGAGGAGTCATCGTTTGTCTGTACGTGGACGACATGCTAATCCTAGGCACGGACATAGGCTGTGTCACAGAGACAAAGAAGTTTCTCTCAACCAAGTTCAGTATGAAGGACTTGGGGGATGCAAATGTCATCTTGGGCATAAAGATCATCCGGACAGACACTGGAGTAGCGCTGTCACAATCTCACTACATTGAGAAGATGCTCACACGCTATGGGTATAAGGATCTTCCAGGGATCGATACGCCATACAGGTGTGATCAGAAGCTGAAGCCAAACTCGAGGGAAAGCGTCAGGCAGCTGGAGTATTCTAACATTATCGGAAGTTTAATGTACGTAACCACTGCCACAAGGCCTGACATAGCTTTCGCCGTGGGAATGCTGAGTCGGTTCACAAACAACCCAGGGGTTGAGCACTGGAAAGCTGTGAAGCGGGTGATGAGATATTTCAAGAAGACTCAGACATATGCACTGCACTACAACGGATATCCGACAGTAGTGGAAGGCTTCAGTGATGCTAGCTGGTGGTCAGAGGTGGAAAGCGAGAGATCCACAGGTAGATGTCTTTTCCTTGGGTGGAGCTGCTATATCGTGGAAGTCGAAGAAGTAGACTATACTCTCTCGTTCCTCCATGGAATCTGAATTCTATGCACTTGAAACTGCAGCAGATGAAGCAGAATGGCTTCGGGAGCTCATGTATGATCTTCCAGTGGTTGGAGCTCAGATACCGGCGATACCGATATACTGTGACAACCAGGCGACTGCGACGGTAGCATCAAATGACCTCTTCAACGGGAAGAAGAGGACTGTACGATTGAAGCACAGGACAGTACACGATCTTATCAAAAGAGGTGTAATTGCAGTGGTTGATGTTCGGAGTCAGGAGAACCTGGCAGATCCGTTCACAAAGGGCCTCAAGCGCCAGTTGGTCGATGACACAGCTTGTAAAATGGGCTTGAAGGCATTCTGATAGTATGTCTTTGTAATCCTACTATAAAGTTTTATGCTATTAGTTCAAAGAGAAATCTACTAGGCATCTAACTTTTGGTTCAAAGGAGGATCACTGACTGGGAAACTATCAGGTAATAGTGGGTACTTGTTCTCTGGAACATGGAAGGGATACGGACCCATAACCACTGTTGTCTACTATGTATTTTCTGTGGAAAAAACAGATCCTGTGGAAGGTTGGCTTAAACGCCTTAATGAGTTCTCAGGCAGAGTGAATGCCTGGTGTGCTTTACAGGAAGCACGGTAGAGCAGCACTACAAGGAGTGAAACTCCAGACTACAGTGGGGTGACTCCACCATGAGGTTCCCAGGTAGGGGTAATGCCTCGGCCTTGCAAGCCAAGTCACAGCGGCGTAGCACCGCAAATAGGCAGGTAGCCTAATGCTGTATGACGTAATTAAAGAGTTGTAGACAACACTACAAAGGGGAGGATGGTCCCATGTTACAGTGGCACGACACCACGATGAGGTACCCAGGTAGGGGTAAAGCCTCGGTATTGCAAGCCATGTCGTTGCGGCGTAACACCGCAAGGAAGCCTTAGGCTTCATGCTGAGTAGATTGGCACTACAAAGAGGCTGAGACCTCATGCTATAGTAGTATGACACTACGATGAGGTTCCCAGGTAGGGGTAATGCCTCGGCTTCAGGCCATGTCATAGCGGCGTAGCACCGCAAGAAAGCGCAAGGCTTCATGCCATATCTCTTTAATAAAGAACTCACCTATAGTGTATGGAAAGAGATATCAGGCCGTCTCTTGAGGGTAAACTTGTAGACGCCCAAAATTATACACTGAAACCAGGCTGGCACAGGGCCTTTAATGTGCAGCCAGAAGCACACGTAACTACACTTTGTGAGTGGGAAGAATTACAATTGTGGTGCAGAATTCAAGGCGTAGTCCATTCTTGTATCACATTGTTATTTAACCCATGCGGGAAGATTCAAGTCGTCAGCGACATCTATCCTAATGCAAAATGGACAGTTACTGTGGGGAACGCTCAACCCTGGACACATATATATGTTGTGATATGTGGGGGATTGTTGGTGCTTTCTTTACATGGAGAGAGCTAGCTCTCAACATGCCTTGTAAAATTTTAGTCCCACATCGGAAATGCACCATGAGTTATCTCAACATATATACTTGGGTGTGTTGTTGAGAGATGCACATGGGGTGGTGACCCTAAGGAGGGAACTATGTGGGTGATTTTACTAGGAGGTAAGAATAAGGCTCCAAGGATTAAGCATTAATGCTTTTGTCATTCTCTTGGATTAATTCCATTTGGAGCTAAGCCCCAAAGGGGCTTAGCGACTCGGACTCGGACTCGGACTCATGGGCTCATGAGGCGTAATGTGGCGTTTTGTTGGCGCACTTTGCACTTAGCACGTCAGCAGTCATGTGGTCTTTATGCGGCTCATATGCGGCCATGCGGTCTTATGCGGCATGCGGCTCATATGCGGCCTCATGCGGCTCATGCGGCTCATGCGGCCATGCGGTCCATGCGGCTCATGCGGCCATGCGGTTCATGCGGCACATGCGGTCCATGCAGCTCATGCGGCACATGCGACTCATACGGTCCATGCGGCACATGCGGTCCATGCGGCTCATGCGGTCCATGCGGTCCATGCGGCCCATGCGGTCCATGCGGTCAATGCGGCTCATGCGACTCATGTGGTCCATGCGGCTCATGTGGTCCATGCGGCCCATGCGGCCATGAGGCTCATGCGGCCAGGCTGCTGCTGCTGCCGCATGGAGGGTTCCGCTGACTGTGCAGACTACAAGTCAGTTATGGAAAGACTGATTCAATGCGATTAATTCAGATCCTATCTTTGTGGGATTTGAATTAATTTCGTTGCTATCTTTGTGGGATTTGAATTAATCTCGTTGCTATCTTTTTGGGATTTGTTTCAATCTTTCCATAACTGAAGAGGCGGCTAGGGTTTCCACCCTCTCTCTATATATACTCTCTTCTGGCCTCCTTTGTGGTTACTACGAAAAATTATAAGTCAGAAAAGAAGAAAGAGAGAGAGAGCTGCTGCCGCCATTGCAAGTCCATCCGAGGAGTCAGAACAGAGGTGACTTCGAGCGTTCCATAAGTTCTTCAAACTTGCTGGTTCCTGGAAGCAGTTCGTGTGGGGCGAATCTTGCTTTGAGCAACGGTGTTTTGACACCCCAGCAACTGTTCTTCATCTAATCTTTCTCTAGATTTTTGTACCTCGTTCTGTCCCAATTGCAACACGTTTGTAAGGAAGAACGAGAGATCTTCTCTTCTCTATTTTCCTCCTCCATATTGTAATCGGGTTATTTGGTTTTTGTATCATCGTAGATCTCTGTTGCATCTGTTTTACCATCTTTGATCAAGCCCGGGACTAACATAGGGTTCAAGTAGTATTAAGGAGTTCCCTATAATAGAAGTAAACAAAATAGATTTACATAAACATGTATAAAAAATGAGTAAAAATATGAGAAAACTCTAAGTTCCAAGACTAAGAATTCAGTAACTATTAATAATAAATCAATTATGACTATTAATAATAAATCAATTATGAAGCTAAAAGATCAATAATTTAACTAAATAAAGAGTAATTTTGTTATTAAATTATCCACATAGTTAATGCGATAACTCTAGGTGAAGCCTTTCGCAATAGATGACATTGTCGAGATTGTTCTTTACGGTTAACACCCATTTGCAACTAGCTTGTGAGCGTTCGTGGGGTAAAATAACAAGGACCCATGTGTAATTGGACTAAAGAGCCTGTACTCATCAATTGCATCATGCCAACAACATTGCTGAAGTGCCTCATGTTCAGAGGAAGGAAGAAAGACAGAGGGAACAGAGCTAACAAAGTGACAAAAAGAAGCATTGAGTCAAAGGTAAAAAATAAACTAAGAAAGATCATGCATAATACAACATCTTGACTTCTTTCGTGATAAAATGGAGCGATCATCAGACCTACTAAAAGGAGGCAGAGAATCGGTAGGGGGTGTTGCAACCATCGAATCCTGTTGACAACACCTCTTACTGTTACAGGTGTAGACCTTGATTTCTGGTAGTGGAAGGCAAGTGACAATAGTAATAGATAGACAATCATAGTCAAGGGTGGGACGAGGAGGCTCAAGAGAAGTTAAGGACAATGAGGATGGTAGGAAGAACAACTGATGTTTAAGAAAAAATGGCATCGACCAAAGTGATTACTTCGTGCTCGGACGGTGGTGAATAACACAACACTTTTGGGAAAACTCCGGTTCACGCATTGAAGGTAACGATTCCGATGCTTTCCTCTCTAACTTTTGATACACAAATCCTTGTTAGGATCTACAGAAATAATAATAAAATAAGCAAAAATATGTTTTTAACTCAACAAATACCATATGAAAATTGCATAGGAAATTGGTGTCAAGTTTCTTGCATCTGCCATCTAGGTGACGTAGTAACAACAATATTCTATATGAATACTTCAAATATCAAACTACTATATATATATATATATATATATATATATATATATATATATATATATTTATTTATTTATTTATATATATATATATATAGGGAAGGGATATTGCACCAAACTTATTGCATCAATTGTTGCACCAAACAATCTCAACCACACATTTATTTCTATCATGTGGTTATAAAGCGTTCCATAAAGTTGTTGCCACGTCAGCATGCTTTATAACCACATGATTGAAACAAATGTGTGGTTGAGATTGTTTGGTGCAATAATTGATGCAATAAGTTTGGTGCAATATCCCTCCCCATATATATATATATATATATATATATATATATATATATATATATATATATATATATGTTCGCAGCATGAAGCACACAAAAAGATAATCAGATTGACTCCATAATTGAAATATGAGGCACCAAGAACATGTAAATTATAGATCTAATACTTCCAATTAATCAAATATCAAACTACTATATATGTTCGCACTTCGCAGCATGAAGCACACAAAAAGATAATCAGATTGACTCCATAATTGAAATATGAGGCACCAAGAACATGTAAATTATAGATCTAATACTTCCAATTAATGCGGCTAAAACTCTATTCCATCTAATGTTGATAAAGAATAAGAGAGCATCAGGATAGTACATAAGAATTTTTCTCTTCAAAAATTATTGTAGTAAACAATGTACAGTATGACTTATTAACATCTTCAAATTTCCATCATATGTTAAAATTGGGAACCAAGTCCCCTAAATAAATCAAATAAATGTAATTTGAGACATGAAACACAATCACAAAGTCAACAACATAAATAAGAAATTTGAGATCACATGGTGAACAAAATATACCTTTGTCCTTCTGGGCCTGCAGAAAACAACCAATCCTCTTCAGAAGTCGTTGCCCTTGAAGAACTAAAATTACAGAAACTACTATTTCCCCAATTGAATCAGGAAGATCTAGGCCAGGAAACTCAAGCCCCTGAATCATAATAGGGTTGGCAAGAAGGATGTGTATAAGAATATACAGTCCAAATAAGGCACATAACACAAAAGTGAAATTTCCAAAAACCCGAAATGATAGCTTCCAAATAGATTCCTGCTCTGTTTGCAATGAAGCTAATATTTGCTCTTTGGTAGAACCGCTACATTCCATATCAGCCACTTTGGCATACTTAGAAAGCAAGTCAGCAAATATCAAAAAACTTTCAGTGAGCCCTTGCTTTGCTCCATTTTCAATCATACTTTTCATCATTGTACTATGAAGAAAATTAACACGCCAGGATATTATCAGTCGTGTCAGTTGCTCAGATGGCATTTCAGGTCCCGGTGTTATACAATACAAAATCTCAATCTTAAAACAGCTTCCAAAAGGAGCATCAGGAGTGCTCACGCTTGCTAGAACTGCATAATTTTTTTTGTCAATCTTCAAATATTTCTGCTCTTCTATAGCTTTCAAAGCCTTAATTAGCTTAGTTGCCGCCTTGGTGTAAGTCAACGCTCTCTTTAGACTTGTTCCATCATTTTCAAGCACCCAATGGTCAGCTTGCACACCAGAAATTCCCTGAACCTCTGGCAATGATTGCAAAAATTCTGAATTGGGTGAAAAGAGAATGGAGTTCATTTCACTTGGGGAAACAACATAAGTTTTGTCATGAAGTACTCCACCGGATAAATTCTCTGGCATTTCACCTCCTTGATCTTTTGATTCCATGGTTTTTACTAATTCATCGAATGGTATGTTTGAGCAGGTGCCATCAGTTGTGTTCTTACAAGTCTCACCATTCACTGATGCATTACAAAATTCTTCAGAGGAATCAAGATCTTTGTCGGCAAGCAATAAAGTTTCGTTGGTGTTTCGAAGAAAAAAATTACGTAACATGTCAGCAAATGGTGCTGAATTTGACTTATCTTCTTTCGCAGGTTCCGTTTTTTCAATTTCCAATGGAGGAGATGATTCCATATATCCAACAAACGATGGAGGCATTTCTTTTTCTATTTCAAAAGATTTTTCCAAATTCGAGGCAATATCATCGGCAAAGGTCTGAGAGTTAATTGACATTTCCTCACAGATAGACATTCTCTGGGACAAATATATACTGAGACAAATTTCTCCTGTAAATAAGTGTAAATGCATAAACAATGAAAACTGACCTATTTGATGATGCTTCAAATTAATTTCCAAGCATATCACAGTAAAATAGTGCTCATTTTGGTGCATTGAGAAGTTATTACTAATTATGAAATGATCATGTTCTCTTATCATGCATTCATATGTTGGTCATACATCAATAGTTACACTTTCCTTTATGTAATATAGAGGAAGGACCAAAAGTCACCAATGCTAACCCATTATTTTGCGAACATTGAGGGGTCCTTTTTATCCCAAAAAAGTTCCCAATTGACATTTCTAAGATGTTATATGGACCAAGTAATCAAGAGTGAATTCCTAATCATGATATGCATGCCTTTGTTGCATATATTAACCAAAATCAACTCAGTAGCTCCAGACACTTCCAATCATTGAAGAATCAACTTATTAATTAAGCATCCTTTTTATTAGACGGATGAATAAGTAAACTCAGTCTCCCACAACTTATATTTTGCTTCTTTATGCTCAATTGTAGAACAACCTTTGCCACTAACACATAACTGATGTAGTACTTGTGTAACGTCCACGCAGTTCCAAACTGACAGGACTCATACCAAGAGACTCAAATGCAATCAGAAGCAAAAAAAACCAACACGCAAGGCACTTCCACTAGAAACAAGCGCCAATCCATATAAGTTTTTACTTTGAGAAATTTTGAGTTGCCCTCCACTTGTTTTACCATAATTCAAGGTGCACCCTACCGAATTACCATAATGCGTGAAACCTTCCACTTTTAACGGAAACCACCTTGAATTATGATTAAAATACTCTCAAATAAGTGGGGTACACCTTGAATTATGGTAAAATAAATGGGGTGCAAACTCAAAAAAATTCTTTTTTATTTATGTAGGTCAAAGGAGTTCACTGTTAGTTATTGACGGTTTCCGTTAAAAGTGGGAGATTTCATGCATTATGTTATTTCGATGGAGTGCACCTTGAATTATGGTAAAATAAGTGGAGGACGACTCAAAATTTCTCTTTTACTTTTCCATCCTCTCTTTTATGTTTTCCTTTTTTGTTTGTTGTTATATGCCTATTGATTGTTAAGGTGCTAAAGCAGCAGAGTTGTGATGCGGAAAGTAGGATGGAAAATGAAGTATGTAAAGATAGACCAATTACCACATACTCTGTTCTTTGACTTCTTGCTCTTGGGTAGCAATTGATACCATGTCGTTCCGAGGGAAAGATTGTCAGTGTCCAGGACAGCTCGCAGAGGCACCTTTAGTCGTCCGAGGCACTTGTCTTCGTCCATGACGGAGAGGATGAGCTTCTCGGAAAGGGAGAGGTCCCCTACGAAGAAGCAAAACTGTTCGTCCCATGACGGATTTAAGGTCTTCTTTATCACCGCAGTTTTCATTCGATACTTCCCAATCTGCAACCTCACGTATGAATTCCTTAACCCGTCATCGGAGTACATTGCTCTAAGGCCACGAGCCTCGGCCACATGCACCACGAGCTTCATTTTCAAGAATCAAAAAGCAATCCAAAATTTCTTGATAGAGTGAAAATAGAAGATGAAACCAAGGTGTAGAGAGAGATATGGGCATCATAGAA
Organism: Iris pallida; assembly: GCA_029216955.1. Lineage (NCBI taxonomy): Eukaryota > Viridiplantae > Streptophyta > Magnoliopsida > Asparagales > Iridaceae > Iris > Iris pallida. The sequence goes on from JANAVB010004800.1 coordinate 19,247,301, forward strand.
ATGATCCGAGTTTGATTGATGATTCCATTCCTCCTCGAGGGTTGGGTTCTTTCAACAACTTTAATCAATAGCCATTAGGCATCAAAAAGAAAAAGAAGTTAGTCTAAAAATGTTGAAATCCAATGCACTATATATCGAAATCAAGCAAAATGGTCGATCTATAATTACAACAAAAAGAACACAAAGGCTACAATAAGGTAAATTACATGCAATGGAGCGTAATCATGAAAAAGGAAAACTACACAAAATGAATGATTAAATGATGGAAATTTAATTAAAAAAGAGAGAGAGAGAGAGAGAGAGAGAGAGAGAGAGAGAGAGACAGAGAGAGGGGGGATTCTTGAAAGTGAGAAATTTGAAAATAGGAAACAATTGAGAGGAAAGGAGAAAATTTCCACTTTGTATTAAGAAGAACTTAAAAATTGGGGGTGGCTGTCCTTTCTTTAATCTCTCCTCTCTTTTCTCTCGTCTATTAGGAGAGAAGAGGAGGATTTCTCTCTCTAGCGTTGTTTCCGTTTCCCCCGTGTTCCAATTCAATTGTACGCCCACACATTGGACTTTTGGATATAATGTTTATTTTGCAGCCCATGTCATATTTTTGCGCTCAACTATGAAATTTTAGTAGAACTAATACTATCGCTTTGCAATCCATTCAAACCTCTCTCCTACAATATAAACATATACGAACCATACTAATGGAGGTTACAAACTAAGGAAAATTCTAAAGGCACTATACTTTTACTTGGGACAGTTCATTACTTCAGACAGCTCAGCTTGATACATCTTTTATTCAGAACAATTCCAAGTTTTATTCAGAACAATCTAGGTATGTTTTCAATTTTCTTACTCCATTCGTTAGGTTTTGAAAAAAAAAAAAATTATTTAATTTTCGTGAATCTTTGGTAATTCCTAAACTAATTAGGTAAAATAGTTTAGAACTAATTTAGGGTTTATATTTATTTGTTTCGAACCCTAGAAATCCAATTTAGGGATTAGAAAAACTGGATTGTAGATTTTATTTGTCTACAGTCGGGCTGAAAACCGACAGGACTGTAGGCAAATCCTACAATCCAGAAGAATACGCAGGACTGTAGAACTTTCTACAGTCCTGTAGTATATGTAGGACTGTAGAAAAATCCTACAGTCTTGTTATGCATATGGAGTATAGATTTTCCTCGCAGTTCTGTTGTAATTAGAACTATAGATTTTTCTAACACTCCTTACACTCCCAATTGTTTTTCCCTGTGTCCTAAAATATATTTTTTCCAGTTTTGCGGCAACTACCAAAAGAAAACGGCACACTAAATCGGCGCGCAAGGAATGCAATGTAGCCCGTCCGGTTGAGACACCGGTTACTATCGCTGAACCCGAGCCATGAAGACAAGTCACTGCATCAGCCTGCCAGACTCGTTCGAAGACACTAGCTTCTGGTAGTCATCTGTTTTCTTCCTCCTCTGATGAAGACATGCTTATTGGCCGAACCCAGCCAGAAGATGATTTAGGGCTGTCTCAATAGTCGATTAGTCCAATTTTGACTCGTCTAGAAGGTTAGTCTATGTTGTTGTCCTTCGACAACCCAATTGCCTTTCAAATATGGAACGACCCGATATGTACATTACATAAAATTTAAGTTTTGATTTAGATTACTATATATTTCGTAATTATAATTTCATCTAATTGTTAACTTTTCAGATAAGCTCTCGTATGTTAACGGTCATAAACTAGGGGAAGAAGTGCAGTAGTTGCAATTTTAACAGATTAGGGGAAGCCATCAGGAACAAGATCATTCCTATCGGTTTGCACAATTTGGTCAATTATGCATATAAGACAATGGATAATGCGCTTATATTAGCATTCGTAGAGCGATGACATCCAGAAACCAATACTTTTCATCTCCCAACGGGGGAGATGAATTACTTTGGATAACATCCATTAAATATTGGGCCTTAATGTTGCAGGTCGGGTCATGATATGTCACGACCCGCACCTGTTTTTCGAGATGCGAGTACGTATCCAAGTCCAGCTTACACCGCAGTGTCGTCGGTAGAACGTTGTCTAGACCACAACGCTCAAAATCACAATAATTATTCATAATAAATTTCTTTATTTGCTCATTCACAATAACTAAATCATTTACAATATCCAAAGTTTATGAATGACTAAAAATATAATATCTCACAAAATAAAAATAACTCATCTATCTAAATAGTCTCTAGGATCGGCCTTCAAGTATACCCGTATCTTTCCCAATGATCCAATGCATAGCAACGACTAATCTAAAAAATGGTTTTCAGTCAGGAATATAACAAGTACATAAATGGCAAACTATTCAAGACATAATAGAAACTATAAAACAGAAATAGCATATGATATACATGGTGACATGGTATGACAATTTAGAGAAAAGACAATCATGACAGACAACTAGAAAAAAACATGTAAACAAGACTATCATGGCATATAAAGTGGAACATGTAAACACGACGATCAAGACATCTAAATAAGTGTTTTGAAATACTACTCGACATGTAAACGACTAGGGAGAAATACGTAAACCACACGTGAAGTGTACGAGCGATATCGTTCTTGTTTGGATAAGAGGGAGTGGTTCTTGTATTTGGGAATATTCACATGTCTACTAAAGTATTTCCCTGTCCGACTCATGGATTCATGTCACGACACAAAAATTATGATATACGATAATCATGAAATGTAAGTCATGAAACATGATAAATAACATAAATCATGAAACTCAATAATCATGTATATGAATCCATACTCGTGTAAACGTGTCAAGAGTCATGTATCATGTAAGTCATATCTAAAACATGTATCATAGAATCTATTAGAAATTGAAAGTAACCAGTTGTCACCACCACTTTTCTAAATTGGGATATTTTTAGTAATTGTGTGATAATTTAAATTTTTGATTATTTTATTATTAATTGATTGGTGTTTTGGTTTTGAGTAGTGCTTTTGGTAGTAGCAGATGGTTTAACCATAGATAACCTTGATTAGAGACTAACCATGTGATTAGAATCCTATTTAGCTAATTAGATTTCAATTTAGAGCATTAGTCCTTTTTAGGAAATAAATTAATTCATTTTTAGGCTATTTTAGCATGTAGCTTTTTGGCCTTTTTGTTAATGGGCTTCATATGGACTTTAGTTGCATGGTGGCCCATCCTAAACCCTAACCTAACCCTAGAAACCCCCTGGCCGGCCATAACAGCAGCTCCCCTTTTTGGTGTTACATGTTAGTAGCCACCTAGTTTGCAAAACCCTAAAAATTGCCCTTCTCTTCCAAAAGCCTATTTTTCTCAATTCTCATCCAAATTAATCCAAACGAAGTGCGTTGCAATCCTTGGGAGGAGAGGAACTTGCTGGAGACTTGATAGCAAGGAATCGGAGGCTTTGGACCAGAGGAAATCGACGTCGACACATTTGGAGGCTCGTTTCATTGAGATATTGACTCTCAAAAGGTAAACCTCTCTAAACCCTTGTAAATTCTGGTTTTTCTTCATAGATGCATCCATCTAGGTACCTCGGACTTGTACATGTAGTTTGGTAGGATTTTGTATTCGTTTGATAGGCGTATCGGACGCGTGTCGGTGCATTGGAACACGTGTTCGACGAAATGCCTCTTAGGATCGAAAGTTCGTATTTTTTATTCTGTTTTCACGAATTTGTTGATGTGTTTATTTGAAACAACTTTCGTGAAGACGGATCTCGATTTGACACATTTTTTATGTCCAAATCGGACATGGACACGCGTGCACGGGATCCCTGTGCGTGTCCTGCTACTCGAGTATCATAACTCGACGCATAGGATACGATTTCACGTGAAATTTGATGGACACGTGGGGGCAACCTCTGCCTACATGCTCCTAAAATTTCATGATATTTTGTGGAGAGTGCACGGAGAAATCGAAGCAGCACTGGTTCGGCTGAACTATGCACGCGCGCAGAAATTGCCACTGATACGGCCTTCGTTCGCGGACACGACACGACGAAGACACGAACGAGGAGCATGGACACGAAGCCCTAGACCTAGGCTACCCAGGGAATCGACCATTTGGCATGACGTGACTCGTGTTGCGACCTACGGGGGTCGACACGTGCCCAGGAGGTCGCGTGCGCGCGTACAGCCATGCCGATACGTGCCTCGTATGATACGTGGACACGACGTGGACACATGTCGGGGTGTTGTACACCTAGACCTAGACCCCACCTAGCAACGTACATGGGCACGAGGCTCCTCGTGTTGTGTGTGGTATTCTATCGAGCGCGGCACGTGTGCACGAGGGCTTTCCTATGCGCGTGTACATACCCGTGCGATACTCACTGTTTGGACACGATACGGACACCGGTTCGACTCTGTGAGGACACTGTTTCACTTAACAAAATGCCTAAAAATTGGCTTTTGAAAGAAATCTAGAAAAAATACAAAAAGTACAAATTGTTCTGGGAAGTATTGCTATGGAAGTCTGATCTGAGAGCGATCACTTTGTTCCTTGGACCATACGATGATGATGAAGAAAACTGCTTGAAGAAGACGAACAATCGGAAGAACTAAGTCACCAGAAAGGTATCGAGCAACGGCACTGATGGCACAATTGAATGCTTTCTTGCTTTGCTTCACCCTGTTCTTGAAAAAAAGTTAAAAAAATGCTTCTGGGAATATCACTCTGAAAATATGAGTTTTCTCAGAATCTCCTCCTCTGTATCTCTATTTCTCTGATGATCCCCTCATGTTTTAAAAATAAGTCTATTTATAGACTAGATCCACTGTGCGTAAAAAGCAACAAAGTTTGGTAACTGTCACCCATGATGAGAATCAGCCTTTACGCGTGATGACACGTGTCCCACGTAGAGTTTTAATCTCTACGCATGGTGAAACGTGTCCCACTACTTCAACAAAATGAGGAGAGCACGTACACACGTTCCTCAATAAGTGAGGCATGAAAGCCACATAAGCAAACCACGTTCTCCTGTAGCCAAAAAAGATCGGGCGTAAAAATATCCTAAAATATACTTCCTGCGTAAAGTAGCAGACTGGGCGTAAAATAGCCCAAAATAAGCTTCCCGCGTAAAGTGGCTGAAAATAGCCTTGAGCGTAAAATTAGCTCAAATAAACTTTACACACACAATAGCCTTGAGCGTAAAAAGCTCGAATAGCTTTCGTGCGTAAAAGAAGCAATCTCTTGAGCATAAAATAACCCATCTGCACACTAAACGACAGTATTGGGTTTAGTGTAAATCCAATCCTCTTGGCTTCTGTGCAATCCTGTTGTCAGAAAATCATTGTGTCAGAACAAGAATCACACACATTAAATACAGCCTGACAGCCTATCCTCCGCGTAAAGTTCAGCAGATAGCTCTCGCGTAAAGTAGCTCGCGTAGAAAGTAGCTCGCGTAGAGAATATCTCGCGTAGAGTTTTATTCTGTTTGATTTGTGTAAAATTCTCAACTTCTTTGACTTAGTCCATGAAGCACTTTTTATGCTCATACAAGACCCCCTTCAAAGTTTTCAAATATTTTCAAAATTTGAAATACTTTGAACAGAAGCGTAAAATCTGGAATATTCAACAGTCAACAGTCCGCGTAAAATTTGGGATACTCAACGGTCAACAGTCCGCGTAAAAGTCGAGATATCCAACCGTTAGCATAAATTCGAGAATTTGAACCGATTCAAAATTTCTTTATAAATAGAGTTTTTCGAGTTCATAGAGAACTTTACTCGTCTCTTGCAATCCCGGACTTCTTTATTCTCTCTCTTTCTTCGAAATCTCGATCCGAATCCATGGCCCCCAAGAGCAAGACCGCCGCCGGTAGCAAGAACAAGAAGCCCGCCGCTGATTCATCGTCGGCCGACCGCGCAAAAACCACCGTCCCATCGTCGGTGACGCCCCGACAGACAAATCCCACCGTAGCTCCGGCCATGAAAGGTAGAGCACTACCTAGCTTCGGCCGCGAGTTCATCGAAGAAGAAGAAGAACCCAACTTTTAAACTCTACGCCCACGTTACACGTGTCAACATAAAGTTTGAAAATAAGAAAATACGCCCACGTTATATGTGTCAGCGTAAAATTAGAAACATACGCCCACGTTTATACGTACCAGCATAAATTTCAAAAATACGCTCACATTGATATGTGCCAGCGTAAAAATTCACATTACGCTCACATCAATATGTGCCAGCGTAAAAATTAAAATACGCTCATGTCAACACATGCCAGCGTAAAATCCATAATACGCTCACATCATTATATGCCAGCGTAAAATTTAAAATACGCTCATGTCAACACATGCCAGCGTAAAATCCATAATACGCTCATATCAATATGTGCCAGCATAAAATCCATAATACGCTCACATCAATATGTGCCAGCGTAAAATTCATAAGTGAAAAGACTTTGCGTAAAAACAAAGAACTTCTACACTTTTAAAAAGTTTGCATAGTCATAGTCTTTAATCCTTATGCGTAAAAACTCAGACTAAGTCATCTGCGTAAAATTTTCAAATTAGATTTTTACTAACTTGATTTTTCTTTTTCTTTTGGAAGTGGACTTACAAATTCACCCACTTGCAGAAATATTTGGCTCACCAACTGGTATGGTGGGTTCAAATTATTTGGAGAACCTGTCCCATGTGGAGTTTCCTCAGTCGAATCCAGAATACCCTGAGGAGAGAGCACTGATAGCTGCTCAAGGGGACAGAATGTTGCTGTCCATGATAGATGGAGAAGTGTTGGTATCGCTAAATGACCAACAATTTTTGAAGCCAGCCTTTCTGTTCGGGGATGCGATAGACTTCAAATCACAAACACACCCCAAGAAAGAGGCTTGAGTGTTCAAATTTAGGGAGACGGCGATGTATCTCCCCGACATGAATAGGGATTATCCCCTTTCTGTATTTGTCCATGCCACCCATCCCCGAAAGATGCTATGGAACCTGACTCCCAACAGTCATGGTAGGCCAGGAAGGATCATCTTCAAGAGGGAGAGAGCAAATGACATGGGCTACCATACCAGCACTCCCAGTGGTGGAGTTGTCCCCTTCTCCGGTCTCTTAACTGGATTTACTCCGAGTGAAGATTCGGCTTTGATCCAGCCAGTGCAGACCCCAATGTTCATCAACAAGTTCATAGGGGTTGCAGTATTATATCCACAAGCCAACCCTAGGCTACCAGGGTGGTTGACTCCCTATAACCAGAATTGGATTCAGCTAAGTGCCTGGATCCTGAAGCACTTCAAGACAGACTTGGAAGCCATCGGCCTCTATGAAGCGGTAGCCTCTACAAGCTAAGGTATACCACCGAACAGTAATTTGTTCCTGGCTCTGATGGAGCTGTATATGAGTTCGATTGGAACTTTTGCAACCCCACTCGGTGAGATGGGTCTTGCCCCGCACGAGATGCAATTCATCTCAAAGCTGCCAATGGATGAAGCGCCTTATGAAGAATATGTTCCCTCCAACAGAAAACTGGCAGAAATAAAAGAGAAGAATCCTCGATTAGTTGAGGTTTACCAAGAACTAATGTGCCATTACTTAATTTGCACATCCATGTATGACAGTGATCACACCTGGCGTACACTAATAAATGGACAACTTATCTTCTATCATAAGAATAGAATATCCAAGAACGAGCAGGGAAGATTTCAGGGAAAACAAGGCTCCGACCATCAACCCTTGTTCAATAATCCCTGCAGATCTGATCAATAGTTTAATGATCTCACATAAGTCTCCAGACAAGTATCTTCCCAAAAAGATCAGAGACATCCCTGCGGGGACTGAAACTTTGAGCCACCTGAGGCACGGTAGTCAGAAACTCTCCAGGAAAGCTTTGCTAGCAGGCTTTCTGTCCTTGTGGCTGCGGAGATGGGTTGTGCCCGGGATCAGCACAGTAGACCGAATTCACCGAAATGTACTGTGGTCGGCAGTACGTTTGGTGTTTAAAGCCAGAATTAACTTGCTATCGGCAATGGTGTGCCGAATAAACACAGGTTTGAGAATTTTTGGTGAGGAACTAATCAACAATGCTCCTCACCAAAAAGATTTCCCAAGGGTGGAGATGCCCTACACTTATCTAATGGGTTGGCTGCTACATCATAACCGCAATTTTCTGCCGCCAGGCCCTGGAGATAATGCGGAGGTCTTCCTCCAAAAATTTAGCAAGGCCACATGGACTGCTACTACAGTGGCAGATACCCGAGCAGTATTGAATTATTCTTACGGTTGGAACTTCTTCTGCACCCGGCCACAAGTTCCAGCCGACTGCCTCGGCGTACAGTTTAAAGATAGAGGGAAATGAACCACTTAATTGCCTGTGCCAGTTTTCAGATGGCTAGTGTGCATCAAACCCTCCCATCTGATGTACAGGCATGAAGACGACTGTGTGTTCGAACCATATCTTCCAAGTCGGTTCGCTCGCCAGTTTGGATATGACCAACTTCATGTTGGTAATCCCTCCACCAGCTTCCGCCATTATGGGAAGCTAATCGACGGTGCAAGGGCCTGGAGGTATTTTAGCACCGCTTGTACCGGTGCTAAGTTCAAAGTATCGACTGCTACAAGCACGACCGAGCTACGTATACTTCATACGTATGCTCGCTTTTATGCATCGATCCGCTCCTTCGCCCATGGCTACAACTTAAAAGGTAGTCTAAGATGGCCTAAGGAAGGGAATATAGAAGAGCCGGTCAGGGTATTTCCGGATATACCCGATGACGCTGCTGTTCCAGATCAGTATCTGTAAGTCATCCCTATAGGAGCTGGGGAAGCAGCTGCGGGACCAATCATTATTGGAAAGTCCCGAAAACAGAAACAAGGTGCAGCTGCTACTCTTCCAGAGAAGACCCTCCCTGAAAAGAAGAAGAAGGTTATCGTCAAAGGGCCTTCTAGACCAAGAGCCGCTACCCCTGAGAGTGACACTCCGGTTGATGAGCCGCAACATCTGGCATCTTCTTCAGCTCATCCTGGAGAAGGATCCTCTGTATCTCAACCAGCAACATCCGTAGAAGGTGTGGGGATTCTATCTCCGGGACGCCTCAGCTCGTCGCTTCACCTGTCTTTGCCACCAAAGGCACAAGTTACTGAGGAGGCTGCCCCTACATATACTATTGATCGAGAGCTCATCCCATCTGATGAACCAGCTCTGGATTTTGATGATGATGACTGATGGGGACTATGACTCGTATCTGGCACGTTCTGCACCTACTCCAGGTAAGTATATATCACACAAAATCTATACAAGATTATGTATTATGATTTTGTATATTAATTTATTTTTGTTTAATTTGTAGGTGTCATCATTGCATCAAAGCTTGTGGCTCCTCCCCCTCCTCAAGAAGATATTTATGAGGAAAATACGGAGTCTGAGGAAGAAGATTCTTCTTCAGAAGAAGAAGATGCTCAAGAAGAATGTCCTCCATCTATGGAGGTACAACAAGAGCCCGAAGTGCAGGCTCAGCCAAAATTGTCTCCTCCTGCTGAGGGCAAGGATTAAGAACAAACTGCAGTAGAACCTACTGTAGATGATGAAGAGGCTGCTGAGGAAGAAGTATACTTCAACGAAGAATCAGTTGTAGAAGGACCCATTACAACCAAAATACTTGAAGAGCCTGCAGAGCTGGTAGCTGAAGAAGTTGATGAAGACATAGTCGAATCATCAACTGAAGCTGTGGACATTGTAATAGCATCCTCTGCTATTGCTACTGATCCGGCACAAGTTGCTGAAGAGATAATGCCCGAACCGGAGTCAGCTGCCATAACTACCATACCACCCGCACTAATCACCGCCACCGAAACTCAAGTAGTTTCGACTCCAAAAATGGCTGGAGTAACAAGTGCTGAAGACACTGTTCTCGAAGCTCCTGGGAATCAATTGGCCATAATAGCTGCAACAACAATGGCTTCATCTCAGTCTGCTACCAAGGCAACAATATCTGCTTCTAGTCTTCAGAGAAGAGATCTGGTAGACATTGTCGCAATACCGAGTTCAAGTGCAGAAATGAATCTCTTAGTTGAGATTCATACTGAGACTTTCTACAAGACTCTGGCAGCTCTAATCAACATGGTCCTGAAGAAGGGCCTCAATTATGAGAGCTTGAAGGCGGCTATCTCTCTTACTATCTGTCACGCCCCGACCCGGAATTACCCGAATCATCGTCCTCGCAGGGGGCGTGATGCCGCACGAGCCTGGAGTTGCGCTCGTGCAAGACAAGATGACAAGTTCTCAAATGGTTATCTTTTGATTCGATATTAACAACGAAAGGAAAACAGAGTATACGAAACAATTCTCTTTATTGATATCTGAAACTGAGATTACAATGGCTTCTGATAGCCTAACAATATATGTCAGATTGGCTACAACACTCAGGTTCTCTCTTGCCCACAAAGAATTTCACCGTTCCATACATCATGCCTTCTATATCTCGGCCGCATCAATCCAGCTGCGTAGTCCGAGCGTCAATGCGATCGCACGCTTCAATGCGCTTCGGTATTCCAAGCCTCAACACGTTCAAGCAATGCTTCGCCGCGAGCAATCCATTCCCTGTACCCTGCATGAAGCTGGTGGGGGATCAGTACGTTCGTCCTCGCATGTACTGAAGCAAAGATCATCTTTCCAAACCGACATTTTAATCTTTATGTTGAATCATGCAACTTAGCTTATGATCTTGCTATGTTCTCCTTAGGGTCAATTTTATGGCATCTTTGAAAGCGTAAAGCATGTTATCATAGCATCATGTTATCGAATTGAATGTACAAGCAAGCAAGCAATCTCGTGTTTGATTCGTGGTGCAACTTACCAAGTCGACGCACTCGCCCTTGCACCGACGCAAGGTGAATACGCCATAATCCTTCCTTGTCATGTTATTGTGCATCTCTAAGTAGGATCTCTATGCGGGACGCATATGCGCCTACACTTTCAATCCATCGTTCCTTAACTATATGAGGGCCGTTGGCGTATCCGCGCCGGAATGGACTAAAAGAGTTTCTTTTTCTTTTCTCTCTTTTTCTTATCGTTTGGTCGGGCTGCCCGGCGTTTCACGGGTTGGGTCACATCCCAACAACCGAAACGTTCCCGCTGCATACCATCATTTGCGGCTTTTTCCATCTTGTTTAAGGATGTGCGTCTACAAAGATTATTCGAATCCGTCCTAGGCCAAGCGGTTCCGGGGCGCATCTGTAACACCCAGTTTCTAAAATGAGAGTAATTTTGAAATTTTGTAATTATAATTATTAATTAATGATATTTATTTCATATTAGAATTTTTAGTGATTTTTAATTAATTTTAAACTATTTAAATTTATGACTTGTGATTTTGGTGTTGTGCTAGTGATTAGTAGATACTGCCTACCCTAGAGCCTAGCCATGTGATTAGGGTATTTTTTGACATTTTTAGGGTTATTTGGATTTATTATAATTTATTAGAATTTATGGGAATTTTTAGGATTTATTTTGGATTTATTTGGACTAGTTTGATTTTGGACTAGTTTTGACTCATGTAGACCAAACTAGGAACTAACCATAGTTAGTTGGGCTTGGTTAGGTCAAGTGGACCCTATTCTAACCTAGTGTGACTCAAGTTAGTGGTTAGTGATTCCTTAGAACTTGAATTAGGAATTTAGGAATCAAGTTATTTGTTAAATGGCTTGTGATTACACAAGTCATTTTGTGACTAAACTAGATAGGACTAGCCAAACCTAGCTCAACCCTAACCCAAAGCCAAGTGGTCAGCCACCCTAGCTGAACCTAGGGATTCCCCTATTATAAATATTCTCCTAGTTTTTAGGGCTAGCCTCTTTTAAGGTTTCTTCAAGAGTTCTAAGGAAAGAGGTATTTCCCATCTTCCATAAATCCTAGTAAATTCATTTTATTTCCTTTTTAACCCAAACAAATTGCATTGGGTTCTAAATCCTTCCTACTTTCTGTTGGCTATGAGTATTCTCAGATTTGGGAAGATTTGGAGGAGTTCCACCATTGGAAAGAATCCCACTCTTTGAGCTTTTTGGAGGGTTTTGATACATAGAGGTAACTCTACATTTCCACCATGAAATTCTAGTTTAAGTGCATGAATAGGGAGCCCTAAACCTAACCTAACTATAGGAATAGGAAACCCTAGGTTTTCGTGTCCTTTCATGTCCAAACAGGACACGTATCAGTGTCCTATGCAATGTGTTTGATGAAATGCCACAGAGAACTTTTTGTGTGAATTTTTGAATTGTAATTGAATGGAAATTTGTATTTTAATGTCGCTTAACCATTTCTGGAACTTTGAGCTAATTTCGTGTTTGTGTCGTGTCACTAGGGCTCTCGTGCACGCGCACTTGGATACGCGCGCTCGTGGGAACAGTGATCCCCTGCATCTCGGGGTCTCTGTTGGACATGACACGGCGTGTCGTGACACGAAACTTCGTGGGGGCAATGGGGCACCCACTGTCACCATGCTCCCCAAGTTTCGTGGGACTTCGTGCTTTGGTTGGCGAGTTATCGTCCACGCACTGGGTTCTCACTGACACAGTGCACGTGTGTTTTTAGCCACTGATACGGCTCTGGTTCGTCGACACGGCGGCACCTAGACACGATGCAGGCACCTAGACACGAGCACCTAGACCTAGCCTAGGTGGGGACACGAGCACGAGGCCTGGGATGGCGTGTGTAGGGTGCACGACACGCGTGCACGCCCGCACGAGGCTGTGTTTCACTGTTTTTCTGCTACACCACGTTTTACTGTTTTGACACATTTGTGTCCTGTTTTTTTTGACACGAACACATCCTTTTGACACGTTTAAATATGAGGAACACTCCTACACACCTGACTTTGGGTTTTCATAAGAATTTAGGTTTAAATTTGGGTTCGACTGTTGTTGACTGATACGTGTTAACATTGGTTTCCAAAATGTGAATCAAAAGAGTAAATTCGAACTTGAGGTTTTCAAATGAGTTTCAGTTATATCACCTAGATTAGTTTGTTTCTAAGATTAGGTTTCATGGTTGTTTTGATTTTTCAATTCGAATTGGGTTGTATGTATCAGTGTTTTTCCATTAGATTTTGAAATAACTGTCAGTTAGTGATATCCTGATATTTCAATTGGCTAATGATAAACTGAGTTTGAATGTTAAATTTGAATCTGGTTTGAGTTTTGATAAGTTTCCTGTTGGGTTTTCATGTATGGTTTAGGTTTGAATTCTAGTTTTGGGTTCGAAATCTGGATTTCAGGTTTCATGTTAATTTCCTGTATATATGTATATATACAATCTGAATTTATATAGAGATATGTCTATATGTATGTTGTATGCTGTGAGTGTTCTCAGGTTGAAAACCTGGGAATGATTCTCATGTGAGATTATGAGCTAGAATGTTTTGACAGTTAATGTTTTCAGAAACCTGAGATTGGGATAGGTTTTGGTGCTTAACAGTGAACTAAAATTTTAGTTTTGGATTTATATATGAGTACTAGATGAGATGTGGTGTTAAAATGAAAACTGGGATTTTATTGTAGAACTGAAACTGAGTTAATCACCACACTTTTCCCTCTATGCATTGCCTACCCATATCCTACACACAAACCTGTCACACCCACATGATTAACACATATGTACACACACCATCTCACTTTCCTGTACACATGTCACATTCACTCACACACATAAATCAGTACACACACACATTTGATTTCCCTTTACTGTCACATTAGTCACAGCCACACATGTGTCTCCCTCTCCCACACCCAACAGCACACACACACTTGACACACACACACAAGTCCACATATTTCCTGAATACTAACACACGTTTCATGTTTCCTGTCAACACCCTCTATTTACTGTCCTTGGGATTTCTTAGCACACACACACACACAGTTCACTATTGTATTTTCCATTCACTCACACACTCAAATTCCTGCCATTTTACTACTGTCACACACAATCTGAAACTCATGTCCTGTCCTGACTGGACCTGTTGAAAATATTACAGAAGATGAGGAGGAGGCCCTATGTACCACCTATTACGGAGCAGGATTAGACGACACCTGCGACCTGGTTCCTCTGGAGGACCCAGCTGCAGCACAGGATGCTACTCCCAGAGTCTAGGCTAGGTAGCTAGGCTTTAGCTTTTCTTTCAGCATTGTTATTTGAATTTCAGTTGTTGTTCTGAGATGTAGTTTATATTTTGAGATATGTTTTGAGCTGGATGTTCTTGAGTTGTTATCTTAGACACTTAGACTTTCTTTCTCTTATTTGTATTACATTGTGCTTTTGATCTCTCTATCTACCTTTACTATTCTGTATCTGCCTTAGATGTGATTGAGACTGTTCTGTTATGTCATCTCCATTCGGAGTGTATATACTGTACAGGTACCTTTTTATTGTTAGATGTTTGACCTAGAACAACGTTCTACCGCCGACACTGCGGCGTAGGCTGGGTATTGTTACGTTCTCGTACCCTCACAGTGGGTGCGGGTCGTGACACATTTTTAGTGGTGGCCCATGCAGGTCGAGTTTATGTAGTGGTATTCGAACTAGAGTATCACTACAGCCTGCAGTAGGATTAGGATATTTTTGAAGGTACTCAATCACAAATAGGAAAAACTCTTATTCAGATTCCGTATATCTACATTTGCCGCTTATTGTCTTCCTTGAATTTAAACTGTCCTCCTTTGGTATTTCGTCTCATTCTCAGCAATTGTTTCCTTTTGATCTGTGTCTCCAGGATGGTTGAGACGCGACTGCATCGCCAGGGCCAGGGGGACGTCGATGAGAGGTCTGCCACCTCTCATACTCAGCAGTCAGCCCCTGGTACCGCAGCCCCAGTCATGCCAGCTGGGGTAGGCGTTTCAGCAGCTTTTGGAGGAGCCCCACCAGCAGTGAGGCATGAGCCGAGTCCGATGATTCCGGATGTACTTCTTCAGCAGCAACAGCCACCTGCAGGGACGATTGATGCCGTTCAGCTGTTAGCCTTCTTCCGGCAGTACATGGAGGGTCAGCAGACCCAGCAGCATGGGCAGACAGCGGAGCTCGCACGAGGCATTGAGCTGGCGATGACTGCGGTAGAGAGAGTCATAGTTCAGCCAGCGGCCGCCCCGCAGCTGTACCAGCCACGGGAGAAGGGCATCCAAGATTTCCAGAAGATGCACCTGAGAGACTTCCGAGGGACAGAGGGGATCTTGTATGCCGATGAGTGGATCGAGCATATGGAGGAGATTTTCAGGTTGGCTGAGATCCCGACGAGGCTCCAGATAGAGGCAACGGCCAGCATGATGCAGGATCTGGCCCGTACATGGTACCAGACTGACCTGAGGGTCGGTACAGCAGGACAGACTTGGGCAGCATTCAAGAAGCTGTTCAAGGAGAAGTTCTTTCCAGATGCAGCACTGGGAGCCCTCGAGACCCAGTTCGAGGCCCTAGTCTAAGGGAACCAGTCTGTGGAGGAGTACGCAGGAGAGTTCTGCCGCCTGAGCAGATTTATGGATGACTTGTCCGAGACGACGAAGGCCCGGAGGTTCCGGAAGGGCTTGGTAAAGGAGGTCAAGTCCTACACCAAGAATGCCCGCAGCACTATATTTGAGGAGATCCTGGTGGACGCTTTAGCTGCAGAGGATGATCTTGAGCTTAGGCTCAAGAGGGGGCGAGACTCCCAGGGAGGCAGCAGTAGCAGAGGACCGGCCAAGAGGCCGCACGATCAGCATCAGTTCCAGCAGCAGTTCCAGGGTCACGGCCATCAGCAGGGACAGCAGCAGCCCAGACAGCATCAGGCACCCAGACAGCAGGCAGTCAGTTGCCCCTACTGTAAGAAGCCGGGGCATGGATGGGGTGAGTGCAGGAAGAGGCTGGGCAGGTGCCTACTATGTGGAGCAGCGGACCACCAGCTGAGGGAGTGTTCCCAGTACATAGGCACAGCACCAGGAGGAGGAGCCAAGGCTCCGGTAGGTCAGCAGCGGGGACCGTTACCGACGCAGCAGCAGAGGTTTGTGCAGTATCAGCATCAGGCTGGAGGAGGCCAGCAGGGGCGAGCTTACGCCATGACAGTCGAGGATGCTCAGGCAGTGGGAGAGGTGCTTGCAGGTTCTGTTCTTTTCAATTTTATTCCCACCTTGCCTCAATATATCTATCTTGAAATTCAATTCCATCTGTTCTTGTCTGCTTCCTTATCTGTTGATAAGTTCGATCTAGCATTTTCTTTCGATTTGGTTTTCTTCTGAGATGAATCATATGGGCTAGGTCACCTAGTTATGGAATCTAGAATCTTCGGCAGTCGTGTTAGCTGGCATAGTGAGGACATATAGTCAGATTTAGGACGTATTTCTCGGGTATGGGAATTTAAGGTTTTCGCTGCCAAGCATGCGGCAATGCGAAAATTTTAAATACCATAATTCTAGAGGTATGTGCCTTAGTCGAGGACTCTGTGATTATCGTAGCCTTGCTCACTAGCACGACAAAGATTCTGAGTGTCATGATTTTGGGCAGACGCATATGATTATCTGACGGTATGTTTGAGACTTTGATTGTGGGGTGTTTGACCTAGGAGACTGCTACCATCTTAATTTCGAGGACGAAATTTTTATAAGGTGGGTAGGATTGTAACACCCAGTTTCTAAAATGAGGGTAATTTTGAAATTTTGTAATTATAATTATTAATTAATGATATTTATTTCATATTAGAATTTTTAGTGATTTTTAATTAATTTTAAACTATTTAAATTTATGACTTGTGATTTTGGTGTTGTGCTAGTGATTAGTAGATACTGCCTACCCTAGAGCCTAGCCATGTGATTAGGGTATTTTTTGACATTTTTAGGGTTATTTGGATTTATTATAATTTATTAGAATTTATGGGAATTTTTAGGATTTATTTTGGATTTATTTGGACTAGTTTGATTTTGGACTAGTTTTGACTCATGTAGACCAAACTAGGAACTAACCATAGTTAGTTGGGCTTGGTTAGGTCAAGTGGACCCTAGTCTAACCTAGTGTGACTCAAGTTAGTGGTTAGTGATTTCTTAGAACTTGAATTAGGAATTTAGGAATCAAGTTATTTGTTAAATGGCTTATGATTACACAAGTCATTTTGTGACTAAACTAGATAGGACTAGCCAAACCTAGCTTAACCCTAACCCAAAGCCAAGTGGTTAGCCACCCTAGCTGAACCTAGGGATTCCCCCATTATAAATATTCTCCTAGTTTTTAGGGCTAGCCTCTTTTAAGGTTTCTTCAAGAGTTCTAAGGAAAGAGGTATTTTCCATCTTCCATAAATCCTAGTAAATTCATTTTATTTCCTTTTTAACCCAAACAAATTGCATTGGGTTCTAATCCTTCCTACTTTCTGTTGGCTATGAGTATTCTCAGATTTGGGAAGATTTGGAGGAGTTCCACCATTGGGAAGAACATACATAGAGGTAACTCTACATTTCCACCATGAAATTTTGGTTTAAGTGCATGAATAGGGAGCCCTAGACCTAACCTAACTATAGGAATAGGAAATCCTAGGTTTTCGTGTCCTTTCGTATCCAAATAGGACACGTATCAGTGTCCTATGCAATGTGTTTGATGAAATGCCACAGAGAACTTTTTGTGTGAATTTTTGAATTGTAATTGAATGGAAATTTGTATTTTAATGTCGCTTAACCATTTCTGGAACTCTGAGCTAATTTCGTGTTTGTGTCGTGTCACTAGGGCTCTTGTGCACGCGCACTTGGACACGTGCGTGCGTGGGAACAGTGATCCCCTGCATCTCGGGGTCTCTGTTGGACACGACACGGCGTGTCTTGACACGAAACTTCGTGGGGGCAATGGGGCACCCACTGTCACCATGCTCCCCAAGTTTCGTGGGACTTCGTGCTTTGGTTGGCGAGTTATCGTCCACGCACTGGGTTCTCACTGACACAGTGCATGTGTGTTTTTAGCCACTGATACGGCTCTGGTTCGTGGACACGACGGCACCTAGACACGATGCAGGCACCTAGACACGAGCACCTAGACCTAGCCTAGGTGGGGACACGAGCACGAGGCCTGGGATGGCGTGTGTAGGGTGCACGACACGCGTGCACGCCCGCACGAGGCTGTGTTTCACTGTTTTTCTGCTACACCACGTTTCACTGTTTTGACACATTTGTGTCCTATTTTTTTTGACACGAACACGTCCTTTTGACACGTTTAAATATGAGGAACACTCCTACACACCTGACTTTGGGTTTTCATAAGAATTTAGGTTTAAATTTGGGTTCGACTGTTGTTGACTGATACGTGTTAACATTGGTTTTCAAAATGTGAATCAAAAGAGTAAATTCGAACTTGAGGTTTTCAAATGAGTTTCAGTTATATCACCTAGATTAGTTTGTTTCTAAGATTAGGTTTCATGGTTGTTTTGATTTTTCAATTCGAATTGGGTTGTATGTATCAGTGTTTTTCCATTGGATTTTGAAATAACTGTCAGTTAGTGATATCCTGATATTTCAATTGGTTAATGATAAACTGAGTTTGAATGTTAAATTTGAATCTGGTTTGAGTTTTGATAAGTTTCCTGTTGGGTTTTCATGTATGGTTTAGGTTTGAATTCTAGTTTTGGGTTCGAAATCTGGATTTCAGGTTTCATGTTAATTTCCTGTATATATGTATGTATACAATCTGAATTTATATAGAGATATGTCTATATGTATGTTGTATGCTGTGAGTGTTCTCAGGTTGAAAACCTGGGAATGATTCTCATGTGAGATTATGAGCTAGGATGTTTTGACAGTTAATGTTTTCAGAAACCTGAGATTGGGATAGGTTTTGGTGCTTAACAGTGAACTAAAATTTTAGTTTTGGATTTATATATGAGTACTAGATGAGATGTGGTGTTAAAATGAAAACTGGGATTTCATTGTAGAACTGAAAACTGAGTTAATCACCACACTTTTCCCTCTATGCATTGCCTACCCATATCCTACACACAAACCTGTCACACCCACATGATTAACACATATATACACACACCATCTCACTTTCCTGTACACATGTCACATTCACTCACACATATAAATCAGTACACACATTTGATTTCCCTTTACTGTCACATTAGTCACAGCCACACATGTGTCTCCCTCTTCCACACCCAGCAGCACACACACACTTGACACACACACAAGTCCACATATTTCCTGAATACTAACACACGTTTCATGTTTCCTGTCAACACCCTATATTTACTGTCTTTGGGATTTCTTAGCACACACACACACACACAGTTCACTATTGTATTTTCCATTCACTCACACACTCAAATTCCTGCCATTTCACTACTGTCACACACAATCTGAAACTCATGTCCTGTCCTGACTGGACCTGTTGAAAATATTACAGAGGATGAGGAGAAGGCCCTATGTACCACCTATTACGGAGCAGGATTAGACGACACCTGCGACCTGGTTCCTCTGGAGGACCCAGCTGCAGTACAGGATGCTACTCCCAGAGTCTAGGCTAGATAGCTAGGCTTTAGCTTTTCTTTCAGCATTGTTATTTGAATTTCAGTTGTTGTTCTGAGATGTAGTTTATATTTTGAGATATGTTTTGAGCTGGATGTTCTTGAGTTGTTATCTTAGACACTTAGACTTTCTCCCTCTTATTTGTATTACATTGTGCTTTTGATCTCTCTATCTACCTTTACTATTCTGTATCTGCCTTAGATGTGATTGAGACTGTTCTGTTATGTCATCTCCATTCGGAGTGTATATACTGTATAGGTACCTTTTTATTGTTAGATGTTTGACCTAGGACAACGTTCTACCGCCGACACTGCGGCGTAGGCTGGGCGTTGTTACGTTCTCGTACCCTCACAGTGGGTACGGGTCGTGACATCATCCGGTATTTAACCGCTTGGAGGAAACACCCGTGCACGGGCGATATCGCATTAATCTCGAGTCCATTCCAATCGACCATGCAACGCCCTATCATTCAAGCAATTAACTTCAAACAACCAAACATAGTCTTGAGTCCGAGACTCAGACTTATCATCTCGCATCCCTTTCGTTAGCTTTCTGTGTTCTTATATTTCATACTTCATTTTAATGATTCAATGGCATCGTGCCTCAACTCAATGCTCGTCAACCGAACGACCCGAAGGTCTTGAACACCTTTCGAGGCACCATGTCATATCCGACAGTTCCGCCACATTCATGCCACAACTGTATTCTCTCGCAACGAAGCCATCTTTTATTATCTCGTGCACGTAGGCACGTTTCGACCGTATATCCATGTTCTATAACTTAGCAATCAATGTTCGGGGCTTGCGCGCTAGGGCGTTCGCCTATTGTCTTTCAATGTTCTAGCCGTCTAACTCGTGCAGCAAAGGCACGGTATGGTTCGTGCACTAAGGCACTCGCCGATTACAGTTATCCCATGTTCTTACGGCTTGCGCACCGAGGTGCTCGCCTTAGCGATATCCAATGTCCCATAGCGACTCGTGCATATTGATGCACGTTTCATTTCAATTGTTCTAACTTAGTATTCGACTCACACTATGATTTTATCTCCGATCGGCCACGCCCGTGGCGTCGATAGGTTAACTTAGCATACAATGATATATTTGACTTATCGAATGAAGGAGTAAAAAGAAGTCAATCCTCCCACCTTAAGTCGATATGCCTCCGTTGTTTCGCCGAGCTGATGCGGCTCGATTCCCTAACTTTGTTGTACGGCCACTCTCCTGACTTAGCCATTCAAGCACTTCGTGCTTCATTGAGTTATACGTCCGATTTGCCTTAGCGTGCCCAAGTCTCTGCCCGTCGCAAGGCGACGATTTGGGTTTTGCGGATCCCTTACTAAATATTGCAAAAGATCGACCTCTAATATTTTCCCGTCAAAGTATGACCTGCACACGAAACCAACTAAAATCAATACTTGCTTCGATTCGGACTTGCGCCTTGGTCGATTCGATTTCTTAGAATCTTCGAGCCGATTCAATGCACTCATCCTTCGGGGCAATGCGGCGCTTCGCATCGATTCACTCGATGCATTCTTCGTGACAAGGCAACTCTTCGCATCGACTCAGTTCGATGCGTTGCTCGGGACAACTTAGCTCTCGTATCGTTTTGCATCGATACATTCCCTTGGGTCAACGCGACTCGCTGAGTCAACGTTTCAGCGTAATGCGCCGTGCGGAGCGGGGCATTACAGAATATACCACTCAAAACAAGGTTCGTCCTCGAACCAAAACCAACACTCCGACTAAGTGTTTTATAGATCATTTCACGATCTCGCCCCACAAATGATGTTCGATTTCATAATATCTCGCAAGCTTTTCACTAGCATTTCAAAGTCATCCTTGCAGCTCAATTTGAATTTTGTATACAACTCGATTTGGATTTGTACCTATATTCAAGGCGTCCCGAAGATATGTGTATTTCGACCAAGTCCAGTCGTAGCAAATTGGAACAAAGCTGACAGGTAAATTTCAATCCTATGCTTGCCATCTCCGTACTCTCGATCGAACTTATCCTCAGCAACCGTTCTCGAAATTTCATCGCATACGTATATTCAATACATATGTGATTCATTCAATAAAGTCACTGCACGCGATGCGATTCAAAATCGCCTTTCTCGTTTCGTATGTTTTATCGGGACTATCAATTCTACGCATTGCGTCCAGCCGTCGCACATCCGATCGCAACGATCCTCCGCAATGCCTTGCGTTCGACGTCGCTGTCCAACTATTTCCGAAGTCTCGCTTGCAACTTGTCTCGATACGATTTTCTTCGTTGACTTACAAATGCATCAACATTCAGGGCTACGCCCGCTAGGTTACTTTCCAAGGCACCGTACTTAGATTCTCTCGACGTAAGTTTAAATTGACATTGCACAAAGGCCACAATCTATCCGACATGAAAGTTTACAACAAGGCGACAGTGCTCAAGGCAACGATCGCCTTAGCACGAAGGTCTTTACGACGCGTCTTACATTCAATTTCCTAACGACTAGGAATTCTCTAGCCAAATTTCCAACTTATCCATCGTGCAACATCGAATGTAAATTTTGATTCACGCAAGCTAAATTGCAATATGAATCAGAATCTAACGACATGACTCGTAAGTCATTCCCTTATCGTTCTCTCTCGTGCATAGCACGTTTCTCGCAATCGCCTATCCGAATCACCAAGTCCGTTGGTGAATTTCAAGTTCTATCATCGACCAACATAACCATTCAAGCATTCATCCGACGAATACTCAAAATCCACCTATATCATTCTCAATCGAAAGTTGTTCCAACAATTCTCGATCGCCTAGACTTACCGTCAACATGCACCGTGTTATATTAGTTATCGGTGCAATCTCATATGCGATATCGCATGGGTCATCTTATGGTCTGCAGCATTCAATTTGATTTGGCGGTCAAGTCTTCTAGGGTCAGCTGCTCCGAAGCTACACTCGATAATTATGGATCATCACCAAAGGACAGTTTAATACGAACCATGCTATATCTTATTTCGGAGCCAAATCACGTTCCGACGATTCTATGCGAATACCCAATTTCGGACACAACCATTTCTATCGGCGCAACTGATGCGCAATTATCCTCCGAGTCAAGTCATGCACTATCGTCGATGATTCTGCAATTTACGAAACATCTACTCGCATCGAGTTCGAGTCTATCTTATTTGCGGGTCGACACACGAGATGCTATACGCATCGAGCAATCATCGATGACTTATAGTCTCGTCTTTGATCAATCATAAAATTTACGATCAACCAAGTTCGTTCATTCTCGTATCCTTACAAAATTTTGATAGCGCAAGGCGCATTCCATTTTGTATTCACACATCACTTACGTTTCCTTACGTATCGATCTCGATACGCCGTATCCATTTCGATAACGTAAGGGAACTTTGAATCCGTTTCGACATCAACTTAACTCGCTTTGCATACATCCAAGTTTGCCACAAACTTTTCCATACGCATCCACTTGTTCTCCGATTCACCGCATCCCGCTATACTTTGATCGTGTAACCGAGTTACTGATTATCCAACATCGAACCCTCGAGTTATACGATCACGCCCTCTAAGTTTCGCGTATTTTCCAGTCGTGCTCAAATGAGTGTCGTCGTAATGTAAACAACTATTTCTTAGGCACGATTTCTCACATCAACCAACTTTCTTACCGAAGTCGCACATCGTGCGATTCAATTTCAATGTTTGCATCGCCTAACATTTCTATCGAGATCGCAAGTCGTACGATTCGATTCGTCTCGCCCAACGTTTCTACCGAGATCACAAGTCGTGCGACTCATTTGTAAGCTCGAGTATTCCTTTTCCGTCGATCCGATTATTGCGTCAAAATATAATCATTTTGCTAGTCTCGGTCGTCCGACCGACTTATCATTCTCGTCCGACGTATCGTTCATTGATACGAGTCTCGCCTTATCGTCCCAACCGATTTTCGAAGAACACTTGCATCAACATACCGTCATACAAATTTTCATTCGAGTCTCGGTACTCTCCCGTCCGTTGCGGACAAACCTTCCGCAATTCTCACAACGCGTCGATGAATTTTTATCGCACAAGTGCTATACCATATACCACTCGAAATCGAGTCATTCATCGCCTACGTGGTATGGTATATACCACTCGGAAATCAAGTCATTTCCCTCGTATTATACTTAGTATAGGCCAACGTTCTCTTCCGACTCACGATTTCCTCAGTGATCGTGCTTGATCACAACCGTAACTTTGATTTTATCAAAAATCCGACACGATTTGGTTAATGTTCTCGTTTGCCAACATAAGTTTGGTGTGCAACCGAACGATTCGTTCTATCGATTTACGATTTCAATTCTTTCCTTACGTTGCATCTCGTGCAACAATTTATTTAGACACGCGTCGCACCCCGTACAACAAATTTCACTTCCGATACGCGTTGCACATCGTGCTACGATTTATTTCCGACACTTTCATTTCACTTTGTACAACGATTCATTTCCAATTTTCTTTGCACTCCGTGCAACGATTAATTTGATATGCGTTGCACCACGTGCAATAATTTTTACTTTCAATATGCGTTGCACATCGTGCAACGATCATTTTCGACATTTATCGCACCTCGTGCAACGAATTACTCTCGACTTTCCAAGTCAATGCACAATCCGTTTTAACACATTCGGTATTGGCTTATCACTTCTCACTTTCATTTTATCGCATATTCATATTAACTCGCTGCACTTCGTGCATCATTTTATTTCTCATTCAACATGTTACATTGCGACAACATCTCAAATCGTATTTCACAATTTGTTGCGCTTGCAGCAACTAACATTTTTACAGCTCGTTTGCATTCAATGCAATATACCCCTCGCGACTTCCTTAGCAAACATCGTATAATTTCTAAAACACATGCGACAAAATTATACGATTTGTATTAGACTTATTGTATGGAACATCCAGTGCGGCATCGAGTAGAGTCAAGAGTGATATCAAGTGGTGGTGGGCAACTTTTCGAATTGTAATGAAGCAAGCGTCCAGAGGAAATTGAGCCTAGAGCTCTGATACCAATTTGTCACGCCCTGACCCAGAATCACCCGAATCATCGTCCTCGCAGGGGGCATGATGCCGCACGAGCCTGGAGTTGCGCTCGTGCAAGGCAAGATGACAAGTTCTCAAATGGTTATCTTTTGATTCGATATTAACAACGAAAGGAAAACAGAGTATACGAAACAATTCTCTTTATTGATATCTGAAACTGAGATTACAATGGCTTCCGATAGCCTAACAATATATGCCAGATTGGCTACAACACTCAGGTTCTCTCTTACCCACAAAGGATTTCACCGTTCCATACATCATGCCTTCTATATCTCGGCCGCATCAATCCAGCTGCGTAGTCCGAGCGTCAATGCGATCGCACGCTTCAATGCGCTTCGGCATTCCAAGCCTCAACACGTTCAAGCAACGCTTCGCCGCGAGCAATCCATTCCCTGCACCCTGTATGAAGCTGGTGGGGGATCAGTACGTTCGTCCTCGCATGTACTGAAGCAAAGATCATCTTTCCAAACCGACATTTTAATCTTTATGTTGAATCATGCAACTTAGCTTATGATCTTGCTATGTTCTCCTTAGGGTCAATTTCATGGCATCTTCGAAAGCGTAAAGCATGTTATCATAGCATCATGTTATCGAATTGAATGTATAAGCAAGCAAGCAATCTCGTGTTTGATTCGTGGCGCAACTTACCAAGTCGACGCACTCGCCCTTGCACCGACGCAAGGTGAATACGCCGTAATCCTTCCCTGTCATGTTATTGTGCATCTCTAAGCAGGATCTCTATGCGGGACGCATATGCGCCTACACTTTCAATCCATCGTTTCTTAACTATATGAGGGCCGTTGGCGTATCCGCGCCGGAATGGACTAAAGGAGTTCCTTTTTCTTTTCTCTTATTTTCTCATCGTTTGGTCGGGCTGCCCGGCGTTTAACGGGTTGGGTCACATCCCAACAACCGAAACGTTCCCGCTGCATACCATCATTTGCAGCTTTTTCCATCTTGTTTAAGGATGTGCGCCTACAAAGATTATTCGAATCCGTCCTAGGCCAAGCGGTTCCGGAACGCATTCGGCATTTAACCGCTTGGAGGAAACACCCGTACACGGGCGATATCGCATTAATCTCGAGTCTATTCCAATCGACCATGCAATGCCCTATCATTCAAGCAATTAACTTCAAACAACCAAACATAGTCTTGAGTTCGAGACTCAGACTTATCATCTCGCATCCCTTTCGTTAGCTTTCTGTGTTCTTACATTTCATACTTCGTTTTAATGATTCAATGGCATCGTGCCTCAACTCAATGCTCGTCAACCGAACGACCCGAAGGTCTTGAACACCTTTCGAGGCACCATGTCATATTCGACAGTTCCGCCACATTCATGCCACAACTGTATTCTCTCGTAACGAAGCCATCTTTTATTATCCTGTGCACGTAGGCACGTTTCGACCGTATATCCATCTTCTATAACTTAGCAATCAATGTTCGGGGCTTGCGCGCTAGGGCGCTCGCCTATTGTCTTTCAATGTTCTAGCCGTCTAACTCGTGCAGCAAAGGCATGGTATGGTTCGTGCACTAAGGCACTCGCCGATTACAGTTATCCCATGTTCTTACGACTTACGCACCGAGGCGCTCGCCTTAGCGATATCCAATGTCCCATAGCGACTCGTGCATATTGATGCACGTTTCATTTCAATTGTTCTAACTTAGTGTTCGACTCACACTATGATTTTATCTCCGATCGGCCACGCCCGTGGCGTCGATAGGTTAACTTAGCATACAATGATATATTTGACTTATCAAATGAAGGAGTAAAAAGAAGTCAATCCTCTCACCTTAAGTCGATATGCCTCCGTTGTTTCGCCGAGCCGATACGGCTCGATTCCCTAACTTTGTTGCACGGCCACTCTCCTGACTTAGCCATTCAAGCACTTCGTGCTTCATTGAGTTATACGTCCGATTTGCCTTAGCGTGCCCAAGTCTCTGCCCGTCGCAAGGCGACGATTTGGGTTTTGCGGACCCCTTACTAAATATTGCAAAAGATCGACCTCTAATATTTTCCCGTCAAAGTATGACTTGCACACGAAACCAACTAAAATCAATACTTGCTTCGATTCGGACTTGCGCCTTGGTCGATTCGATTTCTTAGAATCTTCGAGCCGATTTAATGCACTCATCCTTCGGGGCAACGCGGCGCTTCGTATCGATTCACTCGATGCATTCTTTGTGACAAGGCAACTCTTCGCATCGACTCAGTTCGATGCGTTGCTCGGGACAACTTCGCTTTCGTATCGTTTTGCATCGATACATTCCCTTGGGTCAACGCAACTCGCTGAGTCAACGTTTCAGCGTAATGCGCCGTGCGGAGCGGGGCATTACACTATCAGGAACGTCGCTATGTTCAACGATGCAGCTAGAACAGCGGCGCTGGAAAAGGTTATAGAGGGACTTGAACAGCCCATTAGAGAATATCTAAGGCTGTCAAGTAAAACTACTAAAAGTCTCATCCAAGAGGAGTATAACGCTTTATCAGCTGAATACCTCGCTTGGGAGACTACCTTTAATGAAGCTCTCCATGAATACAGCATCAAGGTGGCTAAAGAAAAAGCCTTTTTGGCTGAAGCTAAGCCTCAGCTGGAGATTCAGAGAGAAGCCTATGAAACTTCGAATATATGAATTCATCAACAGAATGATAGAATTCGCGAAGTCGAGGCTGAGCTGGCTCGCTTAAAGGCGGAGAGGGAGCAGATGATCATAGCTCGGGACGAGCAGCTAACTCAGAGTTCAATTTTGGAGGAACAAGTCTTCGGAGTTGAGGCTACCATCAAAACCCTTGACGAAGCCAAGGATAAGATGATAGTCACTTTTGCTGGACTTTCTCATATCTGTACTCCCGAAACTCGACGCGCCGTAGCTACCAAAAGTGTATTGAGCTCTCGTGAAAAATGTCTAGCAGAGCTATAAAAATTACTTGAGGATGTCTCTGCTCCATCTTAGGCAAATAAATTTTTTTGTAATCTTCTATCTTTTTTCATTCTGTAATGTTTACAAGAAATGAATAAAATATTTATTTTGTGACCCTATCATTTATTTTGCAATTAAACAATGGGTATGAGATAGGAAACACTTATCAGAGGTAATATGGACATGACAAGTCTTCTAAACTCAAAAATTTATATCTATCCAGAGGTAATGTGGACATGATAGATAGTGAATCTCTTTTTCTGTTTAGAGTATACGATACTATCAGAGGTGATATGAACATGACAGATCGTAACAACTCAAAGAAAAATAGTTTAATATCTATTCAGAGGCCATAGGGACATGATAGATAAGAGAAGAAATAGACTTAATATTTATTCAGAGGTCACGAGAACATGATAAATAACAAATCTCTCGCTCTCTCTCTTTTAATCAGCTGGTAAGACAGAAGATCAAAATTTCCTTTTAGGAAGACAAATAATCAGCTTAACCAAACATTGGTAGCTGGGGAGTAAAGAAGAAATTCAGACATAATATTTTTTTAAGAATTTGCCATTAATTGGCATCATGAGCAAATCTCTATTAGGTTTAGACAACCTATAGGCACCATTAGAGAATACCGTCTCAATGACATAAGAACCTTCCCATTGCGCTTGGAATTTTTCTTTGCTCTTATGAGTCATCACCATCGGTCTTCGAACATATAGAACCAGCTCACCGACTTTGAATACCCTCTCTTTAACTTTACGATTGAAAGTTTGAGATATGCGGGTCTGATATAGCTCAATGTGTTGTTGTGCTTGAAGACGTTTCTCGTCTAGACCTTCAAGTTCTTGAAGTCTCAACCGGTCATTATTCTCTGTAGTTAGCTCATTAGCAATGGCTATTCTGAGAGATGGAATCTGGATTTCTAGTGGAAGGACAGCCTCACATCCGTAAACTAGTGAAAATGGTGTAAAACCAGTAGGAGTTTGGACTGTTGTTCGGTAAGCCCATAAACATTCTCCAAGTTTCTCATTCCAATCACGTTTATTAGAAGAGACAAACTTTTTGAGAAGTTGAATGATTGTCTTGTTGAAAGCTTCGGCCAAACCATTAGCAGCTGGATTATAAGCCGTAGAAGCCAGATTTTGGATCCGATTCTTATCACAGAATCGATAAAATGCCTGACTGGCAAATTGTGGTCTATTGTCATGAAATTATCCTTCGAGGAATCTCGAAACGATAAATGACATGGTGTTTAATAAAACTAACCATATTTGATGTTTTCACTTCAACAAGGGGAATCGCTTCCGCCTATTTAGAGAAATAATCCGTTATGGCTAGTATAAATCGATGTCCCTTGACGGATGGAGGGTTAATCGGACCAATAATATCTATGCCCCAAGCTTCAAAAGGCCAAAAGGCTGCTGTAGGATGTAAAAATTCAGATGGTTGATGAATAAAATTAGCATAAATCTGATATACTTTACATCGTCTGGCATAATCTATGGCATCTGCTATCATGGAAGGCCAATAGTACCCCATTCTTCGGATACGGTCCTGTAATTTCAGACTTGGTTGATGAGCACCGGAGACACCATCATGAGCTTCACGGAGTGTTTGTTTAGCTTCACTCACAGAGAGACACCGCAGCAAAAGTCCGTCATAAGAACGACGATATAACATATGCAAATAAGAATCGTAATAGAATCGAAATGATCGTCTCTTGATTGATGCAGCTTCCTTCGGATCTTCAGGTAAAATTCCATGAACTGCATAATCAATGAACGAACTTCTCTAATCTCTTTGTTGAGAACTTGATTATGTAGTATAACTCTATTCGATATGCAAATTATTCTTGACACAGAATAAGTCTCGATCCAACAAAGTGATAGTATTTTATCTTCTAATTGGAACAACTAAGTCTGCAGCTAAACTAGCAAGAGCACCAGCTTCCAAATTTTGAGAACGTGGTACGAATTCGATAAAGAACCCTTTGAATGAAAGGACCAATTCGATTACCACTTGATGATAAGGAATGTGGTCAGGATTTCTGACTTTATATGTCCCTCTGACCTGATTTACAATCAGTTGAGAGTCTCCATAAGCTTCCAGGAATTCAATATCCAATTGTTTTGCTACTTGGAGACCAATTAGCAGAGTATTATATTCGGCCACATTGTTGAGCATGGCTCATTAAGAGAATAAGCACGATATATGACCATTTTATTAGGAGAGACCAAGACGATGCCTACTCCAGAGACAATATTGCCTTTAGGTCCAACCCGCGATGCTCCATCAAAATACAGTTGCCAAATGTTATCCTTCAAAGCCATGTTGCAATCCTAGACTTCATCTGGAATGTCCTCATATAACTTAGAAGTTTCAGGTATAGGGTGAGCTGCTAAGAAATCAGCTAATGCTTGACCCTTCACTGATTTTTGAGGTACATAGACCATATCATAAGGAGTAAACAACATTGCCCAGGTAGCTAACCTGGAGGTTAGGATGCTTGGTTTTCTCATCAGCACCCGAATAGGATTTATTCTGGAGATGACATAAATAGTCTGTCCTGACACATAATGTCGTGTCTTTTGAACAGCAAAAACTAAGGCCAGACATTCTTTCTCCACAGGAGTATACCTATGTTTAGCTCCAACCATCATTCGGTTAAGATAATAAATTGCCTATTCATGACCTTTGTCACTTTTTTGTGCAAGAAGAGCACCAAGTGAATGATCTAAGGCTCGAACATATAGCAAAAATGGTCTTCCTACCACTGGAGGTACCAGAACAGGTGGATTTGTAAGGTATTGCTTGATGTCATTGAAGGCTTTCTAACATGCTTCATTCCAGACAAATGATACACCTTTCTTTAATAGACGGGAGAAAGGTTGACATCTCCCAGAAAGATTGGATATAAATCTCCTGATATAAGCAATACGACCTTGGAAACCACGTTGTTCTTTTAGGTTGCGTAGAGGACGTATTTCAAGAATTGCTTTAATTTTGTCAGGATCAACATGGATACCCTGAGAAGTAATGACAAAT
>JANAVB010004800.1:19282827-19287827 GCA_029216955.1 Iris pallida
CCCGACTCTCAGGAGTGATCAAGAGACTAGTCTAGTAGACTTTCTATAGAATTCAGGTTTAGAACTTGAATTGTAATAATTTGAGACTTGACTTGTTTTGAGTTATTTTGATATATTATCATTTAGAAGTTTTTATCTGTTTTCTTTTAGTTATAGAATTCTGTGTTATCCCATCGTGCTTAGACTGTGATTGAGTTATATTATTTCTATACTTGTCCTCTGTTCGGAGTTGAGATTTAAAACAAGTACATTATATAATTGCGTGAGTTGTTTTAGATAGTGACCTAGAACAACGTTCTATTACCGATTCCGCGGTGTAGGCTGGGCATTGTTACGCACTTGTACCCTTAAACCGAGCTACTGCATCAAAATACTTCGTCTGGAACTTGTTGCTGAATACCGCCCATAAAACAGGCATTGCTAATCCAACTGCTAGCATCGCCCACCAGCTGCGGGCTAAGTCTAATAACTGCAGGCGCATAACGGCCACCTTCTCTTCCTTGGGAATCCTAGCTGCCTGTAGGATAACTTCTATGTCCTGAAGCCACGCATCAGCAGTGATAGCATCTTTACTGCCATCAAAGAAGGAAGGGTTCAGATGCTTGAAGCTGTTGGCCGCGTTGTTCCCTTGGTAAGCAAATCTGCCCATGGCATCTTGTACTGTCTGGTGCAGGACATCACCCCGATGATTTTGTGATACAAGCAATTCCCTGATGAGTCCTACCAGGTTTTCATTGTTAGACTCTGTTGGCTGGACTGGTTGAACCGGGGGCTCTGGGTTCCCAGAATACATGACTCGGGAAGCTGCTCTAGAGTGCTGGGCTTGGTCTCTAGGTTGCTGCTAGTTCACTGGAGGTGATCCGCCTTGCTGATCGGTAGGAGCAGGAGCAATGTCACTGAAGAAATAACGTAGGGAACAATAAGGAAACCAAGATAGATCGAGGACATAGCATGTGATCAGGTCAAGATTTCAGAAAGATTTAGAAGACACGAATAGAGATCAAGGGCGAGTGCTGATTGAGACATCTATTTGATAAAACTCTCACACACCTTGATTTACAAGACCTGCATGGGCCACCACTTAAACCGTGTCACGCCCCAGAACCAGAATACTGGAGAGCGGGAGACAGACACAATTAGCTACGTACATTAAAGTGAATTCCACCTCGCAATACGGTCACGGCTATCTAGATGTATGAGGGTTTATCTACAAGCCAACAGTCTCTTATGGTCAAGTACAAGCCTAGTGTCTCAATCTCAAGCAAGTAAGTAAATGTAACAAGATGGTAGATCATCAGACATACAAGGTAAGGCATCCCAAACATTACATATTCAGATGATCATGAAGCTAGTCATACAAAATGAGAAGACTAGCAAGAGTTTAAGTCATACATAATCAACCCTAGGATTTGTCAATCATGTTACAGCCCTTAGGCAGACATGAATGTAAATTCAACACGAACTAACACTTGCTCGGTGGCTAAATGCCTCAAAAGAATAATTTACAATAGAGCGGGAGAGCAAAATAAAATCTACTCATTGCCAGGGTTACATCTAGTGTTCACTATCTGGCTGGAAGGCTGGGAGATCCTCGGGAGCTACTCCAAAATCTGGCCATACAAAACCAGCTGGGTCAGACCCCAGAAAGAGCAAGTGCCACAAAGGAGGCTACACTTAAGAACTGAAACCAGTATGTTAGATCACAAGGCATAATAATGACAAGAAAACTTGGAGTTAAGAATTCAGAGGATAAATGATAAGATAACTAAGAAACTACTCTGGTAATCAAGTTACAACCCGTAAACCAAACAAGGACCGGTGTTGTAACCCTTCAACTGAACAGAACTTAGTCTCTGATCGATTATCGATAAGGTAAAGCATAAACAGTAACGTGCTGAAGTAACCATGTACTGGCACTGTCTAGACAAGACTAGACCAGACGAGACTCCATCCATCAATCACGACCAAGCAATAAGTACGGCTTGATACTTTAACTAACTAGGGTTATCATAAGCCTAGTTACTAACAAGATGCATTGAGATGTTCCAACAGCCACAAGCCCTGCAGACGTAATCCAGGTTATCCAGTTGCAAGTTGAGAGAGTTGGATTAGGTGACTTGGGGGGTGCAACACATGACAGTGTGTTGAAAATGTGCCCTACTCGACGGCAGGCTACAAGTCCAATTAAAGCGCCCAGATAATGGGACTACCTGTAGCTGGAAAATCTCTTTATGAACTACTTGATCAATCTAGTCATTATCCTAGTCAAATTCAGTATAAATCCCTGACCGTAGAAAATCAGGTATTCATGTCCTAGATATGATGCAAGATGAGACATGTAGCTTATACAAGCATAAACACCCACTGTGTCAAGATAAGAGTTAATTAGCAAGTAAAGACAGCTGTCACAACAATATATCAAGATTATCATGTTAGGTTACTTATCAAGATTACTATCAAGAGTGTGCCTCGGCGGGCCACTATCAAGTTATTCATGTCATGTTACTTGTCAAGAGTGTACCACAACGGGTCACTATTTATCATGTAAAGCCATGTTGTCATGTCGTATTCATGTTAAGTGCACTTGTAATGCCAAGAAGGTACTGGTCAGGAGTGCGCCACGATGGGCCACTGAAGAAGTTATCAAAGAGTGTACGTGCCATACTAAGATCGTGTTTAAAGCTCAGAGTATATGTGCAACATGGAAAATAATATTATAGGACCAGTCAAGTAAAGAGTACAAGCAAGTCACAACTCACACTAAAGACCATAGGGACAAATATGGATAATTGTAAGAGATGGCACAAGGGGTCAATGGGGTGACATGGAGAGCATGCACCCAGGGCTTTGCGCCCGCATGCATGCGCCCAAAGCTAAGTACATCATGTAGAGCATATGCTATGGAAGGTATGCACCAAAGAGTGCATGCGCCCATGGTCTATGCGCCCACATGCATGCGCCCACATGAGTGAGGCAGGGTGCATTGAAGGATAAGTCTGAAGACTATCTCCACTAGCTAAGTGGGCATATAACAATAGCTATGCGCCCACAGGGTAGAGTCAGGGTGTAATTGGAAGATAAGTTTAGATGCCATCTTTCATGACAAGTGGGTGCATAGGAAAACTATACGCCCAAGCAGGGAACGTGGGGTGCACTTGGCCGCATATAGAGGCTATGCGCCTAGGCAGGGGAGTCCTTGGGCGCATATATAAGGCTATGTGCCCAAGCAGGGAGCATGGGGCCTTGGGCGCATACAAATGGCTATGCGCCCAAAGGAAAACAGCTGTGGGCACATAAAAATGCTATACGTCCAGCACTGTTCTTCTTCCCCAATCCGAGAACTTGTGTTCATGGAAACCATGACCTTTCCAAGTTCATAAATCACTCAAAAAAAATCAAAATTCGGGTTTTCAAAGGTCCATTTTGGGTAAAATCAAATTTTTTACAACATGGAACAATCAAAACTTGAAAATAAAGAAGTTTGAGAGATCAAAACCCAAGAAAACCAAGATTTGAATAAACTTAGATCTACAAGATTTCATCCTCCAAAACCAAAAATGCTAAGTACTAAAGAGTCTTAGAAGCTTGTAGGGAAGACAATAGAATAATTAAAATGGAGTTCCTCCATGAAGCAAGATGACACTTGCCTAAGGGTTTGGAAGAGAATTAGTGGAGAAGAGAAATAAATGGAAGAGTAATGAGGAGAGAGAGTGTGGAGTTGGGTTATAAAGGGGGTTTATCATGATGAACCACTTGGCCCAAACCAAGCCAAAATAAACCGATCCGAGCTAAACCAAGACCAAACCAAGCCATACTAAATAAGTCAAGATACGGGTCGAGAATCCGTACATGTATACTGAAAATACGTATAACGAGAAATGGGAGTGACACCTCGGCACCCCCATTTGGTGGAGCACATGGTCAGAGAGAGGGAGCTAGGCCACCTGTAGCACAGCACCATATCCAGTACCAGAGGGGTAGAGCTTTTGTACTGATGATCGAGGAGACCGATGCTGCAGGTGATGGGTTAGCAGGTCTGTCTTTCCTATTCTTTTTCCCCATCTTGTTGTGTAATTTCATTAGTACATGTCAGGATATTCTTGTGATGTGCTAGATAGTATAGTGACCCTGTTCGAGACTGTGAAATTACGACCAGTAGGACCATTTTTTGTATGTTTTAGATATAATTTTCTTGACCTTGATTGTCGGGGGTTTGACCTAGAAGGAGTACAACCATCTTAAATTTTGAGGGCAAAATTTTTCTACAGGGTAGATTTGTCACCACCACTTTTCTAAATTGGAGTATTTTAGTAATTATGTGATAATTTAATTTTTGATTATTTTATTATTAATTAATTGGTGTTTTGGTTTTGAGTAGTGCTTTTGGTAGTAGCAGATGGTTTAACCATAGATAACCTTGACTAGAGACTAACCATGTGATTAGAATCCTATTTAGCTAATTAGATTTCAATTTAGAGCATTAGTCCTTTTTAGTAAACAAACTAATTCATTTTTAGGCTATTTTAGCATATAGCTTTTTGGCCTTTTTGCTAATGGACTTTATATGGACTTTAGTTGCATGGTGGCCCATCCTAAACCCTAACCTAACCCTAGAAACCCCTTAGCCCGCCATAACAGCAGCCCCCCTTTTTGGTGTTACATGTTAGTAGCCACCTAGTTTGTAAAACCCTAGAAATTGCCCTTCTCTTCCAAAAGCCTATTTTTCTCAATTCTCATCCAAATCAATCCAAACGAAGTGCCTTGAGATCCTTGGGAGGAGAGGAACTTTCTGGAGACTTGCTAGCAAGGAATCGGAGGCTTTAGACTAGAGGAAATCGACATCGACACGTTTGAAGGCTCGTTTCATTGAGATATTGACTCTCAATAGGTAAACCTCTCTAAACCCCTGTAAATTCCAATTTTTCTTCATAGATGCATCCACCTAGGTACCCCGGACCTGTACATGTAGTTTGGTAGGATTTTGTATCCGTTTGATAGAC